>CM060306.1:17035548-17088048 GCA_030674185.1 Monoplex corrugatus | reverse complement strand
TCCTGGGGTGGTAGTTGACCACGTAGCGAGTTCGGCTGCCACTACTACCACCACCCCACATTCCAGACGGAGGATACCTTCCTCTCATGACGACAAGATAATTCTGTTACCCAGGCCAATAAAGGAAGGACAGGGCTGCTTAACAGACAGGGTGTCATCAAGGTCTCATGTGCCCCGGAAACAGGAGGTACCGAAAGTGTAAAGCAGGACAGGAAAGGTGGGAGAAGATGGGTGTCATAAGCCTGAAAGGTCATGGAGACTAATAAAAGGAAGAGCGAAGGATTGCTGAGAGGCAATGGTACCACTGGTGAGGCTTAACCCTTTTGACTCCCGTACCCTGTCCACCAGCATCCTGCATTGTCAACTATGCTAGCAAAGCAAAAACTTAACCCTTTGATTCCCTCACTCTAACCACCAGTGAAGTTCGTGAACAGAGTGAGGGAGTCAAACGGTTAAGTTTTTGCAATTGGTGGGTAGGGTAAGGGAGTCAAACAGCTAAGTTTTTGCAGTTGGTGGATAGGGTGAGGGAGTCAAACAGTTAAGTTTGTGCAGTTGGTGGATAGGTGGGGAGTCAAACAGGTTGTGCAGTTGGTGGATAGGGTGAGGGAGTCAAACAGTTAGGTTTGTGCAGTTGGTGGATAGGGTAAGGGAGTCAAAACAGTTAGTTTGTGCAGTTGGTGGACAGGGTGAGGGAGTCAAACAGGTTTGTGCAGTTGGTGGATAAGGTGAGGGAGTCAAACAGTTAGTTTGTGCAGTTGGTGGATAGGGTAAGGGAGTCAAACAGTTAAGTTTGTGCAGTTGGTGGACAGGGTGAGGGAGTCAAACAGGTTTGTGCAGTTGGTGGATAAGGTGAGGGAGTCAAACAGTTAGGTTTGTGCAGTTGGTGGATAGGGTAAGGGAGTCAAACAGTTAAGTTTGTGCAGTTGGTGGACAGGGTGAGGGAGTCAAACAGGTTTGTGCAGTTGGTGGATAAGGTGAGGGAGTCAAACAGTTAGGTTTGTGCAGTTGGTGGACAGGGTGCAGGAGTCAAACAGCTAAGTTTTTGCAGTTGGTGGATAGGGTGAGGGAGTCAAACAGTCAGGTTTTTGCAGTTGGTGGATAGGGTGAGGGAATCAAAGAGTTTTACAATTCCAAGTCTGGAGAGTACAGGGACCTGATGATGTATGCAGAGAAAGACAGCACTGACGAGAGTTCACCGTATAATAATAGTTAATACCGACAACTGTAGAGAATATACTCGTTCAGTTCTGACTCTGTCGTCGCAAGTGAATTTGTCGCCCAGCTGGAAGAGAGTACATAGCATTCTGCTTATGTCTGGAACACAAGAAGCATCACAGAAAACTACCCAATTTAGTCAGCTGCTTTCTGTTTTCTCCTCCAGCAGGTGGCATGAAGTAAATTAATGACTGTTGCTCCAGTGGTCTTCCTGACTCAAGGACTGCACCAGAATGTCCCTAGCATGTTGGCACGCCAAAATGAGCAGCATGACGACGATGTCCTTTGACTAAAAGACAGGTCACATGAAAAGACACAGAAATCTGAGCACCTACATTACTGATGTCAATTTGTAGAAATAAACCAAGGACTGAAAAGGAAAACACTTATATAGCCACATGGTATGACAAAACTCTGAAACCTAAAAATTACACCTTCATGAACAAACCTTGGACCATCAAACAGTCTACTGTCTCACTCGAAAGGGAACAGTTACAGGAAGTGGCCAGAAATCTACCCCCACCGCCACAAACCAAACACCGCCACCAAACCAAACCACGCCAAACCAAACAACAACAATAAAAAAAAAAATAAGCCAACAACAACAACAAAACTGAACACCACCACCGACGCCCGCCGCCACTACCACCACCACAAACAAAATCAATCAACGCCAACACACAAAAAACAAAGGCTAAAAGATAACAAAGCAAACAAACGAAGAAAGCAATGAAAAATACACAGCTACACTTGTCTTAACACAAAGACAGAGAGACAGTCAAAGACAGACAGGCAGAGATGATGGCGTCTGGAGTTTGCTCAAGCTGGTTCTGTCGCAATCGAACAATTCCATATGCGCTCCACGCTAGTCTGCCCTCAATGACCCAACCTACTCTTTGAACTAGTACGAAACCCTAGGTACTGGCCAGGTCTTGAAATGGGGACAGAGCGAGAGGGACCTGTGGAACACAGACCCCACCAGAATGATTGCTGCATTAATAAGGTGGACAGCGAACACGCCATTTCTGTTATCTTGCAAGCTGGCACTGCTCCGAAACATATTCATGTTCATTTCTTTTGTCACAGTGGATTTACCATGTGAAACTAGGGCTGCTCTCCACCTTGAGAGTACGTCGCCTCAGTGCAGTGCCACGCAACTTTTTTTAAACCAAAACTTTAGAAACGCTACTACGCTACTGGCCATCAAGAGGAAGGACCTGATAAATCAACCTATCTCTCCAATGTCTTTCTTTTCCAGGGCAACCGGGCAAATGCCCTGCTTTTCACGACTTTCAACCGCCATGGAATCTTCAGCGTGCGAAGGCTAGGAGGGATACCGGTCCGACTCCTTTTTCGTCCCCTTCCCGAAGGACTAGATGTTCAGTTCGATTTTCCGGTCAAACGTAGGAGAAAAGCCAAGGGTTCAACGAGGAACGAACCCTGTAACCTGGAGTTTAGTTACTGGCGGGTGAACGTTTGAACCATTCTGCCACTCTTCTCCCTCAGACTTCTCTAGTCTACGGACCTATCAAATAAGCCAACCATCTGCCTGAGAGGTGATAAGCAGGATGAACGATGGAACCAAACCAAACAAGAGGACTATTGCAGTCGCTTTGTCGGTTGGGAAAGGAGATAGCTATGTGTCCACAGTGTGTGTCTCAGTCCGAATGAACAAGGGGTGTCCAAAATAAAGTCTGGTTCGGTTTCATTACAGCAGCGGTGTCAACGTGACATGACAGAAGACAAGTGTGTGATCAAGAATGGCCGTTCTTATTTCTGATTGATTCCGACAGGACTGTTGATGTCTTCGTTGTCGACAGAGACCTAAACACAATACTCTCCTAACCTACCTCCCACCCCCTACCCCACGGACACACAAGCACGTACGCACGTGCGGGCGTGTACACACACACATACAGACAGACAGACAGACACACACACACACACATACACACACACACACACACACACACACACACACACACACACACACACACACACAGAGCGTGCATGCGCACACTTTTGACAACGACCACCTCGGTCCTTGGCTCATACTTATTCAGACAACTTTCCCTTTAGAAATAGAAATAATATTTTCATATAGACCGGACAGATAGACAGAGAGACAGAGAGACAGACAGACAGACAGAGTGTGTGTGTGTGTGTGTGTGTGTGTGTACATATATGTGTGCGTACGTGCGTGTGTGTGGTGTTACGCGTGTGTGTGATGTATTCTCGCGCGTGTGTATGTATGTGTGTAGTTGTGTGTGTGTGTGTGACGTGTGTGTGTGTGTGTGTGCGCGCGCGTGTGCATGTATGTGTGTGAGCTTTTTGTGTGTTGAGCTGTGTGTGTGTGTGTGTGTGCGCGCGCGTGTGCATATATGTGTGTGAGCTTGTGTGTGTGTGTGTGTGTGTGTGTGTGTGTGTGTGTGATGGTGTGTGTGTGTGTGTGTGTGTGTGTGTGTGTGTGTGTGTGGTGTGTGTGTGTGTGTGTGTGTGTGTGTGTTGTGTGTGTGTGTGTGAGTGTGTGCAGTGTGTTTGTGCTCATATGAACTGATGTTGTTTAATTTATGGCCAGATCTACCAAATTTTGCTCAAAACTGTGGAGTGTTAAGGAGTCATAAAAACGTCAGTTTAGACTGTACGGTACTGTAGGTCATGATCAAGGAACGAAAAACAAATGTGCCTAAAACCGCACTTTTTTCTTGTAAGAAGACGTGAAAAAAGAAAAAAAAAAACGTATGACAAAATCTAATTGTGACCTTCCACCACAAAATCAGTCTTAATTAGCATTTTGGGTATTTTGAGATATACATATCACTGGAAAGTGTACATTCTGCTGATTATTTTGGTACTTGAATAAAGCTTGTACTCAAAAAAAAAAGTAGAAGTTGTGTATGTTTAAAGTCATTAAGTTGTATAACGGCCATTTTGAGAAAACGGCCTCTAAAGTGTTTGTGTGCTCTCCTACACATTTTCCTTAAATTTCTATATTAGGTGGCTTTGACCCAGTTTGTTTCTAATTTTCGCTGTCAATATCTGAAAGTTTCACCAAAGAGCTTTCCGTCAGTATATTACATGTGCGGGTACTGTACAGGTTACAGTTCATAATAAGAGACAAAAATAGGTACTTTTGGTAAGAAATTGCGTTCTTTCTGCTGCGATCAGTGCATTAAAATACCATTTTAAATTCATTAATAATATTTTTTCAAGAAAAAAATTTCTCTGGGGGATAGATTATAGTCTACAGAAATCAATTTTGAGAAAAAGTCAAAACACCCCAGATAGATCCTCAGTCACCTTTTCAGCTCCTAGTGCTGTTCGAATGACTGCCAGTTAAGACTGATTTCGTGGTGGGAGGTCACAATTCTGTTTTCACTATTACGATTTTCTACCAATGTCTTCGATGTACGTCAAGATTTTATTTCATCCAAAACTTCTTCAAAGTCACGGCAACCTTGAGAAGTACGAAATCAGGATGTTCTGTAATAATTCTTTTGTATGAAAACCGAAATAGAACGGCTCAATCTTCTTGAATTTTTCTTTAATTTTGTGTCACATGATCAAAGATGTCGGGATTAATCTCCCAAATAACAAACAACTCTACCAGGGCTTAGCCTAGCCTACTCAGAGTAACGGATGGACCAAAATCTGAAATCACTGGTCATTGCACTAACTAGCCTACTCAGAGTAACGGATGGACCAAAATCTGAAATCACTGGTCATTGCACTAACTAGCCTACTGAGAATAACGGATGGACCAAAATCTGAAATCACTGGTCATTGCACTAACTAGCCTACTGAGAATAACGGATGGACCAAAATCTGAAATCACTGGTCATTGCACTAACTAGCCTACTGAGAATAACGGATGGACCAAAATCTGAAATCACTGGTCATTGCACTAACTAGCCTACTGAGAATAACGGATGGACCAAAATCTGAAATCACTGGTCATTGCACTAACTAGCCTACTGAGAATAACGGATGGACCAAAATCTGAAATCACTGGTCATTGCACTAACTAGCCTACTGAGAATAACGGATGGACCAAAATCTGAAATCACTGGTCATTGCACTAACTAGCCTACTGAGAATAACGGATGGACCAAAATCTGAAATCACTGGTCATTGCACTAACTAGCCTACTGAGAATAACGGATGGACCAAAATCTGAAATCACTGGTCATTGCACTAACTAGCCTACTGAGAATAACGGATGGACCAAAATCTGAAATCACTGGTCATTGCACTAACTAGCCTACTGAGAATAACGGATGGACCAAATCTGAAATCACTGGTCATTGCACTAACTAGCCTACTGAGAATAACGGATGGACCAAAATCTGAAATCACTGGTCATTGCACTAACTAGCCTACTGAGAATAACGGATGGACCAAAATCTGAAATCACTGGTCATTGCACTAACTAGCCTACTGAGAATAACGGATGGACCAAAATCTGAAATCACTGGTCATTGCACTAACTAGCCTACTGAGAATAACGGATGGACCAAAATCTGAAATCACTGGTCATTGCACTAACTAGCCTACTGAGAATAACGGATGGACCAAAATCTGAAATCACTGGTCATTGCACTAACTAGCCTACTGAGAATAACGGATGGACCAAAATCTGAAATCACTGGTCATTGCACTAACTAGCCTACTGAGAATAACGGATGGACCAAAATCTGAAATCACTGGTCATGGCACTAACTAGCCTACTCAGAATGACGGATGGACCAAAATCTGAAATCACTGGTCATTGCACTAAGTACATGCATTTCTGCTGGTATCAGCTTAGTCTTTCAAAAGTTCCCTCCCCAGTTCTTCCTATCCGCTCCTCAGTTCCAGACTTTGCCAGCGCCTTAGGGATTGTTCAGGCTCACGGAGTCTGGCAGATAACCGCTGGCAGATCTGGATGGAGCATGTATGGAATTGTCCGGGTGCGATGATGAATTCCTCTTTTTTTATTTATTTATTTTTTTTTTATGATGAATTCCTCTCGGACAAACTCTAAACTCCAAAACTGCATGCTTTTAACTCGCTGGGCTGATCAATTCAGTATTTACCCCCCAAACCCTTCACTACTATATGTGACAGTACTGACTCTTTGGGGGTCATTTAGACTAATCCCAACCCATGCCTATTGAACTACTAAGCAGCCTTTAGCCTTTTTTTTCCCGTTTCCTCCCCCCCCCCCCCCCCCCCGCCCCCCTTTTTTCTTTGTTGATTTCTCTGATAGCAACGCGATTTGTGCTTTTTTCCACCCTGATTGCAACAGTGATGTGTTTTACTATCTGTTTCCACTCCTCAGTTTAAGACCTTACCAGCGCATAAGGGTTTTGCGCAGGCTCACGGAGTCTGCCAGATAATCGCTGGCAGATCTGGGTGGAGCATGTATGGAACTGTCCGAATGCGATGAATCCCTCTTCGGCAAAGTCAAAGCTCCATGCATTAGGCTGGCTGGGCTGATCAGTTCAATCATCATCATCATCAGGCGCCTTGCTGCATGGCGTTGGCGATTATGGACTTCCATCTGTCTCTATCTCTTGTTGCCCCAAGCATCTCCTCCACCCTCCTCATCCCCAGCCACTCTGCAAGTCCGTCTAGCATCTTCTCCCTGGGTCTACCAGTTGCTCTCTTTCCCTTCAGCTTTCCCGTTGTGACAAGGTGCTCCAATCCCCCTTCCTCATAAAATGGCATATGAATGTTGCCTGTCTTTTCCTAATCTTACTTATGAATGATCTACTTGTGTCTGCCTCCATAAAGACTGTCTCGCTTGTTTTCTTTGCTGTCCATGGAACTCTGAACATCCTTCTTATAAACCACATCTCGGCTGCCTCAATCTTGTTCTGGCTTTGCTTGTTGACTGTCCACGCCTCGCAACCGTACAACAGTTCAATACTCACCCCAAACCCTGACACAGCGCTCTTTGAGGGTTATTTGGACTAGTACCGATCCAGACTTACTAAACTACTATGCAGCCGTCGACAGTCTTTCCTTTTTTCCCGCTACCTCCCCCCCCCCCCTTTCTTTTTTTCTTTTTTCTTTTTTTTTTGAGTTCCCTGATAGCAACAGTGATTTGTGCTTTTTTTCCCTGATTGCAGCATTTATGTGTTTTACTATCTTTCAAAAAGTTCTCTCCCCAGTCCCCGTTTCCGCTCCTCAGTTCCAAGACCTGGCCAGCGCAAAAGGGATTGCGCAGGCTCACGGAGTCTGCCAGATAATTACTGTCACGTATATTAGTGAAGGGTTGGGGTACGAACTGAACTGATCAGCCCAGCCAACCTAAAGAACTGAACTAATCAGCCCAGCCAACCTAATATTCCTAATTGCAACAGTGATGTGTTTTACTATCTTTCAAAACAAACTTTTTCGGTCAACGGAAATTCGCTTACTCTGGTCCACTTGTACGGGGTGGACTCCCTGTCCGCATTAGACATTCAAATTTATCGCTTCTTTCAAATCTACTCTAAAAGACTCATCTTTTTTTCAACTGTAATCTGTGTGTATTTTAGTGGATGTATAAATATATGAATGTGTGTGTGTGCGTGCGTGCGTGTGTGTATTGTGTGTGTGTGTGTGTGTGTGTGTGTTGTGTGAGCGAGCACAAGCATATGTGTGAATGTTTGTGTATATGTGTATGTGCGGGTGTGTATGGGCATGTATGTGAATATCTGTGTTTGCGTGACTGTATGAGCGTGCTTGCGCGCGTGTGTGTGTGCGTGCGTGTGTGTGCGTGCATTTGTGTGTGCGTGCGTGCGTGTGTGTGTGTGTGTGTGTAAAAACGCTAGCATCTGCAGTTGCCTGTCTTGGCTATGTTTATGTGTATATTATGAATAAGAGAGAGAGAGAGAGAGAGAGAAAGACAGACAGACAGACACAGAGAGAGAGATGTATTCACAGTGTGTGTGTGTGTGTGTGTGGCGCGCGCGTGTGTGTGTCTGTGTGTGCGCGCGCACGCGTGTGTGGTGTGTGTGGCGCGCACGCCCGCGTGTGTTTGGGTGTGTGTATTTTCTTTTCAACAGATTGGTATATTAAAGAATTCGCTATCGTAACTCCTTCCATTGCTTCTTCAACACTATACCCTGATAGTTGATAATTCATGTTTTTTTTTATCACAGCAGTAGGGGTCGACATGTATCTTGCTTTACGTATATCTGCCTTTTTGATCTGTCTATGCTTTTGTTGAAGTGCTTTTGGGCTCTTGCGAGATGGCGCGCTGTACGAGCAGCGAATTGTTATTATGATGCAAGTGCATGCGTTGTCTCCATAGACTGAACAATCCCAGCAGGTGTACCACTCACTGTCAGATGAAAGAACTGGGCTAGTCAATCATTCCACACCCTCAGTGCTGAACGACTCATCATCCATAATGATCTGTCTGCTGTTTCTGTCTGTCTGTCTGTCTGGTCTATTTGTCTCTCTCTCTCTATGTTTTTCTCGCTTCTCCACCCCCCCCCCCCTCTTTCTCTCTCTTGCTTGGCGTGATCTCTCTTCCTTTCACACACACACATACACGCGCGCGCGCGCAATAAAAACACACAGACACACGTGCGCACACACACATACACGCACACACACACGCGCACACATCACACACACAAACATACACACACGCACACACACAAATACACACACGCAAGAGAAACACACACGTACACACACATACACAATCACACACACACACACATACAAATCACACACAAACAAATCACACACAAAAACACAGACACACACACATACACAATCACACACACACCTACCACGCACGCACAAATACAAATCACACACACACGCACATTCACACACATACACACACACACATTCACTCACACATACACAAGCACACATTCACAACACACACACTTACACACCCACACTTACACACCCATACTTACACACACACACACACACACACACACACACACACGCTAATGCCTCGGACATCGTCACACAAGACAAGACGGACAGCCAACATCATCGACAACATCAGCAATATCCCTGGGAATGATCTGGCTGGTGAAGCCGCAAAACAGGCAACGACCACCCCGGGCCCAGGGCGACCCATCTCGTACAGCAGCGCTTGCACCCAAATAAAAAGAATCACAAAAGACCCCCCGATCAAGCATGACAGAACGAAGGAGGTGTACAGGGCATACTCCATGCACAGAGAGGCGGAAATAGGATCCCGCAGCGACCAGACCCTTCTTGCCAAGCTTAGGTCGGGACATTACCCTTCGCTGCGGGCCTGTACAAACAGAATTGACCAAACAACGGATCCAGTGTGTCCCATGTGCAAAGAGGAGGACCAAGACCTGGCACACTGGCTCCAGAGATGCCCGGCCACCGAGCACAGGCTGTGGCAAGTGTTCGGGGAGGACAGCGGGAGACTGGACTGCCTCACACGTTACCCAAGGAAGGCGGTGACCCTGGCGAGGACAACGCTCATCGGGGTCGCGGATTCGGGTGTGACGAGAACCGCACGACGTCCCATCCACAATGAACCGATCGTCTCCACACACACACACACACAATCACACAAACAAACACACACACACACACACACACGAACACACACGCTGATTCCTGGAACCTTCATCACACCAGACAGACGGACAGCCACCAACACGTCCGTTTACATTAATCCCTTTAATGCCCCACGGTGACAGTGCTGTGGGGGAAACCAAAAAACCGTGTTGTCTTTTTGTATACAAAATAATCATGTACAGGTAAAATACACATATTGGTACATACTCAAAAAGATGTTATTTCAGATACAGAAACATTACTCTTTTTTGTCTGTTTTTTTGTTTTTGTTTTTCTTAGTTTGATTGTAAATGTCAAGAAAAAAACATGCAGACGTACAGATAATGAGAAACACAGACCGGAAAAATATGTGACGACAACATTAACAACAACAACATTAACACAACAACAACATTAACAACAACAACAACAAATCACACACAGACCGACAGAGATATAGTAAAAAAAACAAACAAACAAAAAACAAGAAAATAAAACAACAACAACAGACTGATGATAATGACATAGGCAAGTAACAATAACAACAAAATAATAACAACATCAACAGCCTGACAGTAAATCTGGCAAAAAAACAAACAAACAAACAACAACAATAACAACAAAAATAGCATTAATAACGACTACCACAGATACGACTGATAGTGAAATACGCAACAAACAACAACAACAACAACAACACAACTACAGACAAAATGATAGTAAAGTAGGCAACAAAGAAGAACAACAACAAAACACATAACAGATTATAATGAAACAAACAACAAAAAACAACACCAGACAATCTGAGAGTAAAATAAGCAACAAACAGCGACAACAACAACAATAAACGCCCCACTCCCACCCCAAAAAAGCACACACACATAACACACACAACACACACACACACACACACACACACACACACACACACACACACACACACACACACACACACACAAAACAAAACAAAAACAAAAAAAGCACAAACCCAAAACAACGACAACAACAAACAACAAAGGTTTATAAAAAAATATATAAGATGGATAAAATTCAGGAATATATGGCATCGACTTGGTCAAAACAAGACAAGGCCAACTGGCCTTTGTCAAGCGTACAAAATAATGCAATAAAAAAACTCAATTTAATGAACAATCGTTTACATAGTGTATTATGATAACATGGTTTTGTTGTCACGTATGAGTAGTGTATATGTACATCGTGCTGCATATGTATGAATGTATGTATGTATGTATGTATGTATGTATGTATGTATGTATGTATGTATGTATGTATGTGTATATATATATATATCTGTCTGTCTGTCTGTCTGTCTGCCTGCCTGCTTAACTGTCTGTATGCATGTATGTATATATGTACGTGTGTACGTATGCATGTGTGTGTGTATGTATATATGTACGTATGTATGCATGCATGCATGCATGTATGTATTTATGTATGTATGTATGTATGTATGTATGTATGCATGCATGTATGTATGTATGTATGTATGTATGTATGTATGTATGTATGTATGGATATCATCATTGATGATTACGAGCTTGAAGCCATCCATCAATTCACATATCTTGGGTCCACCATCACCGATAACCTCTCCCTTGACACAGAGGTCGACAAGAGGATCGGGAAGGCAGCCACAACACTAGCCCGCCTCACACAAAGGGTGTGGACAAATCCCAAGCTGACCACAAAGACAAAGATGGCTGTATACAACGCCTGTGTCCTCAGCACCTTGCTGTATGGCAGCGAGGCGTGGACCACGCATGCTCATCAGGAGAAAAGGCTCAATACCTTCCACCTGAGAAGCCTACGGCGCATACTTGGCATTTCCTGGCAAGACAAGGTGACCAACACCGAAGTCCTAACCTGCGCTGGCCTCCCAACCATGCATACCATGTTGAGACAGCGTCGGCTGCGCTGGTTGGGCCACGTTCGCCGCATGGAAGATGGTCGCATCCCAAAAGACATCCTTTATGGTGAGCTTGCCACAGGGCAGAGAAACATTGGCCGCCCACAGCTGAGATACAAAGACGTTTGCAAGCGTGACATGAAGGCGCTTGAGATCAACACTGAGTCCTGGGAGGACCTCGCAGACGACCGCAACAGCTGGAGAACTACTCTCAAGAAACAGCTGCGGATTGGTGAGGACAAACTGTCAGCTGCTGCAGCAGAAAAGCGAGTTCGCAGAAAAGGGATGACAGCCAACAGACCAGCATCAGCATACACATGCGACCGCTGCGACAGAGACTGCCTCTCTCGCATTGGTCTCTACAGTCACAGGCGACGCTGCTTGGACCAAGCAGACAGCCCATCTAGACATTAGAACGGATGTAATTTGTCCATGGTCAGTCATGACCGAAGGAGGCCTACTACTATGGATGGATGGATGGATGGATAGATGGATGGATGGATGATACATACACATACATACACACACACACACATATATATATACATACATATATATGTATATGTATGTATATCATATATGTGTGTGTGTGTGTGTGTGTGTGTGTGTGTGTGTGTGTGTGTGTGTGTGTTGTGTGTGTGTGTGTGTGTGTGTGTGTGTGTGTGTGTGTGTGTGTGTGTGTGTACGAATGTGTGAATGAATATATCGACAGCGTGGCAAAGAATTCTGGCAGCAACTGTGAGAAGAAATAACAAGGCAGTGAAGAGTCTGGCAACATTCACGTCATGTGCAACGGCATTAAGAAAGCCCTGGGGCCTACCGTGAAAGGCATCGCCCCCTCAGATCTTTGACCAGGCAGAGGATCACCGACTATGAGAAACACAAGGCCAGACGGGTAGAGCACTACTCCGAACTACATTCTCGTGAAACGCCTGTCTCTGAAGCCGTCCTTAGCAGCATACAGGAACTGCCCATCACGGTTAAACCCGATGAAGTACCGTCACTGGAAGAGCTCAACGATGACATCCACGCCCTCCCAACTGGGAAAGTGCTCCAGGCAGCGACAACATCCCACCTGAAGGCATCAATTGCGGAAAACCTGTACTGCTTCAGCCCCTGCATGAACTGCTCTGCCTCTGCTGGGAGGAGAGGGAGAGAAGTCTCCCAAATCATGCCAAACGCCACCATCGTGATGATCTACAAGAACAAGGGCGATCGCAACGACTGCAACAACTACAGAGGAATGTATTTCTTGGGCATCGTTGACGAGGTGTGCGCCCGCATCATCATCAACAGGCTGCAGCTATTCGTGAACCGCCTCTATCCAGCGTCCCAGTGCGGCTTCAGGGAAGGCAGATCAGTGACGAACATGGTCTTTTCCCTGCGCCAGCTCCAAGGCAAGAGTACAAAACAAGATCAGTCGCTCTGCATGATGTTTATCGACCTCACCAAGGCCTTTGACTTTGTCAGCAGAAAGGGAATATTTGTACTCCTCAGGAGGATCGGCTGGACCTCTAAAGCTTCACAGCATGATGAACTCATTTCAGGTTGACACGAAAGAAACAGTCTTATAGATGGATCCTCCCCAGACTCCTTCCCCATCACCAGCGGAGTCAAACAAGGTTGTGCGCTAGCGCTGACCCTCCTCGGGATCTTCTTTTTCTTCCTTCTGACAAAAACCTTTGACTCGTCCACTGGCGGCCTCTCTCTATCTGCACACCAGGTCTGATGGGAAGTTGCTCAACCTAGCACGACGGCGATGGAAGACTAAGGTCAGGACGGTACTCGTCATGTATCAGGGAGATGCTCTTCGCCGATAATGCAACCCTCGTGACCCACACCGAGGACGCCCTGCACTGACTGGGCGACAGCTTTTTTCTCTCCTCAGCTGAGAAATATTATCCTTTCGAGTGTAGGATTAAGAATCCAAAACACCAAACGTCTGACGAGAAGATGCAGATATAGGCTAGCTATCAAAAACTTGGGATACCTCAGAATGGCCGGTTTGGTGACATCTCTTGATCAACAAACCTGATACATGATCACAAATAAGAGCACAGAAGTAAACAAGATGGTCACGCCATTCTAACAATCTCCTTTTAAAGCAAACCTCAACAAGGGGATAGCTTTACTGACGCATGCAAGCAGTGTGGACTCACTATCAGCATTGCAAAGACGAACGTCAGCGCACAAGATGTCATCACTCCTTCCTTCACCACCATCGACAGCGTCACCTTGAAGCCACAGACAGCTTTACCTACCTGGAGTCCACCACCAGCAACACTCTCTCACTCGATGTCCAGCTCGACCAACGGCTCGGGAAGGCAAACATCATCATGGCCAGACTGACGAAGAGGGTTTGGAAAGAAAACAAAGTGCTGACAGAACACACCAACGCCCAAGTGTATCAGGCCTGTACCCTCAGCACCTTGCTGCACGGAAGCGAAACCTGGACCACCCACATGAGGCAGGAGCGTCGGATCGACTTGTCCCATATGCAATGCCTCAAACGCGTCCTTGAAATCAGCTGGCAGGACTGCGTCCCACACAAAGAAACAACTCTGTCGAAACAACTGCAAAACTCGTTCTCTCCTTCATAATGTCTCGCATTGACTATTGCAATTCACTCCTGTCTGGTCTTCCTGCCTCCACCATTCACATCCTACAGCGAATTCAAAACAATGCTGCACGCCTTGTACTCAAAAAGAAAAAAGCTGACCACATATCTCCTCTCCTGGCACAACTTCACTGGCTCCCTGTATCAAAGCGCATACAGTACAAACTAGACACCATGTGCTACAAAAGCCTCAATAACGCAGCCCCCGATTACCTGTCAAGCCTACTTGAGATCTATGTTCCCTCACGTACCCTCCGCTCTGCCTCTGATCCTCTGACTTTTCGCTTTCCACGCACTAAGCTCAATACCTATGGTCCACGAGCCTTCTCTGTTTCTGGTCCACTCTCCTGGAACAAACTTCCTCTCTCAGTCCGTCAGCAACCTACTTTTGTCTCCTTCAAGTCCGCTCTCAAAACTCACCTTTTCTCCTCCGCATAAAATCCTAACCTCACTCAACCCCCCCCCCCCCCCCTCTGCAGCCTGTCTCCGCTCGGAGGGAATCACATGGTTATAATATATAATTGTATATGCTATGCTCTCTATAATTTTCCATTGCTTTTATTCTTGCTTTTATTGCTTTTATTCTTTCTCCCCATTTATAGCCATGCGTGTGTGTGGGTGTGGGTGTGTGTGTGTGTGTGTCTGTGTGTGTGCGTGCGTGTGTGTGCGTGCGTGCGTGCTTGCGTGTGTGTCTGCTTCAGCGCTTAGATTTGATTTTATCAAGATTTTGCGCTATATAAATATTGTAATTATTATAAAGACATCCTGAAGCACGCCAAGATCCCCAGCATGTACTCCCTGCTGAACCAACGTCGCCTATGATGGTTGGGGCATGTTCGTCGCGTGGAGGATGGGAGGCTGCCAAAAGATATCCTGTATGGACAGTTAAGTCCAGGGCATCAAAAGCGTCTGCCACCCCGCAATCCATTTCAACAACGTTTGCAAAAGAGACCTGAAGGTCTGTAACATCTCCACAGACAGATGAGCAACTCAGGCCATGGATCATGCCGCCTGACGTCCCACTGCCTATAAAAAGGACATCAAAGAGACAGACATGAGGTCAGGTCAGTCCGCAACGGAGAGGGGACTGAAGGAAGTGTGCTGCAGCAACCCCTACAACGCAGGTCTCCCAGTGTATCTCCACCAACTGCAACAGGCACTGTCACTCAGGCATCGGCCTGCACGGCCATAGCAATGTTGGCAAGACCTAACCAACAGATGAGACTCCAAGGGCGCTTTCAGCATGGTCTCCCGAAACTGAGATGCCAATGATAATGACTATAATGTGTGAATGTACGTACGTATGTATGTGTACGTATGGATGGATGGATGGATGGATGGATGGATGGATGGATGGATGGATGGATGGATGGATGGATGGGTGGATGGATGGATGGATGGATGTACGTATGTGAATAATTCATAATTTGTGATACACACACACACACACACACATATATATATATATATATACATACATATGTATATATATATATATATGTATATAATTATATATATATATATATACGTATATATATATAATAATATACATTGTATATAATATATATATGTATATATACACATACATATATATGTATACATACATATACATATATATTATATACACATATACATAGATTCTGTGTGTGCACGTACGTACGTATTTATCTATGTATGTGCGTAAACAAACATAACTTATACATTATGAACCATTTGGATGTAAACAAAGGGACGAAACCATTCATAAAAAAAATCAACACAGAAAACAAAAGAACGGAAATATCCAAGGTCACTAAACTAAGGGACACAACGACAGAGTGATAACAAAAACAAAACAAAACAAAACACAAAAAACAGGGTAAATCCTGAATCAGCCTTTTTCCTATTCTACTTCTGATTGTATAATGCCCAGACGACTGCACAGAGTTATATCAGGGATACAACCAACTCAAAACATAAATAACACCTCGCTGACGCTAAAGGAAAATTGGAAATGAAAATTAAGCACACAAGAAAAATTGGAAAAGAAAATTAAGCACGCATATATCAATGCAATCGCGCACATAATCTGAGGATACGCCTCTTGCGTTGACCGTTCCGTCCAATCTATCACCACGGGGTTTAGAAAATGTAAACATAGTAATTGTTTAGAAATGTGAACACAACTAAGTACACTATAACATATGTAATATAAAAACAGGCCTCATCATCAGGTGCCCTGCCGCATGGCGTTGGCGACCATGGACTTCCAACCATCTCTATCTCTCGTTGCCCCTAGCATCTCCCCCACCCTCCTCATCCCCAGCCACTCTGCAAGTCCGTCCAGCATTCTCTCCCTGGGTCTACCTGGTGCTCTCTTTCCATCCAGCTTTTCCGTTGTGACCAGGTGCTCCAAATCCCCCTTCCTCATAAAATGGCCTGTAAATGTTGCCTGTCTTTTCCTAATCTTCCTTATGAGTGATCTACTTGTGTCTGCCTCCATCAAGACTGTCTCTTTTGTTTTCTTTGCTGTCCATGGAACTCTCAACATTCTTCTGAGAAACCACATCTCGGCTGCCTCAATCTTGTTCTGGCTTTGCTTGCTGAATGTCCACGCCTCGCATCCGTACACCAGTATTGGTTCTATATAACATTCAAGGACTCTCTTTCTGATGTTAATTGATAGGCATTTGTTGGTAAGAATGCTTGTCATCTTCTTGAATGCTGTTTTGGCTTGGCCGATTCTGCCAGCTATTTCCGATGTGCATCTGCCGTCTGATGAAATGACCTAAAACTGGCCTAAATATCCGAAAAGTCCTGCCAGTATTTCGCATCGCATTTCCTTATATCCCAAAAAGCAGTTAGCACGTGTACCCAATTATCAATGCTAGGAGAAAGTATGCAGAGTGTTATAGAACAATACAGCGAATGGGTCTGCAAGGCAGAAAATGATAGGAAGAGATGGCAGAAAGCAAAAGACCAAGGCAAAGAACAAAGTAGTAGAAAACAGCAAATTTCTAGCACAGAATTGCCAGAAGATGGGGATACTATTTACACTGAAAGGGCCACCTGGCATCTTCATAGGGTTTCTTGAATCACTGAGGTTTGGTGAATACTCAAATAAAACAGGATAAGGTACCGACAAACACCGTGAAACTCATACGAACAGCACTCTGTATCCGTGTGTCGTACTAGAGATTTCAATGTAAACCCTAACGTTGATAATAATTACGCTAGAAAAAAAAACCCTCTTATAATCATGTCGTTAGATCGCACACAGGACCCAACTTTATCAAGGAATGTATCGTAGATATTCACAGAATCATTTAAAACATTTCACTTTTTCTGAAGAGAGGGACCTAAATTGGGATTGGCCCAAATGACAAAAGGATTGAGACTTTCCCATTCTTATCTTACAGATTTATGACTGCCTCTTGTGCCAGCATCTAAATTCAATTCACTACTACCATGCTACTAACAACAGTCAGAGATCTAAAAAATCAAACAAACAAAAACTATCACCCCCTTTATAAATTACACCAGTCAATAGTGTATGTTAAAAGAGAAAAAAAATCAGATTCAGTAGTTTCAGTTTCAGTTTCTCAAGATGACGTCTCCGCGCTCGGAACGAATTCCATATGCGCTAACGTCACAGGTGCCATGTGTATAGTGATCGTGGCACAAGCCTTAAGCCTGCACAGTTTCAGTTTCTCAAGATGACGTCTCCGCGCTCGAAACGAATTCCATATGCACTAACGTCACAGGTCCCATGTGTATGTAGATCGTGGCACAAGCCTTAAGCCTGCACATAAACCCATGAGCTGGCCAGGTTCTGAGGCCCTACCTAGACTATGTTTTACCTAGTCTATATTTTATACTGGTACTTTATCAGCCTACCACGGGAAAACTTCCCAAGCAGGAATCGAACCCCGGCCGTCGCGGTGAGAGCGCGAAATCCTAGCCACTAGACCACTTAGGAACTGGTGCATCGATCGGAAAAAATATGGTGCATCGACCGGGGAATCAAACCCGGGTCACCCGCGAGTATTCTACTACTAGACCACCGATGCTACCTAGATTCCGTAAAAGACGACATATTGTTAAGTAAGTATTTCACAAGTTAACAAATGATGAGACCCGGTACAAGGTCCCACCACTGAAAGATTTCATTTAACGTCTACAATAACATCATATCAAACGAATGGAACTAATAAGAAAGCAAATATACTTTCCAGAGGAGCATCATTAAGTAATGTCTTCAGTCCGTCATTTTTTTCTGGCACTGAATGTGGCACAGTCTAGCACTGCTCTGACTGCAGTACGTGCGAGGCTGTCAATTATCTTCGTCATTCGTCTCCTATTTCTCACACTCTGGTCCCACAGTTTGTGCATTTCCACACCTCGTCAGTCTGTCTGTGACTCTGGGGCAGAGAGAGAGAGAATCGGGGGGGGGGGGGGGAGACAGAGAGAGACAGAGAGAGACAGAGAAACAGAAACAGACAGACAGACAGAGGGAGGAAGGGAGGGGGAGAGAGACAGAGACATAAATCAAGAGAAGCAGAGACAGAAAGATATATATATATATATATATATTTATATTTTATATATATATATATATATATATATATATATATATATATCTTTCTGTCTCTGAAGAAGAAGAAGAAGAAGAAGAGAGACAGAGAGAACAGACAATCAGACGGAAACAGATTTTTTTTTTTGGGGGGGGGGGGGGGGGAGGAGAGGAGGGGGAGCTGAGAAATCAACCTATCTCACCAATCTTTTATACCAGCAGAGAGAGAGAAAGACACGAGAGAGGGAAAGAGAGAGACAGAGAGAAGAGAGGGAGAGAGGAGGGAGAAGAGAGAGAGAGAGAGAGACAGACAGACAGACAGCGGACGGATGGAGACCGGGAAACAGCGTGAATACATGTATCTAGAAAATGGTTCTTGATTAGTTTATGATGGGTCAGTGCGAAAAATGGCTTAGCCGCTTTATGATCTCTTCAAGAGCCTGTTACTACCTTTTACTTATCCTTCCATAGCAATTGATTGGGTTTTTTTCGAAGACAAATACAATAAACCAAAGATAAACAAACAAAAACTAAACAAAAGCAAAAGCAAAAACCCACAAGGTAGCGTAACAAAGTACTAACACACACAACACACACACACACACAAACACACACACAGACATATACACACAGATATATATATATATAGATTGATAGATAGATAGATAGATAGATAGATAGATTGATTGATGATGGAACAGATAGATAGATAGATAGATAGATAGATAGACAGGTAGATATATAGATAGATAGATAGATAGATATAGATTAGATAGAGAGAGAGAGAGAGAGAGAGAGAGAGAGAGAGACAGACAGATAGACAGATATAACAAATACATATATTATGCATACATAACAGACAACAGATAGAAGACAGAAATCGATATACTCAGAAAGAACAGAAGAAAAAGAAAGAGAGATAGAAACATGAAAAAAAAAGAAAAAAAATGGACACAGGCTGCACTCGGTTAGACAGACATATAGAAGGAAAAAAAATAATAACGATAATATAATAATAATAATAATAATAAACAACAATATAATGATAACAACAAACAATAATAATAATAAAATAAACAACAACGGAAAGATGATGATGATGATGATATCCTATAATTCCATCCGTATATCGCAGCAGCCCACGTCAAAGCATACTCGCTCACTATACACGGCTTACGAAGCGTCGTCATTTTCACAGAATATCAATGGGTGCGACATACCACAATACCACACAAACATCACAACAAAACACATGACAGACACGTCCAACAAAAACGATAAATGCCACGAAGAAGTCAGAAAAGGCTCATTAAATTAATATAGGAAGAACAAATAACTAAGTGCAGAAAGAAAAAGAAATGAGTCTTGGCCCCGTAAAAAAACACAACACAGTGATGACGCTGACATTTTGTTTTTCATGCACAAAAAAAGAGCACAGCACGAAACAGTATGTGTAAGTACGTAAGTATGTGTAATACATGAGGTAAGTGACGTCAAATAAGACAAAGGAAATAACATCATCACACATGTACATAACAACAATCAAAAACATTCGGACTGACCAGGACTCGGCGCCTAAAGTTGGCACAAGACAATTTCACTGGGCAAAACAAAACCCAATTATGAAATATCCACCACATTGAAAAAAAAAAAAAAGGCGGCAGACTTCGCGTAAAGTGTATTATAGACCTTACAACACCTGCGCATTGAAAAAAACGTATTTTACAAAAAAACCCAGTATTTTTCAATCACTTTACAACATTCACCTATCGGGAAAAAAGCACTTCTTTCATAGCATGTTTATAAAACAAACAAGACAATGTACAGAGAAAGAGAAGCAAAACGGGCAAGGGTATCTGTCCTTTATCATAAAACGGTGGGGTTGCCAGGAACATTACCCCTTAATCGAAAGCATTACCGTTCAGTGCACCGCGGAGTCCAAGGTACCCATCTCTGCTTCAAAAACATCCCCCTAAGAGATACGCTTACGGTTTTTGTGCTTTGTATCTGCTTCTATGCTAGCTGAATGGGTAGCGCAAACTATGTTAGATCTGAGAAGTTCCACAGCATGGGAGACAATTCCTACGTGACTCTCAAGAGTTATGTTCTTTGGTTGATATTATAAAAATTCTCCCTGCTCCCCTTTTATTTCTTTGGTAATACCTAAAGAGAGTTAGGAAGCTTTCCAGCCTAACTGTGAACGTCTGGGACAGCTGAAGAAATGGCCAGGCAGCCTGGAACTTGGAGGTGAGGATGTAAGGTATGAACAAGGTAGAAAACATACGCATAAAGACGACGTGGCTGAGAGGACTGCCAGACAAAAGAAGGAAACTTCATCATCCTCTGGGAGAAGCCACCGTGGAAGAGTTTATCTCTTTGCAGAGGAATTCTTAGCCATTATGGAAACGACTATCAGGATGAAGTGGGACTCGTTTCAGCCACTCTAGAAAGGGATTTATTCAGGAAATGACCGCTTCGTGCGCTACATGTCGTTTTCAAAGACGCACAAATGCTGGACGATGCTGATGAGCTGAGTTCACTAAACAGCACCTCATGAACACATAAAGTAATGGCGTACATTAGCGACATACAAAAAGACTTGAAAATTCAAACCAGAAAAAAAACCGTAGATACATGAATACATAAAGGTAACAACATGCAGGCAAAGTGTCACGGAGACGCATGGAAAACGAACCCTTATACAGCACCACGTTCAGGTCCTAACGATGCCAGAGGACTCCAACCCGGTCATCTTCCCAAAATGTTTTTACCAGCAACGATAGACCGTTCCCAGTAGAAATTGCGTATAAAATGTTATAATAATATAAAACTGTTACATGTGGTATATACAATTTTATCTTTAATCTAATTTCTGAACACCATACGTTAAGTAGATAAACTGTGACGTGTTTTTTTTTTCACGTGGATTGTCATAATGCGTGAACGACATATATTTTATGTTCTACGACAGGATCATGGAAAATATCTTATCTCTTAAAAACTATTCAAAACATTATAATAGTTTTTAAAGGACATCTACTTCATTTCGTAGCAATGACGAATACCCGACTGAATGAGATCAAATAGTATGAAATACTGCCATGTTAAAATTACAAAATTGTGCAAAATATTACTATGTCAACATCATAATCAACGTGGCCTGCTCACCTTGGTAATAACAGTAAATTTTCGAAATATATAAATGAGATCAAAGAAAAAAACAGTTATACGATTTAACAATAACAAAAACAGAAAAGAATGTTTATTATATTCATTAATGCGCACGTATGATTTTTATTTCTATTTAAGCCCGTGTACCAAAAAACATCTATAAGACAAGAGATTGTTCCACAGTTTGATGGATTTCAAAAGGGCATTCGAGAGGATGTGGATATTAAAATCTTTGGGAAATCCTAAAGAAGTTTGTCGACGAAGACAGTGTGGCTTAAGTCAAAAAGATTCTGAACAAATCCTTAAACAATGATGTTCTCCTTAAGAACCGCATAAGTGCCTTTATACAGAAACAGAAACTACTGGAGTGCACCAGGGCTGTCTTCTTTTCCTTATCCTGTTCCATCTCTTCGCTGAGAACTCTCTACTAGATATTCTTCATAAGATCATTTCCACCATCTGAACTATAAACAAATCCACCAAAAGCCTTCGGTTTGCAGATGATTCAAAACTGCTCAGAGAGACATCAATGAGACTTGCTCAGAAGCAGCGGCGCGCTCTTGTATCTTATCAACAGACCGGGTTACAAAGATGGCGCATCCAGATGTAAGCATCCGAGAAGTGAAAAGTGAAAAGTAAACACCATGGTGAATACGCACCTTGTGTGTGTGCATGCGTGTGCGCGCGTTTATATACAAGCGGGCGTGTGTAAGGCGCTGTTCTTTCATCCAGCAGTATTTACAAACAGCAGCAAAGTACATGGGCGGGAACTAGACTTCCCCACGCAAAATACAAACAGATCCACAGTGATGAACCTCTGCGCGGGGAAAAAAAAACAAAAAACAAACTTTCACGCCCGCGCCTTGAAACCGGTAAAATCCGTTACTTGTGCTATCATTCTCGGGGCAAAGCAATGGCGGTCAGTCCTGATAAATCCAAACAACAGACAAACAGGGCAAACAGACACACAAAAAGCGACCCCCCACCACCAGCTTGATGTGACTAGCTAGCTAGCAAACAGCCCTCGCAGATCTCAATCATTTTCACCCTGCCTTGGGGTACAGTACGTTACAGTTTCAACTATCAAAAAGTTCATGCTGCAATGTTTTGCACTGTATTCAACACTGTATGTGGACAGTTCCAGCATAGTTTCATTCACAATCCGGAAACACTCATGAAATTCTCTGACGAAATTATACTTCCATTTCAGCTTACTTTTGTATTTTCTGTGTATGCAAGATGATACGTGTACTTTTTTAAAATTCTTGGAGTCTACGATGTAAAGGCTTACACTCTAAATCTACTTTGGTGCCTGGGTGGTCGCTTGACAATTTTACAGTAAATAAACCAAAAGTCAACAGAATTCCCCCTAACGGCACACAAGACACTGTGGTCAGCAAGATACCAATGTGATCATCGCTTCATGTCTTTGTGTGTGGAATTTCCATTCGTATGATTCTGAGCTTTCATTTCTGCGAGGGCTGTCACTATTTTTTCTTTTTTTGTGTGGAGGAATCTGGCACAAGCAAAGAAAATTAATATCTTTTGGAAACAGAGCAGACCATGTTAATGGTTTGGCTCAAAACCGAACGGTGCAAAACTGTTTGAATCAAGCATCTTCCAACTTTTTATAGAAACATTGTAAGTCGTCTGATATAGAGACAAAATCAATTTTGAATAAAATTTCTCTCTAACGAGCCGTGCCAGAAATCCACCACTGATACTCTTAAAATTGATTTCAGCGTTAGCTGACGAAGAAGTGGGATCAAGCCAGTCACAATCAGGTGGTGGTGGTGGTGGTGTGGTGGAGGTGGTGGGTGTGGAGGGAGGGTGACGGCGGGGTCTAGCACACAAGCAGGCCCTCTCGGTCTTGCTCCTGCAGCTCCAAGAAGCTGTTGGCGCAGCCGATCCGCGCAGCCGCGAGGGCCTGTCTGCGCATGCGCCGCACAATCAGCCAATACCTGAGTCCCACGAAGACGGCGCCGAGGACGATGAGTACGATGACGGCCAGACCGATGCCCACTGCCACCAGCTGCCACTCCGCTGTCAACAGACACAGACACAGTTCTAGTTTTAGTTTCAGTTTCAGTTTCTCAATGTGATGTCTCCGCGCTCGGAACATATTCCATATGCACTAACGTCACAGGTGTCATGTGTATGGTGACCGTGGCAAATGCCCGCATTTAAATCAATAAATAAGCTGGCCAGGTCCTGAGGCCCTACATAGGCTGTTTTACACTAGTCTATATTTTAGACTGGTATTTTATCACTGGGATAATCTTGACATGTAATGACATGTGTATGTGTGTATATTACCTTAAAAAAGGAACATATACAGGAGGGTGCAAAAGTAGGTATACACTAAGTATCACATCATTATTACAATGCTTAATTCCGCTCTCGATTAGAGGAGTGTGTGAATTCCGACAGACGGCAAGCAGTTTGAGTATCTGAGGGCTGTGCTTGCTATTACATGTATATGCAATATTCATTTGTTTGTAGAATAAATCCAATGAGTATTGTACGTGTTTTCTTTTTTCATAACTGTATACCTACTTTTGCATCCCCCTGTATATAAAGTAAATAAACAATTAAAGGTCTGAATCAGAACACAACTAGCTATTCTGTCTAAACTCATCTCTTACATGACAGTTCACCCCTCCCCCCTAGTCAATGCCCAAATGCTCAGCCGTCCATCAACTAGGTGAAGACAATATTTTCTTAATCATAAATACGTTAGTAGTAAGTAAGGAAGGAAGGAAGGAAGTAAGCAAGCAAGGAAGTGAGCAAGCAAGCGAGTGAGTGAGTAAGTACGTGAATAAGAAGTAGGTAAGTAGGTGAATAAATACATACAAAATTAGACGCAGTTCTATCGACAGGTTGGTTGACCGTACCATAACTTGCCACTAATCGTAACATAATCGGTCCTTTTCTCACACTGGAAGTTTGTACCACCATACCTTTGCCACTAACACTAACTAATCATTCCTTTTTTCACACTGGACCACTGTACCATAACTTACCACTAACCCTAACTAATCATTCCTTTTTCTCACATTGGACCACTGTACCGTAACTTGCCACTAACCCTAACTAATCATTCCTTTTCTCACATTGGACCACTGTACCATAACTTACCACTAACCCTAACTAATATTCCTTTTCTCACACTGGACCACTGTACCATATTACATTACCCTAACTTAATCATTCCTTTTCACAGTTGGTACCACAGTACCATAACTTACCACTAACCCTAAAATAATCATTCCTTTTTCTCACATTGGACACAGTACCATAACTTACCACTAACCTAACTAATCATTCTTTTCTCACATTGGACCACTGTACCATAACTTACCACTAACCTAACTAATCATTCCTTTTCTCACATTGGACCACTGTACCATAATTTACCACTAACCCTAACTAATCATTCCTTTTCTCACATTGGACCACTGTACCATAATTACCACTAACCCTAACTAATCATTCCTTTTCTCATATTGGACCACTGTACCATAACTTACCACTAACCTAACTAATCATTCCTTTTCTCACACTGGACCACTGTACCATAACTTACCACTAACCCTAACTAATCAGTCCTTTTCTCACATTGGACCACTGTACCATAACTTACCACTAACCCTAACTAATCATTCCTTTTCTCACACTGGACCATGTACCATAACTTGCCACTATCCTAACTAATCATTCCTTTTCTCACATTGGACCACTGTACCATAACTTGCCACTAATCGTAACATAATCAGTTTTATTCTCACACTGGACCACTGTACCATAACTTTGCCACTTATCGTAACATAATCAGTTTTATTCTCACACTGGACCACTGTACCATAACTTTGCCACTTATCGTAACATAATCAGTTTTATTCTCACACTAGACCACTGTACCATAACTTGCCACTTATCGTAACATAATCAGTTTTATTCTCACACTGGACCACTGTACCATAACTTTGCCACTTATCGTAACATAATCAGTTTTATTCTCACACTAGACCACTGTACCATAACTTTGCCACTTATCGTAACATAATCAGTTTTATTCTCACACTAGACCACTGTACCATAACTTTGCCACTTATCGTAACATAATCAGTTTTATTCTCACACTGGACCACTGTACAATAACTTTGCCACTTATCGTAACATAATCAGTCCTTTTCTCACACAGGACCACTGTATCATAACTTGCCACTTATCGTAACATAATCAGTCCTTTTCTCACACTGGGAGAGTGTACCATAACATTGCCACTATTCATGACATAATCAGTCCTTTTCTCACGCCGGAAGGTGTACCATAACGTGCCAGTGATCGTAACTAATCAGTCTTTTTCTCATACTGGACGACTGTACCATAACCTTGCCACTAATCGTAACTAATCAGTCCTTTTCTCACACTGGACACAGCAGCAGGGAAGTTTCTGTCTTTTTTCTCCTAATTTTTGTATTTGGTGTTTTCGGCAGAAAATTTGTGCCTGTCTTGTCTGGTTGTATTAAATACGCGTTCTGATTCTTTTTGCGTGTTTTTTTTGTTTGGTTGGTTCTTTTTTTGTTTTGTTTTGTTCCCGTTTGCTTGAACGCGGGCAGTCACACTTCATTTGGATTTACTAATCGTGACATTATAAACACGTAAAACCTGATATTCAAACGTTCACTTTTTACGGTTTAAAAAAAACAAGATCAAACCGAAAAAGAATCTACCGCGTGATGGACTGATGAATAGGGAAAGCACATGACAGGAAATTAAAGACAAAGCAGAAACAAACCAAACCAAAACAAACAAACACTAAACACCACCAACAATAACGAAACAATAACCAAAATCCAACCAAAAGACAGCAGAAAAAAAAAGAGGAGACAAGACATTCTTCTCGAGGCCAAGCGATGGCAGTCAGCCCTACTCAATCCACACAACAAACAGACACAGAAATAGTAACCCCACCACCCCCACCCCCACCCACCACCGACTTGATGTGACCAGCTCGACAGAGATACAAAAGAGATAAAGACAATAATTACATTAATGCAGACCAAGGAAAAATCCACGGATTACGGTAATCCAGAAACCCGTCTGCCAGTCCAGTAACTCAACAGGAAGTCTTGGATAAAATAACTCGCAACATTTCCTCCATTCTCTGATGAAATAAGTAAAAAACGTTTTGTTTTGTTTTTTTCAGGATCTTTGCATTCAGGGAGATTACCTTTGTGCTCCCCTTTTTTTTTCGTCCCATTTTCTACACCACTTTAATGGCCACAGAAACTGAAACATTTTTTATTATGCGATGATGATGATGTCGATGTGGATGATAATTATGATGCTATGGAGTTCCATCTGGGATTGAGACTGCGTGACAGGGTTGTACTCTACGTTTACTATCATAATATAGCCTGGCGTCAACCAGGCCCGAGAGATACAGATACCTGCGGTGTTGGTCAGAAGATTTGAGCAACACCCTCAATGACGCATCCGCGAATTGGATGAGACTCGACTGTGTGGTTCCAGTCTTCCCAATGAGCCCATAGCACGCCCAACTCTGGGTAGGAGCCGGTTAGAGCCGAAAAATCCCACAATGATTTTTGAAGGTATTGATGGAGATTCGAACGCACAACCTTCTAGTCAACACACACACACACACACACACACACACACAAACAAACAAACAAATACAGCCACACACACAACCACACACAAAACCAACCCCCCACCTACACACAACCACACACAAACCCACCACCACCCTACCACCCTAACCCCACAAACAACCCCCACCCCCACACCACCACCCCACCACAACCCAACCATCCCCCCCCCCCCACAAACATTTAACACCTACACATCTCAGCCGCCCCGTCACGGCACTTGCTGCCGTCGAAGCCGCAGACGGGGTTGCTGACAGGCGCCTGCCCCGCGACCCAGGTGACGTAGGTGAGGTTGTGGGGCAGGTAGCGGGTGATCCCGTCGTGGATGGAGAAGGACCCCACCTCCCACATGTCGGCCAGGGGCCGGCCCTTCTGGCTGTGGGCCAGGCTCCGGAGCACGTAGCGGCCCTCCGACTCCCCGTCCTGGTTGATGTGCACCTTGAACCCTTGGATACCTGAGAAGGACAAAGAGAAAGAAGACAGGTATAGATAGAGAGAGAACGAATACCAAATAATACCTGAGAGAGAGAGACAGAGACAGAGAAAGAAGACAGATATAGAGAGAGAACGAACACCAAATAATATCTGAGAGAGAGAGAGAGAGAGAGAGAGAGAGAGACAGAGACAGAGACAAAGACAGACATAGAGAGAGAACGAACACCAAACAATACCTGAGACAGAGAGAGAGAGAGAGAGAGAGAGAGAGAGAGAGAGAGAGAGAGAGAGAGAGAGAGAGAGACAAAGAGAAAGAAGACAAGAGAACAAACTCAAAACAATACCTGAGAGTGAGAGACAGACAGAGACAGAGAAAAAGACAGGTAGAGAGAGGACCAACTCCAAACCTGAAAACAGGGTCATTAGTCAAGGACTGAAACATTAGGTCCTAGAAAGAGAGAGAGAGAGACAGAGAGAGAGAGAGAGAGAGAGAGAGAGAGAGAGAGAGAGAAAGAGAGAAAGAGAAAGAGAAACAGACTGACAGAGAAACAGACACACAGAGACAGAGAGACAGACAGACAAAAAAACAGAGAGATGGACACAGAGGGAGAGTTAGAGAGAAAGAAACAGACTGAGAGAGAGACACTGAAACTGAAACTGTTTATTGTCATTACCCGAAAAGGTCTTTTGACAAGGGGGATAACAATTTTCCAGTAGTGCGACACATAATCCACTCTTTGTATGTGCGCAAATTCTTCACACATAATCAAAAAAAAAATCGAACATCCATTCCTTGAACAGTCGAACATATTCAAATCATATATAATGAACAATCATCCATTTTACCACTACTACATAATGCAAAGAAAACAACAACAAAAAATATCAGAACAGTGTTCCCACATTCAGGCCAATAATTTGTCTAGGTTTAGACAAACCAAAATCTTTTTCACACACCCACACCCACTCACACGCATCCATATACGCTCACACGCGGGCGCGCGCTCGTGCGCACACACACACACATCAAAACTGTAATATGATGAAACATCTGGGCTAGACCACCCAAACCTTACATTTAGTGATAATAATATAATCTTCACATAACTGCCCCAAAATACTCTGTTAACAAGGGACATCACTATGCCTTTTATTTATTTGTTTTTTGGTTTGTTTGTTTTTTTTGTTTTTGTTAACATGTATAGTAGACCCTTAAGTGTCTATATACCCTTTCAATATCCACTTCTAACATATTCTACAAATATACCATTATTTTCATATTATTAGCTACTCTTAAATTATCGGCAAACAAAGCAAAATAAAGCAAATGAAAACAGCTCTTTACAAAACAGAGTCTATAATAAAGCGGCTTCTTTTGGAGTTAACGTGATATAGCCCACATCAGTCAAAAGAGATTAAATTAATCCCAGTATGATATTGTCTAGCACTATTGTCGGGCTTGTAAGTGTTTATGTCTTATTTTTTGTGCTTCCGCAATGTATAGTGCCACTGATTTGATTATGACTTCGTCATCAGATGACAAAATAGATACAACATCTTGTCTTTTGGCCATGTCGGATTCAAAAACTTTGCATTTTCCACGTATTGTGTCAAAAATTTGGCATTGGAATAAAAAGTGTTTTTCATTATCGACATTGTTTCCACATAAGGGGCAAGGATATACTGTGGACGTCCCAGGTTGAAACCAATTTTTATTTGCATTGAAACCAAGTGTTCTTAATCTAAATCTTGCGTAATTAGTTCTTTGCCATTTATCCGTAACAACACTGAGATATTTTTCGGTTTGAAAAACATCTTTAAATGAGAAGAACCAACTATATTTTTCTTTGTTTTCCATATCTGAGTGCCAATTTTGTTTAAACGAACAAATAAGCCTGTCTTTAAATTCATTAATAAACTGACACTCATTTCCTACTCCCTGGGACAACCACACGATTCCAAACCCAAGTTCTGATAAAGCCTTTTTTACCTGATAGGCCCAGTTCTGTTTTCCTATTTCCATTTGAGTAACCATCATTTCATATGCCTGTTTACATAACCGAGATTGTGGAAGCCTTAACAATTTCAACCAGTATTTAATACTCTTCACAAAGGTTCTAATGTATAAAGGATATCTTCCAGTTTCTCCATATAAAACAGTATTAGAAGAGTGAATTGGTACAGCCAAAAAACGTTTTATAGCATATGTATGCACTTTTTCCATATGTGGATTTACAGTAAGACCCCATACTTCAGCTGCATATGTAAGTAAAGGTTCTATCTGTGTATCAAACATTTTCCAATATAAATTACAATCAATAGAATTGAGCTTCCGTAAGAATTTTAGAATTTCAATAACACCTTTTTTCCCTTTATTACAAGATTCTTCCCATGCATAATTTAAACTTAATTTTGTCGAAAATATTATTCCTAAGTATTTATAAGAATTAACAACTTTAACCTCGTTAATTCCATAGAACCATTTTTCGTGTTTTGATAAATGTCCACCCTTCCTGAAAATCATAATATTAGTTTTATCCATGTTAACTGTTAAAGCTAGTCGATCCGATTCTTCCTTTAAGACATTTAACTGGTTTTGTAAGCCTTTGACTGTACCAGAGAGAAGAACAACATCGTCTGCAAACAGCAATAGGAATATCTCAATAACCCCAGGGATAATTTGAATGCCATGCCTGCCTTTTCTTGACAGTTCCACTGCTAATTCATTAATGAAAAATGAAAACAATTGAGGACTCAATTGACACCCCTGTTTCACTCCTTTAGGGCATTCAAAATAATCTGAATATACACACTTCTCACGCACGCATGCAAACACTGAGTTATAAACTCCTCTTAGGGCCATATATAATTTTCCATTCACACCACTTTTACGTAATATATTCCAAAGATTATTACGATTCACAGAATCGAATGCCTTCCTAAACTCCACAAATGCAACATAAAGTTTCTTATTTAAAAGTAAATGCTTCTGCACAAGGGAGTAAAGTGTGAAAATATGATCAATTGTACTGTATTTTGCTCTAAATCCAGCTTGTTCTTCAACTATTTTCTCTTCTTTTTCTGCCCACTTTGTTAATCTCTTATTCAAAATATATGTATAAACTTTACTCACTATACTTGTTAGAGCGACTCCTCTATAATTATCTGGATTATTCACATCTCCTTTTTATGAATTGGGATTATTATGGACTTTGCCCATTCTGACGGAAAAATGCCATTATCAAAAAGCTTGTTACATAAATGGACAAGGAAATCAATTACATTAGCATTTGCATGTTTTAACATTTCGCTGATTATTTGATCTGGTCCTGCGCTCTTTCCTGCTTTCAAATGCCTGATACTCGCAGTCACTTCTTCTTTAGTTATAGGCTCATTGAAAAGGGCTCAAAATTATTTTCTTCCTCTACTATATTACTCTCTTGTGCAGTATTTCCCCCGATATCATTGAAAACACTGCAGAAATGATTGTACCATTGTTCAATAGAGATTTCATTGTACACAAAGGCCTTTCTATTAACAGATCTTATTATTGACCAGAATGTCCTGGAGTCATTGATGGAATCTTTGAGTGTTCTTATTTTCTTATCTTCGTATTCCCTTTCTTTCGTTTTCCTTAGTTTAACATACTCTTTTCGTGATATGACATGGGCTTCTCTTTTTTCTTTTTTTTCTTTTTCTGTTTAGAGAGACAGACAGACAGAGAGAGACACACACACACACACACAGACAGATAGACAAAGAGAAAGAGAGAGAGACAGAGAGACAGAGACAGAGAGAGAAAGAGACAGATAGACAGAGAGAGAGAGACAGAGAGAGAAAGAGACACAGAGACAGACAAAAAGAAAGAGAGAGAGAAAGAGAGAGAAAGACAGACAGATAGTCAGTCACACAGACAGACAGACAGAGACAAACAGACAGACACAGACAGACAGACAGACAGAAGGAAGCCATCATAAGTGGAGGACAGAAACCCAGGGAAGCCCACACACAGCTAGACTGGAAGAGAGAGAGGGAGCAGGACCATCACACAAATGGATGTTTTGCCTTTTCCTGACTACAAGATGATCACATAACCATATACACACAAATAACAAATACGCTGATAAAAACAACAGCAAAAACAAACATAAGAAACAGACACTCACAGAAAAGCAGAGAGGGTTGAGACTTCAGAAGAATAAAAATTGAGAGAGAGAGAGAGAGAGAGAGAGAGAGAGAGAGAGACAGACAGACAGACAGAGAGAGAGAGACAGAGACAGACACAGAGAGAGACAGAGAGACAGACAGACTGACAGACAGATGGACAGAGACAAACAGACACAGACAGAGAGAGAGAGGCGTGGGAGAGAGAGAGAGAGAGAGAGAGAGAGAGAGAGAGAGAGAGACAGACAGACAGAGACAGAGACAGAGAGAGGCGTGGAGGAGAGAGGGAGTGAGGGAGAGAGACAGACAGACAGACAGACAGACAGAGGCGTAGGAGAGAAAGTGAGACAGAGAAAGAGGCGTGGGGAGGGAGAGAGGGGGAAAGAGACAGACAGACAGACAGACAGACAGAGAGGCGTGGGGGAGAGAGAGAAAGAGAAGAGAGAGAGGCATGGGAGAGAGATGGGGGAGAGAGAGAGGCTTGGAAGAGAGAGAAAGAGATGCGTGGGAGAGAGAGAGAGAGAGAGAGAGAGAGAGAGAGAGAGAGACGTAGGGGAAAGAGAGAGAGAGAGAGAGAGAGACGTAGGGGAGAGAGAGAGAGAGAGGCGTGGGAGAGAGAGAGAGGGGGGGGGAGAGGCGTGGAAGAGCGAGAGAGGGAGAGAGAGGGAGAGAGAGAGGGAGAGACAGAGAGAGGGAGAGAGAGGGAGAGAGAGAGAGGAAGGAAGAAAGAGAGAAAGAGGGGCGTGGGAGAAAGAGACAGAAAGAGACTGAAAGACAGACATACAGATAGAGAGAATGAAAGATAAACTAAGATACAGACAAAATGTCAAACAACACTAACATCCCCCATCCCTTTTAATCACCATTATCAGAACGTTTTAAGCAAATGTGGTCAATGTCAATCTAACTAGCATGCTAACTCTTGTTAAACCCAACACAGTGTCGATACGATGTCATCGAAAGTTATCAATTATCAACCATGGCATCATCATGTTAACAAAGGTTTTTCAACAAGAAATTCTGTGACCCACAAGTTAGTAATGGATTACTACGCCTTGTGAAATAGACACTTTCTGGACTGTTTAAAGTAAAGACCTACGATCCAAATAACCAACTAATTAACTAACTAACTAACTAACTAACTAACTAACTAACTAACTAACAAACTAACTAAATGTTTTATATTCATTACAATAACTCAAATAAATAAATAAACAAACAAATGAATAAATAAATAGATATTTCATATTCACTACAATGATAACTCAAATAACTAAAAACAAAAAAAACAACAACAAATAAATGTTTATAATCATTACAATAACTCAAATAAATTCATGAATTAATTAATAAACAAATAAATAAATAAACGTATTTCATATTCATTACAATTAGTGATTACTTCATTACTCAGCAGGCACTCTCGCGAAACATCACACTAATATCCTCTCTGCATGCACCACAGATGTTAGCACAGATTTCTTCTTTGTCTGCAGCATCGATGTTGTCAAATCAAATACTTCCTTCAAAGTCCAGAAAAAGTTCTGTCCGATAAGTACTCTTGCAATGATGAGAAGATAACTCAATACAGAAGAAGAGTTCACTCCAGTTGAAGTCATCATAACATCGAATGGCAGAACAGGAAGAGACTCCTGACTGGGCATACGCAAACGCTTTTAACAATCAAGCTCACGGGGAAAAGGGGAAAAGGGGAAAAGGGGGGGGAAGGGGGGGAGAAAGAGACAGAAAGGATTTAGGCAAAAATAAGAGGAAGGGAGTAAAACCGCAAAAAACAAAAAAACAAACAAACAAAAAAACACCAATCGAACAAACACACCTAATTTTTTTAATATATTTATCAATTTTATTATAAACCTTGGGGCCCTTTACATTGTTTTAAAAGTCTTTTACACATGGGAACACCCAAAAAAATTTTGACTTTTAAAACAAAACACCCAACCACAAAACACAACAACAACCCCCAACCCACAACCAAAACAACGCCCCCAAAAAGACAACCAAAACAAAAAAAAAAAAAAACAAGGAAAAAACAATATTCCCTCACATAACCAAATCCTAACACACACAAATAGGGTCCCCTACAAAACCAAAAACAAAAAAAAAACAAAAAATAAAAATTTAAAAAATACCTTTTCCTTCCCAATTCTTTTGCGGCATCTGCGAACTAAAATACCTCTTGCTCTGTTTTTTTTTTTTTTTTTTTTTCTTTTTTTACATCTGGATCAATTCCCCGTCGAAAAAGCGGAGAGAAGGAGAGTTTAACTAAAGGAGAGAGGGGGGGGAAGACAGAGGAAAGGAAGAGACGACGCAACGAAGAAAAAAAAGGGGGGAAAAAAAGAAGGAGAAACACAGCAAGATAAAGCAATCGAAAAAGGCGGCAAAAAATAAAAAATAATACAATTAAATTGTTAAATTTTCATTTCACACCGATATTTAAAAATTTTAAAAATTCGATAAAAAATAAAAACACCCCCCCCAAACCCCAACCACACACATAAAAAACCCCCCCGGAAAAAAAAAGGGCCCCAGGGAATCATCAAATGGTGGACAATTCCCAACCACAAACCACCAACACCCCACCAAAAACCCAAAAACCAAACATTGTCTTATAACAACCCACACCCCATTAAACCCACCACAACTCTGTTCAAACCCCCACAAAAATAGTCAACAAACACAATACCACACAACAAAAAAAACCCAAAAACCACCACCACAAAGCAAAAAAGGCCAGAGAAATGGAAAAGGAAGAAAATTCAAAGGAAGCAAAAAGAGAAGGGGGTTTTTTTTGGGTGAAAAGGAGGGGGAAAGAAAAAAAGAAAAAAGGAAAAAAAAAAGGAAGAAAAGGAGAAGATTAAAAACTTTTTCAAAAATTTCCAAATACACTTTAACGCCAAAACCCAAAACAAAAAACAAACAAAAAAACACAAATAAAAAATAAAAAAATTTAATGTATTAAAATATTACATTTAAAAATTTTAAAAACCGAGGTGCGTTACTTTTCCCTTAAAAGAAAGTCGTTTTGGGCCTTTTTTTTTCTTTTTCACCTTTCCCCCCAAATTTTCCACCCAAACCCCAGGCAACAAACCCCCAAAAGAAGTGGGAAAAAAACAGCTAGAATCTTTCCCACAATTTTTCACAGCCACACAACCGGGGGCCCCACACAAAACCCACACAACACACACACACAAAACAACACACACACAAAAAACCAAAACCCACACACTTCGGAGTTTAAAATTAAAATATTAAAAATTTGGCATTTTTTTTGAGGCATTCCCCTCAAAGGGGGAGCCAAGGGTTCAAAAAAAATAGACGAAGGAAAAGCCACAAAAGGAACAAAAAAAGACAAAGGACAGAAGAAACACCGAAAAAAATCAAGCAAAAACAGATAAAAAAAAAACACAATTCAACCCATCACACCAAAAAATTGAAAAAAACGAAAATTCAGAAAAAAACACCACACACCTCAAAAACACACACACACACACCACACAAAAAAGCGCCCCCCCGGGAAAAGGAGGAAGGAAGAATAAAGGGGAAAATTTGGATGGTTTCCAAAAACAAAAACAACCCCCAAAAAAAACACAACAATGGGCTTTCCAAAAAACAAAAAAAAACCACCAAACACTTGGTTTTTCCCTACCCCCCCCTTTCCCAAACACACCCTATTTTAAACACTAAAAAAAAACCCCCAAAACAAAATCAATACAATTTTTTTTAGGCAAACGGCCAGGAGAAAGCGGGGGGTGTAAAATTCCCCCCAAAGACCATTATGCGCATTTGGTTTTTTGTGTTTTGGTCGAGTGGGGCCCCCACGGGGGAAAATTTAAATTTTAATCAAGGAAAAAAAGAAAAACCGGGGGTTTGTCGCCATTAAAATCCTTTGTTTTCCAAATATCCTTTAAAATTTTTTTTTCATTGCTTCTTGGAAAGTTTGAATCAAAACACCTAATTTTTAAAATGAGGGAAATGAATTTCTGATTTTAAAAAAGGGGGAAAGTGTTTTTACAATTTTTTTGAAAAATGAAATGTTTTTCTTTTTATGTGGTTTAACTGTTTTTTTTCTTCCAAATTTTACATCTTCAGTCATTTTGGGAAAATCGTAAAAAATAAAAATGCCGGGGACTTTCTTTAAAAAAGGGAACATCAGCAAAACCCCTTTGAACCGGTTTTTTCCCACATCAAAAAGGGGGGGGGGGAAAAGAAATACTACCTCTTATCCTGGTCTATGTGAAAAATGTCCTTTTTTTTTAAAAGGGAGATAAGTACAAAAAAGGGTGGCAGTGGCGGTGGCAATCGTCAAAAAATTATGTAAAGGGGCTTTGATCTCGCTTGGTTTTAGAGACTAAAAAAAATTCCCTCTCGGGTTGCATCGACGAAATGAAATTGCAAACAGTTGGACAATGTTTGTTTAGTCAAGTCAACAAAGGGTCCAGCATAATCGCGACTTAAAGGGGGAATAAAGAAAAAAAAATTGAAAATGTTTTCCCCTTCTCTCTCTCTTCTCCTTCTTTTCAACCCACCAACAAAAAAACAGGGGGAAGAAAATGGGCGGTAAAAGACGTTTTGAAAACTCTTAATTTTAAAAAATTTTTTCTTTTGGCCCGTATGCCTGTTCCCACAACAACACCACACCAAAAAACCCCCACACGCAGCCCACAAACATAATTAAAACCAATTGTAAACACACCAGGGCGCGCGCGCGCGCGCCAAAAAACCATACACCCCCCGCACACACACTTGATAAAAACAAAACCAAAAAAACCAAACGTTTTTTTTCCCTTTAAAATTTCACAACAATCCGTTTTTGACTTTGGAGGCCTGGGTTTGAAGAAACAAATTTTTAAAATGAAAAAAAACAAAAAAATTTGCATCGAGGAAATGCAGTTCAGTAAAATTTAAAAAACTCCAGAATTGCTTTTTATAATTTCCTTTAAAAAGTGCAGTGTTATCCGTTTTTGTGTGGGGCGCTGGCCGCGGCGTGAGCGTGGGGTGGTGTGTGGTGTTTTTGTGTGTGTCTTGATTCCTCGTTCATCCAAATTGCATGGCGACCCCCAGTTGTTATACTTTTAAAAATTTTAGAAAAGAAGGTACAAAAACGCGAAAAAATCTTGAAATTTTTTTCGTCTGCCACCTGCACAGAGAAGACCCCCTCTCTCCTCTCTTCTGGTCAAAAAAAATCCCCTTTTTTTTACAGGGTGGTGAAAAAAAAAGGAAGGGGGGGGGGGAAATGTCATTGTAAAATATAAAAAAAAATTTGGGTAGGCTTTGATCTCGCTCGTGGGCCAAAACAGAAAAAAAAAATTTTTCGGTTTTCGCAAATAAATTAAAAAGTTTGGCAATGTTTGTTTTAGTCAAGAACAAAATGGGGCCCCGCAATCAGACAGATAGTGACGCGACACTAAAGGGGGAAAAAAATAAAATAGTTGTTAAAAAAACCCCACACACACCCAAACACCCCAAAAAAAAAATATATTTACACACCAACCACAAAAAGACGGGGACAGAAAATGAGGGCGGGAAAAGAAGTTTTGCAAACTCATTTCCCTAAAATCTTCCCTTTGAAATGTTAGGTGCTCCACACACACCACCCACACCCCCAACAACAATATTTTATTTTATTACAAAATCAAATAAAAAACGGGAGACAAAAAAGGGAGGGACAAGCACTTAAGGAAGATAAAACCCCAAACCCAAACCCCCAAAAAAATACAAAAAAATTTTCCTTCTCTCTTTTCTCTCTCTTATAATATATATTAATATTATATATAGTTATTTTCGTGTAGTTAAAAAAACCCAAAACAAACCCCCCAACACACATAAATTTTTTTAAAAATAATTTAATATATATTTTTTTATAATTGTGGTTTTTTAATTATAATTTTTATATATTATAAAATATATATTTTTTATATATATAATATTTAAAATGTATTACGTAAAATTTATTAAGGATAGCAGCGCTGCTTGTTAATTAACTTCTTTCCGGGATCATGAACCCTGAATGTAAAGAAGGTAAAAAACTCCAACCAACAACCGCGCCACCCGGTTCCAACCCGATAAGTAATCGTTATTTCCCCGAATGGTGGTACAAACCGAGGATAAAAAAAAGTAAGGGAACGTCCCCGCCCCTTTGTACAAGGGTCGTCTTAATTCTTGTTGCTGGGGTTTTTTGTTGTCTAATCCCCCCCCCCCCCCCCCCTTTAAAACTTGTTACCATCTCTTTCCTCTATCCTTTTCTTTTTTGGGTACCTAAGCCGCCCATTTGTGTTTCCCCAAGCTAGCCCTTTTCCTCCCCTATATTTCCCCCTTTTTTTTTTTTTTCGTAGTTTTTATTGGTTTTCCCTTTCTATTTGTTTTTGGTTTTGGGGGGGGGTTTGGCCCTTTCTTTTTTTGGGAAATAATATTCCCTGTGTTTCTTGTTTTTCCAACAAATTAATACTTCATTTCTTTGGCCTAACAAAAATACTACGTTTCAAAACGTATTTTGTTTCCCAAAAACATATATCCCCCTTTTTACCCTTTACAACATATTTTTATTTTAGCAAAACCTAAAAAAAACCCCCCTTTTTTGCTCTTTGGGTTTGGGGTTGTATTTATGAACTGTAGTTAGAAGCTCCGGTTAAAAATAGGTGCTAATTTTTAACGTACACGTACAACAGCCCCATCCTTTGATGGTCCCCGGGCCGGAACTTTTTTAAAAAAACCGGTGTTTACGCAGTCGAATGTCCCCGTCAGTTGGTGGTGTCGGTTAGTGTTTCCCGGGGTTTTTTGCCCCCCCCTTCCCCTTTAAAAACCTTGCCCGAAAAGGGTTCGCAAAAGCTCGGGACCCTCCAGAAACCCTGGATTTTTTGTTGGGAGGCAAAAAAATTTTTAAGGGAAAAAAAATTCCCCATAAAAAGGGGATATTTTATATTTTATTATTTTATATTTTATATATTTGTTTGTTTTGTGGGGGTGTGTGTGTGGTGTGGGTGTGTGTGTTTGTGTGGGTGTTGTATTACAAAAAAAAACATAAAAACTCCAAACACACACAACACCATCATGTTGTTTGCTTAGATAGGACGATAGATAGATAGACGGGGAAACGGGATAGTAGACAGACGACAGATGATAGATAAGATGATGGGTTTAAAATTGGAGACGGGAAGAGGACAGACAGAAGAGAAGATAAATATATTTGTACATATGTATGTTGTTTGTATGTATGTATGTTTTTATTTTTTTTATATTATTATTTTTAAAATGTGTGTGTGTGTGTGTGTGGGGGGGGGGAGAGAGAGAGAGAGAGAGAGACGGGGTGAACAACAGAAGACAGACAAAGAGAGAAAGAAATAAAAAAAAGCGGGACAAGCCTTGTAAAAAACTTGTACAGCCCCCAATTTTTCAAAATGCTTACTTTAAAGTGCCTAAAGAAAAATGCAAAAGCATAAAAAAGGTTACATTACGCGTAAAAAGAAGCCCTCCAACGAGACACAATGTTGATTGTTTCCCCCCGTGCAGTGATCCCTCCACTTTACTGCTGTAGCTCTTGGTACTACAGTAAGGGTTCGGAAAAAAACGAACCTCCTCGTAATTCCCCAACCCCCGTTTTTGGAAAGTTTAAACCTTTTTCCTCCCACACCCTTCCACCAGTTCCCATCGTTTATTTGACGGGGGTATGGGTTACTCTTTTTTCATCCCCCCCTACCCCACCAGTTTCCCCTTTGGTTCCCGTGGGGCAGGGTATGGGAGTCTAACCCCTTTTTTTCACTCACAATTATCCACCAGCCCCCCTAGCTTACCGTTTGGCCAGGGATGGGGTCTAATCAAAAAATTTTCACCCCCACACCTATCCCCCAGTTTCCCATCAGTTTCCCTTTTAGGAAGGGGGTTTTGGGAGTCAACCTTAACCATTTTCACCCCCAAAATTTCCACCAGCTTCCATCGCTTACCTTTGGCGGGTATGGGGTTTTAAACTCTTACCTTTTCCTCCCCCCTACCCACCATTTTCCATCGTTTCGTGGCAGGGTTGGGGTCAACCCTTTAACCATTTTACCCCACACCCTATCCAAAAGTTCACAGCTTATTAGGGACAGGTATGGAGCCCTTCTTAACCTTTTTTCTTTCCCCCCTTTTACCCACAGCCCCCATGGCTTACGTAGGCAGGGAATGGGAGCTACTCTTAAATTTTCATTTCCCACCCTTCCACCGTTCCACGTTTAAATTAGGCGGGGGGTAGGGGTTCAACTCTTAACCTTTTTTTTTTTCCCAAAATCTTATCCATCACCCCCGGGGCTTCCCGTAGGACGGGTTTGGGGTAAGTCACTCTTAACCCTTTCATTTCCAACCCCCTACCCACCGTTCCCTCGCTTACCCGGGGTTGGGTGGGAGTTAAATTAACCATTTAGCTTCACATTTTCCCCCAGTTTCCAACGTTTCCCGTCGTCTTCCTTTTTTCCGCCACACCCCCATCCCCAGCTTACTATAGGACAGTGTATGGGAGTTTTTAAATTTTCCCCCCCATCTTTAACCCTTCCGCCCCTTTCCTGGGGGGGGGGGGATTTTAAATTTTCCCCCAAAATCCACACTTCCCCCAGCCCAAAAAGGGGGGGTATTTTACCCAACCATTTCACTTCCACTCCTATTCCCCTTATGTTATTTACTTTAAAAAATTTTCCCCTTTTAATATCAAAGTTTCCAAGTTTGTGGCGGGGGGCTACTTTCCCTTTCACTCCCCATATCCCCGTTTTTTTGTAGGAAAAGGGGGAAAGGGGGGAAAAAAAAAATTTTAAAAACTTTAGGGGGGGGGAAAAATTTTTTCCCTTTAACCCCACCCCCAACCCATCCCCCCTTTTAAAAGGGGTTTTAAATCAAAGGGTTTCTAAATTTTTTTGGGGCTTTGGGGGAAAGGGGGGTTTCCCCTTATTTTTTTCATTTCATCTTTCTGTTCTTGGGGGGGAGGAAACGAAAAAAGGGAATGGGGGGGAAAAAAAGGGAAAGGGGGGAGGGGGGGGGGGCAGTTTGGGTTTTTAAAACTTCCCCTTTCACCCAAAACCCCACCAAACCCACGCCCTAAAAAGGGGGGGGGGCAACCAACCACCCCCACACCCTTTCTACCCTTCAAAGAAACCGGCAAAAAGTTAATTTTACCTTTTTTCGACCCCCCCCCCTTTTTACAACCCACAACAAAACATCGGGGCCCCCAACTTTTCATTTTCCCCAACACCACAAATTCCACCAAGGAAATTTGGAAAAAATTTTAACTTTTACTACACCCCCCCCCCCCAACACACTTTAAGGGTTTTAACCCAAACCAACCCTTTACCCAAAAAACCCCCCAAAAATTAAAAAGGGTGGGGGGCAAGGGTTTTAATAAATTTTTTTAAAAATTTAGGGGGGCCGGGATTAAAATTTTTTTATTACCCAAAAAAAGTTCTGTGGGGAAAGTAAATCGAAAAAAAAAAAGGAAGGGGGGAGGGGGGAACTGTTAGGGTTAACCTTAAAACCCCTTCCCAAAATCCAAAATTTTAGGGAGGGTTGGGAATTTAATTTTTAAACCTTTTTTAAAATTTTTTAAAAATTACCAAATTTCCCCAAAAAATTTGGGCAAAAAAGGGGGGGACAGGGGATGGGAGGGAAAATTTCTAATGAATTTTTTTGAGGAGGGAGGGGAAAATGGCCCAGAACAGACGCAGTTTTTGGTCGGGGTTGGGGGGAAAGCAGAAAAAGAGAGAAAGAGAAAGGCAAAGACGGGCCGCAAAAGAGGGAAAAAAAAAAAACAAAAGGGGAAAAAAAAAAGGGAAAAAAGACAAAAAGGGGGGGCCAACATAAAGAAGGGTAAAAGGGCAAAAAGGGGAAAAAAGGGGGGCGGGAAAAAAATTTTTCCCCCCCCCAGCTTTTCCCCCCCAAAAAAAACCCCCCCCCAAAAAAATTTTTTGAGAAGGTAGGATTGTAAAAATAAATTTTAAAGGTAATTTTTGTAAAAAAAATAGTTGTAAAAAGGGGTGGGGAGGTAAAGTAATAATAATGTTTTTGGGGTTTGGGCCTTCTCCTCCCTTTTTGGGGGGGTGGTTTTTGGGTTTTTTTCCCCCCCCTCCTCCTCTTTTTTTTCTTTTTTAAACTCTTCTCTTTTCCCCCCCCCCCCCACCACCCGCTTTTTCCCTCACCCACCATTTTAAATTAACACACCACATTAAAAAAACCCCAGAAAACACAACAAAAAAAGGCCCCCAAAAAAGGAAAAAAAAAAATTCCTTTTTTAAAAAATGTCAAAGGGGGGGGGGTTTTTTTTTACGTGTAAAAATAGGTCAAAACTGAGCAATGGGGCCTTTTTTTCTAACCTTTTCCTCCTCCCCCCTTTTAACAAAAACAAACCCAACCCCCCTTTAAAAAGAAAACCCCCCAAAAAAACCCCAAAAAAAAAAAGAAAAAAAAAATAAAAATAAAATTTTTTTTAATAAGAAATTTTTTCCCCTTTTAAAAACAAAGGGAAAAAACCGGGGGGGGGGGGGGGGGACCCAAAAAAATAGGTCAAATTTTCTTTTGGGTTTTTTTAAAAATTTTTTTTTTTAATAAACACCCAAAAAAAAACAAATAAAAAAAAAAAAAAGGGAAAAATAAAAAAAAAAAGTAAAAAAAAAAATTTTTTTGTTTGACTCAACGACTATAAGGGAAAGAAAACCCAAACCAAAAAAACAAATTTTTTTTTCCCCAAAAAAAAAAAAAAAACCAAAATAAAAAAATTTAAAAAATAATAAGAATACTTTTTAAACAAGCCCAAAAATTTTAATTTGGGGGGGCCCCCCCCCCAAAACCCTTCTCCCTGTTTAAAAACCCCAAAAAACCCAAAAAAAAAAACAAAACAAAACTTAAAAAAGGGGGAAGAAAACCCAAATTAGATTAAAAAAATTTAAAAATGTCAAAAAAAGGAAATTTTTTGGGGAAGAAAAACCCAGTAGACCCAAGAAAAAGGAAAAGAAACCTGAATTGGGGAATGAAAAGGGGGGAAAAGGGGGGAAAAAAAAAGAGCAAAGGGCCCACGGTTCCCAAAAAAAACCTAAAAAAGGGGTCCCGAAAGGGGGAATGCGAAATAAACCCAAAATAACCCCTTAACAAAAGGAAAAGGGAAAAAACTTTTTTTTTGGCCTTTTTGGGGAAAGGGGGGGTTTAAAAATTTAAAGGGGCTGGGGGTAAAAGGGGGGGGGGAAAAGGGGGGGGGTTGCAATGGCTGGAAAAATAACCCCCCAAAAAACAAACAAAACCAACCCCCCACCCCCACCTGTGATTAAAAAACCCGGGAAAAAATTAAAAAATAACCTCCCCAAGGGGGTTTTAAAGGGGCCTGCCGGGAAGGGCGAAAATTTCCCCCAAATTTTTTTTTTTATCCTTAAAGACGGGCAATAAATAATTAATTTTTTGATGTTTTTTGAACCCCCCAAATTTTTACCCCGGGTTTTTTTTTCCCCCCCCTTTTTGCCCAAAAAAGGTTTTGGGGGGGAAAAAGAAAAAAAGATATTGCTTTTTTATATTTTTGGTTTATTTTGGTTTATGTTGTTATTGTTGTTTTGTAATTTTTTAATGATAATGTTTCCCTTTTTTTTAAATTTTTTTTCCCCAACCAATTTTAGAATAAATGTTTGAAGTAATTTTTCCCCTTTTCCCCTTTTTTCCCCCCCCTTTTTTTTTTTTTAAAAAAAAGTTTTTTTAGAAAAAAAACCAAAAAAAAAATTTAAAAACAAACCCCCCAAAAACCAATTGGGGAGGAATGGAAGGGAAAAAGGGGGGAAAGGGAGGGCAACAAAGGAAAAAAAACAGGAGAAAGGCCGGGAAAAAGGGAAAAGGGAAAAAAAAAAACCCCCCCCCAAAAAAAATGTAAAGGGGTAATTTTTTTTCATTGTTGTTTAGGTTAGGTACTTGGTTTATGGGGTTTTTTTAGTTTTGGCCGGTGTTTTAGTTTGTTGGGAGTTTTGAGGTGTAGTGATGTTTGTGTTTTTTGTGGGGTTTTTGTTTTGTGGGGGGAAAAAGGTAAGTAAATTTAAAAAGAGTAAAATGTGTGAAATTAAGTAAATAAAAATAAGGTTAAAAAAAAAAAAAGTAGTAAAGAACTGCAAAAATTTTATTTTTTGGGGAAGAAAAGGAAAATTTTTTTGGTTTTCTAAATAATACGTTTAAAAAAAATTTAAAAAAAAAAAGATAAAAAGTAAGTAAAAAAAAAAGGAAAAAGGGTTTGGGGGGAAAAAACCCCCCCCACCCCCCCCCCCCCCCAAAAAAAATGGGAAAAAAGTAAGTTTAAAATTAAAAAAGAAAATTTTTAAAAAAAAAAAAAAGGGGGAACAACCCCACTAAAACGGGGAAAAAAGGGGGGGGGGGGGGGGGGTGGATTTTTAAAGAAAATTTTAAAAAAATAAAAATCTTTCAAATGTTTAAAAATTTTTTCTTTGTGATAAAAAAAAATTTTAATTTGAGTTATTAAGGTTATAAAAAATACAAACCCGGGGATAAAAGGGAAAAAATTTTTTCCTTATCCCCTTTTTTAAAAAAAAAAAAACAAAAAAATTTCCGGAAAGGGGGATTTTTAGGGAAGGGAAAGCGGAGGGAAGGGACCAACCCAGGGAGAGAATTAGGGGGTTGCGAGGGGGGGGGGGTGGGGGGGGGGTGGGGGGGGGGTGGTGGTTTTTTCTTTTTTCCCCCAAAAAAAAAGGGAAAAAGGGGGTTTTGGATGTTTAAAAAAAAATTTAAAAGGGGGGGGGGGGGGGGGGGGGGGGGGTGTGGTGCTTGGTTTAAAGGGGGGAGGGAAAGGGGGGGGGGGTGGTTAAAAAAATAAATAATGGGGAAAAAAAAAAAAAAAAAGAAAAACAAAAAAAGAAAAACCCGCGGAAGATGTAAAATGAGGGCAAAAAATGGGACGGTTTTCCGGACGGGTGGTCACATGTTTTTTTTTTTTTTACGGCCCGGTTTAAGAATTAAGAAAAAAAGAAAAATGAAAATTTTTCCCACAATTTTAAGCATTTTTTTTTGGGGGTAACAGGTTAAACGGGTTTAAATGGGGGTTGGGGGGGGTTTTTTGTTTGGGGGCCCCTGTGGATTGTTTTTTTTGTTTTTTTTTTGGGTTTTGCTTTTTTTATTAAAATTTTCTCCCCCCCTTGGGCCCCCACCCCCCCCCCCAGTTTTTTTTTGTTGTTTTTTTGGTTTTTTTTAAAAATTTATTTTGGCGGTTTGGGGGCCCGGGGTCTTTTGGCATGGTTTTTTGGGCTGGCAAAACATTTAAATTTTATTTTCTCATTCATACTTGTATGGGTGTTGTTTTTTTCTTTCTAAATTTTTCGCCATGTCCAAAATTTTGGGGTTTTGCAAATTTTTTGCCAATTTGCAAACATCAATTTTTTTTTTAAATTTTTTTTTTTTAAACCCATTTCCCACCAAGCTCCCATGTATAGTTGTTTCTTTTTAAATTTTTTTTTACCCCCATTTTCTTTTTTTATTTTTAACATCGTTTAAGTTGTTAGTTTCTTCCCTTTTTTTCCCCCTTTTTCCTTTTTTTTTTTCAGCACCCCCATTCCAAACTACAAAACCCAAACGCACCCCACACCCCAAAAATTTTTTTTCACCAAACAATTCTTTTTTCACCACGGGGGGGGGTAAAACCCTTTCAAACAAAACCAAAGTAAAAAAAAAAAAAAATCAACCCAAAAAACACCAAAAAAATAAATTCAATGTATCTTTAATAAAAATCACTGGATTAAAAAAAAAAAAAAAAAAAAGAAAAAAAACAAAAGGGGGGAAATAAGAAAAAAAAAAAAAAAAAGAAAAAAAAAAAAGGAAAAAAATCAAAAAAAAGCCAGGGAAAACGGGGGGAAGCCCCCCAAAAAAAAAAAGGGGGTAAAAAAAAAAAAAAAAATTTTGTAATATTTTGTAAATAAAAATTTTTTTAAATTTTGAGGAAATTTAAAAAAAGCAATTACTATTTTTAAAAAAAATAATTTTTGAAAAAAGTTTTCTGTGTTTTGGGAATTAAAAAAATTTAAAAAGGTTTTTTGGGAAAAGTAGTTTCTGTGAATTAGTATTTAATTTAAAAAAAAGAAAGTAAGGGAGGAAATGCAAATTTTTTTGGGCAAAAGAAAGAACTGGAGGGGGAAGCCCCCGAAAGGGGGACGGAAAACACACAAGGGCGGTGACCCAAAAAAAACCAAAAAAAACAAAAAAGGAAAAAAACCCCCCAAAGCAAAAACCACCTTTTTTTTTTTTTTTTTCCCCCCCCCCCCTTTTTTTTTTTTTTCCCCACGAAAAAGGTAAAACAAAAACAGCAATACAAACAAACGAACAAGAACCCAAAAGGATAAAAAAACCCAAAGAGACGTAAATTAGACACGAAATTTGAATTTAAAACAAACTTTATTAAAAACCCTCAAAAAAAAAAAAACAAAAAAAAAAACATTTTTAAAAAAGGAAAAAAGAAACCCCGGGGGGGGGGGGGGAAAATTTAAAATTCCGGTGCCCCCCAAAAAAAAAAAGGAGAAAAAGACGGATTTTTTTTTTATTAAAAAAAACCCAAAATTTTTTTTAAAAAGGAATGAAGGGGTTTTTTTAAAGAAAGCCGCTGAAAGAAAAAAAGGCAATGGGTAGTTAATCCGTTTTCTTTTTTTCACGATTTTTTTGCTTTTTTCCCCCCTTTTCCCCCTTTTACTTTTTTCCTTTTTTTTTTTTTTTCCCCCCCTTTTTTTTTTCTTTTTTTCCTTACCCCGAGATTTTTTTTTTTTTTGGGGTTTCCCCCCCCCCGATGTGTGGTCGTGGGGTGTTGGGGTTTTTTTGTTTGTTTTTTTTTTGGGTTTTTTTTAAAGCACAAGGTTTGGAGGTAAATTTAACCCGGTTAGGGCAAAAACCCTTTTCTTATGCTGGGAAAAAAAAAGGGGGGGGGGAGTTTTGGAGAAAGTACCCAGGGGATTTCAAAAAAGCAAAAAAAGCCCAAAAGGGGGGAAAAAACGAAAAATAAGGGAATTTTGGAAACAGAGAGGGAGCCGTGCAAGACCTAAGGCAAAAACCGAAAACTAAAATACTTAAAGAAAAAGTGGAAAAAAAAAAAAACCCCCCAAAACCGGATAAACTTTGGAGCCCTGGTTATTTTTTTTTTTTTTTCAGGGATTTTTTCTTTGCAACTGACTTAAGGCCCAAAAAAAAAAAGGGGAAAATTTAAATTCTTTATCCTTTTTTCCTAAAAAAAAATTAAATTTTCCCTTCAAAAACCCCAAAGGGGAAAACTTTTCGAAACCCGGTAAAGGGGCCCAAGGGGAAAATTTCAAAATTTTCAAAAAAAAAAAAAAGAAAAAAAGGGTGCGAAAAAAAGGTTTTCCCTTTTAGAAGGGGGGGTATATTTTTTGAGCCCCGGATTCTACGGGGGGTTAGGTCGGAAAAAAAGTTTTCCCCCTCCCCCCAAAAAATAAAAAAAAAAAAAAAAAAAGGGAAAAAAAAAACCCCTCAAAAAACCCCCGAAACCTTTTAAAGTTTTTCCGGTTTTTTCGGAGACTTTCGCCTTGGGGGTTCCCCCCCAACCCCCTTTCCCCCCTTCCCAAACAAAAAAAATCCCTTTGAAATTCCCCCAAAAAAAAAAAAAAGACTACTTTGCTGGGAGGCGGTCCTTTTCTGGGGAACAAAAAATTCTTGGGCGGGGCCCCCCCCAAAATTTCCCCTTCAGAAAAAAGCAAAAATTGGAAAAAAGAGAGAAGGAAAAGGGAGGGGGAAAAGGGGGGGAGGGCAGGCAAAGCCAAAAAAAGGGGCGCCCAAAGGGGATCGGGGGGGGTCCCCAACTGGCCAAACTTGGGGGAACAAAAGCAAATTTTTTTTAAAATTTTTAGCTTTCCCCCTATTTTATCCAAAAATCCTTGGAAATTTTTAACGAAAAAAATGAGTCAAAATGAAAATTTCGGAAAAGGTTTTCCTCAAGAAAAAAAAGTTTGTTTTTTTACCTAAAAAAATTAAAAAAGCCCGGATCCAATTATGGCACAAAACCCCTTTTTTTACCCAAACCAAATTCTTGTGTAATTTTTATTTTTTCATTCCGATCCCAAGAAAAAAAAAGGGGTTCCAAGGAGCTTTTTTTGAAAATTTTTCCCCCAAAATGTTTGGTGAAAAAAATTTAAAAACCCCCAGCCTTTTTCGTTTGAGAAGGCGACAGGGAAAGGGGGGGGGGGACAGAACGACCAAAAGAGTTTTTAAAGAAAACTTTTTAAACCTTTATGCCAATTTTTTTCAGTCAAAAAAAGGAAACAATTTAAAAAAAGATAAAAATGTTTTAGAACAGCTTTTTATGGACAATATTTTAATAAATTATTTGGTGGGGGTGTTTGTTTTTTATTTGGTGTAACAGGGAAAAATGTTAAAATGCAAAAGAAAAATTATTTTTTAGAAGGACGAAAAAAGGAGGGGTTCAAAATTTAAAATTTGGGGGGGAAAAAATAAATTTTGAAGAAAAGGTAAAAAGGGAGAAAATGAAAAGGGGGGAAAAGAGTTAAAATTGGTAAAAGAAAAAAAAAAAAAAAAAAGGAAAGAGAAGAAGACAGACAGACAGACCAAAATAGGAGCGGGTTTTTGAAGGGGGGAAAAAAAAAAAAAAAACGCAGGAAAAGGGGGGCAGGGAAGAAAAAGGAAAAAAAAACCAAAAGGGGAAAAAAAATTTTTTATTGGTCAGGTTAACCCCCAAAGAAACCTTCTCCATGCCAAAAAACCCAAAACAGGAAAGGGAGGAGGAAAAAAGGGGGGTTTGGGGAAACCCCGGGGGTTTGGGAAATGCTTCCGTTTAAAAAAGTTCCCCCTTGGGGGGCTCCCCCCCCCTTTTTTTTTTGGACAGTCTACAGTTTATATTCCGACACACGAGATTTTTCATCAGTATAATTATCTTTCTCATCGAAAGCCTTTATGCCAACTCCATTTGTACAGTACAAAAGAGTGAACACAATTTCAAACTGAAGACAGCAGTAAGACAAGGATGTGTTATGTCAACATTGCTTTTTCACGTGGCCACAGACTGGATTATGAGATGAACGATTATGAGATGAACGACTGCTGTTGTTAATCTCCTTATATCAAAACACGCCAAAGTAAGTAAGACAGTGGAAAATGTTCAAAATGTACAACAAGCATAAAATGTCATTTCCTTTCAAGACAGGACGATCTTAACTCTGAGACGCATTGGTCCTGGTCTCACACACTAATCAACATATGCAGGAGAAAACATCCAACATCTTTGCACAGTAAATAGGCCTAAAGATCAGCCAGAAGAAAAGAAAGGTGAGTGACACTGAGCATCCCAAACCCTTCACGGATCAGACCTACCGATAACCGAAGATTTCATACATATACAATTAGAGAGAGAGAGACAGAGAGAGAGAGACAGACAGACAGACCGACAGATAGACAGAGACAGAGAAGTATAGAGAGAGAGGAAGAGAAAAAGACAGACAGACAGAGACAGAGAGAGTGAGAGACAGACAGACAGACAGAGAGACAGAGACAGACAGAAAGAGAAAGAAAAAGAGACAGAGACAGAGAGAAAGAGACAGTTATAATGTCAACTTCGGTCAATGGCTTAACCCTTTCAATGCAAACCCTGTCTACCAGTCCGCCAAAAACCTAGAGGACAGGGCCAAAGGGTATGTGAAAGGGTTAAAACAGGGGTCGAGTCTGGGCCGGAAATCATGGGACGGTGTGTGGACAGACAGTGACTGTCCAGTGTCCTTGACAAACGACTTCCCTCACACTATGGGTTGCTCCAGGTTCCTGCCCTTTGACCTCTCTCTCTCTCTCTTTCCCTCCCTCTCTCTGTCTCTCGCCCTGTCTCTGTCTCTGTATGCCACTTTTGTCTCTGTTTCTCTCTCTGTTTCTCTCTCTTTATCTGCCTACCTGCTTGTCTATCTCTCTCTCTCCAAGCTGTCTGTCTCTGTCTCTCTGTCTGTCTGTCAGTCTCTCTATCTCTCTCTCTCTCTTTCTAAGTCTCTAAGATTACTATTCACTATGGTCAATTTATGAAGTCATATCAACATGAAAGCATATTATTGTACAATACACGGCTCCATTCATAAGTGGCCACAGCCTATACTATCCGATATCTGAACACACACACACACACACACACACACACACACACACACACACACACACACACACACACTCCCTCTCTCTCTCTCTGATTGCGTCGCTTTATGTCTGTAACCAGAGTGAGAGATATAGATCTATGTGTTTCGGCTTTCTTTCGTGAGTGATTATTTTCCTAAAACCTCCAAATCGTCTCATTTCTCCAGTGTTTACTACTGATCTGATCTGATTGCATTTGTCTATAATTTGTTGACTGTGGATAATTATATTTGTTTGTGTTTTCTTGTTAACCCAAGTGTACTTAATGTATATTGACTCCCTCTCTCTCTCTCTCTGTCTCTCTCTCTCTCTCTCTCTTATATATATATATATATATATATATATTTATATATATATGTAATATATATATATACATATATATGTATATATATATATTTTTTTTTTAACTAACAAGAAACTCTGGGGTAGAGCTAGACAGCAGGTCTTCAGAGGAGAAGCCCCTCCCCCTCCCCTCACTCCTCAAGCAAGTGTTTGGGCCCTTAACCTTTTTCACACCTAGAGGTCCCGGCCGCATGCAGGTCATGTACATGAGACTTGGGTTGACAACACAACTCAAATTAGCTTTAAAACTGAAATCAAGTTTTGTGACAAACCTTTCTCAGACAGAGAAAGAGAGAGAGAGAGAGGAAGAGAGAGAGAGAGAGAGAGAGAGAGAGAGAGACAGAGAGAGAGAGAGAGGAAGAGAGAGAGAAAGAGAGAGAGACTGACTGACTGACAGACAGACAGGCTGACACACAGAGACAGAGACAGACAAAGAAAGACACAAAGAGACAGAAAGATAAAGACACAGAGAGACAGAGACAGAAAGGTAGAGACAGAGACTACAGAGAGGCAGATACAGAGAGCGACAGAGACAGACAGACAGACAGACAGAGAGAGACAGACAGAGACAGAGGCAGAGAGAAAGACACACACACATACAGAGAGAACAAGACAGAGAAAGAGAGAGAGACAGACGGAGACAGAGAGAAGGAGAGGGAGGGAGAGACAGACAGACAGATAGACAGACCGACAAGTACAGACAGAGAGACAGACTCACTTTCAATAAGCATGCTTCTCATCCTGTGTGAAAGGAGGGAAGCATTGCAGAGGGAGAGGGGGGTTAGGGAGGGAGAGAGAGAACGACAGAGACAGAGAGAGGCGACAGAAAGAGGGAAAGAGAGAGAGAAAGACAGATAGACAGAGAGAGAGAGAAAGAGAGAAAGCTGACAGACAGATAAACAAACAGAGAGACAAACAGAAGAGAGAGAGGAGAAAAACAAACGGACAAAGACAGACAAGACAGACAGACAGACAAACAAACAGACAGACTCACTTTTAATGTCGATGTTCCTCATGCTGTTGGAGACAAGGGTGGCATTATAAGGATCCTTTCCCTTACTGATCAGGTCCAGCACCACGTTGCCATAATGGGTCACAGCGTCGTACAGGTACACAGACTCTTGCAGCAAGTCGTGCTGCAAAAAAAAAAAAAAAAAAAAAATAATAATCATCATCATCATCATCATCATCATCATCATCGTCATCATCATCCTGCGTCTTGCCACATGACGTTGGCGATCATGGCCCTCCGTGTGAAGCATATCTTCTGTCGTTGCAAGAATATCTCTTACTCTTTTTTTCCCACCACTCTCTGCAAGACTGTCTAGTATTTTCTTCCTAGGTCTATCTACTGCTCTTTTTTCCCTCTGGCTTTCCTGTTGTGAATAGGTCAAAAATATTACTAGAACAAAAATAACAAAGTAGCATAAATCAAGACGCCCAGAATATCAAATCATGCACGTTAAAGAACCTGTAAGTTATGTCACTTGGAAATATAAAAACGCCCAGCAAACAAGAAACGACAATTTGGCAAAAAAAAGGCTGTCATCTGGTAACTTCTACCGTTAGGAAATAAAATATCGTTGTTTTTACAGTTCATGTCCGCGTGTGTATCCATAAATGGGCAGTTTGCCATTTTCGTAAGTTTTTTTTTTCACAACATGGTATCATGCGTGGGGTTTTCATTGACCTAATGTACACGCATAGGTGTGTGTATTTGCGTGTTCTATGATAACGC
>CM060306.1:17025548-17033048 GCA_030674185.1 Monoplex corrugatus | reverse complement strand
TAATGAGTACTTGGATGAGTCAGTCCAGAAAAGGGGGCATTCTGAGAGTGCCTGGCTGTGTATAACCCATGCTACTATCACAGGGGGATGGGTGGTTCTCCTCCATGTATCACGGGAGGGGATGTTCTGGAGTTTGGGGGATGACTAGAATTGGGGGGAGATGTTTATGTGGAATTATTTTTTAAATAGAAATCACACACAACAAGAAGGAAGGGAGAGGGACGAGTAGAATCACACTAAGCATACTAGCAATAAGTTTCAAAAGCAGTCCACACATAGCATTACAATTCAATATAGTTTCTTTAATTAAACATATTCAACTGAAAGCATAATCATTCATCCTCTTATTCTTATTTGCCTACGTCCTAAAGCAATCCTACTTCTTTGCCTATCAATCCTAAACTCTACGTTCGAATAAGAATATCAACATACCTTCCTACATGTTTCTGGCAAAGGCTCAGCACCTCTGCCAAGTTGAGCGGCCTGCCTCCCACACGACCGTCAACTCTCTGTCTGATCTGTCTCTCTCTCTGTCTGTCTATCTTCGTGGGTCACTGTTCCCTATGTGTTATTTTCCCTTATAGAGCGTGGATCAGAACACACTGGGGTTCTGACCCCGCCTGTCTTAAGATGACCTTCTAGAATGTTCTTCTACTTGTGAATGCATGAAGGAGGAGTTGACGTGGACAAGCACAGGCCACAACCTGTCCACTGAGACAATGGACCGCTCCCTTTCACTTCGAAAGCATCCCAATAGAGCTGTATGTACACCTGGCTCTATTGTTTAATTGTCTCGTTTACAGTCTAACATAATGTGATTGGCTGTACTGCTAGATGTTGGTAAATCTAAGCCATCAGTGGAGAGGCTAGTTGTCTAGCTGGCCAGACCTTGTCCACTTGATGGTTCACACTGAAGTACCAGTAAGGGCCTGTTTCTACTTGAGGGGTTGTACGTTGATCAATCCTAAGCTTTCACTACAGGCTAGTTCGTCTGCCTTGCCAGACATTGTCAACATCTTGGCTCAGACTAAAGTACATGTATGGGTATGAGTCATTTCTGCGATACTACGATGATTTAGAAAACGATCCAAAAAAGTGATTCCCCTTTCTCATAAAATGGACTATAAATGTTGCCTGTCTTTTCCTAATCTTCCTTATGAATGATCTTATTGTGCCTGCTTCCATCAAGACTGTCTCATTTGTTTTCTTTGCTCTCCATGGAACTCAGAAACCACATCTCGGCTGCCTCAATCTTGTTCTGGCTTTGGTTGTTGACTGTCCACGCCTCACAACCGTATAACAGTACTGGTTCTATATGTGATAGTCGCGTGGTTAAGGGGGGGGTGAGGTGATTATTGATGGTATTGTGATATCGCTGCGCAGGTGAGATGGATGAGTGGGTTAAGGGTTTGGTGATGATTGCTGTGGTGTCCTTTGAATCCAGAGCAGAAAGGGAGTCTCTCAATCAAAAGACAAGTCTCGTTTCGCTTCTTGACTCTTATTATTGAGAAAAGAAGACGAGAGGAGACAGGTAAGAAGGAGTCAAGAAGACACCAAGAAGACAGTGCTACAGTAACGCCGTGAAGTGATCACCTGCTGTGAGATCAAGGTGGTGCAGAAAGGCACCTCTGGTAATACTGAGAGTGGCGGTGAAAAGCACACGCTATGATGCGCCTTGTTAATTGTACTCTGGGAACAGAGCATGATGGTCAATTTCAAATCTCAACCTTTCAGATGCAAGGTCTGATTGGTTGTTCTCACCAAATTAATCAATCAACCAGATGCAAGCTGATTGGTTGTTCTCACCTAATTAATAAGTCAACACTTAGTGTGTAGTTTTAACGCAACGCGTCAGTACACACAAGTGAAACGTGGTCATTGTCCGGCAGTTTCGCGAGTGCGTATGTCCTCGCTATCGAGCACAATACCTAAGGCGTTGAGACAGACGCGCCCTGCGTCATTGTCTGAGTGTTCCCGCCGCAATTACACGGCGATTGTTCTATATGCTGAAGGCAGCATGCATACATTAGTGACGGCCCCCCCTCTACGTTCTGTAAAACTACCACGTAATTGACTGGAGATGACGACAAAATCTTGTCGTAGGCCCGCTTTCGAGCACATGTACACATTGTAGATCTGCTAATTGTTTAGCAGTGTGTTATCTACAATCGTCATGTACTGGCTAGATCCTTGGAATGTTCAATGCATAGCTATGGTAGGCAGAGGCTGTGGATAATAGTACAATTTGACCAAGAGAACGCAAGGCGTTTTTGATCTAGGCAAGCACGCTACACGGTGTTGCCTTTGAGCGTTGTAGGTAAATGGGGAAAGATCGTAACAGAGCAAGGCACTCTGTTACATATATAACATTCAAGTACTCTCTTCCTGATGTTGAGAGTTCTTGAGATCTATCATGTTCCAAAAATTATAAGAAATGCTGAAGAAGTACTTTCATGGATTCTCAATGCGTTCTCCACAAAGAAAAGGAATACACGACAGACAGGATCAGTTTGGAAGTGGGCACAGCAATGGTCTGTGCAAGTTCTCCAATGCTATTCGTGTTCGCAATGGAGGTCATCTTGAAGGCAGCTGTGAGCAGTTCAGGTTCGGCTGACCTGGGAAATGGATACCAAATGCCTCCTCTGAAAGCCTTTATGGATGATGCAACAGTGCTTTCTACAAAGAACGAAGAAACACACGAAATACTGAAGCAGTTAGACGAGTTAACCGTCCCATGTAGGACGAGTTTCACACCAAAAAAACCACAGAGCCCCTCACAACAGAATGGAAAAGTAGCCGAAACCGCAATGTATACTGTGGCCAACCAAGCCACTCCAACAGTGACAGGAAAACCAGTCAAGAGCCTTGGAGGATGGTATGATGACTTCCTGAAAGATACAAACAAAGGTACGGAAACCAAACAAATGGCAAAAGAAACTGGCAAATAATATACTAGTGTGGACTCCTTGGCAAATATAAAATCTGGTACCTGCATTTCATGCTGATTCCAAAGCTCTTCCTCTGTCCTCTTCAAATATACACGACATCAGTATCAGCTCAATGGAATTCGAAGGAGGCTAAACTACACAAATACTCAAGAAAATGTTAACTAAGCAACATAACTCTTGAGAGTAACGGAGTTATCTCCCATGTAGAATTTCTCAAATCCAACACAGTTTGCGCTACCCATTCAGCTAGCATAGACGCAACCACAAGGCACAGAATTGCAAGCTCAGAACATTCCTCTCAAGGAAATGGCTTGGTGTGCCACTAAACCTAACTGACGTGGCGCTTTATTGTCGTCAGACAAAGCTGAAGCTACCCCTAACATCCATTGTCGAGGAGTACAAGGTGGGGAAGGTCAGGCTTCTAAGCACGCTTCAAGATTCCAGACATAAACGTTGTGAGATCCATTCAGTCCAGGCTGAAGAAGAGTGGCAGAACGGTTCAGACGCCCGCCTGCCAATAACTTAACTAGAGGTTCCAGGGTTTGCTCCCCGCAGAGGCCTCGACTTTTCTCCTTATTTTGATCGGAAAATCGAACTGAACATCTTGTCCTTCTGGGAGGGACGAAAAACGAGTCGGACCCGTGTGCATTCTGGCTGCACACGCTAACGTTCCCACGGCAGTTGAAAATCGTGAAGAGCAGGGTACTGCCTGGCTGCCTTGGTATAAAATAGTGGAGATATCGATTGATTTCCCAGGTCCCACCCCTTGAAGACCAATATGAATGTGAATCTGAATCGAGGGAGAGGGGATTGGCGCCGCCCTCGCGGTGCTGGCTCCGGGAAAAGTCGAGGTCTCTGTCACCTACGACCTCAGGGTTATGGAACTATCTAGGTAGGATCTCAGGACCTGGCCAGCTCGTAGGTTTATGTGCAGGCTTAAGGCTTGTGCCGTGATCATTCTGTATTTTCTCCATCACATGGCACCTGTGACGATAGTGCGTATGAAATTCATACCGAGCGCGGAGACGTCATCTTGAGAAACTGAAACTGAAACTGAAGACTGGTACAGAACATGGAAAGTACGGGCAGTGGACGTAGCGAAGGAAAGTCTCATTGACAAAGAAATAATACGCCACACACAAACCAACTGGCAAGACAAAAACAGAATGGTGGTCAAAGTCCACAGAGAAAAGCAAAGAAAAAACATGGTAATAAAAGCGATTAAGAAAAGCGGGGAGAAAGCCATGATAACCACACAATGCAAATTTGGCAAACGACACCAATTTCTGAGCTGAATATACATGTAGACAGAGCATGAGAAGGTCAGTGGCCTCGATCGGGTCCGGACGTTGGGTGCAGACGTCTTATGTTGTTATCATGTAATAATACCTCTGTTCTACACGACAAGCCCCTTACATTATTACCATCTTATTGTCAGGGATTACGCCTGTGGCTGTCTTCCCGGGCGCTCCCGTAATGAGCGTCTTGGTTTTAGCGTGCGCTACGAGGACTGATATAACGAACGGTCATACTGTTCAACGTTACGCTTCGGAAGTTGTCTGCCTTTATTAACTCCAAAATATCTGGACGATATGAATTGTCTGTTCGTATTTATTCTTAAGCACGGTTTCAGTTTATCCTTTATATGACCTGTTGATAATTTCGGCTCTTCTTATTCTGGGGATGGGCTGAATGGTTTTACGTAGTCTTACTGATGATTTTCTACGTGTCTTTTTTGTTCGTGTGTTTGTTTTATGTTTGTTATTTGCGGTCTTGCTTTCTTATTTACGGTGAGTGAGGTGCGTGCGTGCGTGCGTGTGTGTGTGTGTGTGTGTGTGTGTGTGTGTGTGTGTGTGTGTGTGTGTGTGTGTGTAAGTGTGTGTGTGTAAGTGTGTGTGTATGTGTGTGTGTGTGTGTAAGTGTGTGTGTGCGCGCGCGCGCGCGCGTGTATGTGTGTGTGCGTGTGTGTGCGCACGCGCGCCTATGCGTGTGTGTGTGTGTGTATGTGTGTCTGTGCGCGTGTACATGTCAACTGGTAAGGTTGACAATTCTCTCAAGCATGCTATTGTCATTCCTCTTCTGAAAAAGAGTCATCTTCATCCAAACTCTCTCTAAAACTACAGACCAGTTTCCAACCATCCATTTATCTCAAAACTGTTGGAAAAGGTTGTTCTGTCACAGCTTCTAAAGCATCTGAATGAAAATAATAATAATAATATTAATGAACATTTATAAGCGCAAACCTCCAGTACGGGGCCGGAGCTCGTGACGCTGCACACTAATAACATCACACACACACAGACACGCAGGCACACACACACACACACACACACACACACACACACACACAGACACGCACACACACACACACACACACGGACCCCCACACACACACACACACACGCGCGAGCGTGCGCACGAGAACAAAGAGTGTCCACACAGTTACTACCTAGTCGGGAAAATAGGATTTAAATTGGAAAGTTTTGAGGGCAGTCTTGAAAGAAGTAATAGATTCAATGTAGCGAATTTCACGGGGCAGAGAATTCCAAAAAGTTGGTGCTGAATATGAAAAGGTGCAGTGACCGAAGGTTTTAGTTCTTACTCTGGGAATGCACAGTAGTCTTAAGTCAGAAGAGGAGCGAAGATTTCTGGAAGGTGAGTAGACGGATAGGAGATCAGAAATGTAACAAGGGGACGTTCCAGAGAAAAATGAATGACAGAGAATCGCAAGTTTGAATTCGATACGAGCTTGTACAGGAAGCCAGTGGAGGCGTTTTAGCAGAGGAGAGACATGATCTCGCTTACGGGATTTAAAAACAAGCCGAGCTGCAGAATTTTGCACTTTCTGTAGTTTATCTATTTGATCTTTTGAACATCCAGAAAGAAGTGAATTGCAATAATCCAGTCTTGAGAGAATGAAAACAGAAACCAGAGTTTTTGTAGCATCAACAGAAAGAAGATGACGCAAGGAACTGATTTGGCGGAGATTGATGTAAGCAGTGCGACAGGTGTTGTTTACATGAAGTTCAACACTCATGTTGTCAGTGAAGTAGAAACCAAGATTCCTAGCTGAGGAGGAGAAAGGAATTTCAGTCTGATCAATGGTAATGGTAGTAGGTTTGGGAGATGGGGAGGTTTTGAAAGGAGAGGACAAAAAGAGAGCTTCAGTTTTGTCATCATTTAACTTTAATTTATTTTCTAGCATCCAGGTCTTGATATCTGAGATACAGTCTTCTAAGACTGGGATAGCAGAGTAGATATCAGAAGGAGGAGAATCAATTTCAAGTTGGATGTCATCTGCAAAGGATTGATGCTCAATGGAATGTGATTTTATCAAATCGGAGAGTGGCTTTGTGTAAAGAGCAAAGAGCACAGGTCCCAGAACGGAACATGTGGAACACCGAAAAGGAGATCAGTGGGTGGGGAGGAATGATTGATGACAAGGACTGATGGTCTGCTGGAGACAAACCAATCGGCTTACTGCATGTATCACAGTACTGAAACTGCTTTGCTTGCTATAACTGACTTACTCTTCACTAACATGAATCAGAATTTTGTATCCATTGCTGCCTTTTTAGACCTGTCCTCTGCTTTTGATACTATTGATCGTGACATTCTTCTTCAACGTCTTTCCATTGAAAAGGCACCGATTCAAAAGAGAGAGTTAGAGGATCAGGCCTCATCTCAGAAAGACGAACATGGTCACCGATGGCAAGAAGTTCAGTCTTATTCTCGTTTAATTTAAGTCTGGTTTTGTTCATCTATGATTTTATCTCACTGATACACAGCACAGTTTGCTGAGAAATGTACTGAAAATTAGAAGGGACTGCAGTTTTCTGTAATTCTGTATCATCAGCAAACTTGTGATGATAGTCAAAGTGCTGTTTCTGAATGATGTAGGAGAGTGGCTGAGTGTACAAAGTGGGAAGAATGGGACCTAAAACAGATCCCTGTGGAAAACCAAAAAGTAAGGGAGATGGCTTTGAGCAGAGACCTTGAACAGTAATAGACTGTGTACGTCCACTAAGGTATGACTTGAACCACTGGAGAGCATTTAATCTAACTTCCACTCACCTTCTTCTTCCCGGGCCACCAGGGCGGGATGCGCTTGAGGTGGATAGGATGGCCGTATTTTTCTCGTACACGTGGTAGCGGAACTCCTCTGTAGTGTCGTTGGTCGCTCCTGGCGGGTCAGCAACAGCACGTTGCGGAAGGCCGCTAGACGGCCGCCGTCACCTCCTTGCCGTGGTCCTCTGTGGCTGGTGGGAAATGGGTCAAGGACGATATAGTGAAACGTCTGTCCCGTAACAGGAACCAGAAAAAAAAACGAAAAAAGAATAAGAACGCGTATTTAATACAAGACAAGACATGCGCAATTTTCGGCCAACTGGCCTTTGTCAAGCGTAGTCTTCTTCTCCTAATTTACGTATCTGGTGTTTGTTTGTTTGTGATCCTACGCTTGACAAAGGCCAGTTGGCCGAAAATTTGCGCCTGTCTTGTCTTGTATTAGATACGCGTCTTAATTCTTTTCGTGTTTCTGTTTGCTTGAACG
>CM060306.1:17020548-17023048 GCA_030674185.1 Monoplex corrugatus | reverse complement strand
ACACACACAAACACACGCACACACACACACACACTCACACTGAAAATCACGTACACACAAACACACACACGCACGCCCCCGTCCCCCACCCCCCACACACCCCCCCCCCCCCCCACACACACACATCCCACACCACATTCACATCTTCTCTACTCACACAAGAAGTAGCCAGTGTGGTTGACGGTTTGATTGTTGTCAGAGCCCAACAGGGACCGGTCATCCACAGCGATGACCACGTGCTCGCCCCCGGAGGTCACCCCTGCACTGTCCAGCTCTTGCAGGAACTCAAGCAGCGAGTTGTACTGGCCCAGAAACACGTACACTGTGGCAGGAAGGACACAAGACATAGGAATTGTAATGTTAAAGCTTCCAGTTTATACTGCTTCTTCTACTACTACCACTACTACTACTTACTACTACTGCTACTACCACTACTACTACCACTACTACTACTACTTCTACTACTACTGCTACTACTACTACTACCACCACCACCACTACCATAGTAGTAGTAGTACTACTACTATACTACTACTACTACCACTACTACTACTACCACTAGTAGTAGTACTACTACTACTACCACTACTACTACTACCACTAGTACTACTACTACTACCCACCACTACTACTACCACTAGTACTACTACTACAACTACTACTACTACTATTACCACTACTACTATCACTACTACTACTACTACTACTACTAATAATTACAATATTTATATAGCGCAAAATCTTGATAAAATCAAATCTAAGCGCTGAAACAGACACACACACACGCACGCACGCACACACACGCACGCACGCACGCACACACACGCACGCACGCACGCACACACACGCACTCACGCACACACACACGCCGCGCGCGCGCGCGCGCGCACACAACACACACGCACAATATATATATTTGCAATGTGATTCCCCTCCGAGTGGAGACAGGCTGCAGAGGGGATTGAGTGAGGTCAGGATTTTATGCAGAGGAGAAAAGGTGAGTTTTGAGAGCGAACTTGAAGGAGACAAAAGTAGGTTGCTGACGGACTGAGAGAGGAAGTTTGTTACAAGAGAGTGGACCAGAAACAGAAAAGGCTCGTGGACCATAGGTATTGAGCTTAGTGCGTGGAAAGCGAAAAGTCAGAGGATCGGAGGCAGAGCGGAGGGTACGTGAGTGAACATAGATCTCAAGTAGGCTTGACAGGTAATCGGGGGCTGCGTTACTGAGGCTTTTGTAGCACATGGTGTCTAGTTTGTACTGTATGCGCTTTGATACAGGGAGCCAGTGAAGTTGTGCCAGGAGAGGAGATATGTGGTCAGCTTTTTTCTTTTGAGTACAAGGCGTGCAGCATTGTTTTGAATGCGCTGTAGGATGTGAGTGGTGGAGGCAGGAAGACCGGACAGGAGTGAATTGCAATAGTCAATGCGAGACATTATGAAGGAGAGAACGAGTTTTGCAGTTGTTTCCACAGAGAGATACTTCCTGATCAGGCTTATACGATGGAGGTGATAGTAGCAAGATCTGGCAGTTTGAGAAACAAAGTTGTTCATGGAGAGGGTAGAGTCAATGCAGACACCAATGTTTTTAGCTGAATCAGAAATTGGGACTGATGTATTACATAATGGGAGAGAAAGAGGAGGCAGCTGAGAAAGTTTCTGACGGGTGCCAATGAGGACAGCTTCTGTCTTGTCATCATTTAGCTGAAGTTTGTTGTATGTCATCCAATTTTTAATGTCCGAGTAACACTCAGTGGTGCGAGTCACTACTACTGCTACTACCACTACTACCACCACTACTACTACTACTACTACCACCACCACTACTACTACTACCACTACTACTACTACTACTACCACTGCTACTACTACTACTACTTTTACTACTACTATCAGTATTACTACTGCTGCTGCTGCGCTGCTAATGATGATGATGATGATGATGATGACGACGATGATGACGGTAATTGTTACTGTTATTGCTGCTTGACGAGACAGTCTTGATGGAGGCAGACACAAGTAGATCACTGATAAGGAAGATTAGGAAAAGACAGGCAACATTTACAGGCCATTTTATGAGGAAGGGGGATTTGGAGCACCTGGTCACAACGGGAAAGCTGGAGGGAAAGAGAGCACCGGGCAGACCCAGGGAGAAAATGCTGGACGGACTTGCAGAGTGGCTGGGACGAGGAGGGTGGGGGAGATGCTAGGGGCAACGAGAGATAGAGACAGATGGAAGTCCATGATCGCCAACACCATGCGGCAGGGCACCTGATGATGATGATGATGATTGCTGCTTAAAGCCCAGCCAACTGCATAGAGCCACCATATCAGGGTATAGCCGTTTAAAACATACACAATACTTCAACAGGGGGGAAAAAAGGAAAAAAAAATTTACACATATCAATGCATTCGGCTAGGAAATGAATATTTCTTTTTCTTTCATTTTTGTTCTTTTTATTAATTTTTGTATAAAAAAGAGGTTATTGAATGGTTTGATCGT
>CM060306.1:17013048-17015548 GCA_030674185.1 Monoplex corrugatus | reverse complement strand
ATGTGGTACTCGTCGTTCAGGTTCTCCCTGGTGACATCCGTCAAAGTGATGAGTGCCGCCCTTGCTTGAATCTGTCAACAACATTGTGTAAGATGCAGTATGTGACAGTATCATGTATAAGTGAATTTGTCAACAACATTAGTTAGGATGCAGTATGTGACAGTATCATGTATAATTGAATCTGTCAACAACATTAGTGTAGGGATGAAGTATGTGACAGTATCATGTATAATTGTATCTGTCAACAACATTAGTGTAGGATGCAGTATGTGACAGTATCATGTATAATTGTATCTGTCAACAACATTAGTAGGATGCAGTATGTGACAGTATCATGTATAAGTGAATCTGTCAACAACATTAGTGTAGGATGCAGTATGTGACAGTATCATGTATAATTGAATCTGTCAACAACATTAGTGTAGGGATGAAGTATGTGACAGTATCATGTATAATTGTATCTGTCAACAACATTGTGTAAGATGCAGCATGTGACAGTATCATGTATAATTGAATCTGTCAACAACATTAGTGTAGGATGCAGTATGTGACAGTATCATGTATAAGTGAATTTGTCAACAACATTAGTGTAGGGATGAAGTATGTGACAGTATCATGTATAATTGAATCCGTCAACAACATTAGTGTAGGATGCAGTATGTGACAGCATCATGTATAATTGAATCTGTCAACAACATTAGTGTAGGGATGAAGTATGTGACAGTATCATGTATAATTGTATCTGTCAACAACATTGTGTAAGATCAGTATGTGACAGTATCATGTATAATTGAATCTGTCAACAACATTGTGTAAGTGCAATATGTGACAGTATCATGTATAAGTGAATTTGTCAACAACATTAGTGTAAGGGATGCAGTATGTGACAGTATCATGTATAATTGTATCTGTCAACAACATTGTGTAAGGATGCAGTATGTGACAGTATCATGTATAATTGTATCTGTCAACAACATTGTGTAAGATGCAGTATGTGACAGTATCATGTATAAGTGAATCTGTCAACAACATTGTGTAAGATGCAGTATGTGACAGTATCATGTATAATTGATATCTGTCAACAACATTGTGTAAGATGCAGTATGTGACAGTATCATGTATAATTGAATCTGTCAACAACATTGTGTAAGATGCAGTATGTGACAGTATCATGTATAATTGAATCTGTCAACAACATTAGTGTAGGATGAGTATGTGACAGTATCATGTATAATTGAATCGTCAACAACATTAGTGTAGGATGAAGTATGTGACAGTATCATGTATAATTGAATCCGTCAACAACATTAGTGTAGGATGCAGTATGTGACAGTATCATGTATAATTGAATCTGTCAACAACATGTGTAAGATGCAGTATGTGACAGTATCATGTATAATTGAATCTGTCAACACATTAGTGTAGGATGAAGTATGTGACAGTATCATGTATAATGAATCGTCAACAACATTATGTAGGATGCAGTATGTGACAGTATCATGTATAATGAATTGCATTAGTGATGCTTTGACAGATCTGTAATCCATTCAGCTACTATGTGAGTCTTAGATTTGGATTCAATTCTAGTGTTCTCTATGTGTAGACTGACAGAGAGATTTGGGAGATATTACCTGCAGCGACAAGGATAGATTCGTATGGAGGGCCATGATCGCAAACGCCTTGCGGCAGGGCACGTGATGAAAATGATTTGTTATGATCGTAAATATTGGCGTTTGAAAGGTTATCGTGGGTTCTTATTAACAAACACGATGATGACATCTGCCGTACTATTTCAGTTCGTTATATAAAAGACAAGAACAAAACAGTAGCAAAATCGAAAACAAACGGATAGCAATATGCTTCCATTATATATTCTAAGGTACGTGTGCGTGTGCGCGCGCGCGTTGTGTACAATAGATAGATAGATAGATAGATAGATACATAGATAGACAGATATAGATAGATAGACAGACAGACAGATAGATAGCTAGGCATGCAGACAGACAGAGACAGACAGACAGACAAAAAGAGACAGACACATATATAATACATACATACATACATACATACATACACACACACATACATACATACACATACATAGATGTGTGCATGCGTGCGTGTGTGTATCTGTATGTGAGCGCGAGCGCGTACCCGCGCGTATGTTCTTCTTTTCTATTTTCTATTTTTTTTCCTTTCCTTCTCCTCATATCACAATTAATTTCTTCTTCCTCCACAGTTTTCCAAGTCTTAATTCTCTAGCAAACGGCCACAACCTTGTGACAGGTTGATAAGTTTAAATATCTGGGAACGATCATTTCACCAGACGGCAGATGCACATCAGAAATAGCCAGCAGAATCGGCCAAGCCAAAACAGCATTCAAAAAGATGAAAAGCATTCTTGCCAACAAATGCCTATCAATTAACATCAGGAAGAGACTTCTTGAATGTTGTATAGAACCAATACTGTTATACGGTTGTGAGGCGTGGACAGTCAACA
>CM060306.1:16983048-17008048 GCA_030674185.1 Monoplex corrugatus | reverse complement strand
TCGCTGTTTGGACTGGTCATGACAGACCCATCTATAAATTCCGTCCAATGTATCAACAGAGAATTAAAAGAAAAACATACTTGAACACAAATGTAAAAACATAACTAAGGACATTAACACAAATGTAAACATAACTAAGGACATTAATACAAATGTAAAACATAACTAAGGACATTAATACAAATGTAAAACATAACTAAGGACATTAACACAAATGTAAACATAACTAAGGACACTAACACAAATGTAAACATAACTAAGGACATTAACACAAATGTAAACATAACTAAGGACACTAACACAAATGTAAAACATAACTAAGGACATTAATACAGATGTAAACATAACTAAGGACATTAACACAAATGTAAAACATAACTAAGGACATTAACACAAATGTAAAACATAACTAAGGACATTAACACAAATGTAAAACATAACTAAGGACATTAACACAAATGTAAAACATAACTAAGGACATTAATACAAATGTAAAACATAACTAAGGACATTAATACAAATGTAAAACATAACTAATGACATTAACACAAATGTAAACATAAATAAGGACACTAACACAAATGTAAACATAACTAAGGACATTAACACAAATGTAAACATAAATAAGGACACTAACACAAATGTAAACATAACTAAGGACACTAACACAAATGTAAACATAACTAAGGACATTAACACAAATGTAAACATAACTAAGGACACTAACACAAATGTAAACATAACTAAGGACATTAACACAAATGTAAACATAACTAAGGACATTAACACAAATGTAAACATAACTAAGGACACTAACACAAATGTAAACATAACTAAGGACATTAACACAAATGTAAACATAACTAAGGACATTAACACAAATGTAAACATAACTAAGGACATTAACACAAATGTAAACATAAATAAGGACACTAACACAAATGTAAACATAACTAAGGACACTAACACAAATGTAAACATAACTAAGGACATTAACACAAATGTAAACATAACTAAGGACACTAACACAAATGTAAACATAACTAAGGACACTAACACAAATGTAAATATAACTAAGGACATTAATACACATGTAAACATAACTAAGGACATTAACACAAATGTAAACATAACTAAGGACATTAACACAAATGTAAACATAACTAAGGACATTAACACAAATGTAAACATAACTAAGGACACTAACACAAATGTAAACATAACTAAGGACATTAACACAAATGTAAACATAACTAAGGACACTAACACAAATGTAAACATAACTAAGGACATTAACACAAATGTAAACATAACTAAGGACATTAACACAAATGTAAACATAACTAAGGACACTAACACAAATGTAAACATAACTAAGGACATTAACACAAATGTAAACATAACTAAGGACACTAACACAAATGTAAACATAACTAAGGACATTAACACAAATGTAAACATAACTAAGGACACTAACACAAATGTAAACATAACTAAGGACACTAACACAAATGTAAACATAACTAAGGACACTAACACAAATGTAAATATAACTAAGGACATTAATACAGATGTAAACATAACTAAGGACATTAACACAAATGTAAACATAACTAAGGACACTAACACAAATGTAAACATAACTAAGGACATTAACACAAATGTAAACATAACTAAGGACATTAACACAAATGTAAACATAAATAAGGACATTAACACAAATGTAAACATAACTAAGGACATTAACACAAATGTAAACATAACTAAGGACACTAACACAAATGTAAACATAACTAATGACATTAACACAAATGTAAACATAACTAAGGACATTAACACAAATGTAAACATAACTAAGGACACTAACACAAATGTAAACATAACTAAGGACATTAATACAGATGTAAACATAAATAAGGACACTAACACAAATGTAAACATAAATAAGGACACTAACACAAATGTAAACATAACTAAGGACATTAACACAAATGTAAACATAACAAGGGCACTAAAACACAAAAACGGGCCTAAACTGCCTAAAACTGTTTCTACACATACCATTATGTTAGACCCAAAAACGTGCGTAATACATGTACCAAATTAAGAATCCTTGGAGAAATGTATGTAAGGCTTTATCGAACAATCAACTCGAGTTTAGGCATGATAGCGAAATGTCCAAACGAGCCATGCTGCAAATAGCTCTGATGCAAACAGTCACCTCATCACCTCTCAGGTCTTGTAACGGTTTCCGGTGACAGTTTTATGATCGACCCCAGGACAGTTCAACACCCGAGTCAAAGAACAAAGAAACAAACAAGCAAACAAAAGGAACCCCCTGAAAATTATTACCCGCTGACCTGGCAAACATACCAGCTGTAAAGACCCGTCATCCACCACCCGCAAACACACACACACACACACACTTCCCCCTTCCCTTCAAACGTCAGTCTCTCTTTGATGCCAATCTCCCATTCATCTCTCTCTGCTCTCTCTCTCTCTCTCTCTCTGCTCTCTCTCTCTGCCTGTCTCTTTGTTTCTGCCCCCCCCCCCTTTCTCTTTCTCCCCCTCCCCCACAATCATTATTAACATATGTCTATAAAGCTTTTAAGAAAAGAGAGTTTTGCCTTATCATAAAGTTAAAATTTAATTCTTGTGATGTGTGCCTATCAAATCCATTCATATGTTTCTGTTGTATAATGAAGTTTGACTGTGGGTCCTATATTATATTTACTCAAAGCTATTTGAAGTATGCATTATCCAAGAACGACTATATCTCGTAATTTGTGTTTATATAATGTGTTCACACCCCTTCAAATGGGGTTATGGCCTTACTGAATAACTTTCTGATTCTGGTTCCGATTCCCTCTTTCCCTCCCCCTCTCATGGACTTAACTCTATATACATATTCAGCATATGAACCGAACTTGATGCGAACAAACACAGATTAGAAGGTACCACAACCGGGGGCTGCCCAGTTTGTCACAGGCCCAGTTTGTCACAGGCCCAGTTTGTCACAGTGGGTAGACTACTTGCTACCTCCATGCTACCCTACCCTATCTTCGGCCTGCACCAAGTGTAGGCTTGGGCGGGTTCGAAACCGGGTTCGAATTGGTGGTGTACAGATAGTCCCTCTAAAATGTCAGTTCAGCTTGTGTTGTTCAAAATTTCTTCCTTTTTGTATGCAAATCAAAGCAAATTACTCTGTAAAAATTTCAACAATGAATGTTCTTTGGTTAAAAACAATTGAAAAATAAAATTCTATTCATACAATCAATCAATCATTCATTTACTGTTTTTGAGAGTGTCAGTGATAACTTCCATCATGCAGGGCACAGTCGAGGGTGGGCGCAAGCGAGGACGACAAAGAAAGAGCTGGTTCGACAACATCAAAGAGTGGACGGACATGACCCAGACCCTGCCAGACCTCTTGGTGCAGGCCGAAGATAGAGTGACAAACTGGGCCTGTGACAAACTGGGCCTGTGACAAACTGGCATGCTTCCCCACAACCGATAGCTAGCCAGTCATCAGACAGCTAATCATCAGCTAATCAACAAACAACTAATATCGACAACTGTGTGTGCAATGGACAGCAGTCACAATTCGTTTTCTTTCCCTCAAAACGGCATTCAATGAAATTGCCACATGTTTTTATCATTTATGATCACGGAGAAATCTGTATAGAGTGCAGGAGGTATAACATACTCATTTTGCCTCCGCCATTTCATGTTATCCCATCACTTTTATGTGAATTATCAAACACGACGGATGAGTAGGCATCATCATCATCATCATCAAGTGTCCTGCCACATGGCGTTGGCCATCATGGCTCTCCATATGCATCTTCCCTTGTTGCCGCAAGCGCTTCTTCCACCCTCTCTGTCCTCAGCCACTCTGCAAGTCCGTCCAATATTTTCTCCCTGGGTCTACCTGGTGCTCTCTTTCCCTCCAGCTTTCCTGTTGTGATCAGGTGCTCTAATTCCCGTTTCCTCACAAAATGGCCTATAAATGTTGCCTGCCTTTTCCTAATCTTCCTTATGAATGATCTTCTTGTGTCTGCCTCTATCAAGACTGGCTCGTTTGTTTTCTTTGCTGTCCACGGAACTCTCAACATTCTCCTTAGAAACCACATCTCGGCGGCCTCAATCTTGTTCTGGCTTTGCTTGTTGACTGTCCACGCCTCACAACCGTATAACATTATAGGTTCTACATAACATTCAAAAACTCTCTTCCTGATGTTGATTGATAGGCATTTGTTGGTACGAATGCTTTTCATCTTACTGAATGCTGTTTTGGCTTGGCCGATTCTGCTGGATATTTGTGATGTGCATCTGCCGTCTGGTGAGATGATCGTTCCCAGGTATTTTAAACTTATCAACCTGTCTCAAGGTTGTGCCGTTTGCTGTTATTTTTGCATCAGGGGTAGGCATACCAGTCTTTTTTCGTCTAGAGCGGGTTTCCATGTGGTGATACGAGACCAATCTTGGAAGCACATACTCTTCTGCAGGTATTGCATGAGGAGTTCTACGACCTTGTTCTGCTTTCTGCTGGTTCCTATTCTGCCGATTAGCATCCGTTCTGCTGTACCCTTTGTGCACTGCTCTCGCCAGCACATTCCGTTGCAGAAAGGTCTTCCCAATGACTGATATTGATACCACAGCTGACGGGTTGGCCTTCAGAGTATCTTTGTATCGTTTCAGTGGTCTTGATCACTGTAATGCTCTCCTTACTGGACTACCAGCTTCTTCTATCCTGTGTCTACAACGCATACAAAACTTAGCTGCTCGTCTTGTCCTTAGAAAGAAAACGTTTGATCACTCCAGTCCTGTCCTTCGCTCTCTTCACTGGTTGCCTGTCTTAAAAAGAATTGAATATAGGTTGGATACTTTATGTTACAAATCTGTTCACCAGTCTGCTCCATCGTATCTTTGCGACAACATCAACATTCATACGCCGACTCACACCTTGCGCTCAGCTTCAGACACTCTTTCCCTTCAAATCCTTAAATTCAAACTATCAACTGTTGAGAGTCACGTAGGAATTATCTCCCATGTTGTGGAACTTCTCAAATCTAACATAGTTTGCGCTACCCATTCAGCTAGTATAGAAGCAAATATAAAGCACAAAAACCGTAAGCTCAGGACACTCAGAGGAGTGTTCTGAGCTTACGGTTTTTGTGCTTTAGGAGTGTTCTGAGCTTACGGGTTTTGTGCTTTCTATCTGCTTCTACGCTAGCTGAATGGGTAGCGCAAACTATGTTAGATTCGAGAAGTTCCACAACATGGGAGATAATTCCTACGTGACTCTCAACAGTTATGTCCTTTGGTTGATATAAAAATTCTTCCCTCTTCTTTCTTTGGTATCAACTGTTGGCTAGCGCTCTTTTCCTGTCTCAGGACTGTCAGCCTGGAATAGACTTCCCTTCTCCCTTCGCCTAACACCTACCCCTTCTGCTTTTAAATCCAATTTAAAAACCCACCTCTGTTCCCAATAATGATTTATACAACTATTTCTTTCCCTCAGTTTGTGTGTTTTTTTAAATATAAAATACTGTAAGGTGGTCTTTGTCGATTGTATGCGTATGCCTGGTGCGTGTGTGCGTTTTGATTTGAATTGTCAAGATTTGGCGCTGTACAAATACTATACCGGTAATAATTATTATTATTATTGTTTTCCCTGGTCGCGATGTCTGTGTTCAGTCGCCTCGCCCCTCCCTCATGCAGAAACATCTGTGGTATGCGGTTGTCTTCCATACAAACAACGAGTTTTTTTCCAGCAAAGCTGGCATTTGATAAGCAGCAACTCTATATTTGGCATGTCAGAATTCTTCAGAGTTTGAAAGTTGGACACTCGATCATGCCATATGATGTTGAAGATCTTTGGCAGACATCTTCTACAGAACCATTTTTGTGTATTAGTATTTCAATCAGAGTTCCAGATTCTGTGCGATAACCGAACTTTAGGACAGAAGCTGCACAAATATGCAGGCAGAAAGCACGTTGAGCTTATTAACATAGTTTGGTCGTAGACTGCTGCCTTAGGATTAAACACCATTTTTCATTAACTTTTGGGGTTTCTGTTCGTTCCTGTCTTTCCTGGATTTGTCATTTGCTTGCTTTCTCTCTCGCATTCACTCTTTCGTTCTGACTTTCTCCCCGCTTTTCCCCTGCTGATTCATTTATCAGTCAGTACATAGGTGCTTTTCAAACCTGTGAAAGGAGGCTGGCTATTTTCTGGGTTATTTAATTTTGCGCATGTGTTGATCTTCTTCTCCAGTTGTCCGCCAAAAATAGCAAGTCTGATGAGCTCTACACAGACAGAAGCGGCTGCTGCTTGCCTTGGTAATCATCGACTCATGGCACACTTTTTTTTCCACGGATAATATAAAGATTGACAGAGAATGGGTGGAGGATGTCAGACTTTCTTTCTGTTCCCTTTTCTCCATGTAAGTGTTATTCAAAAGAACCGACACGGTTTTTTTTTCTGTTTCTTAAACATTTTCTCTGTTTCCCAGACGAGTTTCACTTTTCAGTGGATATGGTATATAGAACAACAAAGCATGTAGTAGACGTTTAATATAAACATAAAGCATGTTGTCGAGGTTTTAATGCAACAACAACACAACAACAAAAAAAACAAACAGGTTGAGGATGTTCTAATATAACCATACAGCATGTAGTGGATGTGTTAACGTAATGATAAAACATGTAGCGGATATCTTAACGTCATAATAAGGATATAGTGGACATTTTAATTCAATAACATTTTAATTTAATAAGACAGCATGTTGTGGATGTTTTACTCTAATACAAAGCATACTGTGGATGTTTTCATGTAACAATAAAGCACGTTGTGGAGATTTTCACGCAGTTTCAGTGCTTCCATCATTCCTTCTGAGATCCTGTGACAGCACCCATTCATTTCGTGCCTTTCTCCAACTGGACGAAGCAACAGGGAAGTTTCAGTCTTTTTCAAGTAATTTTTGTATCTGGTGTTTGTTTGTAATCTTACGCTTGACAAAGGCCAGTTGACAAAAAAAATTTGCGCCTGTCTTGTCTTGTATTAAATAGCGTTCTGATTCTATTTTTGTGTTTTCTGGTTCCTGTTTGAACGCGGGCAGTCCAACTTGTTTTGAGTTTGATGGATCTAAAACAAAACCTGATTAATACATTCACTGTACGATGTTATTCATTGATGAAACGGTTACTTCCTTGCTTGATTGAAATTGCAACTTACTGTTGCATACTCTAACAGAAGACCAGAATATCGCTTCTAATTCGCTCAACATTTTTTATTACTTCCACCGCGGCCCAGCTAGCAGGTTCTTTTGATACAGCCGTGGCCACAAGATTTGATGTCTCCAGTTCACTCTCGGACAATTTTTGTGTTATATAGAACCGATACTGTTGTACGGTTCTGAGGCGAGGACATTCAACGCACAAAGCCAGAACAAAATCGAGGCAACTGAAATGTGGTTTCTAAGAAGAATGCTGAGCGTTCTATGGACAGCAAAGAAAACAAACGAGAGTGTTGAAGGAGGCAGACACAAGAAGATAGGGAAGATTAGGAAAAGACAGGCAACATTTATAAGCCATTTTATGAGACAAAAGAAATTAAACACCTGGTCTCAACAGGAAAATCGGAGGGAAAAGAAAACGAGGAAACATCGGACGGACTTGCATGGTGGTTAGAACAGAGAGGGTGGGAGATGTACTTGCAGCAACAAGGGATAGATTCGTATGAAGGGCCATGATCGCCAACGCCATGCGGCAGCGTACATGATGATGATGAGTTCACCCCCAGGCCTGTTCGTTACGTATCTTAATTTAAAACTCTGGTCATTTTGATGGATGTGTCAGCTTGGTGTTTCATGGGTCCCTCTCCAAAACGCCCCACCCACCCCTCCCCGTTTCAAGACCTTCACAAACCATAGTGATTTCCTCAACAGAATGCAGCATATTGTCACTTCACGTACTTCTATCCGGACATGGTTCTTTGTAATGTACTTTCACCCTGGTGTGTGTGTGTGTGTGTGTGTGTGTGTGTGTGTGTGTGTGTGTGTGTGTGTGTGTGTGTGTGTGGTGTGTGTGCGTGCGTGCGTGCGTGCGTGTGTGTGTGCGTGCGTGCGTGCGTGCGTTTGTGTTTGTGTGTGCGCGCGTGTGTGTGCATTCGCTCGAATGTATAGGTATTATTAACTTCCTTGCTCTTCGTGTACAGTTAATGTTTATGTTGTTCTTACTACTCCAAAATTACTTGCAAGCACGTAAGCTTTCCCGTAGGTTCAAAGGGTTTGCCAAATACCTCTTGACATATTCGGGTGGAGGCCATATGGAACTGTCCGAGCGCAATGAATGAAGCTCTCTCCAGCAAACACTTAACTTGAACTTTCTTCTCTTCAAGTCAAACAGCCCTGCTTCCCTGTTCCAGGTCAATCTCAATGGTGATGCCAGTCAACAACTAAATATTTTATAGGTGAACGAGATCAATCGAAGAACAGGAGCAAGTGAAAGAAAGAAAGAAAACTAGCAAGCTAGCAAGAAAGAAAGAAAGAAAGAAAGCTAGCAAGAAAGAAAGAAAGAAAGCTAGCAAGAAAAAAGAAAGTTAGCAAGAAAGAAAGAAAGAAAGCTACAAGAAAGAAAGAAAGAAATAAGCTAGCAAGAAAGAAAGAAATCTAGCAGAAAGAAAGAAGAAAGTAGCAAGAAAGAAAGAAAGCTAGCAAGAAAGAAAGAAAGAAAGAAGAAAGCTAGCAAAAGAAAGAAAGAAAGAGAAGAAAGACAAGAAAGAAAGAAAGAAAGAAGAAAGCTAGCAAGAAAGAAAGAAAGCTAGCAAGAAAGAAAGAAAGAAAGAAGAAAGCTAGCAAGAAAGAAAGAAAGAAAGAAAGCTAGCAAGAAAGAAAGAAGAAAGAAGAAAGCTAGCAAGAAAGAAAGAAGAAAAGAAAGAAAGCTAGCAAGAAAGAAAGAAAATAGCATGAAAGAAAGAAAGAAGAAAGCTAGCAAGAAAGAAAGAAAGCTAGCAAGAAACAAGAAGAAAGAAGAAAGCTAGCAAGAAAGAAAGAAAGAAAATGCTAGCAAGAAAGAAAGAATCTAGCAAGAAAGAAAGAAAGCTAGCAAGAAGAAAGCTAGCAAGAAAGAAAGAAAGAAAGGAAAAGCTAGCAAGAAAGAAAGAAAGAAACAGAAGAAAGAAAAGAAAGAAGAAAGCTAGCAAGAAAGAGAAAAAGAAATCTAGCAAGAAAGAAAGAAATAGCTAGCAAGAAAGAAAGAAAGAAAGCTAGCAAGAAAAAAGAAAGAAAAAGAAAGCTAAGCAAGAAAAGCAAAGAAAAGAAAGAAGAAAGCTAGCAAGAAAGAGAAAAGAAAAGCTAGCAAGAAAGAAAGAAAGAAAGCTAGCAAGAAAGAAAGAAAGAAAGCTAGCAAGAAAGAAAGAAAGCTAGCAAGAAAGAAAGAAAGAAAGAAGAAAGCTAGCAAGAAAGAAAGAAAGAAAGCTAGCAAGAAAGAAGAAAGAAAGAAAGCTAGCTAGAAGAAAGAAAGAAAGAAAGCTAGCAAGAAAAAGAAAGACAGAGAGAAGAAAGAAAGAGAAAAAAGCTAGCAAGAAAGAAAGAAAGACTAGCAAAAGAAAGAAAAGAAAGAAAAGAGAAAACTAGCAAGAAAGAAAGAAAAGAAAGCTAGCAAGAAAGAAAGAAAGAAAGCTAGCAAGAAAGAAAGAAAGAAAGAAGAAAGATAGCAAAAGAAAGAAAAGCTAGCAAGAAAAAAGAAAGAAAGCTAGCAAGAAAGAAAGAAAGTAGCAAGAAAGAAAGAAACTAGCAAGAAAGAAAGAAAAGAAAAAAAAAAAAGCTAGCAAGAAAGAAAGAAAGAAAGAAAAAAGACTAGCAAGAAAGAAAGAAAGAAAGAAAGCTAGCAAAAAAGAAAGAAAGAAAGCTAGCAAAAAGAAAAAACTGCAGAAGAAGAGAAGAAAGAAAGAAAGAAACTAGCAAGAAAGAAGAAAGAAAAAACTAGCAAGAAAGAAAGAAAAACTAGCAAGAAAGAAGAAAGAAAGAAAGAAAGCTAGCAAAGAAAGAAAGAAAGAAACTAGCAAGAAAGAAAGAAAGAAAACTAGCAAAGAAAGAAAGAGAAAGAAAGCTAAAGCAAGAAAAGAAAGAAAGAAAGCTAGCAAGAAAGAAAGAAAGAAAACTAGCAAAAAGAAAGAAAGAAAGAAACTAGCAAGAAAGAAAGAAAGCTAGCAAGAAAGAAAGAAATCTAGCAAGAAAGAAAGAAAACTAGCAAAAGAAAGAATAAGAAGAAGAAAGAAGCTAGCAAAAAGAAAGAAAGACTAGCAAGAAAGAAAGAAAGAAAACTAGCAAGGAAAGAAAGAAGCAAGAAAGAAAATGAGAAGAAAACTAGAAGAAAGAAAGAAAGCTAGCAAGAAAGAAAGAAAGCTAGCAAAAAAGAAAGAAAGAAATAGCAGAGAAAGAAAGCTAGCAAGAAAGAAAAAAGAAAGAAAGCTAGCAAGAAAGAAAGAAAGCTAGCAAGAAAGAAAAAGGAAAGAAAAGCTAGCAAGAAAGAAAGAAAGAAAGAAAGCTAGCAAGAAAGAGAAATAAAGAAAGAAGAAAGCTAGCAAGAAAGAAAGAAAAACTAGCAAGAACAGAAGAAAGAAAAATTAGCAAGAAAGAAAAACAAGAAAGCTAGAAAGAAAGAAAGAAAGCAAGAGAAAGAAAGCTAGCAAGAAAGAAAGAAAGAAGAAAGCTAGCAAAAAAGAAAGGAAAGCTCAGAAGAAAGAAAGAAAGAAAGCTAGCAAGAAAGAAAGAAAGAAGAAAAGCTAGCAAGAAAGAAAGAAACTAGCAAGAAAGAAAGAAAGAAAGCTAGCAAGAAAGAAAGAAAGCTAGCAAGAAAGAAAGAAAGAAACTAGCAAGAAAGAAAGAAAGAAAGCTAGCAAGAAAGAAAAAGAAAGAAAGCTAGCAAGAAAGAAAGAAACTAGCAAGAAAGAAAGAAAGAAAACTAGCAAGAAAGAAAGAAAGCTAGCAGAAAGAAAGAAAGAAAGAAAGAAAGCTAGCAAGAAAAGAAAGAAAACTAGCAAGAAAGAAAGAAAGAAAGCTAGCAAGAAAGAAAGAAAGAAAGAAAGCTAGCAAGAAAGAAAGAAAGAAAGCTAGCAAGAAAGAAAGAAAGAAAAAAGCTAGCAAGAAAGAAAGAAAGCTAGCAAGAAAGAAAGAAAGAAAGAAAGCTAGCAAGAAAAAGAAAGAAAGAACTAGCAAGAAAGAAAGAAAGAAAGCTAGCAAGAAAGAAAGAAAGAAAGAAAGAAAGAAAAGCTAGCAAGAAAGAAGAAAGAGAAGAAAGAAAGAAAGCTAGCAAAAAAGAAAAAACTAGCAAAGAAAGAAAGATAGCAAGAAAGAAAGAAAGAAAGAAAGCTAAGCAAGAAAGAAAGAAAGAAACTAGCAAGAAAGAAAGAAAGAAAAACTAGCAAGAAAAAGAGAAAAGAAAAGCTAGCAAGAAAGAAAGAAAGAAAACTAGCAAGAAAGAAAGAAAGAACTAGCAAGAAAGAAAGAAAGAAGAAAGCTAGCAAGAAAGAAAGAAAGATAGAAAAGAAAGAAATAGCAAAAGAAAAAACTAGCAAGAAAGAAAGAAAGAAAGCTAGCAAGAAAGAAAGAAAGAAAGAAAGCTAGCAAGAAAGAAAGAAAGAAAGCTAGCAAGAAAGAAAGAAAGAAAACTAGCAAGAAAGAAAGAAAGAAAGAAAGCTAGCAAGAAAGAAAGAAAGAAAGAAAGCTAGCAAGAACAGAAAGAAAGAAAGAAAGAAACTAGCAAGAAAGAACGAAAGAAAGCTAGCAAGAAAGAAAGAAAGAAAGAAAACTAGCAAGAAAGAAAGAAAGAAAGAAAGAAAACTAGCAAGAAAGAAAGAAAGAAACTAGCAAGAAAGAAAGAAAGAAAGAAACTAGCAAGAAAGAAAGAAAGAAAGCTAGCAAGAAAGAAAGAAAGAAAGAAAGAAAACTAGCAAAAAGAAAGAAAGAAAGAAAACTAGCAAGAAAGAAAGAAAGAAAGAAAACTAGCAAGAAAGAAAGAAAGAAAGAAAAGCTAGCAAGAAAGAAAGAAAGAAAACTAGCAAGAAAGAAAGAAAGAAAGAAAACTAGCAAGAAAGAAAGAAAGAAAGAAAGCTAGCAAGAAAGAAAGAAAGAAAGAAAACTAGCAAGAAAGAAAGAAAGAAAGAAAACTAGCAAGAAAGAAAGAAAGAAAGAAAACTAGCAAGAAAGAAAGAAAGAAAGAAAAAAACTAGCAAGAAAGAAAGAAAGAAAGCAGAAGAAAGAAAGAAAGAAAGAAAGAAAGAAATAGCAAGAAAGAAAGAAAGCTAGCAAGAAAGAAAGAAAGAAAGCTAGCAGAAAGAAAGAAAGAAAGTACAAGAAAGAAAGAAAACTAGCAAGAAAGAAAGAAGAAGAAAAGCTAGCAAGAAAGAAAGAAAGAAAGCAGAAGAAAGAAAGAAAGAAAGCTAGCAAGAAAGAAAGAAAACTAGCAAGAAAGAAAGAAAACTAGCAAGAAAGAAAGAAAGAAAGAAAGAAAAAGCTAGCAAAGAAAGAAAGAAAGAAAGAAGACTAGCAAGAAAGAAAGAAAGAAAGCAGAAGAAAGAAAGAAAGAAAGCTACAAGAAAGAAAGAAAACTAGCAAGAAAGAAAGAAAGAAAGAAAGAAAAAGCTAGCAAGAAAGAAGAAAGAAAGAAAGCTAGCAAGAAAGAAAGAAAACTAGAAGAAAGAAGAAAGAAAGAAAGAAAAGCTAGCAAAAAAGAAAGAAAAACTAGCAAGAAAGAAAGAAAGAAAGAAAAAAGAAGAAAGAAAGAAAAGAGAAAGAAAAGAAAAGAGAGAAAGAAAAGAAAGAAAATGAAATAGTTAAGGCCATGATGCCATCTTTTTCCACTGCCTTTTAGACACTTTGTGTAAATGTAATTTAAGACAATCTCAGTTCACTTACTAACAGCCGAAGGCGTGATACACTGACTGTGGCAATAAAATTGCATATACTCTGTCCACAGCAAAGGTTAAAGGGTCATCTGGCTCATAACTTGAAGACATGAGAGAGTGGGTGGTAGAGACGGCATCCTGTTCCTTTTTGGTTGGTGTTGTGTGTGTGTGTGTGTGTGTGTGTGTGTGTGTGTGTGTGTGTGTGTGTGTGTGTGTGTGTGTGTGTGGGGGGCAGAGACAAAGAGACAGGCAGAGAGAGAGAGAGAGAGAGAGAGCAGAGAAAAGAGAGAGAGAGCAGAGAGAGAGAGAGAGAGAGATGGATGGGAGATCACCATCAAAGAGAGACTGACGTTTGAAGGGAAGGGGAAAGTGCGTGTGTGTGTGTGTGTGTGTGTGTGTGTGATGTGTGTGTGTGTGTTGTGTGTGTGTGTGTGTGTGTGTGTGTTGTGTGTGTTTGTGTTTGTGTATCCCTGTGTGTATCTATGTGTCTATGTGGGTGTCTTGTGTGATCAAGACAGTCGCGGATTTTCCAGCATATGTATCATCCATCATCATCATGATCATGTGCCCTGCCGCATGGCGTTGGCGATCATGGTCCGCCGAAGAATTTTTTTTTTTGTTGTCGTCGCAAGTATATCTCCTACCCTTTTTGTCTCCACTCATTCTGAAAAACTGTCGATTATTTTCTCCCTGGGTCTACCCGGTGCTTTTGTTCCCCTCTAACATTCCTGTTGTGACTAGATGCTCAAATGTCTCTTGTCCCATAAAATGTGCTATAAAGGTTGCGTATGTATCCAGTGGATTGTAATTCATTTTTGAACAAACGCTGAGCCAAACAGAAACTTGCAACATTATTTTTTTCCCTTCTGCATATGGCTGAGATTGGTTCATTCACAGGTCAAATTATTTGAAAACGAGACTGACCGCAGCGAGAGCAGAGGTTCTGAACAAAACCTCATCATTCTCTCTTTTACAAGATTTCCAAAGGTTGCCCTGTCATGGCTGGCAATATCAACGAGTCTGATTGAACATAACAATGTCTCACTCTTCCCAACGACAGAATGCAAGAAAATATTGAGAGCAATCTGCATCGCATAATGAAATATTGATATCACATTCATTCTTCCTTGACACATAATCTGGAAATGATGAAGGATAATGGGAAGGAAAAAAAATCCGAATTAAGTATTTGAAATCCGTTCTCACAAATTCACCCACAAGGTCTTTTATGTGTGGGGGGGTGGGGGTGGGGTGGGGTGGGGTGTGGGGGGGGGTGATTTTTTTTCCACATTTTTAGTTCTGCGCACCAGAAAATGTGGAGACCTTACAGTTTCCAATGATACCAATTTCATTTCTCAACAGTGAAAACTGAAGGAGATGAGGTGTTTTAAAACCTGCACTTGCATGATCGACCACTTTGAGAAAAAGACTTTTCAAAGACTTTGATCACATAATTGATGTAAGTTCCTTAGCAACAGGTTTAAACCTCAACGAAATTTAGTACGCCATTTTAATAAGATAAAGTACAAAACAATAAACCATTTTCATACATTCAGTAACATTTGATGTTTTTGATATTTATCAATATATTACGACTGCAGGCATCGAAAACAGCAAAAGTCAGGACTAAAACAATATTTTAGTAACATTGAAATTCGTTCTTTTCAAAACATGTTAAAGGAAAAGACAGAAGGGACATCTCTGCGCCTCAAACTGCCCCCAAAACTCAATTTTCATTATGGAAATCCCGATCATATTATCAGGCCTCTAAAGCAATTCAGCCTTCGCGACATGTGGATAATTTCATCAGAGCGGGTCACCGCATTTGTGAACTGCGAAGTCCCCTTTGGTTGCAGTTCATGATAATGTCAGACAACAACAAAATGGAACATGGGTGTGCCTCCATCTGCTTAGCACCAAATGTTACGTGCAACGACTTAAAACGGTCAGGACACTTACAAAATCAACAACAACAACAACAAAGTTTTGTCACCTTAGGTTCTACTTTATATTTCTAGTCTTCGTTTAGGAACACAATGAAACAAAATAACCTTCAGAGTTTAGAGGTTCTTCAAGAGACATTCATCGCATTCGGAAAATTCCATACACGCTCCAAATGAATCTGCCAGAAAATTAAATTCCGTATGCGCTCAAGCCAAATGTACCAGCAATTCAATTCTTTCGATAGGGCCATGAACTCAACATCTGACATCTCTGTCCAATCTCGCAACATTAAAAACCTGGTCTGTTCGCTGCCCATTTTCATGTTTCCATCATTCTGGTGGTGTCAGCTTAATGCTTCATAGGTTCCTTCTCTCCCCTTCTCCACTTCACACAGGTTCCTTCTCTCCCCTTCTCCACTTCACACAGGTTCCTTCTCTCCCCTTCTCCACTTCACATAGGTTCCTTCTCTCCCCTTCTCCACTTCACACAGGTTCCTTCTCTCCTCCTTCTCCCTTCTCCTTACACAGGTTCCTTCTCTCCCCTTCTCCACTTTAGGACCTTGCCAGCGCATAGCGTTCCGTGTAGGGTCAGGAGTAAAGCCAAGTGAAAGAAAATAATCAAGTCAAAATGTGTCCATTGTATGTCTCTGTTCTAAGAAAACATTGAAAAGTAGGTAAAACTATAGTCACGGAGCGACGCATGCCTTGTTGTCGCATTAATAATGAATAAACAAAAAAGCAAACAAAATAAAGAAAGAAAGGAACAAAGAAAGAAAGAAAGAAGCAAAGAAAGAAAAAAGAAAGAAAGAAAGAAACAGTGTATGTGTGCGTGCGTGTGTGTGTGTGCATGTGTATAAGCATTTGCGTGTGTGTGTGCGTGTATGAATGGATAAAGAATGAAAAAAATGAAAGAAAGAGAAAAGACAAAGAGAGAAAGAAAAGAAAGAAGGAAAAAAGAAAGAAGAAAGAAAGAAAGAAAGAAAGAAAAAAGCAAACAAACAAAAAACAAACAAACAAACAAAACAAACAAATAAAGAACGGAAAGAAAAACAACAGATGAACACAATTACCGACAAATCACTGTCGAGTAGATATGTGCTAAAGTGTCCAAATTCGCTGCACCCCTCTTGAATATATTCATGATATGACAACATGTTCCTGTCAAATGATTCTTTTTCTTGCGTCAAATCATTTTCGTTGCTTTTATTTTTCCCCTTTCAAATAGGGAGACAAAAAAAAAAATGACAACAACAAGGGCAGTCACGGTATTTGTTTTAGTTTGGTTTTGTTTTGTTTTTTGATGTCTCAAACGTTTCATCACAAAATATGTTGAAGATCAAGGGTCGCTGGCCAGCACACGTGTAATCACACAACAAACTGACAGACTGCAAGAACTGCTGGACAGGCCGCACATGGTTAAGTTCAGCTTTCAATTAAATTAAAACGGAATGCAAATACATATCGGCGCTTCATTCTTATTCTTGTTCTTCTTTGTCTTCTTCTTCTTCTTGTTCGATTTCTTCTTCTTGTTCTTCTTCGTCTTCTTGTTCTTCTTGTTCTTCTTCGTCTTGTTGTTGTTGTTGTTGTTGTTGTTCTTCTTCTTCTTCTTCTTGTTCTTGTTCTTGTTCTTGTTCTTGTTCTTCTTCTTCTTGTCTTCTTCTTCCTCGAGTTCTTCTCCTTCTCTTTCTATCCCCCCCCCCCTTTTTTTTCAGTCCTTTTCTTTTCTTTTTCTTCTCCGTTCGTATTCTTCTTTTTGTTCTTCTTTTTAATCCCCCTCCTCTTCTTATTGTTTCCTTTTATCCTCCAAGACGGCACTGAACACAGGCGGCAAGTCGCTCTCAAGGAACGGCATAGAAGGCGTGTAAAAGAAGCACTGCTGTAACTATCATCATCATCATCATCACCACCACCATCATCATCATCATCGTTGTTATTATTATTATCATTGTTGTTGTTATTATCAATATTATTATTATTATCATTATTATCATATTATCATTATTATCATCGTTGTTGTTGTTGTTAGTATGATTATATTGTTATTATTGTCATCAATATTATTATTATTATCATTATATATGTTGTTGTTACCATTGTTATTATTACTATTATAATTATTGTTGTTGTTGTTGTTGTTGTATAATGCCCAGTTGACTACGCACAGCCATACCAGGACTACAACCATCCCAAAACACACACACCACCTTGCTGACCCTGGGGGAAAAAACTCTGGAATTAGAAAACCAAATACACCTCTCAATGCGTCCACGCACATAATCTAATGATACGCTTTTTGGCACCAACAGGAGTTAAAGAAGAAGAAAGCAAAAGTGAATATGAATTGTGTCAACACAACTGAGTACACTAAAACATATACAAAAATTGGCCTAAACTACTGAAATCGCTTGTTCATATTACATTTCCCTGGAGTAAAAAAAAAAAAAAAGCAAGTTTTTTCCTGTTATTGTTGTTTAAAGCCCAGTCGACTGCGTAGAGCCATATCAGGGCTATAACCGCTTCAAAGCATACGAAACTTCAACAGGAAAAAAGAGAAAAGAAAATCAAGTACACATATCAATGCATTTGCGCACATAATCTACGGACATGCCCCCGGCGTTGACCACTCCGTCCAATTTATCGCACAGGGGATTTAAAAAAACACCTGAATACAAACTTAAGCATACCTAAGGACTCCAAAAACATATATATATATATATATATATATATATATATATATATATATATATATATATATATATATATACGGGCATAAATTACCGAAAATTGCTTCCGCATATCTCACCTCCATAGAGCCAAAAACACACTTAATACATGTACCCAATTTGCAATACTAAGAAAAAGTACGCAAGACTTTATCGAACACATACAGGTAAATGGACCAGCAAGGCAGAAAATCACAGAGAGAAATGACAGAAAGCAAAAGAACAAGGAAGAAACAAAGAACAGTGACAGAAAAGAGGAAATTTCAAGCACAGAATTTCCAGGTGGGGATACTGAAAGAGCCCCCGGCAGCCCTACAGGGGAAAAATGCAGTTAATTCAAACACCCAATTATCAATCACAGTTGAATAGTATTTAAGGTTTTACAGAACACAGACAGGTAAATGGACCAGCAGGGCAGAAAATGATACCAAGAGATGACAGACGCAAAAGGAGCAAGATAGAAACAGAAAAAATTGACATTTCTGGCGCAGAACTTTCGGAAGGTGGGGGATACTATACGTATTCAAAAAGAGCCCCCTCCATCCTCTAGGAGGAATGCTGCAACTAATCCTCAGTGAAACATGTACATGAACTGACATGACAACCACACAGAATAAAAAAAATTAACCTAGAACTACAGCCAGCGCTTACTATGAACATGCGAGCACATCATCTGGGGGTGCGTGCAGTTGTTAAACCTCAAGTCGAAAAAAAAACAAACACAAAAAACAAAACAAAACAAAAACACACACACACACAAACATATTCAAGCCATGTCAACTGAGGCCAATCCATTTAAAAATCTTCTTTTTGTGAAAAAAGAAATCAAGATTTTGTATCTCAACCAGTCGCCGTGGTGTAGTGGTTAACGCAACGGACTACCGACCAGAAGGTTGTGCGTTCGAATCCCCATCAGTACCTTCAAAAATCATTGTGGGATTTTTCGGCTCTAACCGAGCTCCTACCCAGAGTTGGGCGTGCTATGGGCTCAGTGGGAAGATTGGAACCACACAGTCCAGTCTCATCCACTTCACGGATGCGCCACTGAGGGTGTTGCTGAAATCTTCTGACCAGCACCGCAGGTGTCTGTATCTCTCGAGCCTGGTTGACGCCAGGATATATTATGATAGTAAGCGTAGAGTACAACCCTATCACGCAGGCTCAGTCCTAGACGGAATTCCATAGCATCGTGATTATCATCCTCATCGACATCATAATCATCGCATGATGAAAACTGTCTCAGCTTCTGTGGCCATTAAAGTGGCGTAGAAAATGGGACGAAAAAAAAAAGGTGAGCACAAAGATAACCTCCCTGAGTGCAATGATCCTAAAATAATAAATCATCATCATCATCATCATCAGGTGCCCTGCCGCATGGCGTTGGCGACCATGGACTTCCAACCATCTCTATCTCTCGTTGCCCCTGCATCTCCCCCACCCTCCTCATCCCCAGCCACTCTGCAAGTCCGTCCAGCATTCTCTCCCTGGGTCTACCTGGTGCTCTCTTTCCCTCCAGCTTTCCCGTTGTGACCAGGTGCTCCAAATCCCCCTTCCTCAGAAAATGGCCTATAAATTTTGCTTGTCTTTTCCTAATCTTCCTTATGAGTGATCCACTTGTGTCTGCCTCAATCAACACTGTCTCGTTTGATTTCTTTGCTGTCCATGGAACTCTCAACATTCTTCTGAGAAACCACATCTCGGCTGCCTCAATCTTGTTCTGGCTTTGCTTGCTGACTGTCCACGCCTAGCATCCGCACAACAGTAAAATAAATAAATAAATATAAAAAAGAAGATTTTGTATCTCTCTAGGTCAGTAAGATACAGACAGAGCTTCGGATGAAATTTACGTGCATGACAGGCAATGTTATAGATTGTCACAACATAGCAAAAGTATTTTGAACATTCTAAGTTTCTGAGAAAAAGCTGTTCACACACTTATGTCAGAAAGTGTCGACTTGAGGCGTTCTTTCGATCCGTACGACCTTGACCTTGGAGTTTTTACCTTTCCAACATGTTATTGTAGTTCCTCAACAGTCCACATCTTTGACCACGAGTAGACAAAGATCCACCCGCAAAGAGATGTGAAACTCTTCTTGGCATCTCTCTCTCTCTCTCTTCTCTCTCTCTCTCACACACACACACACACATACAACACACACATACACTCTCTCTCTTTCTCTTTTCTCATTCTCCCCTCACACACACACACACAAAACACACACATACACTCTCTTTCTCTCTCTCTCATTCTCTCTCTCTCTCCCTCACACACACACACACACAACACACACATACACACTCTCTCTTTCTCTCTCTCTCATTCTCTCTCTCTCCCTCCACACACACACACACACACACACACACACACACACCACACACACACAATACACACTCTCTTCTCTCTCTCTCATTCTCTCTCTCTCTCTCTCTCTCTCTCCCTCACACACACACACACACTCACACACACACACACACACACACACACACCACACACACACACACACACTCTCTATCTATCTATCTATCTCTCACACACACACTCACACTCTCTCTCTCTTTCTCTCTCTCCACACACACACACACACACACACACACACAACACACACCTCCACTCGATACAACACAAACAATCTTTATTTTCAAAGGGAGATAACACATCACCATCAACAACTACAACAACAAACAAGCAGCCTGCCCTCTTTACCAAGTGCAGTCACGAAAGTCTGATTTGAAACAAGTATTGCTGCCAATGGCTGTGATACAGTCAGCACATCATCACTTATCTATTGCAACCCTTTTCGATGGCAGTTGGAATCGGAGCGGCCCGATGGGACAAACCCCACCAGGACTTATCCTCTAGGAATAATCCCATTGGGATTTATCCCTCTGGGTCAAATCGAACTGGAAATAATCCCTCTGGAGGCCACCTTCACTTAACCCTTTGACACCCGCACCCTGTCCACTAACATCCTGCATTGTCGACCAAGCTAGCAAAGCAAAAACTTAACCCTTTGACTCCCACATCCTTTCCACCAAACTCTAAGTTCTCTCTCTCTGTCTGTCTCCCTCCCTCCCTCTCTCTCTGTCTCCCTCCCTCCCTCTCTCTCTGTCACCCTCACTCCCTCCCCCCTCTCTCTCTCTCTCGCTCTCTCTCACTTTGTTTTCGTATTTCACACCCCTTCATGAGGGCCAATGGCCTAATTTAATAAATCACTTGAAGTCCGAACTCTCTCTCTCTTTCTCTTTCACATACACACACATGCACGCACACACACAACAACACACACACACACACACACACACACACACACACACACACACACACACCACACACACACACTTTTTATCATTTCACACCCCTTCATGAAGCACAATGGCCTAAATGAATAAATCACCTGAAATCTGAACTCTCTCTCTCTCTCTCTCTCTCTCTAATAAGGGATTGAATAAATCAAACGAAACCTAATCCACCAAAAAGCTAATTTCTCTAAGCATCTTCACAGAACGAAATGACGGTCTGTGATGTTTATCCCGAAGATTGAGACACACCCACGCTGTGTGCTCTCTCTCTCTCTCTCTGTCTCTGTCTCTGTCTCTGTCTCTCTCTGTGTCTCTGTCTCTCTCTCTGTCTCTGTCTCTCTCTCTCTCTCGTGTCTCTGTCTCTGTCTCTCTCTCTGTCTCTGTCTCTCTCTCTCTCTCTCTCTGTCTCTGTCTCTGTCTCTCTCTGTGCCGTGTCTGCCGTTATCGTCAACTTTATAAATAAAAAATTTTCACTGCACACATCCCCCAGTTTGTCCTTCTGTCTAATTTGTAACAGTCATTTTACCAAATCCACAACAAGTATGACTGCCGGCGTTCAAGCAAACAGGAACCAGAAAAAAAACCACGAAAAAAGAATCAGAACACGTATTTAATAAATACAACCAGACAAGACAGACGCAAATTTTCGGCCAACTGACCTTTGTCAAGCGTAGACGTAAGATCACAAACAAACAAACAAATATCAAATACAAAAATTAGGAGAAAAAAGACTGAAACTTCCCTGCTGCTTCGTCCAGTGTGAGAAAAGGACTGAAAGTCATTATGCCATAATGTTTCCTCATGCACAGATGAGGCTTCAAGGGAGATCTGTACATGGTATCGATATGCAAGATACAAGATAGTTTATTTGTCCCGAAGGAAATTACGTTGCCAATCACATTACAAATTAGACATAAAATTATAGATTATAAATTATAAAGGCATTAAAAACAAACAATTAATATTATCACATACATTATAATATCACATACTCTCGCATATCACAGCGCGCTGCTCTCACATAGACCAAGTGCCAATTATCACAATAAACATTAAAATAGTAAAAATAGAATGCAGGTTAAGCATAAAGATTTCAAATAAAATTACGAGTATAAGCGTTGTTAAAAGATAATATGGCTTTGGGTATGAAACTATCTTTGTATCTCGTTGTCCGTGTCGTCGGTTGTCGTAGCGGACAACGAGATACGCGTACGGGTTTCACAACGTTCACAGTCCCCCTGTCATGGAAAGCAACAGGCACCACTCGAGGTCATCATACAGTCCAGCTGAAGAAAATCAGAAGCAACGCAGGTCTCCTCTGAGCATCTTCTGCTGTCTGGCTCTCCCCACAGTTTCTTACTAGACGCACGGTTTCACACCGTTGACAGTCCCCTTGTCATTGGAAAGCAACTGGCACCACTCGAGGTCATCATACAGTCCAGGTGAAGAAAATCAGAAGCAATGCACGTATCCTCTGAGGATCTTCTGCCGTCTGGCTCTCCGAGAGTTTCTTACTACACCCACAGGATCCCACAACGTTCACAGTCCCCCTGTCGTGGACACGACAGCATCACTCGAGGTTACCATACATTCCAAAAATCAGAAGCAACGCAGGTCTCCTCTGAGACCTTCTGCTGTCTGCTCTCCCCACAGTTCTTACTAACCCACGGTTTCACACCGTTCACAGTCCCCTGTCATGGAAAGCAACGGGCACCAACTCGAGTCATCATACATTCAAGCCGAAGAAAATCAGAAACAACACAGTCTCCTCTGAGACCTTCTGCTGTCTGGCTCTCCCCAAGGTTTTTAAAAATTAATACACCCACAGGTTTTCACAACGTTGACGGTCCCGTGTCATGAACAGCAACAGACACCACTCGAGTCATCATACAGTCCAGTGAAGAAAATCAAAGCAATGCACGTATCCTCTGAGGACCTTTGCGTCTGGCTCTCCGACAGTTTCTTACTACACCCACAGTTTCACACGTTCACAGTCCCTGTCACGGACAGCGACAAAATCACTCGAGTTACCATACATTCCAAAATCAAAAGCAACGCAGGTCTCCTCTGAAGACTTCTGCTGTCTGGCTCTCCCCAGAGTTCTACTACAACCATGGCTTCCACACCGTTGACAGTCCACTTGTCATGGAAAGCAACAGACACCACACGAGGTCATCATACATTCAAACTGAAGAAACTGAGAAGCAACACAGGTCTCCTCTGAGGATCTTCTGCCGTCTGGCTCTCCCAAGAGTTTCTTACTACAACCATGGGCTTCCACACCGTTGACAGTCCCCTTGTCATGGACATCAACAGCCACCACTGGAGGACATCACACATTCAAGCTGAAGAAAATCAGAAGCAACGCAGGTCTCAGACAGCACTTCTGTGCACGTCGTGTGGTAGATCTCTGTAACAATCTCCTGGCCTCAGTGGTAAAGGCACGTTCACTTCTAGCATTCAGTTGCAGACCTGACCAGCACTGGACATAGGGAGGCAGAGAGAAGGAAGGGGAGAGGAGAAGAGGAAGAGCGATAGAGACAGAGGAGGGGGGAAAGGGAGACGAAGAGCAAGAGGTGGAGAGAGAGTGAGAGAGAGACAGACAGACAGACAGAGACAGAGAGACACAGAGAGAGAGAGATGAAAAGCGAAAGAGAAAGAGAAAGAGACACACACACACACACACACACACACACAGAGAGAGAGAGAGAGAGAGAGAGAGAGAGAGAGAACAAAGGCAGAAACAGAGACAGAGACAGAGAAAGAGAGAGAGTTGGAAAGAAAGGACTCGGTCGATATTTTAGGTCGCAGCAACGACAAACTTTAAAATACTTCGTTAAGTATTTGCAGTGGCGTGTTCCTGAATGGTTGTAAATTCATTCTAAAACTTGAAAAACAAAACAAAAAACAAAACGAATAAAGAAACAAACAAAAAGAAAAAATAGGCAGATGAACTAAAGACTTTTACCTTTAACCGAACGAGGCTCGCAAACCTTAAAACCTATGAACAAGGCAGGTTCATGTCAAGGGTTGCGAACATTCAAAATGGACGGGACAACAAACACGAAAGGACATGTACCGTCTCTCCTGCACAGGATTATTTCCCTTCCTGCTCACCACCCACACCATCATCCCTCCATCCCCCCCCCCCCCCCCCCGCTCGTATTGAAATCTCTGGCGCCTTGCATTACCAATGAGTTTGAGCCAAGAAAAAAGACGTCTCTCGCTCTTCTTGCCAACAGAAGAAAAGAACAGACTTGGAGAAATTTACATTTCCCCAGTTGAAACACTGATGCCACGTTCAGGCTTCTCTGAAACGTTATCTGAAAGTAATGAAGAATAACGAAAAGACAGATGAAAAGGACAAAAAATTAAGATGGTATTTATAGTGTAGTGCGAATTCTCCCAGTTTGCGATCAAGTGATTCAGCAACAAGATGGAGCGTGGGTGTGCCTCCTGTTGCTTGGCAACGAGTTTCACGTGCAGTGACCTCATTCGGTCAGGACGTTGAGAGAAATCAGCTTTGTCGCATTAGCTCCTGTTTGATTTCTTTCAATCAATTCATTTAGAATTACAAGACAGAATAAAAAGCATGGGTTAAGTTGTTTCACGTCCACTGGCGACATGTGCCTGTGTTTCGGCGTGTTGTAGAAGAAAACAATGTCAGAATGACTTTTCCTCTGCCTTATCGATGAAATTCTAAAAATGATAAATGATGATGCTGAAGACACACACACACACACACACACACACACACACACACACACACACACACACACACACACACACACAATATATATATATATATATATATATATATATATATATATATATGCATATATTCTTCGATCTTCCACACTCCCTACAGCCACTTGCGCTGGCTTCACACACACACCACACACACACCACACACACACACACACACACACACACACACACACCCCACACACACACACACACACACACTCTCTCTCTCTCTTTCTCTGTCCCTCTCTTCCTCTCCCAATCTCTCTCCCTCTCCCTCGCTCCCCCCCCCCTCTAATGTAAAAACAATGTACCAGACCCTCCCTTAAATATGTAAAGTTATTTACCCCAAGAAAAACACACTACACAAATTTAAGTAA
>CM060306.1:16943048-16975548 GCA_030674185.1 Monoplex corrugatus | reverse complement strand
GATGGTGACCTCCCTCCTGCGGTTGCGCTGGATCCTCTAGGCGGCTTCTTCCTGGCTGCTTGGTCTATTGTTGATGAGCCATCTCCTAGGGTTGTATCTATTTCTTTTGAGGGTCTCATCTTGGCTTCTTCTCTTATTCTAAACGATCCTACTCCGTTTTCCGCTCCTACGATTGTCGACGACCCTCCTGACTTTGTATCTGTTCGTCTTTCTCTTCTCGCCTTCCCTGACAACGTGTCTACATATTTCGTTGCTGATCTTTCTAATGCTGCACCTCCCGTGTCAGCTCCTACCGCTCCTAATAATTCTGCCCTTACGAACGGAACTGCTGCTGCAGCGTTTCCTTTCATTTCTCCTGGTCCTGATGGTGCTCCTGCACGTCTTATGGACGGTGAATGGGAGGTGGAGGAGGGCACAGGCGTTGTGAGGAGAATGATCAGAATCAAAGAGAAGAAGAAAGAAGAAGAAAACGAGGACTGTGTTCCACACATTTTGTGACAGTGATCAGACCGGTGAGCGCTGTTCCTGTGCGCTCTGAGTAATGTGGTGATGTACATCGTTCTGCCGGTCCTTGACGATGTTGGCTTACCTTACACTTGTTGATACTGACAGACTACTTTCTGTCTGTCTTTTATTTTTTGTTTTTGTTCTGTCCCCTCTTCTGGACCACTCTAACACCTTTTGTTCTCGTACCAAGCCTACACGTTCAATCCAGTTCTCTTCAGGTTATTTCCTAGCACCGTGTCCTTTTGCTTCAAGTTCTGATCGTATCAATCAATCTTTCTGGAACTATTACTGCTAAGTATTACCAGCAAGTGGCTATTTCCCTCTATCGGTGTGTACTTGTGGGTTTTTTTTCTTCTTTCTAGTATGACGTTTCAAACGCAATCAACCATGGCACTGAAAACTCTAAACACAAAATACATTTTCCTTCAATTTCACAGATAACAGCTTATATATGTTGACACTTATCGTATCACGCACACATGCATAACAAGACACCGGGTTCGTGGCCGTTTTGTCCAAAGCACAGCCACAAGCTGGATAACATTTAGTCGACTCTGATTCCCTCCATCTAGTCCAGCACTGGCAGTGATATATCGCTTTGGTCTGCAATTTGTGTAGTAACAACGGCACCACAGCCCCTCCTTCAAATTTGATGGCACTCACCACAGTGCTAAGGACGAAATGTTTACTTCGCGTGTCAGTGTCCGCTGGGGGTGATAGAACATTCTTATGCACCATTCAACACTCACAGGTCGTTTATAATAATTCCTCACAAGTTCGTCAAAGGTTTGCAAGTCTTTTTTTCAGACGGCTCTTTTTTTGCTTCGATGTTTTGCTATTTTGACACTACGGTTTACCAAACAGGAAGATTGCTGCATTAATCCCGTGGACATTCAAGAGAACTCAACAAATTTCTAATTTTAAAACCAAATGTAGACATGCAAATCCTATGGCTGATTAACTTACAGGCTTTCGAAATAAAAAAAACTGAGTAAATATCATCAACGGCTTCAAGGAACTCATCAATAGTAAAAGAGATAATGAACAAGATTGTCGTCAGAATCACGCGTCTATGATCTATAGTGGAAATGATGAAAAGACGTTTTATCGTCACCAAGCGGACAGTGGATCAGACATATCATGCGAGACTGGACGAACATGAATATGCCTCGTTTTTTCCCACAAAAAGACCTTGCAAGACAAACAGCTGACAGTTATCTGATCAACTACTTCCTGCCGTTGATGCGTTCTTACTGCTGTGACCACCAGTCATGACAGGATGATGACACGGGCTCGGACAACGCCTAAAGGAGATTTGAAATCACAGCGCGCGTCTCACCGCAGGCAGCCCGTAGTCTCATACGGTTAACTGACTCAGCTTGTCATACCGCAACTTCCCAGACAATCTCATTAGTTTTCATTGGATTTTCGGTACCAACCCTTACAGCCCTTTTTAGTGAGGGGCGCAGCAGAGGGATGTTCATGTGTCCACAGTTGTATCGCTACACACACTCCTGGTTTCCGCTTGGTCAATGCACTTATCGATTGGCTCACATGGTAACAAACTCCCTTCCTGGTAGAACAAGAGCGAATTAATTGGCGCCAACACGTTCACTTCGATCTGACAGGCCCGGTCACAACTGATCGTTCACAGACAGGACGGAAAAACTATCACAGCCAGCACTTGGTCAATGACCACACAGCTGAGATCTATCTCAAAGAGACAGTTCCGTCGACTGAACAGAAACAAAATCGTCGGCAGAATTGAAACAAACTTGTCACAGAAGAAAACAACTTGTTCTACACTCAGATGTTACACTGTATGGGAAAAACACACGTCTGACATCTACGTAATCACATTTGCCATTCACAGAGAAACGACAAACACACTGACGAAAACTCAATTCCTCAAAGATATGTCCATTCAGTTACCTAACGATAAGGTTTACCTCAAATAATCACCACCGTAACAAGTTTATAATTAAGTCATCCTGGTTTGTTTTTGTTTTGTTTGGGTTTTTTTGTTGTTGTTGTTTTTTGTGGTTATTTTCCCACTGTATTTCCAACTTGTGTTTGCTTGTTTAGTTTTCAATTCTCCCCCCTCTCATTTCCTATACAGGCTGCAGTATCCGATACGTAGTTCACAAAGCCCGTTTAGCCCGACACGATCAGATCAGAAGGTGGCCTGGGGAATACAGCCGGAATCAATGAGGCAGGACGGACAGGGGACGGCGTGATGGCGGTACTCAGCAGCACCATAATGACAGACAATCCCGCATCCTGGATGGGCAAGCTCAGCATCGGCAGTCTGGGGAAATGCCGCCGAGTCAGCAATTTGGCCAAATACAGCGTCAGCCGTTGGAAGAGTCTTTTACCTCCATGGCTCATCCATCACGTCGCCATCGGCCTGGCGACGGAAACCCCGGTCCTCTGGGATCAGCAATTTGCCTGCAACAGAGCACAGCCAACAGCATTAGCTACCTTCACGCTGCTCTCTACAAAACATTCAGCCAGAGCGGAATGGAGTGGATGAACTGTTAAGAATCTGTTTGAAATATTTGGATTCTGTGAACTTCAGTCTGTTCCCAACAAAATACATACAGGAAGAGTGGGATGGAGTGGCTGAACTGCTAAAAATCTGTTTCAAATATTTGGATTCTGTTAAACTTGAATCTGATTTCTACAAAACACAAACAGCCAGAGCAGAATGTAGTGAATGAACTGTTAACAATATTTTTGAAACATTCCGTTAACTTCAATCTGCTTCCTATAAAACACACACAGCAAGAGTGGAATGCAGTGGCACGCTAAACTGTTAATAATCTATCCAAAATATTTTGATTCCGTGAAAAGAGTTGCAATAGTCATCAAACAGAAAGGCTGAATAGTTTCAGAATGTATCCAGAATGTGTTTATTCCATCAAAGCGATTTGTGTTTTTAACAGTTACAGGTGTAACAATGACATGCAACGACACTTCTGATTTAAAATTTAATTATTATTCTTCTTTCTTCTTTAGTCTGTCCGTTTGTAGCATCCTGGCCGTCATAAGGTAAACATTCAACAATAAAAGGTTGTTCTATAATGTTGTAATTCAGCTAAAACGAAAGCCGTGTGTTGGTGCGGCCATGTGTTACGCCTGCCTTAACACATCATCATCATCATCATCATCATCATCATCAACAACAACAACATCGTCGTCGTCACCACCACCACCACCACCATCATCATCATCATCGTCACCACCACCACCACCATCATCATCATCATCATCATCATCATCACCATCATCATCATCATCATCATCATCATCAAGTCTGTTTAGAGTGCCTCAGATGTACAGCAGCAACTTATCAGTTGTCAAGATCAGAACAGATGGTTACCTTCCTTCCGAATACTGGCCACACAACAAGGCGAACAAACATATTTTCAGAACGAAAAAAAATAGAATTGTGCCCTCCCCTGTGTGTCCTTGTAGAGAGACAGAGCAAGACACCAACCACATCCTACAGGTCTGCGGGAATCACAGGCTGCTGAGGGAAGAGGTGTAGCCGAAGCTGACTACCATTAAAGGGACACAGAACCGGTCTAAGACGCTTTGCAAACCACAGCCAATTTCATCTCCAGAGCTGGTCTCCAAGTGTAAAGGCAACGAAAGGATAAAGAAGAGCTTCAAGGGCATACATTCTTCTATGGTAAAAAAACCCAACCCATCTCCTTTGATTATCGTGCCCTTTCGTTTTAATGCAACGAAGTTATCTCCGTGCTGATTACAACGAATCACTGTTCAGTACAAACACTTGTTTCGGGCAATGATCAGTGTTGCATAGATTCTATCCCTCCCTCTTGCAATATCCTACCAGCGCATATGGTCTTGCGCAGGCTCAAAAAGTTTACCAGAGAGCTGTGGCAGACTTGGATGGAACGCAGACAGAACTGCCCGATTGCGACCAATCTCCTCTTGAAGGAGCTCCAAACTGCCCAAACCTCAAACGCTTTCAGCTTTCAACCCTGTCAGTCCGCGCACTGTTGCTGTAAGGCAGGACAAGGGGTTTCATGTCAACTGCTCTGCTCTTATTGCATTTATGAACAAAGACAAACCCGCCGCATCTGTGTCTACCAATATCAGACGCTTTCCTTCCTAAAGGCGACACACTGTCTGCCACCTCCTTCTGTTTTATGAAACAGAGTTTATTGCTTATATACGTTGGTATATGTACATACACATATTGCATGCATACGTACATACATACATACATACATATAGACATTTATACATACATACGTAGTTACGTACGTACGTGCGAACATACATACATACATACATACATACATACATACATACATACATACATACATAAACACATATGAATACTGAAAGAGGGAAAAAGAAGGGAGAGAGGGAGCCAGAGGGAGAGAGACAGAGAGAGAGAGGGAGAGACAGACAGACAGACAGACAGACAGACAGAGGAGAGTGCGGAAAGAGAGAGATGGGAGAGAGAGAAGAGAAAGAGGAGAGAAAGAGAGAGGGAGGAGAGGAAAGAGACAGACAGAGAGAAAGAGACAGAGACAGACAGACAGACAGAGACAGAGAGAGACATACAGGCAGAGACAGGTAGACAGAGAGATAGGGGTGGAGGAGAGAGAAGGGAGGAGAGAACGAGAAGAGACAGACCGACAGACCAACACAGAGACAAGAGACAGTTTGACCCAAACAATCTGGGTCAACGTCCCCAAATTACATCCTTCTTCTTTTTTCTTTTACTTCTTCTTCTAGAAAAATGGGATTAACAATAAACGACAGCCTACGAAAACAAAACCAGTCCAATTCATCAACCACCCAGCAACGAACCGCTACCGTGGAAGTGAGTGAGAGAGAGCTCGCGAGACAAACTGCACCCACATCGACCGTAAACAACCTGGATTTGTTTTCTGCTGAAATGAATAACACGCACGCAAAAGCACCGCCAACATACCCGCTGTTTCATTTTCGTTCGTTATGGTTTTGTGTGTTTATAATCAAAACTCAGCGCAAAAAAAAAGAAGCACAGTTTTCTGCTTTAGAGGCAAAACTGTCTGCTCTAGACAAATAAATAAATCGTTGGCATTTACACAACACAGCAAAAATCAGATCCAGTGGTATATAAATCTAGAAACAAGTTTTGTACTTTAAACAAACACAACAGAGCAAAATAACACACAACGGTATATAAAGCCTATTAGCTTACAAGATAAACTCAATGAAATCGAAAATAACAACAACGACACACACACACACACACACACACACACACACACACACACACACACACACATACATACACACACACACATATATATGCATATATAATATATATATATTATATAATATACATATATACATGTATGTATATATATATATAAATATATACATATGTGTGCGTGTGTGTGTGTGTGTGTGTGTGTTTGTGTGTGTGTGTATAGATAGTTAGATAGACAGACAGACAGATAGATAGAGAGTTAGATAGATAGAGATAGATAGATAGATAGATAGATAGATAAATAGATAGATAGATAGATAGATAGATAGATAGGCAGATAGATAGATAGATAGATAAATAGATAAATAGATAGATAGATAGACAGACAGACAGACAGAGAAGAAAGAGAGAGAAGATGAAGGAAAATTTAATAAAGAAGTCTACAAGACAGATTCACCACTATCAAATGGTACTGTTAGAACAGAAAATCGTTCAAAGGGAGCTGTTATAGATAGACTGATATCCAGAGAGAGAGAGAGACACATAGACAGACAGAGAGACAGAGACAGAGAGAGACAGAGAGAGAAAGAGAGAGAGACAGAGACAGAGAGACAGAGAGAGAAAACAGGGAGTTTAATAAAGGAGTCTGGAAGACAGCTTCACCACTATCAAATGGTACTTTTAGAACAGAAAATCGTTCAAAGGGAGCTGTTATAGATAGACTGATATCCAGAGAGACAGACAGACAGACAGACAGACAGATATCCAGAGAGAGAGAGAGAGAGAAACTGAAACTGAAACTGAAAATGGTTTATTGCCATTGACATTTTTGTCCTTGTGGCAAGGAGCATAAAACAAAGTCATTAAATTTTTCGGCGACGTTTTCTCGAAACAAAGATTTATAAATATAGTCATGGCTGACAATACATCCATTTGAATTTTTTCCCTAAAGATGAAGAAAAAATTGAACGGAAAAAGTTGAACAAAATGTTGAACAAAAAGTTGAAGAAACAGTTGACCACCCAACGTAATTAGTCATATAGGTAAGAGGAAGACCCAAATCCGCCAAATAAACATAAGAACAGTATAAAGTGATATCTTCACTGAAGATAAACTTACATTAATTTAAAAAGTTGAACAAAAAGTTAAAGAAACAGTTAACCACCCGACATAATTAGTCATATAAGTAAGAGGAAGACCCAAATCCAGAAAACAAACAAAAAAACAATATAAAGTAACATCTTCACTGGAGATAAAACGTACATTAATTTAAAAAGTTGAAGAAACAGTTGACCACCCGACGTAATTAGTCATATAAGTAAGAGGAAGACCTAAATCCGGCAAATAAACATAAGAACAGTATAAAGTGATATCTTCACTGGAGATAAACTTACATTAATTTATTACTGTGTTGTTTTCTTTCTCCGACTTTCCCAAGCAAGGGCGATAAATTTCGCGAGGGATTTTTGATAGTTTTCATCTTCAGTCATGAGTATTCTGGTAATGACCCTTGACTCGAAATGTCCTCATCAAAGATTATGCATTTTTGTCGTATACTTTCATACGACTTGCAAACAAACAAAAAATGCATTTCATTTTCTGTCTCTACATTACACATGGGACAAATAGAGTGTGCCGATGAATTTGAGTAAAACCATCTTGTTGTTGCATTTAGCCCTAGGGCTCTTAGTCTAAAACGAGCAAGATTGCTTCTGTGCCATTTATTTGTTACGGCCTTTATATATTTTTCGGTTTGAAATATACTTTTAAAGGAAAGGAACCAATCATATTTCTCAGATTCTTCCATTTGAGCGTGCCAGTTTTGTTTGTACGAATCAACTAGTCTATCCCTAAATTCTGAAATAAATCCTTGTTCATAACCAACTCCCTGGCACATCCACACAATACCAAATCCATGTGTGGTTAACATTTTCTTAACGAAATATGCCCAGTTTTGTATACCCGAGTCTAATTGATTCAGTAACATCTCATATGCCTGCTTGCACAATCTTGACATTGGGAGCTGGGTTAATTTCAACCAGTATTTAATACACTTCATTTGAGTTTTCAAAAACAAAGGATAACGGCCAGTTTCTCCATATAACATTTTATTAGATGAATGCAATGGTACCGAATTTGATGGCAAATGTATGTACCTTTTCCATTTTATGACTGCTCGAAAAAACCCATATTTCTGAGCCATACGTTAAGATTGGTTCAATTTGTGAGTCGAAAAGTTTCCAAAAAATCGAGAAATCAGTGCAGTTCAATTTTCTTAAAGATCTTAAAATTTCCATCGTTCCTCTTTTCCCTTTTTTGCTGCTTTCCACCCATGCGCTTTGGAGACTCAGTTTTGTTGTAAAAATAATACCTAGATATTTATATGAATTTGTTACTTTAACTTCAGACTCACCATAAACCCGTTTTTCTCAAGCCGAAAGATGTCCTCCCTTACGGAAAATCATCACATTCGTCTTTTCTAGGTTCACAGACAGTAATAACCTATCACATTCATGTTTTAAAGCATTTAGTTGATTTTGTAACCCTATGACAGTGTCTGACAAAAGCACCACATCATCAGCAAATAGCAGTAAAAAAAAACTTCAACAGCACCAGGCAATAACTGTACACCATGTCCCCCCTTTTTTTGGCTATTTCTAACGCTAACTCATTAATAAAAAATGAAAATAGTAAGGGGCTGAGGAGACATCCTTGTTTCACTCCTCGTGGACATTCGAAAAAGTTGGTGTACATATCTTTGTCACAAACACATGCTAACACAGAATTATATATACTTTTAAGAGACATATATAATTTACCATTTACTCCATTCTTTCGCAGAATACCCCAAAGTACATTTAGAAGAGAGAGAGAGAGAAAGAGACAGAGAGAGAAGAGACAGACAGAGAGAGAAAGAACGAGGAGTTTAATAATAAAGAAGACTAGAAAACAGATTCATCACTACCAAATGGTACTTTTAGAAAAGAAAATCGTTCAAAGAGAACCATTCAGCATCACCACAGTGTGTGTTTCTGTTGGTTCTTATTATCAGGCCTGTGGTAATCACGCCCACAACCACGGTCCACTAAGAAAGCAATTTGCACCAGTGCAAGCGAGTTTCTCGCGTGATAAGGACAAGAACACAACTCTGTGTTGCTGCAACCATCCAGCCTATGTCTGTCTGTCTGTCTGTCTCTCTCGTTGGTGTGTGTGTGTGTGTGTGTGTGTGTGTGTGTGTGTGCGTGCGTGCGTGTGTGTGTGCGTGTGTGTGTGTGTGTGTGTGTGTGTGTGTGTGTGTGTGTGTGTGTGTGTGTGTGTGTGTGTGTGTGTGTGTTTGCGTACATGCGAGAGAGAATGTGTGTGTGTGTATGTGTGTGTATGTGTGTTTGTGAGAGAGAAAGAGAGAGAGAGAAAGAAAGAGAACGTGTGTGTTTGTATGTGTGTGTGTGAGAGAGAGAGGGGAGACAGACAGACAAAGAGAGAGAGTGAGAGAGAGAGAGAGTGAGAGAGAGACAGACAGACGGACAGACAGACAGACAGAAACACACAGAGAGAGATAGAGAGAGACCTATAGACACACTATTTGATTTATGAAGCCTTTTCAAATGGTAAGGGTTGTGTGGACTCCAAAGTTCTGCTGAGTCAAAACAGTAAACCAAACTTTAAAAGAACCCATCACTCAAGCATAGGACCATTAGCCCCCCCCCCCCCCTGGACCTGTCTCACAGCTAGTTCTTGCTACTGTACTCACATAATGTAAGCTTATTAAAAAAACTAACGAGCCAAAAAATTAAACGTCAAAGAAGTCATACAAATAACATAACAAAATACTGACTTCTGTTTGTCAATTGGTCAGTCGCTTTACACTTTATAAAATCATGGCACACAAAGGCAGACACATTGAAACAAATATATACACATGTCAAACCCTAACAGCAACGACAAATACAACAATAATAACATAGTAGTAGTATTAGTAGTAGTATTAGTATTAGTAGTAGTAGTAGTAGTAGCAACAATATTTGGGCTTTTTTGTAGTTAAAACATAAACGATGGAAACACACACACACACACACACACACACACACACACACACACACACACGCACACATATCAATTATCTCTCCGTTCAAACTTAATACAGAGAGGGAAGGAGGGAGGGAAGGAGGGAGAGCGAGCTAATGAGCGAGCGAGAGAAAGAGAAAGAAAGAGACAGAGAGAGAGAGAAAGAGACAGACATAGACAGAGAGCGAGACAGAGAAAGACACACACAGAGAGCGAGACAGAGAGAAAGAGAGACAGACAGACAGACACAGAGAGCGAGACAGACAGACAGAGAGAGAGAGAGAGAGAGAGAGAGAGAGAGAGAGAGAGAGAGAGAGAGAGAGATTTACGCGTAAAAGAGAGTTTCTTGACACTGTGAAAGGTTTGGATGAACCTTTAACATAATCAAGGGCGACTATTTCGGAGGCCCTGAATGACAAAAGCAGACATCTTCATTTATCACACAACAGAGCTGTCATTTTGATCAAACTGGAATGAGTTGCTTCCCCTCCTTCCAATCGCCACATGTTTTGAATTACTGGCTCTGGCTTTATTGTTATCATTATCATCACCATCAGTATTACTATTATTTTTCATTACTGTCGTCATCAATATTGCTATTGCTGTTGTTGTTGTTGTTGTTGTCGTTCAAAGTTTATCATTATCATTATTATTACTACTTTTTTTTCCTATTACTATCATCATCACTGTTGTTGTTGTTGTTGTTACAAGTCCAACCAACTGCGCAGAAACATCATTATCATCATCATCATGTGCCTTGCTGCATGGCGTTGGCGATTATGGCCATCCATACGATTTTTTTTTTCTTTTTTTTTTTTCTTTTTCTTTTTTTTCTGTCGCTGCAAGCGTATCACTTACCCTTTCTGTTTTCATCCACACCGCTAATCCGTCCACTATTTTCTCCCTGGGTCTACCTGGTGCTTACCCTCCTCCCTCCTCCCCCCTCCCCCAGCTTTCTTCTTGTGACTACGGGCTAAAATATTTCTTGCCTCATAAAAATTTAGAGCCATAGCAGCTCGAAACATACATCTTGGCGTTAACCATTCCACCCGATTCATCACCAGAGAGGTTAAAAACAAACCTGAATACAAATGTATACACATAACTAAGTACAGTAAAACATATAAAAACTGGCCTAAAATACCTAAAACAGCTTCTGCGCATCACATTTCCTCAAAGCCATGAATACAGAGAATGTATTTTACCTAAATATCAATCTTAAGAGGAAGTAAGCAAGGCATTACAGAACACATACAAGTGAATGGACCAGCAAGGCAAAAAACGACAGAAAGAAATGACAGCAAAGCAAAATGCAGTTATAGGCAGGAACGAAGAGATCAGCAGAGAAGAGGAAGATGGGGACTATTTATATTGAAAGAGCCTCCGACGGGCTTCAGCTGATGTTCATGTAAAAAGTCATATTCCATTACTCACAGTTTACCGAAACAACACTAGAGATGCCCACGCCAAAAGACTGTCGTACCGTGTATGCTTCCGGTAGCCACCGCCACGCTATCTAAAAGCTCTGCCAAAATAAATTACAAATCCAAAACCATCGGCGGCATAAATTCAAATCAGATAACAAAATCGACCGAAGAAGGTCCGGAGATAGGTCTTCTTTTAGCTTATAAATGTGATCAAGTACTTACTTGGTAAGAGATAATTTATTTTAGTCTTTTGAGTGTCAGGGGTCTCAAGGCCCCACCCACCCCTCCCAAATGGCGGCTGAACCTGTCGCAAAAACACTGATGTTCTGTTGGATGAAGATACCTCCACTTTATGTTCAAGAAACTGAAATCTCGAATCGACAGGCTTTTAAAATTGATCACCGTATGGCCGGAAATCAAAGAACTTAAAAGTGCAAAATTTGCGAAATATTGGGACCTCTTTCATATAAAGACTTTGGGGAAATGAGCCAAGATGAAGAATCGTCACATTCAAAGAATGAAATTCTTGAAAGATTTCTCATGTTCATAACAAAGAAAGAAAACGACAAAAGCCAAATGGACTTTAATGATGACGAGGTAGATGGTATACTAAAACCTGTTAGGCATGCACAAAAAGTAAAAACTGGTTAATCAGAAAATAATTGAGTATGAACCCAAAATGATGTTGTCCATGAGAATTTTAAACACACACACACACACACACACACACACACACACACACCTCTCTCCTACTCTCATCCATCACTCTCACTCTCTCTCTCTCTTCTCGCTTTCTCTTTCTCCCCACCCCTCTCCACTTTCTCTTCCTCCCCTGCGTCTCTCTAACTGATTAACACCTTCAGACGTAATACTTTACTTTTATAATAAACAATCCATTTAAAGCACACACAAAGAGCTATGAATAAAGCAAACACAATTTACACCTTAAAGGAACATCTGCCACGCTGGAAGCAGGATGAATGTGTGGGATGCTCAGCGTAACTAAGCCAGCACAGGCTGGTATCAATTACCATCGCCATCGTTGGGGACAGTGTACATCATGGCGTGTATATTGCCAATGCATATCGACCGTTACGTATTCACAGGGTATCACCATAACCACTTCAACATCTTGTCTTTCACTCTTTGGTCTGACACACACACACACACACACACACACACACACACACACACACCTTCTCTATCACCTCACTCTCTCTCTCCCTGTCTAAATATTTCTATATACTATATTATTATATACATATTATATATATATACACGTTATTTTTATTGGCAAATCATTTGTTTGAAATTCTTCTGGAATTTTTCGACAGAGTTCTGGAAAAGGAGAAAATAACACAAATATTATTACACCATTAAACAGAAATCAACATTAAACACGAACAACATTACATGTAGAATGTGAAGCGATCATACAAAATGATTACAGCTTAATTGTCAGCTGTCGGCTTACATGTATACAAACAGACAGACAGACAGATAGACAGACAGGTAGAAGGGGGGGGGGAGGGACGGGAAGAGAGTGAAATGGAGAGAGAAGGGGTGTGTGTGTGTGTGCGTGTGTGTGCGTGCGTGCGTGCGTGCGCGTGTGTGTGCGTGTGTGTGTGCGCGCGTGCGTGCGTGTTTTATGTGTGCGTGTGTGTTGTGTGTTGTGTGTGTGTGTGGTGTGCGCGCAAGGTGCGTGTGTGTGTGTGTGTGCGTGTGTGTGGTGTGTGTGTGTGTTGTGCGTGTATGCGTCGTGCGTGTGTGTGTGTGTATGCGCGTGTGTGTGTGTTGTGCGTGTGTGTGTGCGTGTATGCGTGTATGCGTGCGTGTATGTGTGTGTGTGTGTGCGCGCGCGCGCGTGCGTAGGCAAGTACAGTGGGCTAGAAATAGACCAAAGTGATTTGTAACAGGGACAGTTTCTTATCTGCATGGCGTGGGACAGAGGCGCATCGGAGCTCAGAAATGGTAATGAAGATGATGTTAGTGATGACATTGTTAAGAATGTAAATGGAAAAATGTGCACATGCATACTTCAACAAGCAAGAAAAAAAAACAAAAATCGTCATCACCATCACCACGACGATCATGTTTACCAGCTACAACTATGATGACGATATTAAGAACCAACACACAAACATACATAACGTCAGTCTGTGTCTGTCTCTGTCTTACACACCACACACACACACACACACACACACACACACACACACACACACACACAGGTATCACACACACACACACATACAGAGAGAGAGAGAGAGGAGAGAGAAGAGAGGTATCACACATACACACACACACAACACAAACCACACCGGAAGACACACACACACAGAGGCACCACACACACACACACACACACAGTACACACACAATCACACACACACACACACAGAGGTATCACACACCACACACACACAGGTATCCACACACACACACACAAACAAATCACAACACAACAACACAAACATAACCACACACACACACAAGTACACACACACACACACAGGTATCAACACATACACATACACACACACACACACACAGACAAACAAACAACACAACACACACAGACAAACAAACAAACAACACACACACACACACACACACAACACACACACACACACACACACAATCCTCCGCACAGCTGACGACGACAACAAGGATGAGCATATAATACGTTTTTACCAACACACTCCCGACAAATATTCATAACGCAGATGACTAACCCCCCACAAGCTGATCTCTTCATCACTTCTGTCTGGCAAACCTCATCCTATCTACCAGCATGTCCATGTACCGTGTGTTTACCACAATATGTCTCTGTCACCGCTACGTGAGTTTGGGATGGAAGTGCAGGTCAGTCGGCGAGAATGGCCATGAAGGTTGTGTTATTGATGATAACAACATGTACCAGCGGTGAATACACCTAGCAAGAAAACAGACCCGCGTCAGCATGAACCGTTCGCTGTCAGGTTACTGTGACTGTTATTTTTGATTAACCCTCTGACTCCCGTACCCTATCCACCAACTGCAGACACTTAATTAACCCTTTGACTCCAGCACCATATCCTGCAGGAAGCTGGCGGGAAGGGTGAGGGAGTCAAAGGGTTCAGTTTTTGATTCGTTAGCGTGGTTGACAATGCAGGATGCTGGTGGATAGGGTGAGGGAGTCAAAGGGTTCAGTTTTTATTGTTAGCGTGGTTGACAATGCAGGATGCTGGTGGACAGGGTGAGGGAGTCAAAGGGTTCAGTTTTTAATTTCTTAGCATGGTTGACAATGCATGATACTGGTGGACAGGGTGGGGAGTCAAAGGGTTCAGTTTTTAATTTCTTAGCATGGTTGACAATGCAGAAGTTGAGTTGACGGATAGAGTGAGGGAGTCAAAGGTTCAATTTTTAATTTGTTAGCGTGTTGACAATGCAGGATGCTGGTGGACAGGGTGAGGGAGTCAAAGGGTTCAGTTTTTAATTTCTTAGCATGGTTGACAATGCATGAACTGGTTGGACAGGGTGAGGGAGTCAAAGGGTTCAGTTTTTAATTTCTTAGCATGGTTGACAATGCAGGAAGTTGAGTTGACGGATAGAGTGAGGGAGTCAAAGGGTTCAATTTTTAATTTGTTAGCGTGGTTGACAATGCAGGATGCTGGTGGATAGAGTGAGGGAGTCAAAGGGTTCAGTTTCTAATTTGTTAGCGTGGTTGACAATGCATGATACGGTGGACAGGGTGAGGGAGTCAAAGGGTTCAGTTTTTAATTTGTTAGCATGGTTGACAATGCAGGATGCTGGTGGACAGAATGTGGAAGTCAAAGGGTTAAAATTAAAGCCCAGCCGACAGCGCAGAGGTGCATGTGTTAAGTGCATTGTTGGCTCTAGGGAAATGAGATGTGTGGAAGCAATTCTAGGTAATTTAGGCCCGTTTTTATATATATTTTAGCGTCCCTAGTTGCGCTCAAATTTGTATTCGGGTAAGTTTTTAAATCCCCTGTGTGATACATTGATCGGAGTGGTCAACGCCAGGGTCATTTCCTTGGATTATGTGCGCGAGTGCATTGATATGTGTACTTAATTTTCTTTTCTTTTTTCTCTTTTGCGTATGTGTTGAAAATATCGTGCATGCTTTGAAACGGTTATAGGCCTAAATTACCTAAAATTGCTTCCGCATATCTCATTTCCCTAGAGCCAAACGTGCACTTTACGCATTACCCAATTATTAATTCTAAGAGAAAGTACGCAAGATTTTATCGAACACATACAGGAGAATGGACCAACAAGGCAGAAAATGATAGGAAGAAATGACAGAAAGCAAAGGAGCAAAGTAGAAGCAAAGAGAGTGACAGAAAACAGGAAATTTCAAGCACACAATTTCCAGAAGTTGGGGGATACTGTCTATACTGAAAGAGCCCCCACCATCCCCACGGGGGTTACTGTCAGGTGACCGTGACACTGTGCTGACATTTGGAGACTCGTAATCAAACCAGTTGTTAGAAATCGTTTGCCAGAAAACACAGTCATGTGCATTGCACACAGTTAGAAATAATGAAACACCAACGACAACGACAGTCAACATCAACAGCAACACAACAACTCGTAAAGCACACATTAAAACTCTTACCCACCACACATTCACATTCACACGCGCACGCACACACGCCCCACACACACATAAACACAAACACCCAAAACACACATGCACATACACAAACAACAAAACAAATGATCACACCATTATGTTCTTGAATCCCCTTGTAAATTAAAAACAAACACACAAAACAAACAACAACAAAAAAGCAAAACAAATAAACAACAGAAACGCGTGTTAATTGCTAGGTATCTCACTTGAATGTTTCTGTCCTGTGGTAGCATCATATAACATGACACAAACTGTCTCTAACATGGCCACCATGCTTAATGGTTTGTTATTAATGAAGCATAAATTAAAGGGAAACAACTCATACCGGAAGTTTCATTGAAAATTAAAACTTATTTCCTGCTCCTTGATCACTACTGTGACCACTCTACTCGATGCAGAAAAGGAACTAAACTTTATCACTATGTCATTTTTTATCAAAAGAAAATAAACCCAAACCCTATTCAAAATGAAAAGAAAAACTTCATTGTATGATTGTATGGAAAACAGTCTTTTGCAAATTGTACAAAATTAGGGGCATGAAGCTTTGAATGGTTTCAAATTTTGATTGTACACAGAATCCTTGCAAAAAATGTTTTGAAAGATGAAAATTGTCAAAGATAATTATGTAAATTCTGTAAGGAACACAAAGGCAGCATTAAACATTTTAAGGTGTCAATGTATAACATAAATTTAGTAAAGTTTTGAGCAACTGTTGAATGAAATGCTCGTTATCGTTTTAACACGAAATTCAATGAAAAAATAAAAAGGTTTTCTTGGATGCTGACTTTGGATTCAGACAGACGTACTTCCTGACTTCATAATACTTTTTCCTAAAAAGTATGTTTATCAATAAAGTTAGATTATACTTTAAAAAGCATTTCTACTTTGGAAAGGCTTAAATACAGACACACATTCAACAGTATAAAGCAAAGTTCAAGGGTAGCTTTCAAATTCCAGGCAGATTTTTGTTTACAGTTTTTAATTCCTCCATTGCAAATTAATTATTACTCTTTTGTGCATGTTACGACGAATTTGTTAGTAGCAAGGATGATGTAAGATGTTCCTTGTATTGCCTGTCTCACTCTGCCGGCTCTGGCCTGCATGCTTCCCCGTGGAGATGCTGGGAACTGTTTCAGTATAAATAGTATCCCCACCTTGGGTTAATTCTCTGCTAGAAATGTCCTCTTTTCTGTCACTCTCACCTGCAGACGTTACAGCAGCAAGTGTGAACTGGCCCATCATTTTCATCCTCATCGTTAATGGGAACGTGATCTCACCACCTCCTATGACTCTTCTTGCTTGCTCTCATGAGAACCACAGTTCTGGTTTCTTTTGCAACCTCAGTGACTGAAATAAGCTTGATGTCAAGATAACACCACCACCACCTCGCACTTTCCTAAAAAAAAAAAAGAAAAAAAAACCGCCACCACCAACTGTAGAGCTCTTTGTGGTATGATTGCTTACATCCTGGTGAGAGAGGAAAGATTATGCTTCAATTTTGTTTTCGCTTACTATTTGTTTAGTTGTTGCTGTTGTTGTTGTTGTTGTTGTTGTTGGTTGTGGTGGTAGTGGTATTAATACGGTGATGATATCGCTGTTTATTTTTGTTGTTGTTGTTCATAATAATGAAATGATTGCAATTACTTGCTGTTTTTGATGATGATGCTGATCATGATGATGGTGACGGTAATCATGATGACGATGATGATGATGATGATGATGATGATGATGATGACGACGACGACGACGACCAATGTGGTGGTGGTGATAATGATGATGGTGATGATGATGATGACGACGACGACGACGACAATAATAATGATGACGACGACGACGACGATATTGTTATTGCTGATAATGATGTTGTTGGTGGCGGTGATAACGTTAGGTTTGTTAATGTTGCTGTTGCTGTCTTCCCATTCAAAGCAGACTTGTAGACACCAGGATATGGAAGATGTACCTTGAGTTTCATGGTTCGTCTGCGCGCGCGCGCGCGGGGTGTTTGTATGTGTACGTGTGTGTGTGTGTGTGTGTGTGTGTGTGTTGTGTGTGTATGTGTGTGTGGTGTGTGTGTGTGTGTGTGTGTGTGTTTGCATGTGTGTATGTGTGTGTATATATATATATATATATATATATGTGTGTGTGTGTGTGTGTGTGTGTGTGTGTGTGTGTGTGTGAGTGAGTGAGTGAGTGTGTGTGTGTGTGTGTGAGCGAGTGTGTGTATGTGCGTTTGCGTGTGTCTGTGTATGTGTGTGTAAGTGTGTGTGTATGTCTGTGTGTATGTGTCTATATATGTGTGTATGTGCATGTGTGCGAGCGTGTAAGTGTATGTGCGTGTGTGTGATGTATGTATACGTGTGTATCTGTGTATGTGTGTGTGCGTGTGTGTGTGCATGTGTGTATGTGTGTGTGCGTGTGTGTATGTGTGTGTGCGTGTGTGTATGTGTGTGTGCGCGTGTGTGTATGTGTGTGTGTGCGTGTATGTATGTGTGTGCTTGTGTATGTGTACATGCTTATGTGGTGTGTGTGTGTGTGTGCCCGTGCGCGTATGTGCGTGTTTGTGTATGTGTGTGTATGCGTGTTCACTGTGCGCATGCGTGAATGAGTGTGAGTTAACATGTGCGTGTGCGTGTGTATGTGTGTGGGCGTGCGTGTATGTCTGTGTTCATTGTGCATGTGCGTGAGCGTCTGTGTGTGTGCGCGCGCATGTTGTGTGTGTGTGGCGCGCGCGCGCGCGTGTGTGTGTGTGTGTACTCGCACGCGCATGCACGAGGGAGAAGAATAAAAATGAAGAAGATATCGATACAACATATGTGCGAATGCGGATAAGCCACAATTGACGATGTACACACACACTTTGTCAATTTCATGTTTCAATTTTCTATTTCAGTATCTCCATATTCTTTAATCTCAGTTGGAGCATTGAGGATAACAGCAATATTAAACAAAAAATCTAACGAAATCAACACAAAACACTGACGATTAATTACTGATTATTCATTATTAACATGGTATTATTAATAGATAATCAACACACACACAAACACAGAGAGAGAGAGAGAGAGAGAGAGAGGCACGCATACACACACACACACACGCGCGCGCGCGCGCGCACACACACACACACACACTCCCCCCCTCTCTCTCTCTTTCACTCTCTCTCTCTCTCTCTCTCTCTCCCACAGAGAGAGAGGGAGAGAGAGAGGCAGACAGGCACGCATACACACACACATGCGCGCGCACACACACACACACACACCCCAACAAAACACAACACAACACAGCACAGCACAACACACACACACACACACATACACACACACACACACACAACCACACCACACCACACCACACCACAACACAAAACAGCACACACACAAAGAGGCATAATCCAAAGAATGGCTAAAACATTTTAATTCACATGTTCAGCCACGGTGACTTCAGACACACCCACTCAAACTCGGATTTCAAACTTCCCTGCTCTTCGACTGGACTTGGGAAAGAACAAAACAAAAACATCAACAACAACAACAACAACAAAGAAAACAATTCAAGAAACTCAAGAAGACCATGTTTATACACGTAAAACAACGAAAAAGGCAAACAATTGAAGAAACTCAAAAAGATTATAATTATGCTTATACACGTAACGCGTGCGATTTTAATTCTCTGACACTGAAGAAATCTTTTGATAACAATAAAGCAACCAACTTACCTGTGTCATCGCAGACATTTTTTTTCTTCTTTTAACGCATCCAAGCAGCATGCATTCCAAAGAAAAACCCAACACCAAGTCCCAATGGAGAAAGATTGAACGTTATGACCCGTTAGGCAACACACACGATCTGCCGGCCGCAGACTTCACCGCACAGCGAAGGACGCTTGAGGGCAAAAATTACCGATGCTGCACTACGCAGCAAACATGGGTGCATGCCCCATTGATCACCAGGTGGGTGGGTGGGGGGGGGGACCTATTCTTCCACATGAAGTGCACAGGCGAGTTTCTTAGGGCGTAGCAAATCAAGCTAAAGCTACTGGCTAGCTAGTCTGGGGGTGAGTGTGTGTACGAAACTGGTCGTAACAAATCTAAATAAAGCTGGATGCTAATGGCTAGCTAGTCTGGGGTGAGTGTGTGTACGAAACTGGTCATAGCAAATCCAGATAAAACCAGATGCTAATGGCTAGCTAATCTAGGGGGTGTACAAAACTGGTCATAGCAGATCTAGATAAAGCTAGATGCTAATGGCTAGCTAGTCTGGGGGTGAGTGTGTGTACGAAACTGGTCATAGCAAATCCAGATAAAACCAGATGCTAATGGCTAGCTAATCTAGGGGGTGTACAAAACTGGTCATAGCAGATATAGATAAAGCTAGATGCTAATGGCTAGCTAGTCTGGGGGTGAGTGTGTGTACGAAACTGGTCATAGCAAATCCAGATAAAACCAGATGCTAATGGCTAGCTAATCTAGGGGGTGTACAAAACTGGTCATAGCAGATCTAGATAAAGCTATTGCTACTGGCTAGCTAGTCTGGGGATGAGTGTGTGTACGAAACTGGTCATAGCAAATCCAGATAAAACTAGATGCTAATGGCTAGCTAATCTAGGGGGGTGTACAAAACTGGTCATAGCAAATATAGATAAAACTAGATGCTAATGGCTAGCTAATCTAGGGGGGTGTACAAAACTGGTCATAGCAAATATAGATAAAACTAGATGCTAATGGCTAGCTAATCTAGGGGGGTCTACAAAACTGGTCATAGCAAATATAGATAAAACTAGATGCTAATGGCTAGCTAATCTAAGGGGGTCTACAAAACTGGTCATAGCAAATATAGATAAAACTAGATGCTAATGGCTAGCTAATCTAGGGGGGTGTACGAAACTGGTCATAGCAAATCCAGATAAAACTATATGCTAATGGCTAGCTAATCTAGGGGGGTGTACAAAACTGGTCATAGCAAATATAGATAAAACTATATGCTAATGGCTAGCTAATCTAGGGGGGTGTACAAAACTGGTCATAGCAAATCCAGATAAAACTATATGCTAATGGCTAGCTAATCTAGGGGGGTGTACGAAACTGGTCATAGCAAATCCAGATAAAACTAGATGCTAATGGCTAGCTAATCTAGGGGGGTGTACAAAACTGGTCATAGCAAATATAGATAAAACTAGATGCTAATGGCTAGCTAATCTAGGGGGGTGTACGAAACTGGTCATAGCAAATATAGATAAAACTAGATGCTAATGGCTAGCTAATCTAGGGGGGTGTACAAAACTGGTCATAGCAAATATAGATAAAACTATATGCTAATGGCTAGCTAATCTAGGGGGGTGTACAAAACTGGTCATAGCAAATATAGATAAAACTAGATGCTAATGGCTAGCTAATCTAGGGGGGTCTACAAAACTGGTCATAGCAAATATAGATAAAACTAGATGCTAGCAGCTAGCTAATCTTGGGGTGAGTGTGTGTACGAAACTGTTCGTAGGTGAGTGTGTACGAAACTGTTCGTTCCAAATCTAGCAAAAGCTACACGCTAGCAGCTAGCTTATCTAGGGGTGACTGTGTGTACGAAACTGGTCGTAACAAATCTAGATAAAACTAGATGCTAATGGCTAGCTAATCTAGGGAGAGTGTGTGTACGAAACTGGTTGTAGCAAATCAAGCTAAAGTTAGATGCTAGCGGCTATCTAATCTTGGGGTGAGTGTGTGTACGAAACTGTTCGTAGGTGTGTACGAAACTGGTCGTAACAAATCTAGCTAAAGCTAGATGCTAGCAGCTAGCTAACCTAGGGGTGAGTGTGTGTACGGAACTGTTCGTAACAAATTTGGCTAAAGCTAAATGCTAGTGGCTAGCTAATCTAGAAGTGAGCGTACGTACGAAACTGGTTGTAGCAAATCTAGCTATAGCTAGATGCTAGTGGTTAGCTGGTCTAGGTGTAAGTGTGTGTACGAAACGGGTCATAGCAAATCTAGCAAACCTAGCAACTCCAAGATGGCGGAACGTATGAAAAAGAAACCACGTTAAGTTGCTTCTTCTGGGTGAAATTGCCGACGACCCCTTTGCCTGACGTCTCTTCCATACTGACAAATCATCCTAACCACTTTTGCAGCAAACGTAATCATGACAGCAACAGAGGACAAGTACGTAAATCCTGATGCACAATTGGTCGCCATCTTGAAATTGTAAGCTAGCACCTCTCGAGACCGCTACGTTTCGCTCACGCAGCTGCTAGCTTTGGGGACTGTGAGAAACCCGCTCGCTTGATTGGCTGGTTTTACCTGGCTTTGTTTCACTTTGCTACACGTAAGACAAAGAAGAATGCTCATACGTCTGGAACAGTTCGTTTATTCGGAGTTTGTTCTGACAGGGATTCACCACACTCTGACAATTCCATACGCGCTCTGCCCAAATCTGACAACAGTTATCTGGCACTCCTCGACCCTGAGCAACATGGTTTGTGCTGGTAAGGTCTTAAAATGGATCAGGGGAATAGTACGTATGAGACGACAACATTAACACCACAACATTAATTAGAACATTAAGATTGGCAGTCACTGAGCAAATTTTTCATGTGGAACAAAACATCTTGACTCTGTTGTATGCAGCAAAACTCCCGTGTGGATGCTGGAGATTCTTTCATTATAAATAGTATCCTCACCTTCTGGAAATTCTGTGCTGGAAATGTCCTCTTTTCTGTCACTCTCTTTGTTTCTGCCTTGCTCTTTTGCTTTCTGTCAACTCTTCCTATCATTTTCTGCCTTGCTGGTCCTTTCACCTGTTTGTTGTCCATAAAGTCTTACATACTTTCTCATATGATTATGACTGGGTACATGTATTAAGTGCATTTTTGGCTCGAAGAAAATGTAAAGTGCAGAAGCAATTATAGGTAATTTAGGCCAGTTTTTACATGTTATAATAATAATAATAATTACAATATTTATATAGCGCAAAATCTTGATAAAATCAAATCTAAGCGCTGAAGCAGACACACACGCAGGCACGCACGCTCGCACACACACGCACGCACACACACAGACACACACACACACACACACACACACACACACACACACACACACACACACACACACACACACACACACACACGCATGGCTATAAATGGGGAGAAAGAATAAAAGCAATAAAAGCAAGAATAAAAGCAATGGAAAATTATAGAGAGCATAGCATACAATTATATATTATAACCATGTGGTTCCCTCCGAGCGGAGACAGGTTGCAGAGGGGAGGGTTGAGTGAGGTTTGGATTTTATGCAGGAGAGAAAAGGTGAGTTTTGAGAGCGGACTTGAAGGAGACAAAAGTAGGTTGCTGACGGACTGAGAGAGGAAGTTTGTTCCAGGAGAGTGGACCAGAAACAGAGAAGGCTCGTGGACCATAGGTATTGAGCTTAGTGCGTGGAAAGCGAAGAGTCAGAGGATCAGAGGCAGAGCGGAGGGTACGTGAGGGAACATAGATCTCAAGTAGGCTTGACAGGTAATCGGGGGCTGCGTTATTGAGGCTTTTGTAGCACATGGTGTCTAGTTTGTACTGTATGCGCTTTGATACAGGGAGCCAGTGAAGTTGTGCCAGGAGAGGAGATATGTGGTCAGCTTTTTTTCTTTTTGAGTACAAGGCGTGCAGCATTGTTTTGAATGCGCTGTAGGATGTGAATGGTGGAGGCAGGAAGACCAGACAGGAGTGAATTGCAATAGTCAATGCGAGACATTATGAAGGAGAGAACGAGTTTTGCAGTTGTTTCGACAGAGAGATACTTCCTGATCAGCTTTATACGATGGAGATGATAGTAGCAGGATCTGGCAGTTTGAGAAACAAAGTTGTTCATGGAGAGGGTAGAGTCAATGCAGACACCAAGGTTTTTAGCTGAATCAGAAATTGGGACTGATGTGTTACATAATGGGAGAGAAAGAGGAGGCAGCTGAGAAAGTTTCTGACGGGTGCCAATGAGGATAGCTTCTGTTTTGTCGTCATTAAGCTGAAGTCTATTGTGTGTCATCCAGTTCTTAATGTCCGAGTAACACTCAGTGGTGCGAGTCAACAGGCGCTGTATATTATCAGGTGAGTCACTGTCTTGAAGTTGGGTGTCATCAGCATAGAAGTGGTGTTTTATAGAATGGGAGTTGGTGATGGTGGACAGGGGGGAGGTGTAAAGAGTGAAAAGAACAGGGCCAAGGACAGATCCTTGTGGAACACCACAGGTCAGGTATGCAGGTTGAGAGTAAGTGCCATTGATGAGAACGGTTTGTTTTCTGTTTGATAGGTATGAAGTGAACCAAGACAGAGCAATGTCAGAGATGCCAAAAGTATGATGAAGTCTAGAAAGGAGAATACCATGATCAATGGTATCAAAGGCTGCAGACAGATCAAGGAGTGTGAGGAGAGAGACTTTGCCAGTATCAGTTGCAAGGAGGAGATTGTTGAGAATCTGTAGTAGGGCAGTTTCAGTGCTATGGCACTGGCGGTAGGCTGACTGGAAAGGATTGAGGAGATTGTTGGCAGACAGGTGAGAGTTCAGCTGGTTGAGGACGACTTTTTCAAGGAGTTTTGACAAGAAAGAGAGATTAGAGATAGGCCGGTAATTTTTCAGTTCATTTGGATCTAAATTGTGTTTCTTGAGGAGAGGGTGAACAATAGCAGACTTGAAAGAATCTGGGACAGTTCCAGTTTGAAGAGAAGTGTTGATGATGTCAGTGATGAATGGGAGGAGAGTAGGGAGACAGTCGGCGTAGACAGAACCTGGAAGAGGATCCAGTTCGCAGGTTTTGAACGACATGGATCTGATTGTGTTGAGAATTTCTTCTTGTGAGACTGGGGTAAAAGTAGTAAGAGGTGTGCCAGAGAAGGAAGGGTCAGGTGGGCATGGTTGACAGGGTGTCCTGTCAAGCCTGTCACGAAGAGTTTGTATTTTGGTGGTGAAATAGTTGGAGAATACAGATGGGAGTTCTTCATTTGTATGTTTTGTTGGGAGAGGTAAATCTTTTCGTGTGCCAAGGAGATGATTCATGGTTGTAAAGAGTTCTTTTGAAGAAGAGGCATTCAGGATTTTGGTTTGGAAATAGCTTGTTTTTGCTGATGCAATGAGGGTGGATACTTTTGTTTTAGAGGCTTGGAAAAGTTGCCTGTGTACAGTGAGTTTGGATTTGCGCCAGCGGCGCTCTGCTCTGCGGCGGGCACGTTTTGCACAGGCGATCTCATGAGTGAGCCAGGGGGTAGGGGGGCGGTCAGGTAAAAGACGGGTTGTGGCTGGAGCATGAGTGTCCAGAAGATGGTGGAGAGTAGTATAGAATTCATCGGCAAGGTTATGTGACTTTTCAGAAAGGAGACGGGAGGCATCAGATGAAAATGTGGAGAGGTCGATAGATTTGAGATTGCGTCGAGTCACTGTGCGCATGGTACGGGAAGGAGGAGAAATGTCGAGAGAACAGAGAATTGCAGAGTGGTCAGATGGAAGGGCTGAAGTTAGACGGGTAGAAAGAACTAAGCAGTTGTCAGTAGCGGAATTGTGATGATCACGAGAAATGATCCAGTCAAGAATGTGACCTTTTTGATGGGTTGGTTCAGAAATGTGTTGAGTCATATTATGATTGGACAGAGAGTTGATGATATGTCTTGTGTCATACGGTGAGTGTTGTCATAGTGGACATTGATATCACCTAGAATGATGAGATTTCCAGGTAAGAGGCAGTAGTGGTCAAGCAATTGGTCAAAGTCAGAGAGAAACATGGATGTGGTGAGTTTGTTGGCAGAGCTAGGTGGGGGTCGATAGACACAGGAGAAGGTGATGGGGTGAGGGGTGGATTGGAAGGATACTTCAACGTGCTCGAAAGAAGGATGGGAGAAAGGCAGAGACTGCGAGAAAGATAGGCGGGAATGGAGTGAGTCGTTGTAGAGGATGGCGATACCGCCACCTCGGGATGAGCGATGGAAAGAAGCAAGCCTGTAACCACTCGGAGTGAGGCTAGCAAGTATAGGTTCGTGACCAAGGGGGTTAAGCCATGTCTCCGTGATAAAAGCAATGTCAACATGCTCATCTGCGACAAAGTCAGCAATAACATCGGCTTTGTCACCAGTGCATGCCGACTGAGCATTAAAAAGGCATAGTTTCAGCCTATCACAGTCATATGGTGGTGGCTGAGGTGGCGACGAAGGCGGCACCAACGGGACAGAAGGCGAGAGCGGCACCGGCGGGACAGAAGGCGAAGGCGGCACCATCAGGACAGAAGGCGAAGGCGAAGACGGCAGAGGAGGAGACAAAGCTTGCAGCAGCGAGGTCAAGGGCAGGGGCAGTGGAGGAGAAGAAGAAGCAGGAGACGAAAAGTGGCGTCGGGCAGGAGGCAGGTTGTGCCAAAGACGGTGGAGACGTCCACCACGACAGGATCGCGCAGTGCGGGGCTTGCTACACAGCCCCAATGTACGTATGCGCTGGTAGACGCCTCCACCGAGGTAGCATTTGCTGTGTTTAAAAAGTGTCAGTCCAATTTGTTTTATAAAAGACGGGTCCATAATTGCGAGCCAGGCAGGAGAGGAAGACACTAGCAGGTTGGTGTGTGGGTTGGTCAGTTCACAACACTAAAATCCAGAGAACGCAGAACACAAAGGTTTGGAAGCTGTAGCGTTGGGCGAACACAGTAGGCTAAGGTGTAAACACAATTCACAGATAAAATGTCCGACTTGAGCGGCTGAATTAAAATGATGAAAAGTAGGTATAAAAACTTTAAAATCGGATTATCTGGTAAAATATTCAAAATTTTAAAAAAATATTTACATCACCGTGTGTCCGGATTTCAAAGCAACAAACATACAAAATTCAATGCATAAAACCAAATAGAACCACGATAAAATCACTGTAAAACACCACACACACTTTTTGCTGCCTGCTGGCGCGACATCTACTCACTCATATCACTGCGTCCTTAGTTATATTCACATATGTAGTCAGTCTTTTTTTTTTTAAATCCCCTGCTGATGAAATAGACAAATTTGTCAACGTGAGGGGCATATCCTCGGATTATACGCGTCAATGCATTAACAGGTGTACTTAATTTTCTTTTCCAGTTTTTTTTCCCCTCCAGCATGGTATAGTGTACTCGTTGAAATGTTATAGTCCCGATATGGCCAGCTCCGCGCAGTCGGCTGGACTTTAACCCTTTGACTCCCGGGCACTATCCACCAACTGCGAAAACTTAACCTTTTGACTCTCACCCTATCCACCAGCTTCCTGCAGGAAGCTGGTGGATAGGGTGAGAGAGTCAAAAGGTTAAGTTTTTGCTTTGTTAGCATGGTTGACAATGCAGGATGCTGGTGGACAGGGTGCGGGAGTCAAAGGGTTAAACAACAATAACAAATATCAACATCGTGCGTTGCAAAGACAGATGTTGTTCAAACCCCCTGAGAATGGGGGAGGGAGGGGTGGAGCGAGAGAAAGAATGGTGGTGGTGGTAGTGTGTGTATGTGGGGGGGAGGGAGATTTATGATAATATTATCGTCACATTCTGCAAAGAGCAATGGCCATATGCCTGGAGACAAAATACTGATACTACCGTACGCAGCAAAGATAGATGTGGAGCAGTTTAGCAGAGAAATGCAAGCATTGCCGCTAGCTCCAAAAAGCAGCGCCCAAATGCTATGGGGGGAAGGGGGTGAGGGAGGGGACTGCCATAAGCTGCAAAGAGCGTTGTCCACATACCAAGGGGGAAACGATGACACTGTTGTCCGCAACAAACACTCATCTGCAATTACTTCAGAGGAACTCTGGCACTGCTACAGAAAACAGATGTCCAAATGCTGGACACTACCACAGAAAATAGATGTCCAAATGCTGGCCACTGCCACAGAAAATAGATGTTCAAATGCTGGGCATTGCTACAGCAAATATGTCTAATTGCTGCACACTGCCACAGAAAATAGATGTCCAAATGCTGGACACTACCACAGAAAATAGATGTTCAAATGCTGGGTATTGCTACAGCAAATATGTCAAATTGCTGCACACTACCACAGAAAATAGATGTTCAAATGCTGGACACTGCTACAGCAAATATGTCTAATTGCTGCACACTGCCACAGAAAATAGATGTCCAAATGCTGGGCATTGCTACAGCAAATATGTCTAATTGCTGCACACTACCACAGAAAATAGATGTTCAAATGCTGGGCATTGCTACAGCAAATATGTCTAATTGCTGCACACTACCACAGAAAATAGATGTTCAAATGCTGGGCATTGCTACAGCAAATATGTCTAATTGCTGCACACTGCCACAGAAATAGATGTCCAAATGCTGGACACTGCCACACAAAATAGATGTCCAAATGCTTGGCACTGCCACAGAAATAGATGTCCAAATGCTGGACAGTGCTACAGAAATAGATGTCCAAATGCTGGCCACTGCCACAGAAATAGATGTCCAAATGCTGGACAGTGCTACAGAAATAGATGTCCAAATGCTGGACAGTGCTACAGAAATAGATGTCCAAATGCTGGCCACTGCCACAGAAATAGATGTCCAAATGCTGGACAGTGCTACAGAAATAGATGTCCAAATGCTTGGCACTGCCACACAAAATAGATGTCCAAATGCTGGCCACTGCCACAGAAATAGATGTCCAAATGCTGGCCACTGCCGCAGAAAATAGATGTCCAAATGCTTGATACTGCCAAAGAAATAGATGTCCGGATGTTTGACATTGCTACAGAAACAGATGTCTAAATGCTTGACATTGCTATAGAAAACTGATGTTAAAATGCTTGACACTGCTATAGAAAATCGATGTCCAAAGGCTTGACACTGCTATAGAAAATCGATGTCCAAAGGCTTGACACTGCTATAGAAAATTGATGTTAAAATGCCTGACACTGCTATAGAAAATTGATGTTAAAATGCCTGACACTGCTATAGAAAATTGATGTCCAAAGGCTTGACACTGCTATGGAAAATCGATGTCCAAAGGTTTGACACTGCTATAGAAAATAATGTCTAAATGCTTGACACTGTAACAGAAAAGCAATGTCCAAATGCTTTAAAAGGATCATCTCATTTGTTCTTTAAAACGTTCCAAGTCCAAATCAGCTCAACCCAACAACTGCTTACTGTCAGGGTAACTAATGTTGTAACGACCATGCCTGCTTACTGTCAGGGTAACTAAAGTTGTAACGACCAAGCCTGCTTACTGTCAGGGTAACTAATGTTGTAACGACCGAGCCTGCTTACTGTCAGGGTAACTAATGTTGTAACGACCAAGCCCAACGATAGAAGAGTGGCAGAAGAATTAATTAAGACGTTTGCCTGCCTACTGCTAAACTCGAGATTCCAGGGTTCGTTTCCCGTTGAGGCTTCAACGTTTCTCCTCAGTTTGACAGGAACATCGAACTGAACGTCTAGTCCTTCGAAAGGGGACGAAAAAACGAGTTGAACCTGTCTGCCTTCTGCCTGCGCTAGCTTAAGATCCCACGGCAGTTGAAAATCGTGAAGAGCAAGGCATTTGCCCGGCTGCTTTGGTATAAAACACTGGAGAGAGATAGGTTGATTTCCCAGGTCCCTCCCCTGGAAGACCAATTACCTTTCTTGCCTTTTTAAAGTCTTGGTAAAAAAAAATCTAGAAAGCGCTGTACTGCAGCAAACTCTCTCAAAAGGGAGAGCAGTCCCGAGTTTCACGTGATAAATCCACTGTGACAAAAGAAATAAATGTGAATGTATGCCTATGGAATCTGAGTTATTGTTACTGTCTTTACTGTCTTTATGTACACCGACTGTTTTCTAACTGTACTGTGGCCATTCATCATAGCACTACAGTCACTGTCACGCCGAAAAACACTATGAGTGTGTCGGCATGCTCAGCGTTACTAAACCACGACAAACTGGTTACAATTATCATCGATATCGCTGGCGACAACACATCATGATGTGTTTGTTCTCCATGAACATCGAAGGTATGTATTCACAGTGTCACATTCACCAAACTCACTCATTTACTCTCTCTCTCTCTCTCTCTCTCTCTCTCTCTCTCTCTCTCTCTCTCTCTCTCTCTCTCTCTCTAATCACTGTTGTACACTGCGAAGAGTGATCCCTAATTGCCACAGAAAATCGATGTTCAAACGCTTAGAGAAAACTCTCTCGCTCTTCAGAACGTTCCAAGGCCAAACCAGTTAAAGCCAAGAACCATTTACTATCAGAACATTGAGTGCAGTACTTACTGACTAGTCCAAACCTGACGCTATAATTACGGCTTTATTTACACTGAAGATTTTCTCGCCGCTATGGCCATTTATCGTAACACTATATGCATTATTTTCTGCGTGCGTGCACACACTTACAAGACCAAAACACAAAACGCGTCAACAATCCCTCCCCACCCCCCACCCCCGGGTCGCTCGTGGATGGTGGTGCTGTGTTGAGTTAATTTGGGCCCAAGGTTCGAAACGTTGAGAAATGACGGCTTCATACGCCTGACTGCTGGTACTGTGAATGAATATTTTGGTAAATGGTGAGAACGTGTGCTTTGATTTCATTTGGTATATCAAGATTTGGCGCTTTAACATCATCATCATCATCGTCATTATCATCATCATCATCATATTAGTAGTAGCGGCGCTATCATCATCGTTGTAATGATGATGATGACGATGATGATGGTATTATTATTATTAATATCATCATTATTATTATCATCATCATCGTCGTCATCATCATCATTCTTTTTATTAGTATTAGTATCATCATCATTATAATTATTACTATCATCATATCATCATCATTATAATCCTCATCATCATCTTCATCCTCATCATCACCATCATCATTATCCCTATGACTCATCATTTGGGTCATACAGACGGGTACGTGAATAATGTACACACTATGAAATTCCCTCCTACTCAGCTCCAGGAAAAATGGGAATAACAGAATGTTTCGTTTAAAAAAAAATGTACGAAATTCTGGCCTTGGTCAGTTCTCCTCGCACAATATATTACGGTATGGTTGTCCCTTGCCAGTGCATAGGGACTACAAGCAGACTTATGGCTTGTGCCATGATCAGTTTGGATCTTCTCCATCACATGGCTTTAGTGGCATCAGTGCACATCCCATGTGCAGAGACGCTAGTTTGAGAAACTGACACAGACAGAAAGGGTCGCAATTGACGTTAATGTTGTTGCTGTTGTTTTCAGTGCTGTTGTTTAAACTTCTGTTACTTTGCAACAACACGCTATTCTATGACAACGCTGCAGATGCTGTGTTGTGGTCATTATTCTGTCGTGGCTATATTCTTTCTTTGGTTGGTTAATATCCAATACCATGGTGATTACTGACTTAGATAGTACCGTTGATGTGCTGCTGCTGTTGTATTAAGTACTGCTGTTGTGTTAAGTACTGCTCTGTATTAAGTACTGCTGTTGCATTTAAGTACTGCTGTTGTATTAAGTATGTACTGTATTACGTACTGCTACTGTATTAAGTACTGCTGTTGCATTTAAGTACTGCTACTGTATTAAGTACTACTACTGTATAAGTATGCTGTTGTATTAAGTACTGCTGTTGTATTAAGTACTGCTGTTGTATTAAGTACTGCTCTGTATTAAGTACTGCTGTTGTATTTATAAGTACTGCTGTTGTTGTTTAAGTACTGCTGTTGATTAAGTACTGCTATGTAAGTACTGCTACTGTATTAAGTATTGCTGTTGTGTTAAGTACTGCTGTTGTATTAAGTATAGCTACTGTATTAAGTACTGCTGTTGCATTTAAGTACTGCTGTTGTGTTAAGTACTGCTACTGTATTAAGTACTGCTGTTGTATTAAGTACTGTTACTGTATTAAGTACTGCTGTTGCATTTAAGTACTGCTGTTGTGTTAAGTACTGCTACTGTATTAAGTACTGCTGTTGTATTAAGTACTGTTACTGTATTAAGTACTGCTGTTGCATTTAAGTACTGCTGTTGTATTAAGTAATGTTACTCTATTAAGTACTGCTAATGACTGAATCTTCCCTGTTGCTTCGTCCAGTGGGTGAATTTTCCTTTGTGATCTTACATCTACGCTTGACAAAGGCCAGTTGGCCGAAAATATGCGCCTGTCTTGTCTGGTTGTATTAAATACGCGTTCTGATTTTTTTCGTTTTTTTTTCACTGGTTCCTGTTAGCTTGAACGCGGGCAGTCACACTTGTTTGGGATTTGATAGGCATGTTTACTATTTATTATTATTATTATTATTTTCTTAAAGGCTGTTTCAGATTGGCCGATTCAGCTAGTATTGTTGGCCAGATGAAATAATGGCATGGGGGCAATGCCAATAAAGCAGTGGGTAAGAAATGGGAATAAAAACATACAAAACAAACAAATATACAAACAAACAAACAATGTTCAGGAAACGGGGTCATACATTGAGGAGTCATTTTTCCCAGTATAGCGGTGGGTAAGAAATGGACATAAAAACATTCAAAACAAACAAATATTCAAACAAACAAATAAACAAACAGAATGTTCAGGAAACGGATTCATGTCTGGAGGAGTCATTTCTCCTCCGTTCCGTTTTCTTTCTTTCTTTTCTTTCTTCCTTCCTTTCTTTCTTTCTTTCTTTCTTTCTTCTTATCTTTCTTTCTTTCTT
>CM060306.1:16928048-16938048 GCA_030674185.1 Monoplex corrugatus | reverse complement strand
GTCAAAGGGTTCAGTTTTTGCTTTGCTCGCATGGTTAAAAATGAAGGATGCTGGTGAACAGGGTGAGGGAGTCAAAATGTTAAGTTTTTGCTTTGCTCGCATGGTTAACAATGAAGGATGCTGGTGGACAGGTTGCGGGAGGGAGGCAAAGGGTTAATTCAGCTTTTGCTTGTGAACAGTAGTACATCTGCTTCCTGTTTGGCGGTGCAGATAATTTATTTCAAAATGCAACAGTTAGGTGAAGCACAGCGGCGTCCGTTTAATAGTTCACACACACACACACACACACACACACACACACACACACACACACACACACACACACACACACACACAAACACAACACACAACACATACACATAAACACACACACACACAGATATATATATAGAGAGAGAAAGACAGACAGACAGATACAGACACAGAGACAGAGAGACAGAGAAAGACAGATAAAAACAAAAAGACAGAAGTACAGACAGAGACAGAGACAGGCAGAGAAAGAGAGAGAGAGAGAGAGAGAGAGAGAAGAGAGAGAGAGCAACCTGAGAGAGAGAGAGAGAGAGAGAGAGAGGAGAGAGAGAGAGAGAGAGAGAGCAACCTAGAGAAAGACACATAGACAGACAAAGACGGTCTGGCTGGAAGAACACCACAGGTGTTTTTGTTCAAACAATATGTCAGAACATGCACAGCACGGACATAACACAGTCACAAGAAAGGGACGCCTCCGACGGGTGGCAGGGATCCACACTACTAATTTCAGTTTGTTAAAAGTCTGTACACCAATACCATAAAGCAGAGCAGTAACAATTTCTACAAGGACACTAACGGCTGCGTGCCTTCCGTGGTTAGGAAGTGATTTTTCGACCTATATTTCGAATCACACTTAGCTGAGACTAAGGGGATTTTGTCTCCTTGAATTGTGTTTTGTGCTGTTCGACCACACAATGAACTTACAAAAACATCAAGCAAAACAATCAATGACGCATCCGTCTTTAAGCTTAACGCTTATATACAGATCGTGTCCTCATTTATCATCTTCTATCAATCTTATTGTTATTTTTGTTTAAAGCCCAGCCAACAGCGCAGAGCCATATCAGGGCTATAACCAGCCTCAAAACAACACAATACTTCAACAGGAAAAAAAAAAGGAAAAGAAAATTAAGTACACATATCAATGCATTCGCGCACATAATCTAAGAAGATGCGCCTGGCGTTGACCACTCCGTCCAATTTATCACACAGGGGCTTTTAAAAACAAACGTGAATACAAATCTAAACATAACTAAGGACACTATCATAACAAATAAAACGGGCCTGAATTAGCTGATATTGCTTTCTGCATATATCATTTCCCTAGAGCCAAAAATGCACTTAATACAGTACCCAATTTTCAATCCTAAGAGAAAGTTGTAAGACTTTATCGAACAAATACAGGTGAATGGACCAGCAAGGCAGAAATGATAGGAAGAAATGACAGAAAGCAAAGGAATAAGGCACAAAGAGAGTGACAAAAAAGAGGAACATTCCCAATACATAATTTCCAGAAGGTGGGGATACTGTTTATACTGAAAGAACCCCTGGCATCCCCATGGGGGATTCTATCAACCTGTTACCCCCTTCCTGGGAGGATTTTCTCCGTCGGATACATCACCTGAGGTGGGTGCTGACGTAAAGTCGAATCAGATGGAAATACGTGACGTGTACGTTTTTCAATTGATTTGATGATTCAGTAATTAGTGTCTTTCAGTCATAAGGATACTTGCAGAGTGGCTGGGGACAAAGAGGGTGGAAGAGATGCTTGAGGCAACAAGTGATAGAGACAGATGGAAGACCATAATCGCCAACGCCATGCGGCAAGGCACCTCATGATGACTAATAAGGATCATCGAAACGTCAGTTGCAGAGTTTCAGAGTTTTCCCTCATTAGACTGAGCTAAAACAGTGAGCTTATGTGGGGACATGCTATCAATCTGTAGGTCTGTGTTACTCAGACAGATGGTCAGTGTGTAAGTTGCTCTCTCTCTCTCTCTCTCTCTCTCTCTTTCTCTCTCTCTTTCTCTCTCTCTTCTTTGTCCCCCTTTTTTCTCTCCCTTCCTCTCTCTCTTATCTTCCCCCTCTCTCTTTCTCTCTCTCTCATCTCTTGTTCCCCCTCCTCTCCCTTCCTATATCTCTTTTCTCTTCCCCCCCTCTCTCTCTCTTTTCTCTCTCTCTCTCTCTCTCTCCTCTCTTGTTCCCCCTTTCTCTCCCTTCTTCCTCCTCCTCCTCTCTCTCTCTCTCTCTTCCTTGAGCTGTACTTGTTTCTGTAAACAAATGTCATGTGTAAAGAATAGCAACGGCAAGTTTGAAAAATGGCTTCTAGCCAGTAACTTTTACCGTTGGAAAATAAAGCATCATTGTCATTGTCATTGTCATTGTCATTCTCTCTCTCTCCCTCCCTCTCTCTCTCTGTCTCTCCACTTCTTTCCACTTCTGTATATCCTGATTCTCTCAATTGCTTTACCCCTCCCCTTCTCTCCCCGAACTATGTCAACCTCTTCCCCTGCCCTACACCGTCCTTTTCTATCAACTATTCAGCCTGCCAGCATGCACTGACGCTTTCCATCACTATTGTTTTACGTTGATTGAAGGGGTCCCCCCCCCCCCCCCTGAAGCTCCCCTTTGAAATGTGTTGATATTGGCTCAAAGTGTTGTCATGAAGATGTGTTTGCGATGAAATCGGTCAGAGTCATGTTTGCGATGAAATCGGTCAGAGTCATGTTTGCGGTGAAAATCAGGTCGGAGTGTCACTAGCTGAAAGAGGACCCCTTGTGATAGCGTAGTGCAGCCAGCAGAGCCCTCGAAGGCTGTGATCACATGATGCGCAGATATATCCTGATAAATCACAGATTGAGACATTCTTTTTCTGATAGCAAAACCACGGTCAGGCGCAGACTGCAACAGAGACATAACTATGTACTGGTAAAATTCAGGCTGAAATTAAAAGAGAAGAAAACAAGCCAAAAATAACATCAAACTAAATCTTGGACTCTTAAATTAAGACAGATGAATCAACTCTTACAAAATTTGGCAGATGTGTTCAAAACAGATTCAATGCTCTGGAAAATGCTGGCGTAAGTGAATAACAATAAACACATTTGAAAAAAAAATCAAATTTGAAAAAAAAAATCAACACATGAAGCTTGTGAAGAAATCCCTAGAGTTAAAAGAAAAGCAAAGAACTGGACAATAAAAGACAGTTTAGGCTTGATGGATGAACATAGAAAGGTAAAGATTGATACGGAAAAAGAACAAGAATGTTAGGAAGCATATATTGAACACCTTTTTGACGAAGACAGAAGGGAAGAACACACCATTACAAAGAACTCTGAAGGACTACCCAATAATGAAAAATGAAGTTGGCGCAGCGATGACGAAGATGAAACATGGAAAAGCCCCAGGACCATACAAGATCACTACAGAAATGATTGAAGCTCTAGATGAGAATTTGGTGTTGAAAAAGTAACAGTCCTCCTACATGAAATTTCTAACACTAGAAAAATGCCTAAAGATACGTCATAGTCAATTTTCATTGCACTTCCAAAGAAAGCAGGGATTACAGAATGCCAACTCCATCAGCTTGATAAATCATGTGACTAAGATTCTATTAAGAACAATCATGATGAGGACAGGAATAGAATCAAACCAGAAACAGCAGAAGAACAGTGTGGATTTGTTAAAGGGAAAGGAACTGTCAATATCCTAAGAACTCTCACAGAAAGATCAACTGGCATGAATAAGGATACATGTTTATGTTTTGTTGATAACATCAAGGCTTTTGATAGGGTAAGACACGAAGAACTGATCAACCAACAGGAAAAGCTAAGTACTCATGGAAAAGATTTAAGAATAATAAGAATATGTATTGGGAACAAACAGGATCAATGAGAGTAGAAAATGATATAAGCACTTTATAAAATATCAAAAGATGGGTTATACAGGGATGTGTTCACTAGGTTCGTACTATGACTTACTCTGTCGCCGTCTACCAGTATCATTAACCCTTTCACTCCCGCACTCCGGTCACCAGCATCCTGCATTGCCAACCATGTTAGCAAAGCAAAAACTTAACCCTTTGATTCCCTCACCCTATCCACCAGCTTCCTGCAGGAAGCTGGTGGATAGGTTGAGGGAATCAAAGGGTTAAGTTTTTGTAGTTGGTAGATAGGGTGCGGGAGTCAAAGGGTTAAAATTTGGTCTATTACTACTAACAGTGTCTACTGATACTATGACTTACTTTGTCGTCTACTACTATCACTAACTTTGCTTTGTCCACTACCACAACATGTGTCGTTTACTTTTACAAACACTAACTTTGTTTACTACTACTATGATTTACATTGTCATCTACTACTGTCACTGATTTGCTTTGTCTACTACTACTACTATCACTAACTTTGCTCTGTCTACTACTACTACTATCACTAACTTTGCCCTGTCTACTACTACTACTATCACTAACTTTGCCCTGTCTACTACTACTATCACTAACTTTGCCCTGTCTACTACTACTATCACTAACTTTGCCCTGTCTACTACTACTACTATCACTAACTTTGCTCTGTCTACTACTACTACTATCACTAACTTTGCTCTGTCTACTACTACTACTATCACTAACTTTGCCCTGTCTACTACTACTACTATCACTAACTTTGCGCTGTCTACTACTACTACTATCACTAACTTTGCTCTGTCTACTACTACTATCACTACTAACTTTGTACTGTTTACTACTACTACTATCACTACTAAATTTGTACTGTCTACTACTACTATCACTAACTTTGCCCTGTCTACTACTACTACTATCACTAACTTTGCCCTGTCTACTACTACTACTATCACTAACTTTGCCCTGTCTACTACTACTATCACTACAAACTTTGTACTGTCTACTACTACTATCACTACTAACTTTGCCCTGTCTACTACTACTATCATTAACTTTGCCCTGTCTACTACTACTACTATCACTAACGTTGTCCTGTCTACTACTACTACTATCACTAACTTTGCCCTGTCTACTACTACTATCACTAACTTTGTCCTGTCTACTACTACTACTATCACTAACTTTGCCCTGTCTACTACTACTACTATCACTAACTTTGCCCTGTCTACTACTACTACTATCACTAACTTTGTCCTGTCTACTACTACTACTATCACTACTAACTTTGTACTGTCTACTACTACTATCACTACTAACTTTGCCCTGTCTACTACTACTACTATCACTAACTTTGCCCTGTCTACTACTACTACTATCATTAACTTTGCCCTGTCTACTACTACTACTACTATCACTAACTTTGCCCTGTCTACTACTACTACTATCACTAACTTTGCCCTGTCTACTACTACTATCATTAACTTTGCCCTGTCTACTACTACTACTATCACTAACTTTGCCCTGTCTACTACTACTATCACTAACTTTGCTCTGTCTACTACTACTACTATCACTACTAAATTTGTACTGTTTACTACTACTATCACTAACTTTGCCCTGTCTACTACTACTACTATCACTACTAAATTTGTACTGTTTACTACTACTATCACTAACTTTGCTCTGTCTACTACTACTACTATCACTACTAAATTTGTACTGTCTACTACTACTATCACTAACTTTGCCCTGTCTACTACTACTACTATCACTAATTTTGTCCTGTCTACTACTACTATCATTAACTTTGCCCTGTCTACTACTACTACTATCACTAACATTGCACTGTCTACTACTACTACTATCACTAACTTTGCCCTGTCTACTACTACTATCACTACAAACTTTGTACTGTCTACTACTACTATCACTACTAACTTTGCCCTGTCTACTACTACTATCATTAACTTTGCCCTGTCTACTACTACTACTATCACTAACTTTGTCCTGTCTACTACTACTACTATCATTAACTTTGCCCTGTCTACTACTACTACTATCACTAACTTTGTCCTGTCTACTACTACTACTATCACTACTAACTTTGTACTGTCTACTACTACTATCACTACTAACTTTGCCCTGTCTACTACTACTACTATCACTAACTTTGCCCTGTCTACTACTACTACTATCACTACTAACTTTGCCCTGTCTACTACTACTACTATCACTAACTTTGCCCTGTCTACTACTACTACTATCACTAACTTTGCCCTGTCTACTACTACTACTACTATCACTAACTTTGCCCTGTCTACTACTACTACTACTACCACTAACTTTGCTCTCTGTCGAAACAACTGCAAAACTCGTTCTCTCCTTCATAATGTCTCGCATTGACTATTGCAATTCACTCCTGTCTGGTCTTCCTGCCTCCACCATTCACATCCTACAGCGCATTCAAAACAATGCTGCACGCCTTGTACTCAAAAAGAAAAAAGCTGACCACATATCTCCTCTCCTGGCACAACTTCACTGGCTCCCTGTATCAAAGCGCATACAGTACAAACTAGACACCATGTGCTACAAAAGCCTCAATAACGCAGCCCCCGATTACCTGTCAAGCCTACTTGAGATCTATGTTCCCTCACGTACCCTCCGCTCTGCCTCCGATCCTCTGACTTTTCGCTTTCCACGCACTAAGCTCAATACCTATGGTCCACGAGCCTTCTCTGTTTCTGGTCCACTCTCCTGGAACAAACTTCCTCTCTCAGTCCGTCAGCAACCTACTTTTGTCTCCTTCAAGTCCGCTCTCAAAACTCACCTTTTCTCCTCCGCATAAAATCATAACCTCACTCAACCCCCCCCCCCCCCTCTGCAGCCTGTCTCCGCATCGGAGGATATACATTGCGTTTTATAATATTATTTGTTTATACTTGCTACATGCTCTCTTTATTGTTCCATTGTGTTGTTATTCTTGCTTTTTTGCTTTGCTACTCTCTGTTTCCCATTGATTTTACATGCGTTGTTGTTTGTATTGTTTTTTGATTGTGTTGTGTAGTGTCATCTGCTGTTGCTGTGCTAGCTCGTCTGTGCGTCTGCTGTTGCTGTCTGCTATCTAGCTCTAGATTTGTTTTATCAAGACTTTGCGCTTTAATATTGTATTATTATTATTAATTTTCTGTCTACTACTACTATCACTAACTTTGCCTGTCTACTACTACTATCAATAACTTTGCCCTGTCTACTACTACTTACTATCACTAACTTTGCCCTGTCTACTACTACTACTATCAATAACTTTGCCCTGTCTACTACTCTACTATCACTACACTTTGCCTGTCTATACTACTACTATCATAACTTTGCTCTGTCTACTACTACTGCATATCACTAACTTTCTCTGTCTACTACTACTATCACTAACTTTCTCTGTCTACTACTATTTCACTAACTGTGCCTGTCTACTCTACTATCACTAACTTTGCCCTGTCTACTACTACTATCACTAACTTTCTCTGTCTACTACTACTATCACTAACTGTGCTCTGTCTACTGCTACTATCAGTAACTTTGCCCTGTCTACTTACTACTATCCACTAACTTTGCCCTGTCTACTACTACTATCACTAACTTTGCTCTGTCTACTACTATTATCAGTAACTTTGCCCTGTCTACTACTACTATCACTAACATTGCTCTGTCTACTGCTACTGTCACTAACATTGCCCTGTCTACTACTACTACTATCACTAACTTTGCCTGTCTACTACTACTATCACTAACATTGCCTGTCTACTACTACTATCAGTAACTTTGCCCTGTCTACTACTACTATCACTAACATTGCCCTGTCTACTACTACTATCAGTAACTTTGCCCTGTCTACTACTACTATCACTAACTTTGCCCTGTCTACTACTACTATCACTAACATTGCCCTGTCTACTACTACTATCAGTAACTTTGCCCTGTCTACTACTACTATCACTAACTTTGCCCTGTCTGATACTACTATCACTAACATTGCTCTGTCTACTACTACTATCAGTAACTTTGCCCTGTCTCTACTACTATCACTAACTTTGCCCTGTCTTCTACTACTGTCACTAACTGTGCTCTGTCTATTACTATAATCACTAACATTGCTCTACTACTACAATCACTAACTTTACTTGTCTACTACTACAATCACTAACTTTGCTCTGTCTACTACTACTATCACTAACTTTGCTCTGTCTACTACTACATCACTAACTTTGCTCTGTCTACTACTACAATCACTAACTTTGCTCTGTCTACTACTACTATCACTACCTTTGCTCTGTCTACTACTACTATCACTAACTTTGCTCTGTCTACTACTACAATCACTAACTTTGCTCTACTACTACATCACTAACTTTGCTATGTCTACTACTATAATCACTAACTTTGCTCTGTCTACTACTACTATCACTAACTGTGCTCTGTCTACTACTACTATCACTAACTGTGCTCTGTCTACTACTACTATCACTAACTGTGCTCTGTCTACTACTACTATCACTAACTGTGCCCTGTCTACTACTACTATCACTAACTTTGCTCTGTCTACTACTACTATCACTAACTGTGCCTGTCTACTACTACTATCACTAACTGTGCCCTGTCTACTACTACTATCACTAACTGTGCCCTGTCTACTACTACTATCACTAACTTTGCGTTGTCTACTACTACTATCACTAACTTTGCTCTGTCTACTACTACTATAACTAACTGTGCCCTGTCTACTACTACTATCACTAACTGTGCCCTGTCTACTACTACATCACTAACTGTGCCCTGTCTACTACTACTATCACTAACTGTGCTCTGTCTACTACTACTATAACTAACTGTGCCCTGTCTACTACTACTATCACTAACTGTGCTCTGTCTACTACTACTATCACTAACTGTGCCCTGTCTACTACTATTATCTCTAACTGTGCCCTGTCTACTACTACTATCACTAACTTTGCGCTGTCTACTACTGCTATCACTAACTTTGCTCTGTCTACTACTACTACTATCACTACTTTGCGCTGTCTACTACTACTATCACTAACTGTGCTCTGTCTACTACTACTATCACTAACTTTGCTCTGTCTACTACTACTAGCACTAACTTTGCTCTGTCTACTACTACTATCAATAACCTTGCCCTGTCTACTACTACTAGCACTAACTTTGCCCTGCCGTCTACTACTACTATCACTAACTTTGCTCTGTCTACTACTACTATCACTAACTTTGCTCTGTCTACTACTACTATCAATAACCTTGCCCTGTCTACTACTACTAGCACTAACTTTGCCCTGCCGTCTACTACTACTATCAATAACCTTGCCCTGTCTACTACTACTAGCACTAACTTTGCCCTGCCGTCTACTACTACTATCACTAACTTTGCTCTGTCTACTACTACTATCACTAACTTTGCTCTGTCTACTACTACTATCAATAACCTTGCCCTGTCTACTACTACTATCAATAACCTTGCCCTGTCTACTACTACTAGCACTAACCTTGCGCTGTCTACTACTACTATCACTAACTGTGCGCTGTCTACTACTACTATCACTAACTTTGCTCTGTCTACTACTGCTATCAATAACCTTGCCTGTCTACTACTACTATCAATAACCTTGCCCTGTCTACTACTACTATCACTAACTTTGCTCTGTCTACTACTACTATCAATAACCTTGCCCTGTCTACTACTACTATCAATAACCTTGCCCTGTCTACTACTACTATCACTAACTTTGCTCTGTCTACTACTACTATCAATAACCTTGCCCTGTCTACTACTACTATCAATAACCTTGCCCTGTCTACTACTACTATCACTAACTTTGCGCTGTCTACTACTACTATCACTAACTGTGCGCTGTCTACTACTACTAGCACTAACTTTGCTCTGTCTACTACTGCTATCAATAACCTTGCCCTGTCTACTACTACTAGCACTAACTTTGCCCTGCCGTCTACTACTACTATCAATAACCTTGCCCTGTCTACTACTACTAGCACTAACTT
>CM060306.1:16898048-16923048 GCA_030674185.1 Monoplex corrugatus | reverse complement strand
ACTGCCGTGGGATCTTCAACGTGCGCAGACCAGAAGACACACGATACCAACTCGCTTTTCGTCTCCTTGCCGAAGGACTAGCCGTTCAGTTCGATTTTCCGGTCAAACTGAGGAGAAAAGTCGAGGCTTCATTGGGAAACGAATCCTGGAACCTCGAGATTAGTTACTGGCAGGCGAACGTCTGAACCATTCTGCCACTGTTCTCCACTCTGCTGGAACAAACTTCCTCTCTCAGTCCGTCAGCAACCTACTTTTGCCTCCTTCAAGTCCGCTCTCAAAACTCACCTTTTCTCCTCTGCATAAAATCCTAACCTCACTCAGCCTGTCTCCGCTCGAGAGGGAATCACTTTGTTTTAATATATAATTGTATATGATGTGCTCTCTGTGGTTTTCCATTGGTTTTATTCTTGCTTTTATTGCTTTTATTCTTTTCTCCCCATTTGTGGCCATGCATGTGTGTGTGTGTGTGTGTGTGTGGTGTGTGTGTGTGTGTGTGTGTGTGTTTGTGGTGTGTGTGTGTGTGTGTGTGTGTGTGTGTGTGTGTGCGTGCGTGCGTGCGTGTGTGCGTGTGTGTCTTTTCGGCGCTTGGATTTGATTTTGTCGAGATTTGCGCTGTATAGATATTGTAGTTGTTATGTATGCATGTGCGTACGTATGTATGTATGTATGTATACGCTTAGATTTATGTATGTATTGTATGTATGCATGTATACGCTCAGCTTAGATTTATGTATGTAAGTATGTAAGCGTGTGTGTATCCATGTAATACGCTCATATGTATGTAGGTATGTGTGCATGTATACGCTCAGCGCTTAGATTTGATTTTGTCAAGATTTTGCGCTATATAAATAAAATATATTATTATTATTATTATTATTATTAGAACACAGGATACTACTATTATCATAATGAAATGTACATTTCCATCGGGAGGGGGGGGGGGTGAAAAACGTCCATTGAAAACAGACGACTATTTACATCCCCTGCCCCCTTCTACTGACCACGCCAACTCTCCACAAAACCACATCAAAGAACATCAAAGAAACCCTCCCCTGACAGAATACACAGTCCCCACTTGCCCATTTGTATAATTTACCGTTTCCATTACTCCGACTACCCTACCCCATAACAATAATTACAACGATAACAAATACAACAACAATAAGAAGAAGAAGAACAATAACAACAACAATAATAACAACTAATACACGAAGAAGAAGAAGAAGCAGAAGAAAAAGAACAACAACAACAATAATACCCTTCCCTGACATGACGAAGTCTCCATTTGCTCATTTATATTATTTTTTATCTCAATTACTCCAACTACCCTAGCCCATAATAATAATTACAACCATAGCAACAACAACAACAACAACAACAACAATAAGAGAAATATAATGGTATATAATGGTATGACAACAACAACAACATGCACAACAATAACAATAACAATAAAAATAATACCCTTCCCTGAGACGACACAGTCTCCACTTGCCCATTTACATGATTTACCGTCTCCATTACTCCAACCACCCTAATCCATATTAATAATTACAGCGATAACTACAACAACAACAACAACAACACTAATAATAATGATAATGATGATTATGATGATAACAACAACAATAATGATAATAATGATTTCATTATTATAATCATTATTATCATTATTATTATTGTTGTTGTTATAGTTGTTGTTATATTAAAATGATGATGATGATGATGATGATGATGACGATGACGACGACGATGACGTGATTATAATAATAACGTCATCTCGGGAAACAAGCTCATAAGCGCCTGGCACTTTAAGAAACTATATACATAAAAAACATAACTCAACGATAAATCAGTGACATAAGCATCATGATATGACATAGAACAAGAAAACAAACCCACTAGTATCTTACACGTATGACATGTGAAAAATCACACCTGAAGGAGTATGCATACACCAACACACATACAGATACAAATGTACTTACCCACGCACATAAATAGACAAGGACCTATACAGGGAACACATGTTGACGAACGCACGTGCACTGACGCAGGCTTATAAACAAAATCGCTGAAACGTACAGAAATATCATTTCCTCATATTACCAACCAAACGAGTGTATGAATTGGGCAGTAGGATTATTAGTAGCGACAGTTGGCCAAAAACGTGCGCTTGTCTGGTGCTGGTTTCGTCTTGAACTTGTCATATCTTGTCTGTTATTAGTATGTTTGCTGGTTATTGTGTGTGTGTGTGGTGTGTGGTGTGTGGTGTGTTGTGTGTGTGTGTGTGTGTGTGTGTGTGTGTGTGTGTGTGTGTGTGTGTGTGTTGTGTTGTGTGTGTGTGTGTGTGTGTGTGTGGTGTGTGTGTGTGTGTGTGTGTGTGTGTGTGTGTGTGTGTGTGTGTGTGTGTGTGTGTGTGTGTGTGTGTGTGTGTGTGTGTGGTGTGTGTGTTTGTGTGTGTGTGTGTGTGTTGTATGTGTGTGTGAGTGTGTGTGTGTGTGTGGTGTGTGTGTGTGTGTGTGTGTGTGTGTTGTGTGTGTGTGTGTGTGTGTGTGTGTGTGTGTGTGTGTGTGTGTGAGTGCGTGTGTGAGTGTTTGTGTGTGTGTGTGTGTGTGTGTGTGTGTGTGTGTGTGTGTGTGAGTGTGTGTGTGTTTCTGTTTCCTTTGACTTTGTGCGTTTGTTTTTGACTGGACAGTTTTCTGGAACAAATTGAGTTTTGTTGCTGTTCTGTTGTATTCGCCTTTTTGTCTCTTTTTCTGTGGTTAGTGATTTCTTTGTTTTGTTGTTGTTGTTGTTGTTTGTTGCTTATGTCTGTGTTTCTTTGTTTCTTTCTTTGTTTCTTTCTTTGTTGCATTCATCAAGGCAGACAACCCGCCATCCGTGTTAACTGTTCTTGAAGTTGCATCCCCTGGCAGTCACTATTTTGTTATATAATTAAAGGGGTGCCTACATTATGGTAGACCACAATGGAAAATGGCAACAACTGTATACGTTTAACCACTAACCCACTGCAGCTGGGACATGTCAACAACTTTCTCTGACAGTTTCAGCTTTTTTAATGACGGATTTGAACTGAAATTAGTCAAGTGCACGACCCTAGAGAGATCTGATTCATGTACATGTACATACTATAGCACAATCAGGCAAAACGTCTTTGAAATGCGTTGGGGTGAGGGGCGGGAGAGGATCAAGGAGAGTTTGCCATGAAGTTCGTTCACCTTGATGTGTTGTGTGCTACTCTTTTGTGTTCATATTCGTGTCGTACAGGAAAGCTGGAGGGAAAGAGAGCATCAGGTAGACCCAGGGAGAAACTATTGGACGAATACGAATAATGGATGAAGACAGAAAGGGCGGGAGACATACTTGCAGCAACAAAAGATAGATTCGCATGAAGGGCCATGATTCCCAACGCCATGCAGCAAGGCACATCATGATGATGATGATGATGATGATGATGATGATGATGATGATGATGATGATGATTCGTGTCGTGAAAATGTGGGACTGAGAAGTTCACTAAGAGGGTATCGTCGCACTCTGGACAGTTCTTCATTCTGTGATCCACCCAAATCAAGTGGACACCTTAAGCCTGCACAAAACCCTATGTGTCCCAAGGGTCTTGACATGGGGTGGTGGTGTAGAGGCGCGCGCGCGCACACACACACACACACACACAGACACACACACACACGCACTCACGCACGCACACACGCAAACAGACACACACACATACACACACACCTGGAAAACAAACCATTCTGCCCAATGTAGCACCGAGGTATTAAATAATTGAATAAACAATGTATAAACACAACAACACTAAATCATAAACAAAAACTAGCCCAAATGACCAACAACTGCTTCTGCATATATCATTTTCTTAGACCCAAAATGGAGTTTAAGGCATACAGCCAATTAGCAATCCCGATAGAAAGGATTACGGCTTTTAGAACATATACAGGTGAATGGAACAAGCAAAAAGCAGAAAATGAAAGGAAGAGATGACAGAAAGCAAAGGAGCAAGACAGAAACACTGTGAGAGACAGAAAATAGCAAATTTCTGGCACAGAATTTCCAGAAAGTGGGGATATCATTTATACCGAAAGAGCCCTCAGCATCCGCACGAGGAAAGGTGAAAACCTGGTTGAAAAAAAACAAAATTAACTAAGTTATGAGGAATGTTCTGAGCTTACAACTTTATGCTTTGTGGCTGCGTCTATGCTAGCTGAATGGGTAGCGCAAACTGTGTTGTTGGAGTTGAGAAAATTTTACATGGGAGATAACTCCGTGACTCTCAAGAGTTATGTTACTTAGTTAATATTTAAAATTCTCCCTGCTTCCCTCTAAAAACATCCTCAATTACAATACAATATGGGGGCCAGTCATCTTTTAGAACAAAAGACTGATCCACGAACAAAAACAAAGCAACATTTACTGTTGCTAGTGTTGAGTTAACAGCCCTGATGAGGCCCTCAGCGGTTGGCGAAGCTCAAAACGACCCAAAACGACAAAAAGAATTGAACTCGCAATCCCCCACCCCCACCCCGCCGGGGGGGACACGAGGAAACCGAAAGGGACGCGCTGGAAACCGGGGAACGGAAGGAGGGAATAACAGATCTGAGCAAATGAGACACAAAGAACAAGCACTCAAGGTGTCTCATGAAGAAGCTACGTTTTTGTTTGTTTGTTTGTTTTTGGTTGTTGGGGTTTTTTTTTTTTGTTTTTGTTTTTTTTTAGGATCATCGCACTCAGGGAGGTTACCTCTGTGTCTGTGTTCACCTTTTTTTTCCGTCCCATTTTCAGCGCCACCTCAATGGTCACAGAAGCTGGCACACTTTCTTTTACAATGCTATGGTCATGATGTCGATGAGGATGATAATCATGATGCTATGGTGTTCCATCTAGGATTCAGACTGCGTGACAAGGCTGTACTCTACGCTTACTATCATACTATATCCTGGCGTCAATCAGGCCCGCGAGATACAGACACCTGCGGTGCTAGTCCGAAGATTCGAGCAACACCCTCAATGACGCATCCGTGAAGTGGATGAGACTCGACTGAGTGGTCCCAGTCTTCCCAATGATCCCATAGCACGCCCAACTCTGGGTAGGAGCCGGTTGGAGCCGAAAAATCCCACACTGATTTTTGAAGGTACTGATGGGGATTCGAACCCACAACCTTAGAGACAGTAGTCCGTTGCGTTAACCACTACACCACGGCGACTGCTTCTAACAGACAGACATGACCAGGTAAACAACTGCTCCCGTCCCAAACCCCCTTCCCCCTCCAGTTTCAATCCCAGGCATCTGATGAACAGCACATGGTTTCATTCTCGTTCACTGGAAGACATCGTCGTCATTAATTAGGTCCCCTACACGCCTCGGTGTTCATAAAAGCTTCCCCCCCCCCCCCCCGCGTGTGCACCAAGTAAAAGGAAGCATCAGAATCTTATGGGAGAAAGAGAGCAGAGCGAGAACGTGTGACGGGCGGTGTGGGGTTAACGGGAAGAGATGGGTTGTTTTTGTCTCCCTTACTCTGTCTGATGTGGAAATGTAGATCAATCTTGTCGTGTTCATGTTTTTCATTCTCACTCTCCTCCTCCTCCCCTCCCCCCCCCCCAAAAGTAAATAAAAAAGAAAAGCAAAACACAAAAGATACCGCTGACCAAGCAAAAAGTGCGTCTATGTTCATTTGTTTGTTCTTACATTTGACATCTTTCCATTATATTACAAGTGGGGGAAAACTGCGTGCATGCGTGCAAGCATGTGTATGTATGTGTGTGTGTGTGTGTGTGTGTGTGTGTGTGTGTGCGTGCGTGCGTGCGTGTGTGTGTGTGTGTGTGTGTGTGTGTGTGTGTGTGTGTGTGTGTGTGTGTGTGTGGAAGCGTATCTATGTTGTGTTGTGTTGTGTTGTTTTTGTGTTGTGTTTGTTTTTGTGTTGTTTGTATTGTGTTTGTGTTGTGTTGTGCTGGGTTTGTGTTGCGTTTGTGTTGTGTTGTGTTGTGTTGTGTTTGTTTTTGTGTTGTTTGTATTGGGTTTGTGTTGTGTTGTGCTGGGTTTGTGTTGCGTTGCGTTGTGTTGTGTTGTGTTGTGTTGCGTGGCGTTGCGTTGCGCTGTGTTGTGTTGTGTTGTGTTGTGTTGTGTTGTGTTGTGTTGTGTTGTGTGTGTGTGTGTGTGTGTGTGTGTGTGTGTGTGTGTGTGTGTGTGTGTGTGTGTGTGTGTGTGTGTGTAGGTTGTGTGTGTGTGTATTTATGTATGCATGTATGTACGTGCGTCTATGTCTGTCTGCGTGTCTGTACCTAAACACGTCAGTGTGTCAGTATAGACGTTTACCTATATTCACTACTAAAAAAGACAGTTTAAACAAACACCCCAATAACACACTCTAACAGAATGATAAAAAAAAAGAAAAAAAAAACTTCTCTTAACAACATCAACTGTGAACCCTCTAGCTCGGAGCTCGAACAGCAGCAAACCTGTGTGGAAAACATCATGACGTAATCGCTGCATGGTCCATCCTCTCTGCGCACATTGTAGCCACCACCCGAAGAAGACCTCTGAGGGCTCTGATCATCGTACTTCACAATCACAGGGGCTTTATTTTCAGCCAGTAACACTCCGACCTGATTTAATGCCCGATATCGATATATCCTTATGACAAAACGTGAACCAAAACAAACAACGGACCAACGAGAAGTCGGGGGAAGGGGGAGCAGAGAGGGGGGAAGAGAGAGAGAGAGAGAGACAGACAGACAGAGAGAGAGAGAGAGACAGAGAGAGAGAAAGAGAAAGAGAGAAAAACAGAGAGAGAGACAGAGAGAGAAAGAGAGAAAGAGAGAGAGAGAGAGAGAGACAGAGAAAGGAAGAGGGGCAGAGACAGAGAGATAGACTGACAGAGAAAGTGAGAGAAACAGACAGACAGACAGAGAAAGAGACAGAGATACAGACAGACTAACAGATAGACAGAAAGAGACAGAGAGAGAAAGAGAGACGACAGAGAGAGAAAGAAAAAGACTGAGCCAGACAGACAGACAGACAGACAGACAGAGAGACACACATACACAGACAGACAGACAGATATACAGACAGAGAGCAACCGACCAACCACAACACCATGCACCCAACTATCCGGCAGTCCAACCACAGACAGACAGGAAAACAGACAGACAAATAACTCACCTTTTGTGTCCAACGGGTTTAGCCTACCCAAAAGGGTAACAACTCTGAAACATAGAAAAGACGTTCGCCATGATCTTGATTGTACACACAAGTATTATCAAAGACACAAACCAAACGCAAAGCGCTGACATAAGAACTGATGCTGCATGAGTTAAACAAACAAGCAGAGAATCAAATACAAAAACGAACAAGCAAACCAATAAAAAAAAATACACTTTAAAAAAAAAAAAGATACACCTTTAAAAAAAAACCTCCTTCCGGTTTATAAAATTGAGTAAAGGAACATTACGATCAGGAAATGTCTATCTGCTGGAACATTACGATCAGGAAAATGTCTATCTGCGACTGACTTTTTTCGGCAATGTTTCGTTTTGTTGTGGTTCATGGTAATCTTGTTATCCACAAAAAAAAACAACAACAAACAAACAACAACAAAAACCAAAAGGGGTTAAAAGATTGAGAACTTTGAACTTTGCGCTAATGTGTGTCTGTACTTGCATGTGCGTGCGCGCGCGCGTCTGTGCGCACGTGTGCTTGTTACGAGAACAGGGGAGAAATTTGAGTAGTGCTACACAACTTTGTTTTTATAGTTTTCTTTCTTATTTCTTTTTTCAACATCTTATTTTATTCTCTTTTCTGTCTTATCATCCTTATAGCGTTATTTTTCATACTTAGGTTCAGTTCCATTGAACTAGAAGCGCTGTATTAAATTTAGAAGAAGACAACAGTAATACACAATTAGAAAGAAAGGAAAAAGAAGAGCGAAGCAAAAGAAAGAAAGAAAAAGAAGAAAGAAAGAAAAGAAAGAAAGAAAAAGAAAGAAAGAAAGAAAGAAAAGAAAGAAAGAAAAAGAAAAAAGAAGAAGAAAAAAAGAAGAAAGAAAAGAAAGAAAAAAAAAAGAAAAGAAAAGAAAGAAAGAGAAAAGAAAGAAGAAAAGAAAAAAAGAAGAAAGAAAGAAAGAAAAAAGAAAGAAAGAAAAGAAAAGAAAGAAAAAAAAAGAAAGAAGAAAAAAAGAAAGAAAGAAAGAAAGAAAAAGAAAAGAAAAAAGAAAGAAAGAAAGAAAGAAAAAAAAAGAAAGAAAAGAAAGAAAGAAAAAAAGAAAGAAAGAAAAAAAAAGAAAGAAAGAAAGAAAAGAAAGAAAAGAAAAGAAAAAAAAGAAAAACAAAAAAAAACAAAAAGAAAAAGAAAGACGAAAGAAAGAAGAAAAAAAAGAAAGAAACAAAGAAAGAAACTAAGAAAAAGAAAGAAAGAAAGAAAGAAAAAAGAAAAGAAAACAAACAAAGAAAGGAACTAAGAAAAGAAAGAAAGAAAGACAAAAGAAAGAAAGACAAAAGAAAGAAAGACAAAAGAAAGAAGAAAAAAAAAGAAAGGAGAAAAAAAAAACAAAGAAAGGGAAAGAAGAGAAAAGAACAGGAAATCAATTCAAATCCGTACATTAATTTCTTGTGTCTTCCAAAAACATTATTTTGCATAACTACATCTATGTCACATCGTTTCTTCACAAATGGCAATAACGTCAACATGTTGATGCATGTATGCAAATGGATGCTGCACTCTCTTTCTCACATGTTTTTTGACATGGCCTCTGACTTCAAAACACAACAACCTTGACAGCAAACAGGAGAGAGGCACAGAGAGACAAAGAGAGAGGCTGATGTGGAGACTAAAACACACACACACCACACACAACACACACACACACACACACACCACACAACACACACACACCACACACACACACACACTCACCACACACACCACACTCACACACACACACACACACTACACACACACACACACACACACACACACACACACACACACACACACACACACACACACACACACACACCACACACACTCACACACAACTCACACAAACACTCACACCACTCACTCACACACACACTCACGGAGAGACAGAGACAGACAGAAAAACAGAGACAGAGAAACAGACAGAGAGAGACGGAGATGGAGGCAGAAACAGAGACAGAGAAGAAAGAAAAAACAGACAGAAAGGAATTCAGAATTCAACGTATTTCCAGAAAGTTAAGGTTCCTTTTGAACAGAAACTCAACTTCATAGACCAGATGAACTTCATAGACCAGATGAACTTCATAGACCAGATGACATAGACAGATGAACTTCATAGACCAGATGAAAGACAGGAAGAACAAAGAAGAAGAAGAAACTACGTTCGTGACGAAGTCGACAATTATCACGATAAGGAACGAACTATAATAATTAATATTTTCATAATTCATAAAATTTGAAGAGTCCGTCACACACACACACACACACACACACACACACACACACACACACACACACACACCACACACCACACACACACACACACACACACACACACACAAATCTCGAGACATTAGCAAGAGCTCTCTCATTTTCGTATTTTCTCTATTCTTCCACTTTTCTTTCATTACTGCAAGCACCGAACATAAACATACGATGCTCAAACTGTCAATGTCTCAGAAAACATTCCCCACAGGCAGCCTGGCACCGCTCCATAACCCTTAAAAGCACACCGCGGGCTTCTCCAAACAGGGAACACAAGCGCCTATGCATGACAAAAGAAAAAACAGGAATCACACGAACGTACACTAAAACACAAAAGATAATATGCTGGCCGAGCGACCCTCCTTTTCCTCTGAAGAGGGTGACCCAAGAAATAACTACATTTTCTCTTTCCCCTCGTGGCTTCTTGGCCATCTCACAACAAAAATGCAACCCCCCACCACCCACCCCCTGATCATATTCTAAACAGCAGCAACAAAGGCTGATGTCTTTCATTACTGGCAAGGTAGCATTAGGGTAAACGGGTGGAGGAGAGGAAGGTGGGTGTAGGGAGGGGGGAGGGAAAGGAAATGACAATGACAATGACAATGATACTTTATTTTCCAACGGTAAAAGCTATGGACTAGAGTAAAGCCATTTTTCAAACTTGCCGTTGCTGTTCTATATACATGACATTGCAACAAGTACAGCTCAAGGAAAGATACACGTTGAATACTAAAATTAAGATACATTACAATGACATCAAGAAAATGTACACAGTCAGCACTTAAAAATAGATAGACAGACAGATAGATAGATAGATAGATAGATAGACAGATAGATAGATAGCAAATAAAGAGAAGATAATAGATAGATAGATTGATAGACAAAGACAGATAGATAGATCAGATAATAGATAGACAGTAGATAGAAGATAGATAGAAAGATAGATAGATATGCATACATACATACATAGATAGATAGATAGATAGATAGATGGATAGATAGATAGATAGATAGAAGATAGACAGATAGATAGATACATAGATAGATAGATAGACAGATAGATAGATAGATACATAGATAGATAGAGAGGGGGGGGGTAGGTGAGGCGGGGGAGAAAAATAACGAGATGGAAGCTTCAAACGTATCAGTCGCGGTGGTGTGGTGGTTAGCGCAACGGATTACGACTGGAAGATTGTGGGTTGAATCCCCCATCAGTTCTTTCAAAATCATTCGTTGGAATATTCGACGGCCATTACCGGCTCCTACCCAGAGTTGAGCGTGCTATGGGCTACTGGGAAGACTGAGATTGCCCAGTCGAATCTCATCCACTTCACGGATGCGTCAGTGAGAGTGTTCCTCAAGTCCCCTGACCAACACCGCAGGTGTCTGTATCTCTCGGGCCTTGTTGACGCCCAAATATATATCGTGACAGTCCGCTGGTCAGGCGACTTTGCAAAAGCATGACAAAGGCAGAAACATTCAAAGCAAACACACGTCAGTTCCCAACAATGACACAACAACTACAACAAGTTAAAATACTATCAGTATTAGCAACAACAAAACTAATCATAATCATCATCATCATCATCAGGTGCCCTGCCGCATGGAGTTGGCGACCATGGACTTCCAACCATCTCTATCTCTCGTTGCCCCCAGCTATTTTCCCCCACCCTCTTCATCCCCAGCCACTCTGCAAGTCCGTCCAGCATTCTCTCCCTGGGTCTACCTGGTGCTCTCCTTCCCTCCAGCTTTCCCGTTGTGACCAGGTGCTCCAAATTCCCTTTCCTCATAAAATGGCTATAAATGTTGCTTGTCTTTTCCTAATCTTCCTTACGAGTGATCTACTTGTGTCTGCCTAATCATAATAGTAATGAAAAAAATAGCAGTAAGTTTAAAAAATACAGACGAAAAATCAAAGACGAGAAGAAAGTAAAGGAAGCATTAAAAACCAACAAGGCAGGGTGGACGACAGACATGCCAACTCTAACGTAATGATGAATATATAGACGAACCATAACAACTGCAACGTCGAGGAGGTTACAGAAATGAATATAAATAAAATAATGATTTCCATATAGCATCCCTGTTTGAGCTTTTAGGGTTATGGAGTGATGCTAAGCTGCCTAAGGAAAACGTTTTCAGAGAGAGAGACAGACAGACAGACAGACACAGACGCAGACACAGAGACAGACAGAGACAGAAACAGAGACAGGCAGAGACAGACAGAGGCAGAGACAGAGAAAGACAGAAACAGACAGAGACAGAGAGTGAAGAGAGAGAAGAAATAGAGTGAGCAGACAGAGACAGAGACGAGTGACAGCGAGAGACAGAAACAGAGTGAGAGAGAGAGAGAAGAGAGAGAGGAGAGAGAGAGAGAGAGAGAGAGAGAGAGAGAGAAGAGTTTTCTATAAGTTAGAGAACAGATATGCGCCTGTCCCTGTGGTTTCGAATTTGAATTATATCGCATAAATGTCTCATTTCCATAAAGAGATATAACTTATAAGTAAACAAAAAATCAATTTTGTATAGTGTTATTCTCTAAACTCATTTAGTCTCAATGCGTATTACGCATTTTACACACAACGAGTGTAATGCATAGAAGAAGGACTAATACATCACACATGTACATACACATCACAATACACACATCAATACAGGGGCACAAATGAATAATATATAGTAACAATGCCTAACCATACATTACAATAATATCATTAATCATAACAATCATAACACCAACAATACCACTACTACTACTACTTGCTACTACTAAACTACTACTACTACTATAAATAATGATAATAATAATAGTACTGATGATGATGAGATATGATGATAGAGATGATGATGATGATGATAGATGATGACGACGACGACGACGACTCGATGATGATGAGATGATGATTATGATGATGGTGATGATGATGATGATGATGTTGACGACGATGATGATGATAGATAATGACGATGATAATGACGATAGACGATATGATGATGACACGACAACGACGACGACGACGACAGTTTTTAAGGCGCCAAATCTTGATACACAAATCGAACCAAAGCACACATTCTTATCATTCACTAGTGCATTCACTCACAATGACCAAAACTCAAGGGCCAACACACACACACACCACACACACACACACACACACACACACACACCGATGGGGGATGGGGCCAGGACAGAAATGGGACGAAGGGGTGTGAGCACATATACCTACGGTCATAACCATACACAGACATGAATGACTGCATGATGCCACATGATCGGTAGTCAGAAAAGGAAGCACATATTGGTGGATGAGCAGCTACGCCATCTAATATAGAAGACTTGGGTGATTCAAGTCCAGGTTCGATTGCTTATAGCAATAGTTTCTGTAAAAGTTCTGGCAGGGCGTCCTAAGTATGCTTACTGGTAAAAATTCTTTAAACGGAGGAAATCAGCTGGCACAAGCTCCCTTACCTTCTAAGTGCACACGCACAAAGATCGTCTTTTCTGAGTTTGCTCTGGACCAAAATAAACTTACCTAAGCTCACAATCTGAGATCGATTGCGCAATCGTGTCCTTTAGCCTGAGCTTAACTAATGACTTTCTGGCGCTTGAGTAAGACTCTGACTTTATTTTTTTATAACATTTTTAGTTAGTTAGTTAGTTAGTTAGTTAGTTAGTTAGTTAGTTAGTTAGTTAGTTAGTTTTTTAGTTAGTTAGTTAGTTAGTTATTAGCTAATAGCCGGCTATTCTTTATTTATTTATTTATTTATTTATTTATTTATCTATTTATCTATTAACTATCTATTTATCTATTTATTTATTCATTTATTTATTGTATGCACTTCTGGCAGCTGTGCGTGCCTTTGGTTTCATGTCGCCTGAGCAAACCTTTGACTTACTACAATACTTCAACAATTTTGAAATGAAACAGCCAAACAGCCAGCATTAGCGTTTTCGAATATTCGATTTCATTTTTCAGTTGATAAGATGTTCTCATGAAAAAGCAACAACAACAACAATATCAGAACTAATCAGATATAACAATGATGACTTCAGATTACTTAACACAGATAAGTTATCTAAATTAATCAAGCTGTTGATGAAGTTAGTTAGTTAGTTAGTTAGTTAGTTAGTTAGTTAGTTAGTTAGTAGTTAGTTAGTTAGTTAGTTAGTTAGTTGGTTGGTTAGTTAGTTAGTCAGTCAGTCATCTATTTATTTATTTATTTCATATTTACTTATTTATTTATTTATATACATATTCATTTATTCTTATTTTTCATTCATTTCTTCGCTTATTTGTTAATTGTTTTATTCATTTATTTATTTATCTATTTATTTATTTATTAATTTATTATTTATTTATTTATTTATTTGTTTATTCATTTATGCATTCATTTATTTATTTAATTCTATATATTCGTTTGTTGATAGATATCTGTTTATTTCTTGTGTTTTGAGTGTGTGTGTCTGTGTTTATTCACGTCCGAAGTTTATTTATGTCTGAATCCCTGGCGTCTGTGCATGCCTCTGCTTTTCTGAGTTGTCTGAAATGTCCCAGACTTGTGGTTCATTCACAGAGAAGAACAACAAGGGCGATTATAGAATGATCAAAACTGAAGAGTTAACTCCACTGATTAATCGGTAAATCAATTAATCCATTCAGTTAATCATTCCACTATTCATTCATTTATTCATTTATTTATCTATTTATTTACTTATTTATTTATCTATTTATTTATCTATTTATTCATTTATCTATTTATTATTTATTCGTTCATTCGGTTGTTCACTCGTTCATCCATTCGTTCATCCATTTATTTATTTATTCATTCATTTATTTGTTTATTTATTTTTATTTATTTATTATTGATTAATAAATTTATTCATTATTTATTCATTCGTTCACTTATCATCATCATCACTGATGCAAATTTTCATGTACGCATTTTGTGTATAAAGTGCGAAACGCATTAGAGCTTGCGTTATAAAAAATATTTCATTACTACCATCATCATCATCATCACCATCATCATCACCATCATCATCATCATCATTATCATCATTATCATTTAGTATTATCAGTAGTAGTAGTAGTATCATTAGTATCATTACATTGTTAATAATACTATTTTTATTCCTGTAAGTAATGTTGTTTTTTATTCTTCTTGTTGTTGCTGCTGTTGTCGTCGTTGTAATCATCATCATTATTATCATCATTATCATCTTTGTTATCGTCATTATCATCGTTGTTGTTATCATTTGTTATCATTATCATCATCATCATCTTTGTTGTTATTACCATCATCGCTTTTAATACTGATGCATATTTTCGTGTAAACGTTTTCTATAAACATTTTACGAACTCCCTTTCAGAATACTGCACTATAAAATATTTGTATTATTATTCATTTATTATTATTGTTATTATTATTACTATTATTATTATTATTACTATTATCAATATTATTATTATTGAAAGGGTCCAGAAATTAGCTTTTTTTTTTTTAATTGGGGGAAAGGGGGAGGGTCAGTGTGACCTTGACCTTGGAACTTCAATTTCCAAACTTATTCGCAAAAACTGAACAATTCCCATTTTTGACGTAAGTTCGATAAAGATCCATCCTAAAATAAAAAAACAAAATGTCTTGTTAACAAAATGTCTGTTTATACGTTTTTGTCACGCGCACGCGCGCGCGCGCGCGCACACACACACACACACACACACACACACACACACACACACACACACACACACGCACACACACACACACACAGAGAAACACACACACACACACTCACTCACTCACACACACACACACTCACGCACGCACACTCACACACACACACACACATATTCACACACACACACACACACACACACACACACACACACATACCACACACACACACATACACACACACACCACCACTACCATCACTACCTGTATCTAATCAACATGAAACATCCTCCCTTTGGAGGAGGGAGGGACAAAAGACAGTAGCCATATTGACAGCAAAAACAGCAGGGGAGTAGGGGAGCTAGGCGGCGAGAAAAATCCATCAACTTGGTTAATAAACAAGATCGCGTCAAACAGACAATAAATTGAGTAGTAAACTGATAGGCAATAAAAATGAGTTATAAAGTGTGCTCAGCAGCCCGTGAGCGGTCCAACGCAAACGTTGATAAATGGGTATGACGTTTATGGTCTTTCACTTTTTTTCCCGCGTGTCCATATGAGCAGACAAGTTTTGTTTATATATCTCTGTACACCATTTATGGAATGTGTGTATTCTGCGCGTGTGCATATGAGTTGACAATTTTTGTTTGTATTTCTCTCTACACCGTTTACGGATGTGTGTTTCCCCCGTGGGGATGCCGGGGCTCTTTCAGTATAAATAGTATCCCCATCTTAAGATACGTCTACCTATGTCGTCGTTAAGTTCGTTGTCCTGGGATTCCTAAGCCTGAGCTTGATGTTAAGCATAATTACCCGGCAGCCCCCGTGGGGATGCCGGGGGCTCTTTCAGTTTATATAGTATCCCCCACCTTCTGGAAATTCTGTGCTAGAAATTTCCTCTTTTCTGTCACTCTCTCTTCTCTCTTCTCTCCTATGCTTTCTGTCATGTCTCCCTATCATTTTCTGCCTTGCTGGTCCATTCTCCTGTACGTGTTCGATAAAGTCTTACTTACTTTTTTCTAAGAATCGATAACTGGGTAAATGTATTAAGTGCATTTTTGGCACTAGGGAGGTGAGATATATAGAAGCAATTTTAGGTAATTTAGGCCTGTTTTTATATATGTTTTGGTGTCCTAAGGTATGCTTAAATTTGTATTCAGGTGTGTTTTTTTTTAAATCCCCTGTGCGATAAATTTGGACGAAATGTTCAACGCCAGGGGCATGTCCTTAGATTATGTGCGCAAATGCATTGACATGTGTACTTAATTTTGTTTTCTATATTTTTTTTCCTCTTGAAGTTTTGCATGTTTTGAAATGGTTACAGCCCTGATATGGCTCCACGCAGTCGGCTGGGCTTTAAACAACAATAAAACAATAACAATAACGCATGTGTGTTTCTGCGCATGTACATATGAGTTGACAATTTCTGTATGTATTTCTCTGTGCACTGTTTATAAATGTATGTATTCTGATGTGTATGTCTATGTGTGATATGTAACGTGTACCATTCTACATTCAGTCTGGTAAGATATGCAACTTGCGCAGTAGTCCCAATTAGTTTGAAGAGTACTGAGATCGAAGAACTATTTGATAAACAGAATAACAGACACAGCTTAAGAGGGGCAGACTCTCTCTCTCTCTCTCTCTCTCTCTCTCTCTCTCTCTCTCTCTCCCTCCCTCTCTCTCTCTCTTTCTCTGTGTGTGTGTGTGTGTGTGTGTGTGTGTGTGTGTGTGTGTGTGTGTGGTGTGTGTGTGTGTGTGTGTGTGTGAGAGAGAAACAGTGAATATATGTGTGTGAATAAATAAATAAATAAACAATGATACATACATAAATAGATAAATAAATAGATAAATAAATAAATAAATAAATAAATGAACAGACAATGAAAATCCTACTTTCCATAAATTATAGTGGCTACGATTTCGTGTTGTTTTATCTATTTCATGTTATTCATTTATTTCATGTTATTCATCTATTTCATATTATTTATTTATTTATCTATTTATTTATTTATTTATTTATTTATTCATTCATTTATCTATTTATTTATTTATTATTAATTTATTCGTTTATTTATTTATCATAAACGTAGTCGTTTATTCATTTCGTCATTATGTCCGGACAGCACGATGTTTGCATCTGTGAGCACAGAGGATAAAAGACATCTGCTGATCACATGGCCTTTGATGGTCGCCCGGTGACCAGCCTTGTATTACCCTAATAAACACGGACAGCTGAGAGGGAAGGCTGTTTTAAGATACACGGCAAAAGTTTAACAAGGAAAATGATATGCAGCATCTTTCCTTTTTTTTTTTTTCTTTTCTCTTTTTTTTTTTTTTCTTCTTTTTTTTTCTGGTTTGCTTCTTAAGTTAACTTAGAATGGCAGAATGGTTCAGAAGGTCACCTGCTAATAACTACACTCGAGGTTCCAGGGTTCGTTTCCCGTTGAAAACCAGTAACAGTAACACTGAACACCAGACAGACAGCTGCATAGTGACACTGAAATCCTCCAGAAAGCCGCTACATCATCATCAAGTGCCCTGCCGCATGGCGTTGGCGATTATGGCCCTCCATATGCATCTATCCCTTGTTGCCGCAAGCACATCTCCCACCCTCTCTGTCCTCAGCCACCCTGCAAGTCCGTCCGATATTTTCTTCCTGGGTCTACCTGGTGTTCTCTTTCCCTGCAGCTTTCCTGTTGTGACCAGGTGCTCTAATTCTCCTAAAACCAATGACAGTCGCTACATTGAGACTGAAATCCAGACAGCCAGTTGCATAATGACACTGAAATCCAAACAGCCGCTACAGTGGCACTGAAATTCAGACAGCCGCTACAGTGGCACTGAAATCCAGACAGCCGCTACAGTGGCACTGAAATCCAGACAGCCGCTACAGTGACACTGAAATCCAGACAGCCGCTACAGTGGCACTGGAATCCAGACAGCCGCTACAGTGGCACTGGAATCCAGACAGCCGCTACAGTGGCACTGAAATCCAGACAGCCGCTACAGTGGCACTGAAATCCAGACAGCCGCTATAGTGGCACTGAAATCCAGACAGCCGCTACAGTGGCACTGAAATCCAGACAGCCGCGACAGTGGCACTGAAATCCAGACAGCCGCTACAGTGACACTGAAAATCACAGAGACAGCCGCTACAGTGACACTGAAAATCACAGAGACAACCGCTACAGTGGCACTGAAATCCAGACAGCCAGCCACTACATAGTGACACTGAAAACCGGACAGACAGCCGAGCCGCTACAAGAAGCACCAAAGCGTAGCACCAGGGTTTATTATCCTCGGTGCGCACACGACACTGGAGGGGTGTGGGAAGTGGGGTGTGTGGGAAGTGTGGTGGTGGGTGGGGTGGGGGACACTGCTGATGACGTGGCCCATGGTGGTCGTTTTATGTGACTGGCGACGTTAATCTAATAAACCTGTACAGCAGCTGCGTCGCCTTTCTCCCCGGAGGAAATCCAATTCTGACGGGTCTGCTTTCTGTACATTAACCCTTTTGACTCCCACACCCTATCCACCAACTGCAAAAACTTAACCCTTTGACACCCGCATCCTATCCACCAACTGCAAAAACTTAATCCTTTGACACCCTCACCTGGGCAGGAAGTTGGTGGATAGGGTGAGGATGTCAAAGGGTTAAGTTCAGGAAGCCGGAGAATAGGGTGAGGGTGTCAAAGGTTACGTTTTTGCACCTGGTGGATAGGATGCGGAAGTCAAAGGGTTAAGTTTCCTCTTTGCTAGCATGGTTGACAATGCAGAAAACGGGTGGGATAGTATACGGAAGTCAAAGGGTTAAGTTTCCTCTTTGCTAGCATGGTTGACAATGCAGAAAACGGGTGGGATAGGATACGGAAGGATATGGAAGTCAAAGGGTTAAGTTTTCGCTTCGCTAGCATGGTTGACAATGCAGAATAATGGTGGGACAGGGTGCGGAAGTCAGCGGGTTAGCAGGAATATCATATGTCCGAATTTTGTGTGTCCAGAAGAAACAGCAGTGTGTCTCTTACGTTACCTGTTCAGTGTGCACGCGCGTATGTGGGGTGCGAGGTGAGCAAGGGCACCCACACTCGCACACACACACATGTATGCACACACGAAGACACGCACACGAAATAGTGGGGAGGGAAAGAGACAGACAGACAGAGGAGGGGCAAACAGACAGACAGATACACATAGAGAGAGACAGGTTAAGAAAATAAAGTGAGAGACAGGGAGTGTGTGTGTGTGAGTGAGTGTGTGTGTGTGTGTGAGAGAGAGAGAGAGAGAGAGAGAGAGAGTTTGTGTGTGTGAGAGAGAGGGGGAAGAAGCGAGAGAGAGCGAGAGAGACACAGAAAGAGAGACGTGTGAGAGACAGAAAGGAGAGACAGACAGACAGACAGAGACAGAGAGACAGAGTGAGAGACACAGAGAGACACGGAGAGAGAAACAGAGAGACACAGAGAGTGAGGCAGAGAGCGAATGACAATGAAAATGACAACGACAATGAAATGACGCTTTATTTTACAACGGCGAAAGTTTTTGACTAAAACCCATTTTTCAAATTTGCCGTTGCTAATCTACACATACACCACTTGTTCACAGCTACAAGTAAACCTTAAGGAAGATGCATCATGAAAACCATAATGCAAGACACCATTACAATGACATCCAAAACAATGCACCATTAGTAAACGAACCATGAAGAAATGAAAAGCAAAAGTACACGTGAGAAATTTACAGAATATCATAATCAAGCCTCACACAAACCGATACTCATCGAATCAAGCTGCTGCCATTGTTATTACTACAGCTTCTACTACTACTACTACAACAACAACTACTGATACTACTACCACAAGAACAATTACTACTACTACTACTACTATTCAAAGACAATAAAAGTAGTTGGAGGTAATAAAAAATATCAGTAGGGGGGAAGGAACCAAGTACACATTTGGACGATTAAAAGTCCAGATAGATAAAATTCTGTGGGGGTCGGGAGAGAGAGGGGGAGAGAGAGAGAGAGAGAAGAGACAGACATACAGACAGAGACAGGAGAGAGACAGACAGACAGACAGATGACAGATAGACAGACAGGCAAACAGCCAAACAAACAAGACAGACACAGAGACGGACAAAGGACACAGAAAGACAGAGACAGAGAGACACAGACACGGACAGAGAGAGATGTAAGGGGGATGAGGAAGAAAGGGAGGCAGAGAGAGAGAGAGAAAGGCGGGAAGAATAAGACAGAAGAGAGAGAAAGAGCGGGAAAGAGATAAGACAGAGAGAGAGAAGGCGGGAAGAATAAGACAGAGAGAGAGAGAAAGGGCGGGAAGAATAAGACAGAGAGAGAGAGAAAGGGCAGGAAAGAATAAGACAGAGAGAGAGAGAAAGAAAGAGAGACAGAAAGAGACAGACAGACAGACAGAGAGAGAGACAGAGAGAGACAGAGAGACAGAGGAGAGAGATGGAAAGATGGGTGAGGAAGGGAGGCAGAGAGAGAGAGGGGGGGGGCAGTAAAGAATAAGACAGAGAGAGAGAAAGAAAGAGAGACAGAAAGAGACAGACAGAGAGAGAGACAGAGAGAGAAAAGACAGAGGATGGAAAGATGGGTGAGGAAGGGAGGCAGAGAGAGAGAGAGGGCAGTAAAGAATAAGAAGAGAGAGAGAAAGAAAGAGAGAGAAGAGAGATGGCAAGATGAAAGAAAGTGCGTGAGAATGAGCGAAAGAAAGAGGGAGGGAGGGAGAGGGAGAGAGGGCGGGAAAGAGGAAGAGAGAGAGAAAGAGAGAGGGAGTGAGAGAGAGAGAAAGAGAAGAGAGACAGACAGACAGTGACAGACAGAGACAGACAAACAGAGAGGGAACATTTTCATTTTATGAGGCAAGAGAAATTTGAGCTCCTAATCACACCAGGAAAACTTGAAGGAAAAAGATCGCCAGGTAGATCCAGGGAGAAAATAATAGACACGTTTTGCAGAGTGGATGAGGACAGAAGGTAGGAGAGAAAAACTTGCAGCGACCAAAAACAGATTCATTCGGAGGGCCATGATCGTCAACACCACGCGGCATGGCACATTAGTGATGATGATAACACAACTTTTCCTTTTCAGTGGCGTTGTAATGTGCTGTGTGCATTTATTGTTTATTGTCTCTTGTATACGCTACAACAAAGGCCAGTAGGGCCAAACATCTGCGCCTTTCTAATACATATATACATTATGCATATATATGCATATATGTGTATATACATGTATTTGTATATATATATATATATATATATATAATTATATATAACATATATATATACATATACTATCTATGCACACACACACACATACATGTATATAAATATACATATATATATATATGTATAATGTGTGAGTGTGTGGTGTGTGTGTGTGTGGTGTGTGTGTGTGTGTTGTGTGTGTGTGTGTGTGTGTGTGTGTGTGTTAGTGTGTGTGGAGAGAGAGAGAGAGAGAAGAGAGACAGACAGACAGACAGACAGACAGACAGAAGACAGAGACAGAAGACAGAGAGAGATTAAATGCGCGGACCGAATCAATTTTTGAGTTTTTCTGGCTACTATTCGCTTGAACGCTGACAGTCACACTGATACAGATTTCAAAGAACCAACCGTAGTTTTTCAAAGTAAGTCCACATGAAGTAATCATCCTGGGTCTTGTAGCCCTGTTTGTGGTTTCACAAGTCAAACAGACCACATGAGTCAGAGTTGATCCTGAAAGGGAGCCTCACTATTTGCAATCCAACGCATTGGCACTATTCATCACAATGACAACGCAAGACATCCATCCACACCGACACATTAACAGCACTTGGATATATATACACGAACACTACAAAAAGCACACCGACACATTAACAGCACTTGGATATATATACACGAACACATACAAAAAGCAGAGGAAGACAGCGTGCAGAAACACACTTATATGCGTGTGCGAACAGATCAGTTGACAGATAGATAAACAGCTGGGACAGTAAAGCCCTGCCCGAGTACACTTTATGATTATGGCCACTCTCTCTCTTCTCTCTCTCCCCTCTCTCTCTCTTTTCCCTCTAACTCTCTACCTCCCTCTAGCTCTCTCCCTCCCTCTCTCTCCCTCCCTCCCTCCCTCTCTTTTTCTCGTCTCAAACGTATTTCTTTGAAAGTGTAATGATTCTGTCGTTCGAGTATCTTTGTAATCTAAGTATGTGCAGTGTGATGTAGAGACCTTCTCTGGGCGAGGACTGCATGTAAAAAAGCATCCATTTTGCTTATTTATATCCTCATAAATAAAATGTGTTCATTGTTCATTGTTTTCTCTCTCTCTCTCTCTCTCTCTCTCTCTCTCTCTCTCTCTCTCTCTCTCTCTCTCTCTCTCTCTCTCTCTCTCTCTCTCGTCTCAATTGTATTTCTTTGACTGTAACTGTAATAATTCTGTTGTCGAGTATGTATGCAATCTAAGGTATGATTTATGTGTAGTGTGATGCAGACCCACTTTGAGCACGAGAACTGGATGTGAAAAAAGCATACATTTTGCTTATTTCATATCATCGTAAATAAAGTTGTTGATTGTTTTCTCTCTTCTCTCTCTCTCTCTCTCTCTCTCTCTCTCTCATCTTCTCTCTCTCTCTCTCTCTCTCTCTCTCTCTCTCTCTCTCTCTCTCTCTCTCTCTTCTCTCTCTTCTCTCTCTCTCTCTCTCTCTCTCTCTCTCTATATAATACTGTCTGAGTAGTGATGAGTTCTACATGTTCTGTCACTTTATTCTCTCTCTATCTCTGTCTCCTTCCCCCCCCCCCCCCTCCGGTATCCCATAATTCTCGTTCTCATCCCTTAAAAATTAATTCAACATTCCAGTTTTGTATGATGCTGATGTCTGGATACTATTATACCTCATTTCTATTAACTCAGAGTCGTAATCCTTCTGGTGTCGCAATTCCCTCGAATCGCAATATCGTTATTATGTTAACGCAGACTCTCCAGTAAAGTTAAAGATTGTTGCTCAGTACATAATTCTCTATTGAGTTATATGGCGATCATTTGCTCTTGTATCTACATTACTGATCTAAATGGGAGCATCTCCTTATTTCTCTTTTCGTCTTTTGCTTCATCCAATCTAAAGCATTTTCATTTTATCGTACTCGTCTCCCATCAGAATAATTCGCAAGCTGATTGGAAACAGAAAAACACGAAAATTGAAATAAAAGCTTGACAAAAGGCCAGTGCCTGAAAATTAGCACCTGTCTTATCTATATATATTAAATATTATATGCACGTTCTGATTCTATTTTCGTGTTTTTCTGGTTCCTGTTTGCTTGAACGCGGGCATCGCACTTTGTTTTGGATTTTGCAAGCTGATTGCATGTCATCTTCTGTTTCTGCATGCAACAAATCTTTGCCACACAACTGAACTGAAGCTAGCTGAATGACATAAGAGGAAATTCATAAACTTTCTTTTTTATTCATCTTTTGCTTCACAGCAAAGGACACCAAACACACGACGTGACAACGAAAAATTTACGAAACATTACGTCCAAATGAAAAGACATAGTTGACATATGAATCTCATATAGTAGACCCAGACGTAAGTAGACCCAGGGAGAAATGCTGGACGGACTTGCAGAGTGGCTGGGGACGGGGAGGGTGGGGAGATGCTAGGGGCTACGAGAGATAGAGATAGATGGAAATCCATGGTCGCCAATGCCATGCGGCAGGGCACCTGATGATGATGATGATGATAGTACACAGAATAGACATAATGATATTTTATACACTGTAAATTTGAAAATCAACATCAAGATCTAAGCACTGTCAACTTTTTATGAACTTGGTTTTTTTTTCAAAGTGTATCTTTTTGCTGTACGATAATCAAGCATCAACGAACAATGTGACAACAAAATGTTATCAATGTATACATATAAAACAAGTATTGTCCACATACAAACAAGCTACAACATACAAAACATATTACAATGACAACAACAAAAAATTCATTAATTTAAAAGGAAACATCAAAAAGGTGCCGGATGGGACCCAGAGGAACAATGCCCCGCCACCAGTCAAACAGCCATCTCCCAGCTCCCGATGTCACACGGGGAAAGGGGGAAGGCGTGTGTGGGATGCGCTGCATGACCCGTATCGGACCTAGTCATCAATCATTCCACTCACAAGCCGAAGTTATTTTCAAATGTATGTTTGCAAGTCCCAGTGGCATAGCCAAGCGATTTCATCATCATCATCATCGTCGTCGTCGTCGTCATCATCATCATCATCATTATCATTGCTATTATTATCATCATCGTTGTCATCATCATCATCATCATCATCATCATCTCATCATCATTATCATCGTTATTATTATTGTTGTTCTTCTTCTTGTTATTGTTATTATCATTATCATCATCATCATTCATTATTATTATTATTATTACTATATTATTATTATTGTTGTTATAATTATTATTGATATATTATTACTATTATTATTATTATCATCATCATTGCCATCATCATCATCATCATCGTCATCCTGTAAACAGATTTCGGTTTATCTCCAGTGGTTGTTCGTCTGTTTTGTTCTTGGATTTGTTTTTTTTTGTTGTTTTTTTTTGTTTTGTTTTGGTTTGGTTTTGTGTCTGTTGTTGTTCCGACTATTCTCGAACGCGTGCACGTGTACGCACATTGTTTTCACTCATTTTGATAATGTATGCTTTTGCAACATCAACGTTTCGGTGTGTGTATCGATGATGTTTATTACCTGCATTAATGTGTTAACATGGCAACACCCCCTCCCATCCCCAATCTTTCGTTTTTCGATATCAGTTGTTATTTGCATGT
>CM060306.1:16885548-16893048 GCA_030674185.1 Monoplex corrugatus | reverse complement strand
ACATGCACGCACACACACACACACACAACACCAACACACACGCATGGCTATAAATGGGGAGAAAGAATAAAAGCAATGGAAAATTATAGAGAGCATATTATATACAATTATATATTACAATGTGATTCCCCTCCGAGTGGAGACAGGCTGCAGAGGGGGTTGAGTGAGGTCAGGATTTTTGCAGAGGAGAAAAGGTGAGTTTTGAGAGCGGACTTGAAGGAGACAAAAGTAGGTTGCTGACGGACTGAGAGAGAAGTTTGTTCCAGATGGAAAAGAGTCGGACCAAGGTATTGAGCTTGTGCGTGGAAAGCGAAAAGTCAGAGGATCGGAGGACAAACTGTAGGGACCTGTAGGATGCTTTGCAAACGACAAACTGTTTATTTGTGAGTTGTTATAGTGAATGGCAATGAGAAGAAGCAGCAGGACTGAAGGAGGGCAGGCAGTGTCTTGATATTTCCTTACAAGTTAGCTCGGGGTATAACAGACTGTCCACAGTCCAGAGCCCTGAACACACTCTTCCTCTACCAAACGTGGGCCTACAAAGGTGCCTCTCGCTATAAACATAACAGACAAAGAAAACCGAGTACAGATCCCACTTCAAAATCATTTCACCACCACCACAACCACCCAGCCCACCCACCTCCACACACAACATATTTATGCAGACTGGCTGGCTTTATACAGCAGAGATGCCAGATTTTTATCTCTTTTCAGTTTCAGTTTCCACATAGCCACGCCGGCCTGATTATCTCTTGAGATCAGTTCTTAATTACAACGTAAAAACTAATCCGCTTTGCTGCCCGTTTTATTAATGTTTCCATCGTTCTGACTGTGCCAGCCTTGTGTTTCGTAAGTCCCGTTCTCACGCCCTTCCCCAAGAGATACCAAGGAAAACCCAATAAAGCATCGGTATCTCACAATGCTACTAGAATTTTTAAAGGCTTCTTTAAATTATTTTTGCTAGTCCTCGTAATAGAGGAAACAAATCTATCTTCCCCATCTGAGGACTTACCTGCACGCATGGTTCTGCACAGGCTCAAACACGTATGGAACTGTCCTAATGCCACGAATCATCTTGAAGAAAATAAATTGTAAACACGCTTACACACAATGTATACACAAATATTAACACTGTTATACCAAAACAGACACTTCAAGCTCATACTGTAAATCTAGCCGGTTCAGAAAGATGGAGCATAACAAGGAAGAAATGGGGAAATGATTGTAATTCAAACGTCTTAATTTACAACAGGGCACGTCTAAAACTGGACACGCGTGAGAATTATCACGTGGTCCACCATCTCACTTTCTTTCCCCAATGCAAAGACACGAGTGTGCTGCACAAGCAATGATGGTGATGATGATGAAGCGTCAAATCGATGAGAAGTGCAGATGTGGAGTTCTCTCTTGTTTCCCACACTTCAAATGACTTTGGAAGACATCAAACCAGAGCCATGCAACGTACAAGGAAAAGAACAGAATAATTAAAGATAAAGCAGAACGCATATTCAAAAATAATTAAAAAAAACGACGAAACGAAATACATTAAAAAGATAAAAGCAGAACGCATATTCAAAAATATATTATTAAAAAAACAAACGACGGACGCACATTTTCAGCTAACATGCCTTTATCAACATTATACAACAAACAACAAATGCACGAAACTTAATGGAGAAAAAGTAAACGACTTCCCCTCATGTTGTGTTGAGCAAGAGAAACTCTCAGCGACCATTTTCTCAGGGAAGTCGTCTACAGCTTGCTTCCATTATGTCTTGTGTATTGTTCCATTATGTCTTGTGTATTTGTTCCATTATGTCTTGTGTATTTGTTCCATTATGTCTTGTGTATTTGTTCCATTATGTCTTGTGTATTTGTCATTATTCTTTGTATTTTGCACACGCTTGAAGTAGCCAAATAGGCTAAAAATTAGCGCCTTGTTTTGTTTTGTTTTTTATCTTGTTATATCAAATACTGTGCAGAAAGGTCTCTCCAAGTTCGAGAGACACTCGCTCAGCAGCACGAGGAAAAGAGAATGAGAAGAAAGGCTGCAGCCCAGGCAGACAGACCAGCGTCAGAATTCATCTGTGCCCTCTGCCACAGGGTCTGTCATTCCCGCGTCGGACTGGCCAGCCACACCCGACGCTGTACCAGAATAAACACCTAGAGCACAACCCCATAGTCTTCCGAGACTGAAGGATGCCTATGATGATATCAAATACGCGTTCTGTTTCTATCTGTGTGTATTTCTGACTCTGGAAGAGCAGGGGGCAAAAAACATGAGCAACAGCACAATTAGTGAACTGTCAGAATTTGGAGGAGGGAGACTGAAGACTCTAAGATCAGTGGTCATGGCGACTTGATTGACTTTTTAAGTTATTCAGCTGGACATTAATAATAACAATCCAGTAGCAACAGTTCTCTTAACCTGGTCCTTACTTCAAAATCAACGTTCAAGGAACCAGTTGACATTTTTCCACTACGTATGACAGCTCAACACTCGAGACGGCACTTTAAAATCACTTAAAATACGCTTTGCTCCAAAATATCCCCAAACTATATTTAAAAACGTCTCACTGTCATTCAAAACGACTCGACACTGGAGAAAGAGTGAAAGAGAAAAAAGGACAGAGAGAGAGAAAGAGGAAGGGAGAGAGGAGAGAGGGGGGGAGGGAGACACACACACACACAAACACACACAATCAGAGACAGATAAACAGAGACAGACAGGAAGAGAGAGAGACAGACAGACAGACAGAAACAGAGAAAGAGACAGACAGACGGACAGAAAGACAGAAAGAAAAAGAGTGATGGAGAAGGGCAAAATGAATTATTTGATGAGCCGAGCTTTCGGCTCATGTCATATGAAACTGACTGGGAGGAACATAAAACTCGCTATATTAATTTATCGAACAACTGGAATACAATTATATTACTTTATTAAACCGAGACCATGCACAAAGACAGACAGAGAGATGGCGAGATGATGGAGACGGGGGGGGGGGGGGGGGTACATCTTCCAAAAATCTCCTGCTGGGAAAGGGCAACAGAGATGATCAACAGCACACACTCTGGTGTTCTAACACCTAGAAACTGGCTAAGTGAACACAATGAACTGGAACGCGCGCGCACTAATGCATAAGTATGTGTGTGTGTGTGTGTATGTGTGTGTTGTGTGTGCGCGCGCGCGCGTGTGTGTGTGTGTGCGTGTGTGTGTAACTGTGTGCGTGAGTGCGAGTGTGTGTGTGGTGTATGTGTTTGTCTGCCTCTGTGTGTGTGTGTGTGTGTGTGTGTGTGTGTGTGTGTGTGCGTGCGTGCGTGCGTGTGCGTGCGTGCGTGGTGTGTGTGTGTGTGTGCGTCACTGTGTGTGTGTGCGTGTGTAAGTGCGTGCGGTGTGTGTGTGTGTGCGTGTGTGTGCGTTGTTTGTATGTGTGTGTGTGTGGTGTGTGTGTGTGTGTGTGTGTGTATGCGTGTGTGTGTGGTGTATGTGTTTGTCTGTCTGTCTGTCTGTTTGTGAGTGTGTGTGTGTGTGTGTGTGTGTGTGTGTGCTGTGTGTGTGTGTGTGTGTGTGTGTGTGTGTGTGTGTGTGTGTGTGTGTGTGTGTGTGTGTGTGTGTGTGTGTGTGTGTGTGTGTGTGTGTGTGTGAAGTAGACAACGGAAGACACTAGACATGGAAATCCCCCATGCTACCAGAGAGGGAAAGGGCAGCTCTCTATCTGTGATTGCCTTTCAGTTGATAATCCCCAGGGTAACGCATACACTTCTTTCACACGAGAGAGACAGAGAGACAAACAGACAGACAGACAGAAAGACAGAGACAGTACAGAGAGACAGAGGGAGAGAGAGACAGACAGACGGACAGAGAACGAGAGAGAGAGAGAGAGAAAGACAGAGACAGACAGACATACAGACAGAGACAGAAAGACAGAGACAGAGGAGAGAGACAGAAACAGAAGAGAGACAGACAGAGAGAGACAGACAGACAGACAGACAGACAGGCAGGCAGGCAGGCAGGCAGGCAGTCAGACAGAGGCAGATACAGAGACAGAAAGACAGAGACAGAGGGAGAGAGACAGAGACAGACAGACGGACAGAGACAGACAGACAGACAGACAGACAGGCAGGCAGAGGCAGATTCAGAGAGAAAGAGACAGAGACAGACACACAAAGACAGACAGACGGAGACAAAAGTTTCTTTAAAAAAAAAAAAAACGAACACTGGTGATACAGCGAAGCTGGGACCAATTCAAGCAGCCATCTATTCAAAACAGTCGACAGACGACACTTCTGGTGCATGGTCGTAACTTCTGGTCAGCATCCTTTCTTTCTGAGAGAGAAAACAAAGTGGGAAGAAATGTCCCTGGAGACTTTGACCACTGCTGGCATTGCCTTACGTCAAAACAGACTTTTAAATAACAATTCAGTGACGTTGGAAGTTGCCCTGAGAGGAGACTGTTGCTGAGGTCGACACAGGATACTTCTGGTGAGCGTCCTTTCCTTCTGAAGAAACAAACCAGAGAGGGGAGAAATATTTCAGGACACTATGTACATAACAAGATAACAACATTTTATTTCAGCCCAGTGCACAGACACAAGGAAAATGTTTTGGCTATGCATACAATCACACTCACGCCTCACAACAATTACAATATTCAACATCATAAAAGACAAATTCGTCGGTCATCCACGGAATCGAAGAAACACACGCCACACAACACACAAACACACACACACACTCTCACGCCAAGGCGCCCAAATCCGAGCCACCTTAGCCGGCCACTACTTGTTGGTTCTGCCCTGCCAGCTAATTAACAGCGCGCATCTGTCCTTCTCCTTCCACTCTCCACGCAACCCTCACCCATCCTGTGGCGAGCCACAGGCACATATCTGGCTTAGCATTATATCAAAACAGACTTTTAACAATTCAGCGACGCTGAAAAGAGTTAGGGTGCGGCCACACTACGAGCTATGAGCTGCGCTGTGAGCTGCGCTGTAGCGGCGCGACGAGAAAGATCACACTGATTACTGTACAGGCGGCCGCACCATGGGCGATAACCGCGCGGATAGTGCTAGCGGCGAGCGACGATAATGTCCCGGGCATTTATCGTCGCTCGCCGCTCGTGCGGTGTTTTTGTCGGTGGTTTTCCCAGGTCATGACCGGATGTTTATGGAACTGGCGCGATAAGCAAAGTGGGGTCAGCGCCTGGCATAGTAGAAAGTGCAGTGCAGCAGACGCTGTTTGTAGAATCTCAGGAAAATGAAAATGTGTTTTACTTCTTCAAAAAAAGACAAAACGTTGGAATTTTTTGCTTTCATTCCAGAAAGACCTCCACTTTGGCAAAAAGAACATCGTGACTTTATGAACACAGACGTTCGTACCGAACTTTTCCAAGAACTGCTGAGATGTGTGGATTGTCAGGTTATATGCTGAAACTGATTTTTATATAAATACTTGTGTGTGTGCATGCTTGTGTGCGTGCGTGCGTGCGTGCGTGTGTTCGTGAGTGCTTGTATGCGTACATGCGTGCTTGTGTGTGTGCGTGTACGCGCGTATGTGTGTAATCATCTAATTGAATGGCTGCGTGTGTGTGTGTGTGTGTGTGTGTGTGTGTGTGTGTGTGTGTGTGTGTGTGGTGTGTGTGTGTGTGTTGTGTGTGTGTGTGTGTGTGTGTGTGTCTTTCTTTCATGCAAATAACTACAAATAGTCGAGTTAAACTTATGTCCCTGCCCCCTTTCCCTTCCTTCTCCAGAAACGTTAAAAATGTACACGCCGCACATGTGCCACACACGCACAGATGTTCGCTAGTACACGCATACACACAAAGACATGTATAAGTACGTACACACTTGCACATCCTGAAGTAGGATTGAAATCTTTCTTCATGCTGTTTAAGGTTCGATACCAAAATTAATTATATTCACCATATACATTTCTCTGTTGATTAATGGGATGGACCCAGTACTGTCTTTCATCAATAAGAATTTCTTGTCGAAGAAATCGCGATGACTGATAACTCATGAAGCACAAGATACCTGCTCACCGACATTCTGAAACCAATTGTGTGAACGACAGCTAGCAGCACACCAGCACACAACCAGCCCCTAGCAGCTTGTAGTGTGGCCACTTCAGCGGTCACCGAGCTTGTAGCCAGCAGTAGGCAAGCTAACCACAAGCTGTCACCGCTTTTTGTGTGGCCACCCACCGCTCACAGCTCAAAGCTCACCTACTGCTTACCCCGCAGCCCGCTTCACAGCGCCGCTCGTAGTGTGGCCGAGGGCTTACTCGTAGAGGAAACTGTCGCTGAGGCCGACAGAGGAAAGACTGGTTGGCAAATAGCACAGACTCCACCTCACTAAGCGTAGACAGCTCGCTTGCAGAGGCAGAGGATTCTGTCTGCTGCAGTATCCCATAGATCCTACATCGACCTCACTGGTGGCTGGATTAGAAGACAAAAGCACTCTTTTTCGCTACCACTCGTACACAAATCCTCTTCCTCTTCTCCCTTAGCTCCCTAACCCTTAGGTAAAAAGTAAAAACTACATTAAAACCATTTTTAAAATCTGCCTGGCTGAAAAGTTTCAAATCCTGTAAGATTAATCTACATGTCATTGAAAAGCAACAACAAAATACTGCCAAAAGAACACTACTGGACAGAACATTCGAAGACTTTTCACCGGAACAGAATGTTGTAGTAAATGCGAGAGAAAGACACAGGTGGAGGAAGGAAGAGAGAGAGGGACAGACAGTGACAGAGAAGAGAGAAGAGAAGAGAGAGAGAGAGAGAGAGAGAGAGAGAGAGGAGAGAGAGAGAGAGAGAGAGAGAGAGAGAAGGGCAGGTACAGAGTGAGAGATACAGACACAAGTGTCGGGACATTTCTTTCAGCATCTCCTGGAAAAAAAAAGTAACAGATCGTTTGAAACTTTCACGAACAGCACTCAGGGTGGTGTATTAGCTACTGGGTAAGTTAACACAAGACACTAAACGTGTGTGTGCGTGTGTGTGTGTGTTGTGCGTGCGTGTGGTGTGTGTGTGTGTGTGTGTGGTGTGTGTGTGTTGTGTGCGTGTGTGTGCTGTGTGTGTGTGGTGTGTGTGTGTGCTGTGTGTGTGTGTGTGTGGTGCGTGTGTGGTATGTGCATGTGTGTGTGTGTGCGTGCGTACGTGCGTGTGTGTGGTTGTGTGTGTGTGTGTGTGTATGTGCGTGTGTATGTGTGTGTATGTGTGTGTTGTGTGTTGTGTATGTGTGTGTATGTGTGTGTATGTGTGTGTGTAGTTGTGTGTGTATGTGTGTGTTGTTGTGTGTGTGTGTGTGTATGTGGTGTGATGTTTGTGTTGTGTATGGTGTGTGTATGTGTGTGTTGATGTGTGTGTATGTGTGTGTGTATGTGTGTGTGTGTATGTGTGTGTATGTGTGTATGTGTGTGTATGTGTGTATGTGTGTGTATGTGTGTGTGTATGTGTGTGTATGTGTAGTGTGTGATGTTGTGTGTATGTGTGTATG
>CM060306.1:16870548-16883048 GCA_030674185.1 Monoplex corrugatus | reverse complement strand
AGAGAAAGAGCCGGCCGGCCAGACTGACAGACAGACATGCAGACACACAGAGAACAAAGGTGGAAAAAAGAGAACATCAGTGAGAGGGCAAAGCTGTCCCTGTTAAATCAGCTAGCAATCTATTACATCAGCGGACAAACGTCATTTCCGATACGTGGACGTCACAGCCAGAGAGCAGTCTGCCTTTTAACAGAGTGGAGACCGTGCAATATTTATCTCAAGATTTGCTCCTCTGCTGGTTTTGTTGTGTGATTAGAACAGACTTAACTCCTTGACTCCCGCACCCTATTCACCAGAATCCTGCATTGTTAACCATGCTAGCAAAGCAAAAACTTCACCCTTTGATCTCTCACCCTATCGACCAGCTTCCTGGAGGAAGCTGGTGGATAGGGTCAGGGAATCAAAGAGTTCAGGTGCAGGAAGCTGGTGGATAGGGTGAGGGAATCAAAGGGTTAGTCGCAGGAAGCTGATGGATAGGGTGAAGGAATCAAAGGGCTAGTTGCAGGAAGCTGGTGGATAGGGTGAAAGAATCAAAGGGATCATTGCAGGAAGCTGGTGGATAGGGTGAGAGAATCAAAGGGTTCAGTTACAGGAAGCTGGTGGATAGAGTGAGGCAATCAAAAGGGTTCAATTTTTGCAGTTGGTAGGTAACAGTCCACCTAAATGAAATTTATGACACTGGAAAAATCCACAAAGATATGTCAAAATCAATTTTCATTGCACTTCCAAAGAAGACAGGGGCTATAGAATGCGAACTCCATCGCACAATCAGTTTGATGAGTCATGTAACAAAAATCCTGTTAAGAATAATCATGATGAGGACAAGGAATAGAATCAAAAGAGAAATAGCAGAAGAACAGTGTGGATTTGTGGAGGGGAAAGGAACTACTAATGCCATATACATCCTAAGAACTATCATAGAGAGGTCAATTGAGATGAATAAGGATTTGTATTTATGCTTTGTTGACTATACCAAGGCTTTCGATCGGGTACGACATGAAGAATTGATCAACCAACTGGAGACACTCAATGTCGATGGAAAAGATCTACGAATAATCAGGAATATGTACTGGGAACAAACAGCTGCAATCAGAATAGAAAACAATATAAGCTCTTTTCAAAACATCACAAGAGGACTCAGACAGGTTTGTTTTTTTGTCACCAGATCTGTTTTCATTATATAGCGAAAACATCATGAGAAACCTAGAAGAAGACCCTGGATTAAAGGTTGGAGGGAAAATGATAAACAACATTCGGTACGCAGATGACACCGTGCTAATTGCAGAAAATGAAACGGACCTACAAAACCTTGTGAATATACTAGAAACAGAAAGCAAAGGTAAGGGGTTGGAACTAAACAGCAGGAAGACTGAAGTCATGGTGATCAGTAAAAACATGAAATCCCCTCCTGCAAAATAAAAACAAATGCACAACCCTGACACAGGTTAATAAGTTCAAATACCTTGGAACGGTCATTTCATCAGACGGCAGAAGCACATCGGAAATAACTGGCAGAATCGGCCAAGCCAAAACAGCATTCAAGAAGATGACAAGCATTCTTACCAACAAATGCCTATCAATTAACATCAGAAAGAGAGTCCTTGAATGTTATATAGAACCAATACTGTTGTACGGATGCGAGGCGTGGACAGTCAGCAAGCAAAGCCAGAGCAGGATCGAGGCAGCCGAGATGTGGTTTCTCAGAAGAATGTTGAGAGTTCCATGGACAGCAAAGAAAACAAACGAGACAGTCTTGATGGAGGCAGACACAAATAGATCACTCATTCGGAAGATTAGGAAAAGACAGGCAACATTTATAGGCCATTTTATGAGGAAGGGGGATTTGGAGCACCTGGTCACAACGGGAAAGCTGGAGGGAAAGAGAGCACAAGGTAGACCCAGGGAGAGAATGCTGGACGGACTTGCAGAGTGGCTGGGGATGAAGAGGGTGGGGGAGATGCTGGGGGCAACGAGAGATAGAGATGGTTGGAAGTCCATGGTCGCCAACGCCATGCGGCAGGGCACCTGATGATGATGATGGGATAGGGTGCAGGAGTTAAAGGGTTAACGAATCAACGACTTTAGAAAGTACATATTCTTTCAAATACAGCTGGCAGACAAGTGTGTCTAAACGTTAGTTTGTGTGTGCACTTGCGAGCAGGTTATTTCGACCAATATGTGAAGGGATGAAAATGAATCAAAACGCCTGTACTTGTGAGCAAGTTGTTTCAACGAATGTGTGAAAGGATTCAAATGATTTGATGCTAAATATACTGGGGGTTTTTCTAATGACTGTCACTGATTTGAAATTAATTTGTAGGAATACTTGCCCAAGTAACTCCACCCAGAACCGTGAATATGGCCGAAAGTTATATCAAATATAGATAGATAGATAGATATAGATAGATAGATAGATAGATAGATAGATAGATAGATAGATAGATAGATAATTATACACACATATATATATGTATGTATATATATATATATATATATATATATATATATATGTGTGTGTGTGTTGTGTGTGTGTGTGTGTGTGTGTGTGTGTGTGTGTGTGTGTGTGTGTGTGTGTGTGTGTGTGGTGTGTGTGTGTGTGTGTGTGTGTGACTACAAACTACTTTCTAAGGTTAATTACGTCTACAAACGTTTTCCTATTTGCGCTTTGTCTAGTTGTGTTATATTACATATGTGTCCTGGTTCTATTTTGTACTTCCCTGGTCCTTATACGCATAGCAAAACAGTATGTACAAAACAGGAAAAAAAAATGATCGAAAACCCAGCTATATCAAACCATAAGTATAAAGCTTCTAATGTCACACCAAACGAGTTCATAGATGCTATGCGCAAAGTGGAACAAAAGGGGCAATGATCCATATGGCTGACACATCTTGGTTTACAACAGGCCACGTCTAAACCAGGACACATACAAGAGATTTATCAACAAGCCCAGAGATTTCGTTCTTTCCCGGCAAATGCAGAGACACGAATGTGTTGGACAGATCCTGATAGAGACGATGATGGAACGTCATGTCCATGTTAAGTGCCAGGCAACAGGTCTTCGTGGTCTCCAGCACTTCAAATGATGACTCTGGAATGGAAAAGCGTCGGTGCCAGCGCACTCTGTGTGATTGATTGTCACAATTAACTGCAGATTATCAATTCTGAAAATGAGGGGTTAGGGTATGTTGGTCGTGTTCTGGCATCCTCAGTAAAGGGCATTGTTTGGTTAGTTGGACCTTAACGCTACGTTAACTGCAATGGTTACTTCGATATATAGCTTCGTATCAGCCATCAACTTCAAACCACAGTTTCCGAAACCAGTTACAAGTATTTCTGAGAATTATGACGTAAGATCAACAGAAAAACAGATCAGAGAATGCCTGAAAAAAGAAGATCAGAGAACGTTTGAAAAACAGAATGAGTGATAAAACGAATCTAATCCGAAATACACACAAAACGGTCTTGTCCCTCCTTTGTGTTTCCTGTATATAAAGGTTTGTTTGATTTGGGGCGTGTATCGTCAAGACAAATGTTCCATTCTCTCTGCCATATATTTGTCTGTGTACATTGGAACAAGAGTTTCATATCAGGAAAAGGGAAAATTGATGGTGTTACTGGCTCATCGAAACCTGCTCTGCCTGCCAAGTTAACCATATTTACTTAGATGACAGTATTTACTGGAACAAGACCAGACATAAACTCATTGCATTAGGCACAATCCATTTACATCAATTGTATCTCTCACATTCACTTATTTTCATATATTTATCATATTATGCGTTGTGTGTATGTGTGTGTGTGTGTATGTGTGTGTGTGTGTGTGTGTGTGTGAGAGCGTGTGTGTATGTGTGTATGAGTGGCGCGTGCTGTGTGTGTATGCTGTGTGTGTTTGTGTGTGATGTGTGTGTGCTTGTGTGTGTGTTGTGTGTGTGTGTATGTATGATGGTGTGTGTGTGTGTGTGTGTGGGTATGTATGATGTGTGTGTGTGTTGCGTGTGTGTGTGTGTGTGTGTGCGTGTGTGTGTATGTATGTATGTGTGTGTGTGTGGGCGCGCGCGCGCGCGCGTGCTTGTTTGAGTATGTGCGTGCCATTTGATCCTATTTGCTTGAACATGGGCATTGATGTCTGCCTGGATTCCAAACAACACAGGTCGTCAAAAAGACAACGAGAACACACAACAATCGGCACACTGGCCCCATGCGTCTCGAACAGCGATCCTCATCATCTGTCAGGTTACGTGTCCAAAAAAAGAGGTTAGATAAAATGGCAGACAGTACCACACATTTTTGCCCTCGTGCCCATCGCCTGACGTGGACAAGACTGCCAGCTGCACTGTTGCATCAGACGGGAGCAGAGGGGGGGAAAAAGGTATTGAGACTGAAAATCAGTTTATGAGCTCCAGACATCTTTCAAACGCCCTGTCGCTATAGAAGAATCTTTTATATGGACAGGAGTCTTTTTCGATTACTCTCTCCACCCTCATGCATTATGTGAGCGCGCGCACACACATACACGCACACACACACGCGCGTGCGCGCGCGCGCACACATACACACACACACGCACACACACACACACGCACGCACGCACACACACAAACACACACACACGTACGTATGCAAACACACATATTATCCCATATAGCAAAAGAACGCACGCACGCCCGTGCGCGCACACACACACACACATTAACACACACACACGCACCCACATACATACACGCACGCGCACACACACACAAACACACGCGCTTACACACACCAAACATACACGCACAAACACAAGACAGACAGACACACACACACACACATACACACACACACACACACACACACACACACACACACACACACACACACACACACACATACACACACACATTTCATACGCAAACATTTTTTTTTTCTTTTATAATTGCAGTTTTCGTCATTCAGAATTACGATGTTGCCCAGTCTTTCTAATTCCCTTCCCCAGCCCTAATTCAAAGACTCGGAGTGTGGGAGACTGGTCCTCATGCATACGATGACAATATGCCATGTCGATATGAATTAATTGTTATTATTACTGTTTAAAGCCCAGCGCACTGCTCATAGCCACATCAGAACTATAACATTCACAAACAAAACGCATTTTAAGATACCAATGTCCATGAAAGAGAAGAAAAATCTGCAAAAGTCATAACATTCACGCAAATAATCTAAAAAAAATATGCCCATGGCGTTGGCTTTTCCACTATCACCAGGGGACTAAAAAAAACTGAAAATGTTATAAACATAACAAAACAAATAAAAAAAGCATGCATAAATCTGGCCTATAAAAGTACTTAAGATTGCCACTAAACAGTTCACATTTCCTTAGAGCTACAAATGCAATGAATATATCTATCCAATATATGTACCCAGTTATCAATTCTAATACACAGAAAGTATATACAGCTTTACGGAAAACAAAGTGAATGGACCAGTAAGGCAAAACGAAGAGATGGCAGAAAGCACAGGAGCAAGGCAGGAACAAAAAGTGACAGGAAAGAGGACATGTCCAACATAGACTTTGAAGGTGGGGATATTATTTGTAATGAAACAGCCTCCCAACATCCCCATAGGGGGACGTCCATATTGAAGTCCACAGCCAGAGTTTCTTTGCTGTCAATCACATGTCACATAACTCTGGCACAGAAAGCGTTAATCAATTGCAAGAGCCGTGTCCGATTGGTTGTCAGACATTCGAGCGTCTGGGAATTCTGAGATCAGTGGACAGGATGATTGATCGGCTTTTGACATCTAGTAGGAAAGGCCTTAGTAGACCTTTATGTCACGCCTGTGACAATAGTTATCTGGGGGTAGTCCTCAATTTCATCCTGGGTTCATGACATTAAATCAAATGACACTATTTAGTAAATATTTTCAAAAATCAAATGACACTATTTAGTAAATATTTTCACTTAAAACAGTATTGCCAACATCGCTTAGAAATTTACTATTTAAAAAACGGTGATAACAGAAAAAGAAAGAAGAAAAAGAACGCGGAAAGAAAGAACGGGAAAAAAACTTTTAGAGGGAAAAGAAACAACAGAAATATCCTTTGTCAGGGGAAAGCAAGAATCTTCCAGGAGTAAAACAAAGAACAGAAAGAACATCTTAGCACGAAAGAAAAAACCTTTTCAAGGGTAAAAAAGAGAAAGGTCGTGTCTGGGCGGAAAACAAAATAACTTTTCAGGGGAGAGGAAAAAATCTTATAGGGTGGGGTTGCGGGTAAACAATTTATGAGGAAAAGCAAGGAAATAATCTTTTAGATGGAAAAAAGAAGAAAGAAAAACCTTCCAGGGGGGGACTTTAAAAAATCAACAAAGGGGAAAAGAAGCAAAAGAAGCCAGTTTTGAATATAAAGAAAATAGGGGGGGGGGGGGGAGGAAGAAAAAATCATATTTGGAAAAATAGAAGGAATCTTTTAGGGGAGAAAAGAACAGAATGAACATGTTGCTGGGAGTATGGGTAAAAAAAAAAAACATTCGGGGGAAAAGAATAAAAGAAGGAACATTTGAAAGGGAAAAGAAAGAACCTTTTTTGTGGAGAAAGGAAAGAAAAGGGAAAAAAAAACGTTTACTGTGAAAGGAAAGAACAGTTTGAGTCGTTTAACAGTAAAACAAAGAATCTTCCAGAAGAAAAGGAAAGAAAGATCACTTCTGCAGAAAAACAAAGGACCTTTAAGACAAAAAAGAAACAAAAGAGCGAAACTTTTTTATAAAAATGAAAGAAGTGCGTCAGGTGTTCTTTTACCTATCAGCCATCAAGGGAAAAAGGCGTACAATTCACAGAATTTGCTTTCTCACGATAACGTGTTTACTTCTTTGGCAATTTCAAAGAACATCATTAACTTGATACAAAACTACCAAGCGCTTTGTATCTGAATCGGAGGTTTAACTGCTTTTATACAAGACGCCAACTGCGAAACAGATGTCAGCTTCATGCCGAGCGTTGATTGGCTGAAGGATGCCAACCGTCTGTTTGGAACAGAATGTATTCCGAACGATCGAGATGAACCTATTTATTATCTATTATTTTTTGTTAAAAGCCCAACCAACTGCGTAGAGCCATATCAGGGCTATAACGATATTTCAATAGCAAAAAAAAAAAAAAAAAAAAAAAAAACAGAAAAGAAAAGAAAAGAAAAGAAAATTAAGTACACATTCGCACACATAATCTAAGGAAATGCCCCAGGCGTTAACCACCCCATCCAATTTATCACACAAGGGATTTAATTTAAAAAAAAAAAAACCTGAATACAAACTGAAACATAACTAAGGACATTAAAACATGTATAAAAAAAAAACGGGCCGAAATTACTTAAAATTGCTTCCGTATATCTCACATCTCTTGAGCCAAAAGTGCACTTAATACATGTACCCAGTTATCAGTCCTAAGAGAAAGTATGTATGTAAGACCTTATCGAACACACACAGGTGAATGGACCAGCAAGGCAGAAAATGGCAGGAAGAAATGAAAAAAAAAGGAAAGGAGGAAGACAGAAACACAGAGAACAAGAATGATAATGATAATGACAGCTGAAACACGAACCGTTCCACCCGTAAGGTTGAGGAAAACCATTCAAACCTGTGCAGTCAGACCCGTCAGTGTGGAACTGACAGAGTGCTACGCGTTACTTTTGAAACGGATGTGAAGTGAAGATCCCTGCCAGTTTTGCTCTTTTATTTATCAGTCATCAGGGGGAAAAAAGGCGTATAGTTCACAGAATATGCCTTCTCACGATAACGTGTTTATTTCTTTGGCAATTTCAGAGAACATCGCTATCTTGACATAAATCTACCGAGTGTTTTGTCTCCGAATCGGAGAGTTCACCGCCTTACAGGAAGACGCCAACTGCGAAATAGATGTCAGCTTTATGCCGAGTGTTGATAGGCTGGAGGGTGCCAGCCGTCCGTTTGGAACAGATCAGAGTGTATTCCGAACGATCAGGGCAAACCTAATGACCTGGGCTGTTTGACACGTACTTTCACGATGACAGACGATCCGTTTTGGATCCGTATTACCACGTCTTCCTGAAGTATAGGGGCAAAACGGATCGTGTGATGGGGCCTTAATAGATGGCCCACACGCATACAACGTCGATCATCACGCTCTGATTGATTGATTTGGGTCAGTTTTTACGTCAGCAACCACTTCAGGTGATATGGCCGAAGGGGATAACCATCTCAGGGAAGTGGGGGAAGTGGGACCTATTTAATCCTACACTGACACCACCAGAACAATAATGGTGTTAAGATGGGACAGTGAAAAGACCGGTTTGAATGTAGCGCATCCTGGGATTCGAACCCACAACCATTTAGCAAGTGCATCCGATGCTCAAAGGATTGGGATACTGAGTCCCACTATCAACCAAGAACTCCCCCCCCCCCAAAAAAAAAATCCCTCAAAAACAAAAGTCATATATCCTCAAATGATGCGCAATGATCCTTTAAGCATAATCCCAAGGTTTATCATCACATGTACACTGCAAACGTGGCCAGAGAAGAAGAAGAAGAAAAAAAAGCGAATTAGGTGACAAAATCATTGTCCAAAAAGTAAGAAGATGAAAAAAATGAGACAAATCTGAGAGTGGAAATAATGTGAATCACAGAACACAAATCATTATCTGGTATTTCCACAAGCAAACACGAGTCTTAACCCTTTGACTCCCGTACCCTATCTACCAACTGCAAAAACTTAACCCTTTGACTCCCTCATCTATCCACCAGCTTCCTGCAGGAAACCGGTGGATAGGGTGAGAGAGTCAAAGGATTAAGTCTTTGCTTTGCTAGCGATGTTGACAATGCAGGATGCTGGTGGACAGGGTGCCGGAGTCAAAGGGATAATTTCAAAATCGTCTGTACCCCTTAGTATTAAAAATAAAGAGAATTGAAAAATCGTAAACCATGCCTTTCACAGCTGCAATAAGTCTGGAATTCGCTTGAGGCGTAGTAGTGGAGAAATAAAAGTGATTGCTTGACGTAAGACAGCCTTTATGTGGTATGTGTCGGGAGTTTGCAAGGCAACAGACGTTACAACAGACTGCGGGTAGCCTGTGTGTCTGCTGGAATGGGGACTGTCACGTTTGTAGACTTGCGTTGTGTACGTCACACATACACATTAGTCTCTATTGGTGTTCATTGTACCAGCCTTGAATTGGCAAACTCCTCGCTGAATACAGCTGGTCGAGTGTTCCAGACAGATCCTTATATCCTTGCCTTCTTCTTGAAGAGACAAGCGAAACATTGATAATGAATCGTAGTTTGCTCTGTGCTTCCTTCTTATTTCGCATGAAGCCTCGGTCCTTTTACCGCATATGAAACCCCAGTAACCAAACAGAGAGAAAACAAAACGTACGAATGAATGCACTGTTCACTAGGCACGTGCGACTGACGCCATTGCCTGTCACGAGGACTATCACGAGAGGGCAGGGCATAAACCTGCGTTAGCCCTTTGACTTCCCACAGCGTGTCTTCCAGCATCCTGCGTTGTCAACCATGATAACCAAGCAAAAACTTGGCCCTTTGATTCCCTCACTCTATCCAACAGCTTTCTGCAGGAAGCTGGTGGATAGGGTGATGGAATCAAAGGGTTAAGTTTTTGCTGTTGGTGGATAGAGTGCAGGAGTCAAAGGGTTAAGTTTTTGCTGTTGATGGATAGGGTGCAGGAGTCAAAGGGTTAAGTTTTTGCTGTTGATGGATAGGGTGCAGGAGTCAAAGGGTTAAGTTTTTGCTGTTGGTGGATAGGGTGCAGGAGTCAAAGGGTTAAGTTTTTGCTGTTGGTGGATAGGGTGCAGGAGTTAAAGGGTTAATACTGCACATCTTCCATTGTGCCCGTCAGAGAGGAGGAGCTGGAATGGTGTGAGAAGTTCAGGTTCCTATTGCTTACAGCCCATCCGACTATTAGAGCCTTATCAGGGGCTAACACCACGTCAAAAACGACAAGCAGGTTGAGATAAAAGACGACAGTCAAAAACCATGCTCACCGTTAAGGGTGTAGAAGGAATGAGTGTAAAGTTTGGGGAAATGCTGAAGGAGTCTGTTTCATTGTGGATGTTTCTCCAGAACACGTATCTACACATCGTGTCTTCCTAGACGGTAGAGGTTCTTACAGGTAAGTTTTAGGTGTATAGTTTCTCGAGCTCTCGGGAGTGGAAACTCATGAAAAGAAGAAAAGAAGAAATGAAATGTAGCGGTGGTCTGAGGGCATGCTCACCCCCCCCCCCCCAAAAAAAAAGAAATAAAATAAAAAGTGATTAAAATCTGTGCTATCTGGCCCATTTTCAGGCATCAGATCAAACATTCAGAGTAGCTTCAAAAGTATGTCCTGCTCTACTTAAATTTCATACAAGCACATATTAAATTGCAAATTGTAACGCATTATACTTTTTCTACTTTGATAAATAATAGAAAAAGTTCTACTTTGACAAATAATAAAAAAAAAGAAGAAAAAGAAGAAGCTGGATATGGAGTTTCCGAGAAAAGGGTCTCTTACATCCGAAGAAATTAACTGATTCTCTCTGCCTCAGAAATCCTAGATTGAGAATTTTTTTCTCTCTCTCTTGACAGAGAAAGAGACAATCGTCTATCGAACGCGCAAGCGCAAGTGAACCAATCTGTATTACCATAAGATTTCTGCGGCAATCTGAAGAGGGTGACTCGTTTGTCCTTGCGAAAGTTTCTTGGTGATTTGAAAATTCTCGATTTGGTTACAAGTATTTACATAAAAAAAATGATTTGTGTTTCAATTATAAAAAGGGAAAAGGTCAGCTTGTTACACACACACACACACACACACACACACACACCACACACACACACACACACACACACACACACACACACACACACACACACACACACACACACACACAACAACATAGATAGATACATATATAGATAGATAGATAGTAGATAGATAGGTAGATAGATAGATAGATAGATAGATAGATAGATAGATAGATAGATAGATAGATAGATAGATAGATAGATATCTGTAGACAGTGTGCAGAGTGTTGTTTTATCTCAAATCATATTTTCTCAGGCAAATATGGTCAACCGGTTTGAAATGCTAAGATGCTAAGACGCAAAATGAATACCGCCATAATACAGAACTTGTTAACCCTTTGACTCTCGCACCCTGTCCACCAGCACCCTGCATTATCAACCAACCATGCCATCAAAGCAAAAACTTAAACCCTTAGACTCCCTTACACTATCCATCAACATCCTGCAGGAAGCTGGTGCATATGGTGAAAGAGTCAAAGGGTTAAGTTTTGCAGTTGGTAGATAAGGTGCAGGAGTCAATGGGTTAATGGGATGACATCAAGCTTCACCAGAGTCATAAATAGGGATGTCTGAAGACAAACTCTCTCACCACTGATCGCAGGCTCTCTAGTCTCTGCTCAAACTGTTGACGATTAATCACGCTATGCATAGGTGCCAATGCTTTTCTCTTCCAGAAAGTTTTGAAGTGTTGGAGCCAACAAAAACCGCTGGCCTCAAAAGGATCCCGTCGACATGACTCTTCCTCCTCCTCCCTTTGAGAATCTGTCCAGCACACCCATGTCTTTGTATTAAATTAATAAAAATTCAGATGTTTGGGCCTGTTGATAATTCTCCCACTTTTCCTGTACTGCACACATTTTGCTCAAAGCGAGATTTTGATCTCTTTGTGCGATTCTTTGTTTGTGTGTTTCGATGGTATGCTTAGATTTAATATGCAGAAATGTTAAAAAAGCTTTTCGCTTTCAGTTTCTCAGGATGGCGTCTCTACGCTTGTATTAAACTCCATGTGAGACAAGATAGACGCCATGTGATGGGGTAGATCCAAAACGGGCAAATGTAAACTTTGCCATGCCATTTCCTCTTGGCGCACGTTTCCCACCATATGGCTATTCAATGTCTATGACTCCTGCCACAAGTTTTCACTGAAGATTTTGGTACACAAAACACCTTACAAGGGTAAAGGGTAGGGTTATGGTTATTGTTGTAACCAATCACTGTACGTAGCGTTCAGGGAGCAGGTAGAACAGCTGAATTTCCGATGTGCAGAAAAAAAGGTATCTCAAAATTAACATTTGCCCCAAACATCATGCCATAAGCCATAAGCCTTCAAACAAGTTCTAAACTCTGTTAAATTGTTGAAGTCCTACCCAGCGTATGCGTTTTACGTCAACCTTCACGTAAGTCTGTCACTGAAGCAACACAGGTTACGTTGCAGTGAAATGTATTCTTATTCTTATTGTTTAAAGACCAGCCGACTGCACAGAGCCAGCCAGCGCTATGACTGTTTCAAAACGAACACAACATCTGGTTGGTAAAAAAAATGAAAAAAGAAAATTAAGTACACAAATCAATGCATCCGCGCACATAATCTAAGGACATGCCCCTGGCGTTGACCATTCCCTCCAATTTATCACCTGAGGACTTAAAAAAACAAAAAAAATCTAAATACAAATGTGAACATAATTA
>CM060306.1:16843048-16865548 GCA_030674185.1 Monoplex corrugatus | reverse complement strand
CAATCATGATTATTCCAGTGATAGGCTGATAAAATACCAGTATAGAATACATATTAGGTAAAATAGATTAGGTAGGGCCTCAGGACCTGGCCAGCTCATGGGTTTATGTGCAGGCTTGAGGCTTGTGCCATGATCACCATACACATGGCACCTGTGACGTCAGCACATACGGAATTCATTCTGAGCGTGGAGACGTCGTCTTCAGAAGCTGAAACTGAAACTCATTCAAGCAAAAATGCGTATTGTTCTTTATTGTGTGAACACTGCTTGATAGATCTTAAGGACGCTGTATCCAACGTTCTTGTTTACGAATGGATCTTACTGCAAGATCGTCATGGCCTTCTGAAGCTTTTCTCCAGGTGCCATAGCTTTTTTGCCAAGATCTCTATATCTTATTAATACATCCTGTGTCAAATTTCCTGGCAAAGTTTTCCAACAGAGAAACGCATATGTTCTTTCTCCCCCTTGGGAATGCCGGGGGCTCTTTCAGTATAAATAGTAAGCCCATCTTGTGGAAATTCTGTGCTAAAAATTTCCTCTTTTCTGTCACTCTTTCAGTTTCTGCCTTATTCTTTTGCTTTCTGTCATTTCTTCCTATTATTTTCTGCCTTGCTGGTCCATTCATCTGTATGTGTTCGATAAAGTCTTACGTACTTTTTGTCAGGATTGATAATTGGTAACATGTATTAAGTGCATTTCTGGCTCAAGGGAAATGAGAAGCAATTGTAGGTAATTTAGGACTGTTTTTATATATGCTTCAGTGTCCTTAGTTATGTTTAAACTTGTTTTCAGATATGTTTGTAAACCCCTGTGCGATACGTTGGATGGAGAGGTCAACGCCAGGGGCATTTCATTGGATTATGTGCGCGAATGCACTGACATGTGTACTTAATTTTCTTTTCCTTTTTTTTTCCTGTTGAAGTATTTTGTGTATACTGAAATGGTTAAAGCCCTGATATGGCTCCACGCAGTCGGCTGGGATTTTAACCCTTTGACTCCTGCACCCTATCCACCAACTTCAAAAACTTAAAACTTTGATTCCCTCACCTCATCCACCAGTATCCTGCAGGGAGCTGGTGGGTTGGGGTCAGAAAGCCAAAGGGTTAAGTTTTGGCTTTGCTAACTGGTTGACAATGCAGTAAGCTGGTGGACAGGGTGCGGGAGTCAAAAGGTTAAACAAAAATAACAACAACAAGATGTTCTTTCACAGTGTACGTGTACGTACGCCCGGTGTCCCGGTAATGTACGTGTTGGGACTGTTCACAGCATCTTACGCTTAATCGCTTTAACCAATGGATATGAAGCGTACATTAACGACCATCATCATCACTACCCTGATTCACAAGCGTCATGAGTGCTGCACTTTGATTATTGGCCAATCCCAAGTAATTTCCAGAAATACAAAAAAAAAGCTCCACACTCTAAAGATGAACATCATTTGAAGCAGCCATTATCCTGACCCAATCACGATTAATTTCAAGAAAGCCCTCTCTCCTGTGGTAATTAGGACGTGATAGCAAATGGAATCTGAGACATTTTTATCTGCCTAACAGAAATGATCCATGGAAGATCGCGGGTGGCGCAGTGAAAAGAGCGTCTGCTTTGGAAGCCTGGAGTCATGGGTTTGAAACTGACCACACTTTTTGTTATGTATGGATAGATCATCACTACCAAAGTTGAGTTACTGGTATGTCTATTGTTATTGTTATTGTTATTGTTGTTTAAAGCCCAGCCGATTGCTTACAGCCATATCAGGGCTATAACCGTTTCAAACCATACAAAACTTCAAAAGGAAAAAACAAGAAAAGAAAAAAAATTAAATACACATATCAATGCATTCGCGCACATAATCTAAGGAGATGCCCTAGCGTTGATCACTCCGTCCAATTTATCGAACAAGGGATTTAAAAAAGACAGCTGAATACAAATTTAAGCATACCTAAGGACACCAAAACATATAAAACGGGCATAAATTACCTTAAATTGCTTCCGCACATCTCACCTCCCTGGAACCAAAAATTCCTTAATACATGTACCCAATTATCAATCCTAAGAAAACGTAAGTAAGCCTTTATCGAACACGCACAGGTGAATAGTCCAGCAAGGCAGAAAATGACAGGAAGAAATGACAGAAAGCAAAGGAGGAAGAAAGAAACAAAGAGAGTGACAGAAAAGAGGAAATTTCCAGCACAGAACTTCCAGAAGGTGAGGATACTGTCTATACTTGAAAGAGCCCCCGGCATCCCCACGGGAGGGGGGGGGGGCTGGTCTGTCTAAAGTACCAGTAGCCAATACAACTCTGAATGATAGTCTTGGGGGGGTAGTTGTTTGTTTTTTTTTGTTTGTGTGTTTTGCGGGTCACAATAAAGCACAATGCAGTCAGGTATAACTCATCATTTCTTGACCATTCATTTTTAGACCACTTCGTGCGAATCTGAAACCAACATTTTCGACGCAGGCTGAGAAGTGGATTGTCTGAATGAGTTAGTTCCATCTTGTTGGGTCAAAAATAGACACAGATTTCTTTGCGCAAGTAGTTAGAGAAAAACCCGACACACGATAAGAAGGAATCTATTTAAAAACCTGACAGCATTGAAAGGTTTTTTAGGGCAACAGGAGTTCTGACGTATATGCTGCACTGTATTCAAATTTAAACGTTGAAAGCAGAGCGCGGCAATTTTATGTTCAGTTCCTCCACTGATTGGAAGCACTGTGGTTTTACAAATAAGAGTGCATTTGCACCGCTCTGAACGGAAGCCACTGTAGTTTTACAAATAAGAGTGCATTTGCACCGCTCTGTTTGCTCCCTTCACAGGACGAGTTGAACTGATTATCAGCATTCAAATAAGAAGTGCCTACACACACACACACACACACACACACACACACATACACATACACATATACACACAATCACTCACTCACTCACACAAGCACACACACATACACACACACACAACACACAAATACGCGCGCGCGCACACACACACACACAACACACAAATACGCGCGCGCGCACGCACCCACACACACACACACGCACACCACACAACACACACACACAAATACGCACGCACACACACACACACACACACCACACACACACACATACACACACACCACACCATTCACACACACACATACACACACAACTGACAGAGAGAGAGAGAGAGGAGAGAGAGAGGGAGGGGTTAGGTGTTTTAATAGATTGGGTTCAGTATTTACGTCGGCACTCACCTCAGGTGATATGGCCGACGGGGATAACCATCCCGGGGAAGCGGGGGGGGGGGGGATACTTATCTAATCCTATACTGCCACCACCAGAACAACAGTGATGTTAAGATGGGACAAACATCACTGATGGGACAATGTGAAGGCTAGTAGCGCTCGCCGGGATTCGAACCCACAACCGCAAGCATGTGGATCAGAGTTAGATGTAGTAAAAAGATCCGTGACATGGCTGTCATCATATCTTTCTTGCCGAACAATCACGACTTCACACAATCTTCTCTTTCTTGCCGAACAATCACGACTTCACACAATCTTCGCAGTCGACTGTGCCACGAATGAATCGATCAGCAGAAGAAGAAGCAGTCAATCAAAACTGATAGAAAGGTTGTTTTTTTCCTGGACACGGCTACATGCTGTGTTGCACAAGGTAGTGATTAAGGACTGTAGGGGACAAGCGACGATTGCACTGACACAGACGGAGCCGCTCAATCAAGAGGAAAATTGCCCACTGTGTCTATGGGGGGGGATAAGTCGTCTCATCCATCTTGATCCCCAGGGGGTGGGGGTGGGGACAGGGGGAGGGCGGGGGAAGGGTTGGGGTGGTGGTGGTGGAGCGTTTAATAGAGGATCGAGCAATCACAGGTCGCTGTCTGGGCTTTGACCTCCAAACGACTGTCAAATTGCCGGTTGTCAGTCCCAAGTTGCCCTTTTGCCAAATAATCCCCAGGCTACTGTTGATGGAGTGTCTGTCGTACATGCGTTTAACTTTTCTGGTGGTGGTGGTGGTGGTGGCGGTGGTGGTGGTGAGGGTGGAAGGTGGTGGTGGTGGTTCTCGTGGTGGTGGTAGGTGGGATGGTGAGGGTGGAAGGTGGGTGGGGTGGTGGTGGTTCTGGTGGTGTGGTATGGTGGCGGGGTGGTGAGGGTGGAAGGTGGATGGTGGTGGTTGGTGTGGTGTTCTGGTGGTGGTGGTTCTGGTGGTGGTGTGGGTGGAAGGTGGTGGTGGTGGTTTGGTGGTGGTGTGGTGGTGGTGAGGGTGTGTGGTGGTGGTTTGGGTGGTGGTGGTATGGTGGTGGGGGTGGTGTGACAGTGATAGTGGTGGTGGTGAAAGTGTGGTGGTTGGTGGGTGGGGTAGTGGTGTGGTGTTGGTGGGTGGTGGCGGCGATGGCGGATGATGGTGGTTGTGATTGTGGTGGTGGTGGATACTGCTCGTGACTTTTGAAAAGTGTGTTGTGATGGTTTTTTTGGGTTTTTTTTCAGAATGTGTACTTCTATGCGAGGCTCCTCTGATCTTTCACCTGTGATCTTTTTGTTTGTTTCAGACAGGCTTGAAAAATGGATGGGCTTCAAACCAGAACCAGCTGTCTGACAGATAGTCGACAAGGTAATTTTGCTGTTAATGACATCGTAATACTATATTCTACTGTAAACGGTTTCTGAACATTCGAAATAATTGTGTTTATATAACTGACCATTTGTTTTGCCTCCAAGTGTCTGTCTAGTTCCCACTGGAAACAGAACGTTGTAGGTCCAGCAGGTTGAAAGTAGAGAAGTCCTACTGACCTTCCAATTTTCTGAACTCACTGAGCAAAACAAGCCGCAACCTCACATACGTGATCATATACGCGGATGACCCGGTCATCAATGGCAATATATATATATATATATATATATATATATAATATATATAATATAATATAATACATGTATAATTTTATTTATATATGTATATATACACATATTATTATAAATGTGTATATCACTGATAAGGAAGATTAAGAAAAGAAAGGCAATATATAGGCCAGTTTATGAGGAAAGGGGAATTAGAGTACCTGGTCACAACAGAAAAGCTGGAGGGAAAGAGAGCACCAGGTAGACCAAGGGAGATAATATTGGACGGACTTGAGGGTGGCTGAGGAACAGAGAGGGTGGAAGATGTGCTTGCAGCAGCAAGGGACCGATAGATATGGAAGGCCATGATCGCCAACGCCATGCAGCAGGGAACATGACGATGATATACATATACATATATATACACAAACACACATATATATATATATATGTATAGTGTATCTGTGTATGTGTGTATACATACACATACATACATACATACACAGATGTATGTGTGTGCGCGCGGTGTGTGTGTGTGTGTGGTGTGTGTGTGCGCGTCGCGCGCATGCGTGTGTGTGTGTGTGTGCGCGCGCGATGCGTGTGTTGTGTGTGCGCGCATGCTGTGGTGTGTGTGTGTGTGTGTGTGTACAAAGTACTATAAAATTGTCGATGCTTTCAACTGAAACTAACGCTTGTGAATACCATAGCAACATCAGTGAAAAAAACAAAAAAACTCGTTCCATTTACAGACAGTGAAGGACGGGAAGACCAAAACTCAATTGGTGCCAGACGGTTGACCGAGACCTACAAGTGGTGATAGACACTGGAGTGATGCCCTCTATCCTCTCTCCGACCGAGACCGTTTGAGATCTTGATGACTTTTCTGCTTTTATTCTAGTCGTTTCGCTAAACTTTCTTCTCTCTCTCTCTCTCTCTCTCTCTCTCTCTTTCTTTCTCTCTTCTTTCTTTCTCCTCTCTCTCTTTCTTTCTTTCTTTCCTTTCTTCTCTCTCTCTCTCTCTTCCTTCTTTCTCTCTCTCTCTCTTTCTCTTCTCTTCTCTCTTCTTCTTTCTTCTCTCTTCTCTCTCTTTTCTCTTCTCTCTCTCCTCTCCTCTGTGTGTGTGTCTCTCTCTCTTTCTCCTCTCTCTCTCTCTCTTCTCTTTCTCTTCTTGTCTGTCCTCTCTCTCTCTTTCTCTCTTTCTCTCTCTATCTTCTCTATCTTCTATCTCTATCTGATCTTTTTATCTATCTATCTATCTTAAAATTGCTAACCTTAAACTCGTGATTTTATACATAAATAACAAAAGGCATGTTTCAAACAAACAAAAAGGGATAAAGAATGGTGGTGTGGCTCAGATTCTCCTTTTCATGTTCCTGCAAAGACAGCAGTACCCAAGATAAACCTTAAAGGGAGAGCATACAGTGTCTTGTCCCTGTGCAGACATGAGTTAGTGTTCCTTTAGTGACGTCTCAGACTGCAATCGATTCAGGAAGATCAAATATCGCTGCCATAGCACTAAGTGATTTGGTTGTCAAAATCTGAGACAGAGAGTTTGGAACTCCTAAGCTGACAGAATGCTTTTGGCATCTTCTGACGTCTGCAGTCGGGTTTCTTGATCCTGTTATCTGCAAGTTGGGTTTTTTATTCAATCTGACCGTCTGCTGAGATTCGTAGTCTGGGTTTTGTCAGTATCTCGTGTGGTCATATCAAAAAACAATGACTTGTTGTACAGGTGGAAAAACAGTTCTAATACACACGCACGCGCGCGCGTGCGCGCGCCTACATTTCGTTTACAATAAAAACAAAAGAGTGTTTCATTACAGATTGTACCGTTTCACTGTTACCAAACTTGAGGACAGTAGGCCTATTAATAAAAATCACCCATATGCACGCGCGCACAAACACACAAACGCACACACACACACACACACACACACACACACACACACACACACACACACACACACAACAGAGACAGAGACAGCCAGACAGACAGAGACACAGAGAGACAGACAGACAGAGTAAGAAAGAAAGAAAGAAAGAAAGAAAGAGAGAGAAGAAGACAGACAGACAGAGACAGACAAACAGAAAGAGAGAGAGAGAGAGAGAAGAGAAAGAGAGAGAGAGAGAGAGAGAGATGTGCGTATACATGTGGAGTCCTTATCTTGTTCATTTTATTTACCAACCGCTTGAAGGGCCTCTCCTTCTGTCTCTGTCTGCTCCTCTTCAAGTAGTCAAGTGGGCATTAAGATAGCTTCAAATAATCTTTTCCATTCCCGAGAAGTTTGTGAGAAGCTTGCTCTTGGACAGTTCCAGAAACTTTCTTCGATTTACGACGACACTGGCCCTCAGTTTTAAATTAAGGCAAATACGGCAGAAAAGAGATAGTTATGACTTCTCAGTTTATGTCATCATCAGGCAGAAAATAATGCACTATATTCAGACTCTTTTTTCTGATTTTTGTCACAGTGGATTTACTGTGTGCTCTCCCCTTTGTGAAGCGGGTCGCCGCAGTCCAGCGCCGCCCTTCTTTTTAACCAAGACTTTAGAAGGGCGAGAAAGCTAACTGGCCTTCAATGGGAGGTATCTGGGAAATGAACCCGTCTCTCCAATGTTTCATACCAAGGCAGCTGGGTAAATGTTCTGCTCTTCACGATTTTCAACTGCCGTGGGATCTTTAGCTTGCGCAGCCAGAAGGCACAAGTGTCCGACTTGTTTCTCGTCCCCTTCTGAAGGACTAGACGTTCAGTTTGATATTCCGGTCAAGCTGAGGAGAAAATTCGAGGCCACAAGGGGGAACGAACCCTGGAACTTCAGGTTTAGTTACTGGCAGGCGAATGTCTGAACGTTGCAGCTACAAGTACCATGGCATTTATCTTTTATATTAGAACAGTATTAGTGTGAACATCGGAAATAGCTGGCAGAACAAACGAGACAGTCTTGATGGAGGCAGACACAAGTAGATCACTCATAAGGAAGATTAGGAAAAGTCAGGCAACATTTATAGGCCATTTTATGAGGAAGGGGGACTGGGAGCACCTGGTCACAACGGGAAAGCTGGAGGGAAAGAGAGCACCAGGTAGACCCAGGGAGAGAATGCTGGACGGACTTGCAGAGTGGCTGGGGATGAGGAGCGTGGGGGAGATGCTAGGGTCAAGGAGAGATAGAGATGGTTGGAAGTCCATGGTCGCCAACGCCATGCGGCAGGGCACCTGATGATGATGATGATGATTAGTGTGAACATCTTCATCCCATATTACACATAATGCAATTAAATCAGGATGGGTTGTAAATGACGTGGTCTGGTCTTGTGTGGTGTGTGGTGGTGGATAGGTGGTTTGTAGGTGGTGGAGGTGGGTGGTAGGGTGGTGTGGTGGTGAGTGGTGGTGGTGGTGGTGGTGGTGTGTGGATGGTGGGGGTGGTGGTGGTGAGTGGTGGTTGGTAGTGATGGTGGTGTGGTGTGTGGTGGGTGAGTGATTGTGGTGGTGGAGGGGTGGAGTGATGGTGGTGGTGGTGGTGTGGTGGTTGGTAGTGATGGTGGTGTGGTGGTGGTGGTGGTAGTGATGGCGGTAGTGGTGTGTCTATTCGAGGGATCTTATCTTTGTGCAAGCCGTCCCACGTTGATGCTGCAGTCGTACTGGAAGTGTCAGTGTTGCACAGCACACCCCCACCACCCCACCATCCCATCCCCACTTTGCTTCCATTTCAAGATCGTGTGAAAGTTTAGATGTTTGCACAGATTCAACAACTCTTGACAGACAACTGGGTGGAGTTCAAGCGGAGTTGTCTGAGAGCGATGGATATCTCTTGAACGTACGTGTGTGTGTGTGGTGTGTGTGTGTGTGTGTGTGTGGGGGTGCGTGTGTCGTGCGTGCGTGGTGTGTGTTGTGTGTGTGTGTGTCTCTCTCTCTCTCTCTCGGTGTGTGTGTGTGCCTGTGTGCATTATGTATAGTGTTGTGTGTGTGTGTGTGTGTGTGTGTGTGTGTGTGTGTGTGTGTGTGTGTGTGTTAGTGTGTGTGTGTGTGTGTGTGAGTATGTTGTGTGTGTGTGTGTGTGTGTTACGTGTGTTATGTGTGTGTGTGTGTGAGAGAGTATGTGTGTGTGTGTGTTAGTTATATTAATATCTCTCTCTCTCTCTCTGCGCGTGTGTTTGCCTCGTGTGCATTTTATGTGCTGTCTGGTGTGTGTGTGTGTGTGTGTGTGTTGTTGTGTGTTGTGTGTGTGTGTGTGTGTGTGTGTTGAGTATGGTATGTGTGTGTGTGTGTCTCTCTCTCTCTCTCTCTCTCTCTCTTCTCTCTCCTTCTCCTCTCTCTCGTATGTGTGTATGTGTGGTGGGTGTGGGTGTTTGGGGGGAAGGGTGAAAAAAACTGGCAGGATAAAAGATGTACGATCAGAACCCTTCCCTGTCCAAACCTGGCCTTTATCACTGACGTGGCCTTAATCTCTACGTAAACAGCCCTTATTACGACTCTCAGAAAAGCTCTCGGCATTGATTCCAGAATTTTCACACACAAAAAACTTCAGTCTTTGCTGCAATTTCTGACAATCAATCAATCACCGTGCACTGGAGCCGACGCTTTCTTCCGCGGGAATCATTTTGAAGTGGTGGGAGACATCGAAGACCCCCGGCCCTGTCCCTGCCACAGAGACATCTTAGATGTCTGTGGTCCCTGCATATGTATATGACGCTTCATCATTCCCCTTCTGTGAGAACCCGCTGCCCACGGCCATGTCACTGCATTGAATGCGGATACGAGACGTCTGAGCCATATGATAATCCTGTCCTTTTCTTTTCTCTTTTTTTTTCTTCTTCTTTTGTGTATTTTTTGTACTCTCTCTCTCTCTCTGTTTTCTCTGTCTCTCTCTCTCTGATCTCTCTCTCTCTCTCTCTCTCTCTCTCTCTCTCTCTCTTCTTTTTTTTGTACTCTCCCTCTGATTTTCTCTCTCTCCTGTCTTCTCTGCTCTCTCTGTTCTCCTCTCTCTCTCCTCTCCCCTCTCTCTCTCTCTCTCTGAGAAACGCCTCTTAGTAAACTAAGACACCTGTGCGAGCGACAAAATCACTGTTCCCGGTTTCTCCCTTTTTATGCATAGATTTACAAAATTATTAATGGCTTAAAAATGTACGCTTAAAGCATTTAACCGAGCGAGAGACAAGACAGAAGACAACAGACAGAGACGAGAGACTGATAGACAGATCGACACAGACAGACAAAGACAAAGACATAGAGACAAGGGGGACAGAGAGAGAGACAGAGAGAGAGATTGACAGAGACATGACAGAGAGAGAGAGAGACAGACAGACAGAGAGACAGACAGAGACATTCAACAGACAGACAGACAGCGATAATAGATACATAAACAGACAGACAAACAGACATAGACAGAGAAGAGATGTCCTTAAAACCGATCTTTCAACACTTACATACCACTCTGCCACGTGTAGCAAACGAACAGACAGTACCGTCTGATGTCGTACATACACCCTGTCCGTAGTTCTCACCCAGCCAGCACTGATCAGATAGCCTGGAGACATACTGCTCCCTACTCCCCCAGCACTGATCAGATAGTCAGAGACATACTGCTCCCTACTCCCCCAGCACTGATCAGATAGTCTCGAGACATACTGCTCCTTACTCCCCCAGCACTCATCAGATAGTCTGAAGACATGCTGCTCCCTACTCCCCCAGCACTGATCAGATAGTCTCGAGACATACTGCTCCCCACTCCCCCAGCACTGATCAGATAGTCTGCAGACATACTGCTCCCTACTCCCCCAGCACTGATCACATAGTCTGGACACATACTGCTCCCTACTCCCCCAGCACTGATCACATAGTCTGGACACATACTGCTCCCTACTCCCCCAGCACTGATCAGATAGTCAGGAGACATACTGCTCCCTACTCCCCCAGCACTGATCAGATAGTTTGGACACATACTGCTCCCTACTCCCCCAGCACTGATCAGATAGTCTGGACACATACTGCTCCCTACTCCCCCAGCACTGATCAGATAGTTTGGACACATACTGCTCCCTACTCCCCCAGCACTGATCAGATAGTCTGGAAACATACTGCTCCCTACTCCCCCAGCACTGATCAGATAGTATGGAGACATACTGCTCCCTACTCCCCCAGCACTGATCACAAGTCTGGAGACATACTGCTCCCTACTCCCCCAGCACTGATCAGATAGTCTGGAGACATACTACTCCTTACTCCCCCAGCACTGATCAGATATACTGCTCCCCACTCCCCCAGCACTGATCAGATAGACTGCAGACATACTGCTCCCTACTCCCCCAGCACTGATCAGATAGTCTGCAGACATACTGCTCCTTACTCCCCCAGCACTGATCAGATAGTCTGCAGACATACTGCTCCCTACTCCCCCAGCACTGATCAATAGTCTGGAAACATACTGCTCCCTACTCCCCCAGCACTGATCAGATAGTCTCGAGACATACTGCTCCCTACTCCCCCAGCACTGATCAGATCGTCTGCAGACATACTGCTCCCTACTCCCCCAGCACTGATCACATAGTCTGGACACATACTGCTCCCTACTCCCCCAGCACTCATCAGATAGTACTGGAGACATACTGCTCCCTACTCCCCCAGCACTGATCAGATACCCTGGAGACATACTGCCCCCTACTCCCCCAGCACTGATCAGATAGTCTGGACACATACTGCTCCCTACTCCCCCAGCACTGATCAGATAGTCTGGAGACATAATGCTCCCTACTCCCCCAGCACTGATCACTGGACACATACTGCTCCCTACTCCCCCAGCACTGATCAGATAGTCTGGAGACATACTGCTCCATACTCCCCCAGCACTGATCAGATAGACTGCAGACATACTGCTCCCTACTCCCCCAGCACCGATCAGATAGCCTGCAGACATACTGCTCCCTACTCCCTCAGCACCGATCAGATAGCCTGCAGACATACTGCTCCCCACTCCCCCAGCACTGATCACATAGTCTGGACACATACTGCTCCCTACTCCCCCAGCACTGATCAGACAGTCTGGAGACATACTGCTCCCTACTCCCCCAGCACTGATCAGATAGTCTGCAGACATACTGCTCCCTACTCCCCCAGCACTGATCACGATAGTCTGGAGACATACTTCTCCCTACTCCCCCAGCACTGATCAGATAGTACTGGAGACATACTACTCCCTACTCCCCCAGCACTGATCAGATATACTGCTCCCCACTCCCCCAGCACTGATCAGATAGACTGCAGACATACTGCTCCCTACTCCCCCAGCACTGATCAGATATACTGCTCCCCACTCCCCCAGCACTGATCAGATAGTCTGGAGACATACTGCTCCCTACTCTCCCAGCACTGATCAGATAGTCTCGAGACATACTGCTCCCTACTCCCCCAGTACTGATCAGATAGTCTGGACACATACTGCTCCATACTCCCCCAGCACTGATCAAATAGTCTGGACACATACTGCTCCCTACTCCCCCAGCACTGATCAGATAGTCTGGACACATACTGCTCCCTACTCCCCCAGCACTGATCAGATAGACTGCAGACATACTGCTCCCTACTCCCCCAGCACTGATCACATAGTCTGGACACATACTGCTCCCTACTCCCCCAGCACTGATCAGATAGACTGCAGACATACTGCTCCCTACTCCCCCAGCACTGATCACATAGTCTGGACACATACTGCTCCCTACTCCCCCTTCCTCCTTCAGACAGAACGATGGCTCAATGGAAGTGACATCCACACACCAAGAGGACGTCTGTTCAGTTTTGATAATGGATCGCTATTTTATATTCGACATCGTTGCTCTTCTGCAAACAAACTCTATCATCACTCCCCTCCGTCCCTTCCTCCCAGCCTGCCTCTCTCTGTCTGTCTGTCTGTTTCTGTCTCTCTCTCCTTCCTCTCTCTCCCCCCCCTCTCTCTCTCTTTCTCTGTCTCTCTAGCTCTCTATCTATCTTTCACACATACACATACACACACACACTCTCTCTCCCTCCCTCTCTCTGTGTAACAACACATACACAGACATACACACACACACACACACACACACACACACATATATATGTATATGTGTGTGTATATATACATGTATACATATATATATATATATATGTGTGTGTGTGTGTGTGTATCTCTGTGTGTGTGTGTATACATATATGTACAAACAGACAGACAGACAGACAGATATATAGATAGATAGATAGATAGATAGATATACGTGCGCGCACACGCACACTTACCCATCCACACACACGCGCGCGCGCGCGCACACACACACACACACACACAAATATATAGATATAGATATGTATGTATGTATCACTTGTTGCGAGACTGGATACATCAACTCGGCGTAATTCATCGGATTAACCTTCTTACTTTTACTTTACTTTTTCCTTCCGCTTGTAACGCTGGGCGTCGCGGGGAGATACAGTCGTCTGTCAGTAGCAAGACGGGTGGCCTGGAGAAGGGACATCTCGTGAGCTCTGAGGGTGTCTGCCACGGAGTCGCTCCATCGTCGTCTTGGTCTTCCTCTGGCCCTCCAGCCAGAGTATCTGGTGTTGTATGCCCGAAGAGCTGGTTGGTTTAGGGGCATACGTGTGAGGTGTCCGAACCACTTGATCCTCATATGTTCGATGTGTTGTAGGATTGGTATTGCTCCTACCATGTCTCGTATCACCTCATTTCTGATCTTGTCCCGCCTTGTCTTGTTTACTGCTTTCCTCAGGCATTTCATTTAACAGGTGACCAGTTTTCTCTCGAGGACTTTAGTTAGGGACCATGTCTGGCACTGGTATATCAGCGTTGGTAGAAAAATGGTGTTGATGAGTTTCGCCTTAGTGCTGGTGGGAATGCTGGGGTGTTTCAGGAGAGGGCAAGTTGGTAGCTGACTGCGTTGGCTTTCTGGCATCTGGTCTCGATTTCTCTGTCTAGTTTGCCATTTTCAGTGAAGATGTGCCCAGGTATTTAAATTCACTGGCTTGCTTCTAACTGGGTTCCGTTGATGTTGATATCCAGTTTGTTTGGTCTCTTACTGACAGTCATGACCTCGGTCTTGCTGACGCTGATCTTCATGCCGTATGTCTCGCAGCTTTCACTGAGCTGGTCTGTGTGCTCCTGTAGCTGTATCTTGTCATTGTTCACCATTGCCTGGTCGTCCGCAAACATGAGTTCATTGAGTGCCTCAGGGTCTGGGTTTGCCTCCTTCGTAATCTGATCCATATAGATCACGAAGAGAAGAGGGGAGAGATTACAGCCCTGCCTTACTCCCGATGTCACTGGGAACCAGTCAGATGTTCCACTGGCGGTGCGGACTGCACTCCTGCTGTTGGCATAGATGGCCCGAATGTTGTCTAGCAGCTGGCCCTTGACGTCGTACTTCTCGAGGACCTTCCATAGCTTGTCTCTGTTGACTCGATCAAAGGCCTTTTCTTGATCAACGAATACAAGATGGAGATCTCGGTCGTATTCGATCGCCCTCTCGCACAGTTGTCGTAGTGCAAAGATTGCATCGGTGCACCCTCTTCCTTTTCTGAAGCCAAATTGGGCGTCACTGAGGAGATGTTCTGTTTTCGCTCGAGTGCGCTGCTCAGGATCTTTGCGTACATTTTCCCTACATGACTGAGTAGTGATATGCCTCTGTAGGTACTGCAGTCTTTCTTGCTGCCCTTCTTCTTCCATATTGGCACCACTATTGCATTTTGCTAGTCTTCTGGTACTTTTCTCTCCTCCCAAGCTTTCTGAAAGATGGTGGTGAGCCATGAATTCCGGTTTCACCGCACACATGGATGCTTCAGTTGTTATGCCGTCGTCTCCAGCTGCCTTTCCTTTAGGACTGGTCTTCACTGCTTTTCTTACTTCACTCTCTAGGATGGTAGGTTCTGAGTGGTCTGGGTGGCTGGGGGTGAACCGGGACTGTGTGTCTTGTGCCCATATCCTGATGGGTTGAGTAGGTCTTTGAAATAGTTTTCCCATCTCTTCACTATTTTCTCCTCTCCATGCAATGTTTCCCCGCTTTGCATCGTTGATTATAGTGGTTGGATCGAAAGGTTCATCTCGCACTCTCATCGCTTTCACACTCTTGTAAAACTCTCTTGGTGAAGCTTTGCATGTTTCACAGAGTTTTTCACCATACTGGGTCCATGACTTTTCCTTTGCTGTTCTCACAACATTCTTACTGTGTCTTCTTGCAAGTCTGTACTTGATGTAGTCCTCTTCATCCTTTGACTTGACCCAGATCTTGTATAGTTTCTTCTTTTCTTGATAGCATCCTTCACTTCTTTGTTCCACCAAGCTGTTGCCTTTCTGTTTCTTCCTCCTGTCCTTCTTGGTGCCACAGGCTTCTTTTATAGTGTCCAGGAGGACTGTCTTGAAGATGCCCCAAGCTTCCTCTACGTTTAGTAATGTAGGGTCACTACAGTCCAATTTTTCACTGATGGTGCATCTGATCTGAGTCTGCACCTCTTCGTCTTGAAGCTTGTGTATTTGAGTCTTTCCGGCTGTTTCTTCTTTTTAGTGAACCTCCTCTTCTTCTGAGTGTCCAACGTCGTGATGATTGGCCTGTGGTCTGTGTCCAGGCCTGCGTTGGGGATGGCTCTTGAGTCTCTGATGTTGCTCCGCATTCGAGATCTTACTAGTGTGAAGTCGATTTGAGATGAGACGTCGATGTCGCTCCATTTGTACCAGGTGTAGATCTGAGTGGCTCTGTGCTGGAAGAAGGTGTTGGTGACAATAAGGTCATGCTCTGCACACATTCCAATACATGATTGCCCTTGTAGTTGCATGGTGTTCTGTGGTCACTGTGTGGACCAAGGTGTTTTGTCCATGGTGTTCTTCTCTCTCCGACTCTGCCATTGAAATCTCCCATGACGTACAGGTCTTTTGGTCCGGGATGCTGATTGATGGTGTCCGAGAGTTTTTCGAAGAGAGTCCTTATCCTCATCTGAGTAGGAGTCATTACATGGTGCATACACTTGAATGTAGTTATTGATCTTGTTGTCCTCCCTAATGCCGATCTTCAAGAGTCTTTCTGAAATGAACTCCGTACTCACTAGGTCTTTTGCCTTGTCATGGTGTAGGATGAAACCCACGCCATGTGCTGCTCTCTGTTCCTTGCTTACACCGCTCCAAATGAGAACATAATTGGCGTCTATTTCCTTTGTTCCTGTTCCTTTCTTTCTGGTGTCTGCAATGCCCAGTATGGAGATCTTGCGCTGGGTCATGAACTCTACTATCTCTGGTTCTTTGTTCGTCAAACCGCAAATGTTCCAGGTCCCAACCTTTTCGTTTTTCTTTATTCGTTGTCCGTTTTCCTCGCCGCGTCGTTTTCCGTTGTATCCGTCCGTTTGTATCTCCTTATATTTTCTTGAGCAATTTGTTTATCCACTGCCGGCCTGCTAAGCCAGTCACAGCTTCACCAGTGCCCCGTTGGCCATCATTACCTGTTTCCACCTCCCACGACGAGGACGGGATTAACCTTCACCATTTCATATTAGCTTTTCCGCCTGCCAAACATGGAACCACTGATTCTTGTCACTTTTCTTGTTGCTGAGTAAGACCCGGTGACTGCGGGAGACAATACATTATTTATAAAGTAATTCAGTCATCACCCCCCCCCCCCCCCTCTACTCCCTTCTCATCCCCAGACACTCTGACGTCATCTCTAAGATCTTCTGTGCAGTGGAGAGGAAACGCAAAACGCGCAAAAAGTCAAAATGACCGTGACCTATCTGTCTGCACAAGAATCCCCGCAGGGACAGATAGTTAACCCCTTTGACTCCTTCACCCTGTCCACCAGCATCCTGTATTGGCAACCATGCTAGGAACGCAAAAACTTAACCCTTTGATTCCCCCACCCTATCCACCAGTTTCCTGCAGGAAGCTGGTGGATAGGGTGAGGGAATCAAAGAATTAAATTTTTGCAATTGGCGGATAGGGTGCGGAAGTCAAAGGGTTACAGTTGATGGCATGCTAAACAACAAGACGCTTCCAAGATTTCTGGCCGCGGTGCTATATCATATCACTGTTATTGTTGTTTTTGCTTAAAGTCCAGCCGACTGCGTAGAGCCATATCAGGGCTATAAAAGTTTTAAAACATACGCAATACGTCAACAGGGAAAAAAAGGAAAAGAAAATCAAGTACACTTATCAATGCATTCGCGCATATAATTTAAGGAGATGCTCCTGACGATGACCATACCGACCAACTTATCACACAGGGGATTAAAAAAAAACATACCTGTAATACAAAGCTAAACATAACAAATGACTCTAAAGCATATATATAAACGGCCTAAATTACTCAAAATTGTTCCGCACATCTCATTTCACCAGAGCCAAAAATGCACCCAATACATGTACCCAATTATCAATCATAAGAGAAAGTACGTAAGGTTTTATCAAACAAATACACATGAATGGACCAGCAAGGCAGAAAATGATAATGAAAAAGGGCATGAAGCAAATGAGAAGAAAGAAAGAAAGAGACTGACAGAAAAGAGGAAATTTCTAGCACAGAATTTCCAGAAGGTGGGGACACTATTCATACTAAAAGAGCCTCCGGTATCCCCACCGAGGGTGGGGGGGTGGGGGGGATACTATATTATAGAAAAAAGATCGAAAAGGATGAACGGCACAAAGAGTCCTGTAAACCTGATCAATGTTATATGGGGAGTACTGTCCCACAGCCTTAACCCCGATGTCTAGGAAGTGAGGCCTCAATTTCAGGTCAGAATTGGGGGAGTGGGGAGGGACAGATCCAACTCATCTCTCTGGTGCTTTAACTTTTCTAATCGTGAACAGGGCCAGATATCTACCCGTTCATAACTGGGTGAACTGGGAAACCGCTCACATACAAAGATCCGCAAGCTTGGCTCGAACACACGTTCTTAAAGCCCGATCGGCACACTTAACCACATCGACACAGAAGCAGGTGTTTCCCAGCCCACTCATCCCGACTAACAACTCCTCCCCAGGAGCACTTAGCGCTGGCCTAGCGCATTCCCGGAACCACACTTGTGAATTCTTGACAAGAAAAGCTAAGGAAGAACAAGAGCACAAACCGGATCTGTTACAACGTATCTCATCAATGTCATCAATGGTCAGCCAGCGCGCACTGCCACGCAAAAATTCGTACATTTTACTAGATATTCCATGCACATTCCTCCCATTTTAGAAACATCACAAAGTTTTTATCATAGAGTGAATTTTAAAAAAATGTTTTCTTCAGTGCACATTAGACTCAAATAGGACTGTCTACCGAAATGATAAATGGCTTGCAAATTATTTCCTGAAAACGCAGAAAAACGTATCATCATCCACTGTGATAGCAAATGAAATCAAAAGTAGAAGGTCGAGAAAGGGTGGACAAATTGTTCCAAGGAATTTTTAAAAAGTGCATTTATAACTTAATCGTAACCTTTCACTTTTCATAGTGTAAACATCTATATACAATCTTCCTAAGCAATACGTTGAAACGTTAAGCTTTAGATTTTGCAGATATTGTTGTGTATGCTGTTTTCGACGAAATATACCGATATGGCTGAGTATACAGCTAAGGCCTTAACACACGCTGTTTGACTGGTAGGCAGGACACACACACACACACACACACACACACACACACACACACACACACACACACACACACACACACACACACACACACACACACACACACACACACAAACCAAGCTTCAAAAAGGCATAAAGGCCACAGACAGCAAACAGACCCTTCTGGCAGAGAACCCCTTTTCTGGTGTGTTGGACATTTTGTGTGTGTGTGATTCTATTTACCTTGTCGCCATGGGTGATGTAGGCTCCCAATTTATGCACATTTGTGAGATCAGTTCCTTGGCGGATCTGAGCAAGGGGAGGAAGGGAGGGAGGGAGAGACAGATAGACAGACAGACAGACATACAGAGACAGACAGACAGACAGACACAGACAGACAGACAGACATACATTCAGAGACACACAGAGAGGGAGAGACAGACAGACAGACAGAGACAGAGACCGAGAGAGAGAGAGATAGCAAGAGAGACACAGAGAGAGAGACACACACACACACAAAGGGAGGGAGTCAGAGACAGACAGACAGACAGACAGACTGACTGACAGACAGAGACACAGAGACAGTGAGACAGGGAGAGAGAGAGAGAGAGAGGCAGACAGAGACACAGAGAAAGAGAGTGAGAGAGAGAGTGAGTGAGTGAGTGAGTGAGTGAGTGAGTGAGTGAGTGAGTGAGTGAGTGAGTGAGAGGCAGACAGAGACAGACAAAGACAGACAGAGATAAAGACAAAACTGAGGGACAAAGAGACAGGCCGAGAGAGAAAAAGACAGAGAGAGAAAGAAGACGGAGAGAAAGAAAGAAAGGAGGAGGAGGTGTGATCATTCCGACACCTACCGCGCCCAGAGGCCAACAGCTTACAGTCTAGCAGAACCAGATGACAGACTGAAAGGTTCCAGACTTTGCAGACAGAACGCCTAACCTTACAGCCACTGACCACTGGTCTGAAAAATGAAAGGGGACCGTCATTTCAGCCGCTATCTGGACACGATTGCCCTACCAGGCAACAATGTCTCCAAAACGCAGTTCTTGTTAACCCTTTGACTCCGGCACCCTATCCAACAACTGCAAAAACTTAACCCTTTGACTCCTTTATCCTATCCACCAGCTTCTTGCTTGACTTCTTTACCCTATCCACCAGCTTCTTGCAGGTAGTTGATGGATAGAGTAAAGGCGTCAAAAAATGGTTCAGTTTTTGCTTTGCCTATCAATTAACAACAGAAAGAGAGTCCTTGAATGTTATATAGAACCAATACTGTTGTACGGATGCGAGGCGTGGACAGTCAGCAAGCAAAGCCAGAGCAGGATCGAGGCAGCCGAGATGTGGTTTCTCAGAAGAATGTTGAGAGTTCCATGGACAGCAAAGAAAACAAACGAGACAGTCTTGATGGAGGCAGACACAAGTAGAATCACTCATAAGGAAGATTAGGAAAAGACAAGCAACATTTACATGTATAGGCCATTTTATGAGGAAGGGGGATTTGGAGCTCCTGGTCACAACGGGAAAGCTGGAGGGAAAGAGAGCCTCAGGTAGACCCAGGGAGAGAATGCTGGACGGACTTGCATAGTGGCTGGGGATGGGGAGGGTGGGGGAGATGATGGGGGCAACGAGATAGAGATGGTTGGAAGTCCATGGTCGCCAACGCCATGCGGTAGGGCACCTGATGATGATGATGATGATGATGATGATGAGCATGGTTTACAGTTCAGAATGCTGGCAGATAGGGTGAGGGATTCAAAGTGTTAATAAAAATAAAAGTATCACTAACTGCTAGAAAGGGACCAGTGAACAGCTGCAGGGGCAGTCATAGAATCATAAACGCAGAATTGTAAAAGAACAAGTTCTATACAATAAATTACGACATACTATTTACTCCCCACTCAAGCCTGCCGAATGAAAATAGAAGTTCGCATCATCGTAGCGTACCTTATGCACACGTGTGTTATGTCAAAAAGCTGCATCAAGACAGTTATCATGTCTAGATAGTCCCCAAACAGCTGTCAACATGAGCTAAAAAGTGTAACCAGATGGTAAGTCTAGTCGCCAACTCTTCACATTGTCACAGGAATTCTAACATTTAACCCGAACTGAGCTCTGTACTGAGCCAACCCCTGGACCAGACCAGTGTCTGAGACTACAGAACATTTTAACCCTTTGACTCTCGCACCATTGTCAACCAAGCTAGCAAAGCAAAAACTTAACCCACCACTAGGGTGCGGAAGTCAGAGATAACTCAGGTGTACGAGCAATTCTTTCTTCACGAATGCTTCAACATAACATGACACGCACACTTGTATCTCTTTTCACACACTCGTCTCTCCTTTCACACACTCGTCTCTCCTTTCACACACTTGTCTCTACTTTCACACACTTGTCTCTACTTTCACACACTTGTCTCTACTTTCACACACTTATCTCTCCTTTCACACACTTATCTCTCCTTTCACACACTTGTCTCTCCTATCACACACTTGTCTCTACTTTCACACACTTGTCTCTACTTTCACACACTTGTCTCCCCTTTCACACACTTATCTCTCCTTTCACACACTTGTCTCTCCTATCACACACTTGTCTCCCCTTTCACACACTTGTCTCTACTTTCACACACTTGTCTCCCCTTTCACACACTTATCTCTCCTTTCACACACTTGTATCTCTTTTCACACGCTTGTATCTCTTTTCACACACTTCTCTCTCCTTTCACACACTTCTCTCTCCTTTCACACATTTCTCTCTCCTTTCACACACTTGTCTCCCCTTTCACAAACTTCTCTCTCCTTTCACACACTTCTCTCTCCTTTCACACACTTGTTTCTCCTTTCACACACTTGTCTCTACTTTCACACACTTATCTCTCCTTTCACACACTTATCTCTCCTTTCACACACTTGTATCTCCTTTCACACACTTGTCTCTACTTTCACACACTTGTCTCTCATTTCATACACTTGTCTCTCCTTTCACACACTTGTCTCTCCTTTCACACACTTGTCTCTCCTTTCACACACTTGTCTCTCCTTTCACACACTTGTATCTCCTTTCACACACATCTCTTTTCACACACTTGTATCTCCTTTCATACACTCGTCTCTCCTTTCACACACTTATCTCTTTTCACACACTTGTATCTCCTTTCATACACTCGTTCTCTCCTTTCACACACTCGTCTCTTTTCACACACTTGTATCTCCTTTCATACACTTATCTCTCCTTTCACACACTTATCTCTCCTTTCACACACTTGTCTCTCCTTTCACACACTTATCTCTCCTTTCACACACTTGTCTTCCTTTCACACATTTGTCTCTACTATCACACACTTATTCTCTCTTTCACACACTTATCTCTCCTTTCACACACTTGTCTCTCCTTTCACACATTTGTCTCTACTATCACACACTTATTTCTCCGTTCAAGCACTTATCTCTCCTTTCACACACTTATCTACTTTCACACACTTATCTCTACTTTCACACATGTGTCTCTCCTTTCACACACTTGTATCTCCTTTCACACACTTGTCCTTAATTCACACACTTATCTCTCCTTTCACACACTTATTTATCCTTTCACACACTTATTTATCCTTTGAAGCAACGTTTATGGACTCAGATTGTTGTACTGCTCTGCTGCTTTTGAGTTTTCTTCCATCCCATGTCAACTGATTCCACTGTTTGTAACCAAGTTGACCACAGACGCCATCTCAGTGCTGAATCATCCACTTTATCTTCTGTATGTGTGCGTGCATCCATGCGTGCGTGTGTGTGTGTGTGTGTGTGTGTGTGTGTGTGTGTGTGTGTGTGTGTGTACGCGCGCGCTCGTGTGTGTGTGTGTGTGTGTGTGTGGTGTGTGTTGTGTGTGTGTGGTGTGGCTGGCTGGCTATAAGTGAGAGAGAAACAGACAGACAGACAGACAGAGACAGAGAAAGACAGAGACAAAGACAGACAGACAAAACAGAGAGCCAAGCAGAAAGAGACAGAAAAGAAAAAAAAAACAGAGAGAGAGCTTAGAGTGAGAGAAAGAGAGAGAGAGAGATAGACTGACTGACACACAGACAGACAGACAG
>CM060306.1:16835548-16840548 GCA_030674185.1 Monoplex corrugatus | reverse complement strand
AGTAGATAGATAGATAGATATGTAGACGACAGACAGATAGAAACAAAGACAGAAGATAGTAGATACCAGATAAAATAGATAGATAGATGATAGACAGATAGATGATAGTTAGATAGATAGACAGATAGATAGATACATACATACATACACACATACATACATTCATACATACATACATACATACATACATACATAATACTAGACAGACAGAAGATAGATAGATAGATAGATAGATAGATAGATAGATAGATAGATAGATAGAAGATAGATAGATAGATAGATAGAAGATGATGGATGAGATGATGATGGATGGATGAAGGTAAAGTAGGTAGAGTATAGATAGAATGAAGATAGATAGATAGATAGATAGATAGTAGATAGATAGATAGATAGATAGATAGATAGATAGATAGATGATAGATAGTAGTAGATATATCATAGATTTGACTGGGGTAATCAGATCAGTATGAATCCATTTGACTTTTTGTAAAGGAGCAGGTAATTAAGCTGATTCGTAGCAAATTATCGTATGAGTATATCATGTAGAAGTTCGTTGAATGTCATTGAACAGGGTATCTAGACACTTAAGGTTACTATTACATAGAAATTATTAAGAAGCAATAGTGCAGTCCTTTCGAGTTTCATTGGGGCAGCTCTATCTTAGATATTTAATACTAATGCTAATTTGGCCTAGCCCGGTCCCAGTTTGCTCTAGGTCTTCGCATGTCTTCTGGTCTCTTGTCTTGGTCTCTCTCATTTTTTTCTCTAACCTACTATTCCCCTACACTCTAATTTTTTTTTCTCTCTCTTCTCTTGTCTTATTAAGTAACAAATCTATAAGACATACACACCAACACACACATCTTCTCTCTCTCTCATTAAAATGCACATACATGATGATATGACACGACAAATAACAAAACGAAGAACAACACAACCACACACACTTTCTCTCTTCTCTCTCTCTCTCTTCTCTCCTTCTTATGACATAATAAAACAGACACAACAAAAAAATACAACACAACAGACAGACGCGCGACATACATCCTTCAGTCATCTGAAGCACTATTTTCAAAGCTTGTATTCAAAAAAAGAGGGGGGAACACTATGTTCGTTGTACATTATTGTATAGAGTATGAACAATCAGAGAGATAGTAGGATGTGGGGGGAAGTGAAGTGACCAAACGATGTCTCAACGAAATGCCACAAGGATGAAATGACAGAATGCCTGTCGGCATACCAGTTGATACATAATATATAACAGACAGAGAGAGTGGGAGGGGAGAGAGAGAGAGGCAGACAGACAGACAGCGACAGAGAAAGACAGACAGACAGACAGACAGAGACAGAGAGAGAGACAGACACAGAGAGACAGAGAGACACATAGAGATACACACAGTGAGAGAGGGAAGAGAGAGAGAGAGAGAGAGAGAGAGAGACAGACAGACAGACAGACAGACATAGAGAGGAACAGATAGACAGATAATCAAGAGACAGACAGACAGACAGACAGAGACACAAACAGAGAGAGAGAGACAAAGACAGAGACAGGGACAGAGAAGCAGAGAGTCAGGCAAACAAACAGATACGTGGAGAAAGAGAAAGAGAGAAACAGAAACAAGAAGACAGACGAGAAAAATTAATATTAAACAGTTCTAATTTTGTGCTGGAGTAGGGGGGGAAAAACCCAACAACTGTCTTAATGCAATTACGTGCTCAGTAGCCCGAATGAAATCCTAGTTATGAGTCAGAAAGGGAGCAGAAAAGAAAGGGAAGAGAGATCACAGAGGCTGGATGACAAGAGTATGGTTGAGTATAGTGAAGGATACAGTGATTCCTACGCAGATTCGATTCCCAACCCCTGGCTTTGATTCTGACTATTTGACAGACTAAGGCTGGTTATAGTGCAGGACACAGTAATTCTTCGCAGATTACCAATGATTCGTTTTGACTCGGACTATTCGACAGAGTACGGTTGGATATAGTGAAGGACACAGTATTTCCTACGCAGACTCCCGACAACCGATTTTGATTCCCAACCCCTGGCTTTGATTCGGACAATGTGGCAGAGTATGGTTGGGTATAGTTGACAGACACAGTAATTCCTACGGAGATTCCCGACGATTCGTTTTGATTTGGACAATGTATGTGACAAGAGTACGGTTGGATATAGTGCAGGACACGGTAATTCCTACTCAGATTCTCACCGACTGGTTTTGATTCCGACCACGTGACAAGAGTATCATCATCATCATCATCATCATCAGGTGCCCTGCCGCATGGCGTTGGCGACCATGGACTTCCAACCATCTCTATCTCTCGTTGCCCCCATCATCTCCCCTACCCTCCTCATCCCCAGCCACTATGCAAGTCCGTCCAGCATTCTCTCCCTGGGTCTACCTCGTGCTCTCTTTCCCTCCAGCATTCCCGTTGTGACCAGGTGCTCCAAATCCCCCTTCCTCATAAAATGGCCTATAAATGTTGCTTGTCTTTTCCTAATCTTCCTTATGAGTGATCTACTTGTGTCTGCCTCCATCAAGACTGTCTCGTTTGTTTTCTTTGCTGTCCATGGAACTCTCAACATTCTTCTGAGAAACCACATCTCGGCTGCCTCGATCCTGCTCTGGCTTTGCTTGCTGACTGTCCACGCCTCGCATCCGTACAACAGTATTGGTTCTATATAACATAAAAGGACTCTCTTTCTGATGTTAATTGATAGGCATTTGTTGGTAAGAATGCTTGTCATCTTCTTGAATGACAAGAGTATGGCTTGGTATAATGAAAGACAGTAATTCCCACTCAGATTCTCAACGACTGGTTTTGAATCCGACTATGTGACAAGAGTATGGCTGGGTACAGTGCAGGACACGAAAATTTCCTACGCAGATTCTCGACGACTGGTTTTGATATCTACTATGTGACAGTATGGCTGGGCACAGTGAAGAACACAGTCATTTCTACTCAGATTCTCAACGACTGGTTTTGATTCCGACTATGTGACAAGAATATGGTTGGGTATAGTGAAGAACACAGTAATTCCTACGCAGATTCCCAAACCCTGTTTTTATTAAGACTGTGTGACAATAGCAGAAGAAGCATGGTCAGTCTTCAAGAACACACTGACAGACACACTTAGTAAAACCTGCGGCACAAAGACCGGAAAAGGGCAGGTAAAGCAGACAGCCTGGTGGAATGACACAGTAAAGGAGGCCATCAAGGAAAAGAAGAAGTTGTACAAGGTGTGGGTGAAATCAAAGCTAGAGGAGGACTACGAGAAATATAGAGTGGCAAGAAGACACAGCAAGAGGACAGTCAGAATGGCCAAAGAACAATCATGGAAAACATATGGAGAGGAACTAAGCGAACTGTGCAAGCTCTCGACACGACATTTTTACAAAAGCGTCAAAGCAATGAGATTACGAGACGAGCCATACAGCCAAACAACAGTAGTCAATGACAGAGATGGAAACCCTATCAGTGATGAAGACGGCATCAAGAAGAGATGGCAAGAATATTTTAAGGAACTCCTCAACCCAAACAGACAGGGATACACACAGAGCCAGTTTCACCCTAGCTATCCAGAACACGAAGAGCCAAACATCCTGAGATCAGAGGTACAACAGGCGTTGAAGACCAGCCCAAAGAACAAAGCAGCAGGAATTGATGGCATTACAACCGAAGCTATCCTGGCATGTGGAGAAACAGGAACCACTTGGCTGACCACAATATTCCAGAAAGCATGGACAGAGAGGAAAGTCCCAGAAGACTGGCAGCGTGCAGTCGTGGTACCAATCTGGAAAAAGAAAGGCAGCAAGAAAGACTGCAGCACGTATCGAGGTATATCCCTTCTGAGCCACACGGGAAAGATGTATACAAAGATCCTTGAACAGCGCACAAGGTACAAGGTGGAACCTCTACTGAGTGAGGCGCAGATGGGTTTCAGAAAAGGAAGAGGATGCACTGACGCTATCTTCGCTCTCAGACAACTGAGCGAAAAGACTATCGAACACAATAAAGAACTGAACTTCGTGTTCGTGGATCAAGAAAAGGCCTTCGACAGAGTAAATAGAAACAAGTTGTGGAAAACGTTAGAAGAATATGACGTTAGGGGGCAACTTCTAGACAATATAAGAGCCATCTATACCAACAGCATGAGTGCAGTACGCACCCAAGATGGACTCACGGAATGGTTTGAGGTGACGTCGGGAGTGAGGCAGGGGTGTGTTCTATCACCACTGCTGTTCATTGTATATATGGACAAAATCACGAAGGAAGCAAATCCCAACCCTGAAAATCTGAACGAGATGCTGTTTGCAGATGATCAAAGCCTTGCACATGAAAAAGAAGGGGAACTCCAGGAGCACACGAACAACCTGAACACACAATGTGAGAACTTCGGCATGAAAATCAGTATCAGCAAAACCGAGACACTGAAAGTCAGTAGAACACCTGGCCGCCTCAACATCAACATCGAGGGGACAGCACTGAAACAAGTCAGCGAGTTCAAGTATCTTGGAAGTATCTTCACAGAAGATGGACGTCTCAACAGAGAGATCGAGACAAGAGTTCAAAAGGCCAACAGCGTCAGCTACCAGCTTGCCCCACTCCTAAGACACCCCAACATCCCCATCGAGACCAAAGCCAAACTCATCGAGTCCATATTTAGACCAACCTTGACCTACCAGTGTCAGACATGGACCCTTACCAAAAGTCTTGAAAGAAAGATCACCACCTGCGAGATGAGATGTCTAAGGAGAGCAGTCAACAAAACCAAACATGATAAGATCAAGAACATCAAGATCAGAGAAATGATTGGAACAACACCAATTCTCCACTACATCCAACAGCAGAGAACCAGGTGGTTCGGGCACCTGACACGCATGGCACCTCACCAGCTTGCCAGTAAAGCTTACAACACAAAGGTGTCAGGGTACAAGGCAAGGGGTAGACCGAGGAAGACCTGGATCGAGGGTGTGAAAGAAACACTGAAGACCCACAAC
>CM060306.1:16828048-16830548 GCA_030674185.1 Monoplex corrugatus | reverse complement strand
TCTCTCTCTCTCTCTCAAACGACAATGAATGGTCTTGCTCTTTGATTTTTGTTGTGTATCAAGTTTTGTATTAATGATTTATTGCTGTTTTTTTGTTTTCACTAATTTTGTTCTAGGGAGATACGTAAATTCGCAACGACAATATTGAAAAAAAAAAAAGAAAGGGTTTTGGCAAAAAACTTCTACTGTTAGAGGGCAAAGTATCACTGTCATTGTCTTTCAATACCCTCACCTCTCCATGTCTGAAATATCTATATCTGTGAATACGAATACAAAAGAAGTTGATGAATAGGATTTTAAAAGCGTGATTCCATAATACGAAAAATCATATTCAGAGACTAGGAACTAATAAAAAATATTTTGCTGTTATTGTTGTTGTTGTTGTTTGTTGTTGTTTTCAAAATTATACAGAGACTAGGAACTAATAAAAAAAAATATTTTGCTGTTATTGTTGTTGTTTGTTGTTGTTCTTTTCAAAATTATACAGAGACTAGGAACTAATGAAAATATTTTTTGTTTCGTTTTATTTTGTTTTTGTTTTTATAAATTCTTCTTGAAGGACGCTTGAACTGGCAAACACATTCAGGAAGATGAAAAAGAACTCATGAACACTCATGTTCAGGAAACCGTCAGTCAGTAGCAATATTAACCCTTTGACTCCTTCATTCTATACATCATCTTCCTGAACTGATAAAATGGAGTCCTTTTTTTTCTTTCTTTTTTTTTTTTTCTTCAAACAAATCCCCCTTGAAGGACGCCTGATCTGTCAACGCATTCAGGGAAATGGGAGAGAACTCCGGAACACACATGTTCAGGAAACCGTCATTCAGTAGTAATATGAACCCTTTGACTCCCTCACCCTATCCACCAGCTTCCGGACTTCCGGACAGTTTGCACTGAAGGCACTGAAGATAAGAACATTCCGACAGAAAGATTCGTGTTGATATGATGGAATGATCAGTAGTGTCGATCTGAAATATTCCATAATAAGAGAAAAACAGAGATCGGAAGAGAAGAACAGCAGTCACAGTAAAAAGCAAATGGTACAAGGTAAACAGAGAAGAGACGGATCAGAAAAGAGAAGACGAGGACGATTAGACTGACGTCGATACAATCACACACTCCGATCTTTTTCAATAATGAAAAACCCTACCGGCGCCAGAAAAAGTCCGCTACTACTACGAAACTTTATCGTTTGAACAAGAAATCGCACAACCATAAAGCATAGCTATTGAGTGTATCACTAAACACTTTGCCTTGTGGCTAGATTACCAACGCCACACTAAGTTCCTAATGTACAGTACACGCCTCGTTAAGATAGCGTTGCGAAAGATCTTAGGACCTCAATCTTCCTTCCATCCAAATCTTGGTTTTCCACACCTCTGCTTTTATCAAAAGAATAAAGCAGTGCTTAAGTGATGTTTCCCACTATAGAGTACCAGCGAAACGTTTTGCTCTATGAAACTCTTTGGTTCCAGTTTTCCGCTTGTTCAAATGGGCATCAGAGCATGAGGCTGTCACTATTCCACATGTTCGTTATACCATGCCAAAGGAAAGGACAGTAATACTGGCAGATACCATCAGCCCGTGCAAAACGCGTATACGCTTGAGGCCTTGAGACGTATAAAAAAAACCAGGTCTTTGTAACCAAAGAGTTCATGATTTGGGATTGAAACTCCTTTGTCCATAATCAATCGAAAATGCAAAGAGACGTACAACCTCGCCGTGTGCTTAAAAGCATAGTAGTTCTGGCCAACCACAGTCACAAGTGGTCACATTTCACAGTTCAAATATTCATAAGTATGCCGGCGACATTCACGACGGAAAGAATTGATTTCTCCCTACAGCACAGACGCTCTCCACACCAGACAGCCGACTGAGTGAAAACGTGTCTCAAAGGAACAGTATCACAATTCGAAAGAAGCAACCTGTATTTGCAAGGACGTTAACCGTACTGCAGGTCACCCTGCACGGTCAGCCTCAAAAACATTGTTTTCGTGCGACTACCGGCACCATCCACGTATCACAGGGGCCCCCCCTCTAGGGGGAAGAAACATTCCTTCGACTGACTTGGTAGACGAGTTAATGAGATGGGTGTGCTGCAGATCAGCCATCCATAATTCAACTGGTCACTCAGTTATTTCCATTCAAACGGGATCTAACGCCCACGTGGTTCTCATCCATCTTTAGTGGGCACAAAGGGCAGATAACCTGAATTACCAACATTCCTTCGACCGACTCGGTAGACGAGTTAATGAGGTGGGCGCACTGGAGATCACGCCATCCATAATTCAATTTGTCACTCAGCAATTTCCATTCAAACGGGATCTAACTCTCACATGGTTCTTATCCACCTTTAATGGGCACAAAGGGTAGATAACCCAGAATACCAACATTTCTCAGCAAATACCAATGCCCAAGCAAATTACGGGACTGCGGAATGACGACCATGGCCGCTATGTCAATATCGCCATCACTGTCCAAGAAAATTTATAGGTAT
>CM060306.1:16815548-16823048 GCA_030674185.1 Monoplex corrugatus | reverse complement strand
TATGTTCTCGATGCATGAAATTGGATGGTAGTGTCAAATAGTGCAGCGGCCAACACCGAACCTGGTGACGCCGACAGGTGAGGTGAGACAGGTGAGACTTGTCAGTCATGAACAGCAGTAGAAGCGAGAAACTCTGCGGAGACCCGAACAGCTGACGGTCATCAGAGGAGAAATCCCCGTCAACCAAGTGTTCCGGCCCATAACTCCTAACACTCCTAGCGGACCAAGGCGCATTCAGGTCATGACTTCTACATGTCCCTGGCCTTTGCTTTCTCCATTTTCATGATCAGTACTTTCACAGCACACAGAAATACTCTTTTGTACCTCTCCAGGCAATACCATTTATACGACGTCGCTAAGACATGATTATAATAGTGTTATCGTAGAACCATCATCCCTGATGATACCATCTCTCTGACTGTCTTCTCGAAGACCTTTCTCTATTGAAACCGAGCTGTGGGGCCCGGATTCAAGGCCATATTTTTCAAATGTTAGGAACTTGACAGCATTCTCAGCCACACAAATTTCTGGCCAACTTTCATGAGTCATTTTAACATAAAGGAAATTTTATCACATGATGAACGATTGATGGCCTTGGAGTGTAACATAACTTTGTCAAAAAATCTGTCAATGCAATTTAATTCACCCAACAGCTGGTTTAACACCTTGTAATTGATAAAGTGTCGAATATTCAACGGTTTTGAGCTCAGTTCAACACGGCAATATAAAAACGTCTTACTGTCCATCTTGGTGTACCTGTTTGTCTTATGTAACAAACTAATGTTCATATTAGTTTATGTGACAACCTAATGATCACATTAGTTCAAAGTCTCACTCACTTCCCTCTCGTCTTCGTATCTTACACATGCTTTGTGTTTTGAGTAAGCCCGAGGAGTCTTTCAGGTCTTTTCAGGTACATTTGGGTGTAAAAGTACATATGAAGTTATCGAAGTTGATGAATCCTTGTACAGCTATCCAGACCCAAATTCAAAAGTGTTAGAAACCATACGTGTACCCACACAAAACTAATGGTTTCGAGTCTGACGGTACATAAACACGTTTGGTGTTATAGAGTAGTTCTATCAGCTAACACTATCTCAGGATTCTGACGCTTCACCACCTCCACTTTTCATCAATGTCAGATCAACTGTGGACACATTCTACTAGTTAGACAATACATAGAGCATCAACGGGTCTTTTCATGCAGAGTTGATGCTGCACATCTTCAAGGCCAGCTCCGCCTTTAAAAGACTGATAAAGAGGTTGAGGTAAGACCATAACATCAGCATCGCCAAAAACACTGATGCGTACAGAGCAGTAGTCTTGACCGTCATACTGTGCTTATTGCTACCAGACCAATTTCAAGTTTATATCGCTTAGAGCCCAGCAGACTACCAGAGCTATATCAGGGCTAACACCACGTCAAAAATAATCAAAAATCATGCTCACCGTTAACCTTGCAAGTCTAAAGCGCAATTAAAGAAAACCATACTCAGACGTAAAATCATATCAGGTGAAATCTATTAATCTCTTATAAAAACTGGAAAACTGGATCAGGAGGGCCATCTCGGAAGAGGTTCTTTAAGGAGTCCTCCATGTAGTGTTTATGTCTCACATCGTACAAGTCCCAGATCAAGAAGAAGGTGTCTGACGCTCAACGGCTCGTCACATGGTATACACCACGGCGCTTCTTCATTTTTTATAAAAAGATAGGAATGAGTGTAGGATGTGTGACCCGTGTGTAACCTACACAACACTGTCTCTCTCTTACGGTTCCCTTGCAGTACCTGCCTGGAGTACTTACCAACGACACGTTCAACTGCTGGACCAGCTCCACCAAAAGTGTCTTCGCAAGATATACAACATCACGTGGAAAGATCGAGAGTCCAACCTTCAAGTTATGATGATATGCAGCTTGCCAAACATAGAGAGTCTACTCATCAAGCGCGGTCTTCGTTCGAAAGGGCACTATGTCAGCACAGAAAACAACCGCAAAGATGTTTGTGTTCGGAGAACTCAAGCAAGGATACTGCGAGTACATCTTCCACCACCCCTGTCCTCAACCACCCTGCAAGTCCGTCCAATATTTACTCCCTGGGTCTACCTGGGTGTTCTCTTTCCCTCCAGTTTTCATGTTGTGACCAGGTGCTCTAATTCCCTTTCCTTATAAAATGGCCTATAAATGTTGTCTGTCTTTTCCTAATCTTCCTTATCAATGATCATCTTGTGTCTGCCTCCATCAAGACTGTCTCGTTTGTTTTCTTTGCTGTCCATGAAACTCTAAACATTCTTCTTAGAAACCACATTTCGGCTGCCGTAATCTTGTTCTGGTTTGCTTGTTGACTGTCATCTTATCCCACGGAAAGACCGACATCAAGCGTAGAAGATAAGATGGGATTGACTAGAAGAGTCCATCATGATCAACTCTGTGAACAAATGACTTCCTTCTTTTCAAGTCTGATAGTATTTCTCATAGGCATGTTGTCAGTCGAAGCGAAGTGTTTGGTGTGTATGCGTATATGGGTAGGGTGGTGGTGGTTGTTCTTTATCGTGGAATCAGTTCCCTCCTTCTAAGATGTTGACACAGACTACATATCAATCCTCCAATTCCTTCTCCCTGCGTAATGCAAGCCAGCCACAGGAGGCGTGCCGTTAGAAAGTTGGGATGATGGCATAGAAATCCTCCGCTTTGAAGTGGACAGGTTTAGCATCTTTTGCGACATAAGTGATAATGGACGTGAAGTGTTTACTTTCCTACATGGGACATTCCGTTCACACCGAGGTCTTTGATGATATGTGCTCAGACCTCGCAAACGTGTTGAGAGAGAGAGAGAGAGAGAGAGAGAGAGAGAGAGAGACACAGACAGACAGACAGACAGAGACAGACAGAGACACAGACAGAGACAGAGAGACAGGCGGGCAGGCAGAGAGAGAGAGAGATAGAGAGAAAGAGGACAGAGAGAGAAGCAGAGAGAGAGAGCGTGTGTGTGTGTGTGTGTGTGTGTGTGTGTGTGTGTGTGTGTGTGTGTGTGTGTGTGTGTGTGTGTGTGTGTGTGTGTGTGTGTGTGTGTGAATGCCAGCAAAAAGGAGTTTTAGTACGCTCTGGCTTATGATGTCTGTTGTGTTATTTTTGAAACACCGCTGCATGGTTGTGTTCGTTCGTTATTTCTGTTAACATTGATTCACACGTAAATGCTTTCAGACATTCTTAGACAAAAGAATGTCCAGAATGTTAGGTTGTGTGTGTGTGTGTGTGTGTGTGTGTGTGTGTGTGTGTGTGTGTGTGTGTGTGTGTGTGTGTGTGTGTGGCGCGCGCGCGCGCGAGCGCGGTGTGTGTGTATGTGTGTGTGTGTGTCTCTCTCTCTCTCTCTCTCTCTCTCTCTCTCTCTCTCTCTCTCTCTCTCTCTCTCTCATGGTTTTGTGTTCGTTCGTTATTTATGTTAACGTCTATTCACGTAAATGCTTTTAGACATTTTTAAACAAAAGAATGTCCAGAATGTTAGAAGTTGGGGTGTGTGTGTGTGTGTTGTGTGTGTGTGCGTGCGTGCGTGCGTGCGTGCGTGCGTGCGTGCGTGCGCGTGCGTGCGTGCGTGCGTGTGTGTGTGTGTGTGTGTGTGTGTATGTTGGACGATTCATATTGCCTTCAGCTCGATCATACCAACTGAAGTGTACAACACATCATCTTTTATTATCATCAGTATTGTTATCATCATCGTCGTCGTCGTCGTCATCATCTTCTTCCTCTTCTTCTTCCTCTTCTTTTCTCCTTCTCCCATCATCATCATCATCATCACCACCACCATTGTTATTATCATTACAATTGTGGGTATTGTTAGTATCATAATTAGCAGTAGTAGTTGTAGCAGTAGTAGTAGAAGCAGTAGTAGTAGTAGCAGTAGCAGTAGAATCATAATGATTAAGATGATGCTTATTGTTCTTGTTTCATATAGTCCTGAGAGTTCCGCGTCTCTGTGCGTGTGTCAGGTTGTGACAAAAATGTAAAGCACTATTTCTGTGTTGTTTCTGCATGGGATTTTCATTAATTCTAGTCAAATGTGTGGTCTGTCGGCAGAGTGGCGAATGCATAAGCGTAGAAATCATGGCGCAAACGTCAACATCATGGTCACACGGGAAACAGAAAGAAAGAAAGAAAGAAAGAAAGACAGAAAGACAGAAAGAAAGACAGAAAAGAAAGAAAGAAAAGACAGACAGACAGACAGAAAAGAAAGAAAGAAAAAAAAGAAAGAAGAAAGACAGACAGACAGAACAGAAAAAGAAAGAAAGAAAGAAATAAAAAAAGAAAAAAAACAGAAAAAAAAGTCCGCCAAACTAGCATTCTGGGGGGGGGGGGGGGGGGGGGTGTGACCAGCACTTTCTCAGGAACTCTTGACAATATTCAAAGGTCGTTTTCCACTGTCCCGACAGTCTGGCTTGGTCCTCGATGCAAGTCACGTTTCAATCCATCGGAAGCTTCTTAAAGGTCTCAGTGACCCGGAGAAGTACAAACTGGATTTTCTGTGATGAGTTTTGTATAAAAGGGAGATTGAAAAAATGGCATGTCTACGTCAGTATTACTGTTTTTATTATCATCATCATCGTCCTTATCATATCATCATTATTATGATTGTTACTGTTATTCACATCATTTTTTCATTTATCATGATTGTTAATCTATATTATATGTATACTTTTCTGGTGATAAGTGTGTATATACTTACGTGCGGATGAGCAGTTTTGTGGATGAGTGTGTAAATATTTTTGCCTTCTTAGAAATTGTAATGGCGCTTGGAGCTCTCCAAGGGAACAAGCGTCCTAAAATGTACTTCATCATCATCATCATTATTATTATTATTATTATTATATTTCATTATTATTATTATATTGTTCCGTATCATTACTATTATTGTCATCATCATCACATAAGTAGATAGAGTAGTAGTAGATAGTAGTGGTAGTGGTATATTGATGATGATGATCATGATCATCATCATCACCATCATCATCATCATCATCATATTTTGTTGTTGTTGCTGTTGTTCTATATTGCTGTTATTATCATCATCATCATCATATTTTCATTATATCATACATATCATCATCATCATTAACATCATCACATCACATCATCACGTCCATCATTCACTCATCATCATCATCATTCATCATCATCACCATCATCACCATCGTCATCATTCTTATCACCATCGTAACATGTTTTCTTTGCTATTGTTATTATCATTATGATTACCATTGGCCATTGGTGTGACCGCTAGGAATAAAAAATTATTAAATAAAGGCGCTAGGGTGAAAAAAAAAACAGAAATCGTTCAGCTGACCTAAGCGAGAATACCCTCGTCAACAACCATAACCAAAGCTCGGCTCTTTAAATATTGACATCTGAGTAGACATTGCAGTAACAGCATACTCCCCTAATCCTGTCTTCCACCCACAAGCCGCAATCCCCACCCACCATTTTTTTTTTTTTTTGTTGTACATTGTCTGTACATCGCCGTACATCACCGGTTCAGTTTCTTTTAAGTCCGAGATATGATTATTGACCCTGGAAAGAAAATATCAATGCGGCCAACAATCTTCTGGGGTGACTATTATTCTCACGAATCACCGACATTCATCAGACTCTCAGTCAGAGGAGGCTTACGTAGTTCGGTAAGTCCGTTTTTACTCTGAATTCTTCCTAAAAAGAATAAAATGGGGAAAAAAAAGACAGACAGCGAGAAAGAAACAAGATGAGAGAAAAAGAAGGGAGAAAAAAAACAAGAAAAGAAAGGAATAAAGAAAAGACAGCAGCTTCTCTTTGAAGATTTCTTTAAATCCTGTTGATTTCTTTCCTGTTTTTCTTTTTGTTTGTTTGTTTGTCTGTCTGTCTGTCTGTCTGTCTGTCTGTCTGTCTGTCTGTCTGTCTGTCTGTCTGTCCGTCCGTCTATCTGTCTGTCTGTCGTCAATACATCATTTAAAAACTAGTAATTTCTTTCCTGTTTTTGATTCGTTTTTGGTTTGTCTGTTTTTATGTCTGCTTTTATGTCTGTCTGTCTGTCTGTCTCTGTCTGTCTGTCTGTCTGCCTGCCTGCCTGTCTGCCTGTCTGCATCCTGCCTGCCTGTCTGTCTGTCTGTCTGCCTGCCTGCCTGTCTGTCTGTCGTGAATGTATCCTTGAAAAACAAAGCAATTTCAGTCAGACTAGTGCAGGATATATTTTGTCGAGTCACACCACCTGTCCAGCTAGTTTTTAATGTTTGATTCGTGCGAGCAGCTTCCAGTCGACTTTCCTGTGTCAATGGGGGTACTCCGTCCCTTCTCAAGAATGGAGGGAAGGTAATGCAGACAGGGACAGGAGACGGACGTTATCTTAATATTCATGCTACTGGCCTCAAGCAAAATTCCTGTCCACTCATACAACTGAACCTGTTAAGTTTTGTGGCCTCAAAACAAAATTCATGTCCGGTCATACAACTTACCTTATTAAAAGTTTTGTGGCCGGTCACACAACTAAACCTGTTAAGTTCTGTGGCCTCAAGCAAAACTCATGTCCAATCTAACAACTGACCTTGTTAAGTTCTGTGGCCTCAAGCAAAATTCATGTCCAGTCATACAACTGACCCTGTAAAATTATGTGGCTTGAGTACAATTCATGTCCATTCGTACAACCGACCCTGTTAAGTTCTATGGCGCCTCAAGCACAATTCATGTCCAGTCATACAACTGACCCGTCAACACACGTCCAAATCACAACAAGGAAGCTGTGCCAGACAAAATTCTGTAGAAACACCCTCTTTCACATCTCAACAGAAATGCAAAAATGCAAAAGAGAGACAGACAGACATACAGAGATAGAGAGAGACACACACACACACACACACACAGACCGAAAGAGACAGAAAGAGAGAGGCAGACAGACAGACAGACAGAGAGACAGAGGGAGAGAGACAGAGAGAGAGAGACAGAAAGACAAGAGTCAGACAGACTGACAGATACACAGAAAAAGAAAAAGAGAAAAGAGGACATGAGGGGCACTGCACTGTTATGAAAACAGGAGAAATCCCCACAAAACTTTCTACGATCCATTTTTTCTTCTTCTTCTTCTTCTTGTGTGTGTGTGTGTGTGTGTGTGTGTGTGTGTGTGTGTGTGTGTGTGTGTGTGTGTGTGTGTGTGTGTGTGTGTGTGTGTGTGTGTGTGTGTGTGTGTGTGTGTGTGTGTTCGTTCGTTCTTTGATTTAACGTCTTTTCACTATAAGTGATATTAGACGGGGGAGGGGGGGGGGGGGGGAAGGGGAAATAAAAAAAAAAGTGAACAAAATAAAATGTAGAACGGTAGTTGGACGGGTTGGATTTGGGCAGAGGGAAGACAGAGGAAAAAGACATTAGCAGGTGGGGGAACAGTAAAATGGAACGAGAACTTAACACTAACAATTAACTTCAACAACGTGGAGGGAAATTGTAACACTAAAACACAAACCGAATAAAGTTAAAGTAATGCATTAACA
>CM060306.1:16803048-16810548 GCA_030674185.1 Monoplex corrugatus | reverse complement strand
TACTAAATACACTGAAAGAGCCACCGGCATCCCCACGGGGGTATTGTCTTCCGTAAAAGGCTTCATGTAAATATGTACTGAAATACATTGAAATAACTTCTCTGTGTGTAGACCTTTAAACGCTGTAGACAGATGGAGGTCTGCACCATGACTTGTGTGAGTGCTTTTTTACCCAGCAGATAAAGACGGGGAGGTGACTTTTCCTGTGGCTGTGAACTGAGACTTCTCTTCTGCTTGTCCGGCCTTCGGTACAGCCATCTCCTCCGTATCCAGAGGATTGTCAGTATAGTATATGAGAAGCCAACTCAGTACAACACGACAACTCTGGCTCACCTGAACTTTGACGGGGTCTGTGACCCTCAATTTCTGTCTACATGTACCCTCCCTTTTTTTCTAGTGCAGTTGGAAAACAATCAGCGACTTTTAGTTTTCCCTGACACTTTCTGTTTGGAACTGGCTGATTGTCAGAGTGCCAAAACCTGCATACACTTCCTTCTCTTTAAACTTAGAAAACATTACATTTTTTTCCATCAGGCTTTCGTGTAATAATTAAGATGATATCTCTTTTCCTTTATAAGATAGTTAAGGTGAGGCTTTCGTGCGATCATCATTAATATGACATTTCTTTTCCAGCAGGCTTTTGTATTATCATTAAGATGATCTCTCTTCCAACAGACATATACATGATCATTAAGGTGAAATATCTTCTTCAACAAACTTTCATGTGATCGTCAATAACATGAAATCTCTTTTCCAACAGGCTTTCGTGTAATCATTAGGATGATACCTGTTCCAACAAGCTTTCATGTAATCATTAGGATGATACCTGTTCCAACAGGCTTTCATGTAATCATTAGGATGATACCTGTTCCAACAGGCTTTCGTGTAATCATTAGGATACCTGTTCCAACAGGCTTTCATGTAGTCATTAGGATACCTGTTCCAACAGGCTTTCGTGTAATCATTAGGATGATACCTGTTCCAACAGGCTTTCATGTAATCATTAGGATGATACCTGTTCCAACAGACTTTCATGTAATCATTAGGATGATACCTGTTCCAACAGGCTTTCATGTAATCATTAGGATGATACCTGTTCCAACAGGCTTTCATGTAATCATTAGGATGATACCTGTTCCAACAGGCTTTCATGTAATCATTAGGATGATACCTGTTCCAACAGGCTTTCATGTAATCATTAGGATGATACCTGTTCCAACAGGCTTTCGTGTAATCATTAGGATGATACCTGTTCCAACAGGCTTTCATGTAGTCATTAGGATGATACCTGTTCCAACAGGCTTTCATGTAATCATTAGGATGATACCTGTTCCAACAATCTTTCATGCAATCATTAGGATGATACCTGTTCCAACAGGCTTTCATGTAATCATTAGGATACCTGTTCCAACAGGCTTTCATGTAATCATTAGGATAACTGTTCCAACAGGCTTTCATGTAGTCATTAGGATACCTGTTCCAACAGGCTTTCATGTAATCATTAGGATGATACCTGTTCCAACAGGCTTTCATGTAGTCATTAGGATACCTGTTCCAACAGGCTTTCATGTAGTCATTAGGATACCTGTTCCACAGGCTTTCATGTAATCATTAGGATACCTGTTCCAACAGGCTTTCATGTAGTCATTAGGATGATACCTGTTCCAACAGGCTTTCATGTAGTCATTAGGATACATGTTCCAACAAGCTTTCATGTAATCATTAGGATGATACCTGTTCCAACAGGCTTTCATGTAGTCATTAGGATACCTGTTCCAACAATCTTTCATGTAATCATTAGGATACCTGTTCCAACAGGCTTTCATGTAATCATTAGGATGATACCTGTTCCAACAGGCTTTCATGTAATCATTAGGATGATACCTGTTCCAACAGGCTTTCATGTAATCATTAGGATGATACCTGTTCCAACAGGCTTTCATGTAATCATTAGGATGATACCTGTTCCAACAGGCTTTCATATAATCATTAGGATGATACCTGTTCCAACAATCTTTCATGTAATCATTAGGATACCTGTTCCAACAGGCTTTCACGTAATCATTAGGATGATACCTGTTCCAACAGGCTTTCATGTAATCATTAGGATACCTGTTCCAACAGGCTTTCATGTAGTCATTAGGATGATACCTGTTCCAACAGGCTTTCATGTAATCATTAGGATGATACCTGTTCCAACAGGCTTTCATGTAATCATTAGGATACCTGTTCCAACAGGCTTTCATGTAATCATTAGGATGATACCTGTTCCAACAGGCTTTCACGTAATCATTAGGATACCTGTTCCAACAGGCTTTCATGTAATCATTAGGATGATACCTGTTCCAACAGGCTTTCATGTAATCATTAGGATGATACCTGTTCCAACAGGCTTTCATGTAATCATTAGGATGATACCTGTTCCAACAAGCGCTTTCATGTAATCATTAGGATACCTGTTCCAACAGGCTTTCATGTAATCATTAGGATACCTGTTCCAACAGGCTTTCATGTAATCATTAGGATGATACCTGTTCCAACAGGCTTTCATGTAATCATTAGGATACCTGTTCCAACAGGCTTTCATGTAGTCATTAGGATGATACCTGTTCCAACAAGCTTTCATGTAATCATTAGGATGATACCTGTTCCAACAGGCTTTCATGTAATCATTAGGATACCTGTTCCAACAGGCTTTCATGTAGTCATTAGGATGATACCTGTTCCAACAGGCTTTCATGTAATCATTAGGATGATACCTTTTCCAACAAGCTTTCATGTAATCATTAGGATGATACCTGTTCCAACAGGCTTTCATGTAATCATTAGGATGATACCTGTTCCAACAAGCTTTCATGTAATCATTAGGATGATACCTGTTCCAACAGGCTTTCATGTAATCATTAGGATGATACCTGTTCCAACAAGCTTTCATGTAGTCATTAGGATGATACCTGTTCCAACAGGCTTTCATGTAATCATTAGGATACCTGTTCCAACAAGCTTTCATGTAATCATTAGGATACCTGTTCCAACAAGCTTTCATGTAATCATTAGGATGATACCTGTTCCAACAGGCTTTCATGTAGTCATTAGGATACCTGTTCCAACAGGCTTTCATGTAATCATTAGGATGATACCTGTTCCAACAGGCTTTCATGTAGTCATTAGGATGATACCTGTTCCAACAGGCTTTCATGTAATCATTAGGATGATACCTGTTCCAACAAGCGCTTTCATGTAATCATTAGGATACCTGTTCCAACAGGCTTTCATGTAATCATTAGGATACCTGTTCCAACAGGCTTTCATGTAATCATTAGGATGATACCTGTTCCAACAGGCTTTCATGTAATCATTAGGATACCTGTTCCAACAGGCTTTCATGTAGTCATTAGGATGATACCTGTTCCAACAAGCTTTCATGTAATCATTAGGATGATACCTGTTCCAACAGGCTTTCATGTAATCATTAGGATACCTGTTCCAACAGGCTTTCATGTAGTCATTAGGATGATACCTGTTCCAACAGGCTTTCATGTAATCATTAGGATGATACCTTTTCCAACAAGCTTTCATGTAATCATTAGGATGATACCTGTTCCAACAGGCTTTCATGTAATCATTAGGATGATACCTGTTCCAACAAGCTTTCATGTAATCATTAGGATGATACCTGTTCCAACAGGCTTTCATGTAATCATTAGGATGATACCTGTTCCAACAAGCTTTCATGTAGTCATTAGGATGATACCTGTTCCAACAGGCTTTCATGTAATCATTAGGATACCTGTTCCAACAAGCTTTCATGTAATCATTAGGTATACCTGTTCCAACAAGCTTTCATGTAATCATTAGGATGATACCTGTTCCAACAGGCTTTCATGTAGTCATTAGGATACCTGTTCCAACAGGCTTTCATGTAATCATTAGGATGATACCTGTTCCAACAGGCTTTCATGTAGTCATTAGGATACCTGTTCCAACAAGCTTTCATGTAATCATTAGGATGATACCTGTTCCAACAGGCTTTCATGTAATCATTAGGATACCTGTTCCAACAGGCTTTCATGTAATCATTAGGATACCTGTTCCAACAAGCTTTCATGTAATCATTAGGATGATACCTGTTCCAACAGCTTTCATGTAATCATTAGGATACCTGTTCCAACAGGCTTTCATGTAGTCATTAGGATACCTGTTCCAACAGGCTTTCATGTAATCATTAGGATACATGTTCCAACAAGCTTTCATGTAATCATTAGGATGATACCTGTTCCAACAGGCTTTCATGTAGTCATTAGGATATCTGTTCCAACAAGCTTTCATGTAGTCATTAGGATAAATGTTCCAACAGGCTTTCATGTAATCATTAGGATACCTGTTCCAACAAGCTTTCATGTAGTCATTAGGATACCTGTTCCAACAGGCTTTCATGTAATCATTAGGATACCTGTTCCAACAAGCTTTCATGTAATCATTAGGATACCTGTTCCAACAAGCTTTCATGTAATCATTAGGATACCTGTTCCAACAGGCTTTCATGTAATCATTAGGATGATACCTGTTCCAACAGGCTTTCATGTAATCATTAGGATGATACCTGTTCCAACAGGCTTTCATGTAATCATTAGGATGATACCTGTTCCAACAGGCTTTCATGTAGTCATTAGGATGATACCTGTTCCAACAGGCTTTCATGTAATCATTAGGATGATACCTGTTCCAACAGGCTTTCATGTAGTCATTAGGATGATACCTGTTCCAACAATCTTTCATGTAATCATTAGGATGATACCTGTTCCAACAAGCTTTCATGTAATCATTAGGATGATACCTGTTCCAACAGGCTTTCATGTAATCATTAGGATGATACCTGTTCCAACAGGCTTTCATGTAATCATTAGGATACCTGTTCCAACAAGCTTTCATGTAATCATTAGGATACCTGTTCCAACAGGCTTTCATGTAATCATTAGGATACCTGTTCCAACAGGCTTTCATGTAATCATTAGGATGATACCTGTTCCAACAGGCTTTCATGTAATCATTAGGATGATACCTGTTCCAACAAGCTTTCATGTAATCATTAGGATACCTGTTCCAACAGGCTTTCATGTAATCATTAGGATACCTGTTCCAACAAGCTTTCATGTAATCATTAGGATACCTGTTCCAACAGGCTTTCATGTAATCATTAGGATACCTGTTCCAACAGCTTTCATGTAATCATTAGGATACCTGTTCCAACAGGCTTTCATGTAATCATTAGGATACCTGTTCCAACAGGCTTTCATGTAATCATTGGATACCTGTTCCAACAGGCTTTCATGTAATCATTAGGATACCTGTTCCAACAGGCTTTCATGTAATCATTAGGATACCTGTTCCAACAGGCTTTCATGTAATCATTAGGATACCTGTTCCAACAGCTTTCATGTAATCATTAGGATACCTGTTCCAACAAGCTTTCATGTAATCATTAGGATAACCTGTTCCAACAGGCTTTCATGTAATCATTAGGATACCTGTTCCAACAAGCTTTCATGTAATCATTAGGATACCTGTTCCAACAGGCTTTCATGTAATCATTAGGATACCTGTTCCAACAGGCTTTCATGTAATCATTAGGATGATACCTGTTCCAACAGGCTTTCATGTAATCATTAGGATGATACCTGTTCCAACAGCTTTCATGTAACTCATTAGGATGATACCTGTTCCAACAGGCTTTCATGTAATCATTAGGATGATACCTGTTCCAACAGGCTTTCATGTAATCATTAGGATGATACCTGTTCCAACAGGCTTTCATGTAATCATTAGGATGATACCTGTTCCAACAGGCTTTCATGTAATCATTAGGATGATACCTGTTCCAACAAGCTTTCATGTAATCATTAAAATGATATCTCTTTTCCAAAAGGTTTTTATATCATTATTAAGATGTATATCATTTCTAACAGGCTTTTGTGTGATCGTCATTAAGTTAATTACATCTTTTTAAAAAGACTTTATATGGTCATTAAGATGAGTAGGCCTATATCTTTTCCAACAGACGTTCATATGATCATTAAGATGATTATAAATTTTCCCAATAGACGTTGATACGGTCATTAAGATGACCATATCTTTTTCCAAGAGGCGTTCATATGATCATTAAGATTATTATCTTTTCCAACAGACTTTTATATGATCATTATGATAATTATATCTCTTCCAGCAGGCTTTCAAATTCCAACAGGCTTTCGTATGATCATTGAGATCATTATATCGTTTCCAACCGGCTTCTATACGATCATCAATAAGATGACAGTCACTGACTGAATGTTTTTTTCTTTTTATAAGAGAACGGAAATGAACCTTACAACAAACTGCCTCATAAGCGTCGTTAATCGATTCTTTCCGCCTTCATAGACTGCGTTCATTTTCTTTTCATCCTCGTATTGAGCAACCCGTTTTTTTGTTATTTTTCTTTTTCTTCCTAATTTTTCTTATACTTATTCTTTTTCATGGATCTGCTCAACTTCGTTTTATGGCCCCGAGGGTCCTACAGCTGATTTGGTCGTTCTGACCTCACTGGCCATCCAGACAGACTTTTTTGGCTCCAGTCCTGCCGGCTTCTTATGAAGCCAAAACCACAGACAAATCAACCTGGTCAGCCAACTCACTGACACGCGATTGTCTCCCCTGTTTGACGCTTCAGTTTCAACGAACAGAAAACCCCGTAAATTTGTTGTTGTCGTTGCTTAAAGCCAGGCGACTGCGTAGAGCCACATCAGGGCTATAACCGTTTCCAAACATACACAATACTGCAAAAGAAAAAAAAAATTAAATACACATATCAATGCATTCACGCACATACTCTAACGAGATGCCCCTGGCGTTGACCACTCCGTCCGATTTATCACAAACGAGATTTAAAAAACATACCTGAATACAAATTAAAACATACCTTAGCACACTAAAACATATATTAAAACAGGCCCAAATTACCTAAAACTGGTCCGCATATCTCATTTCCCTAGAACCCCAAATGCACTTAATACATGTACCCAATTATCAATCCTAAGAATAAGAATATAACTTTATCGAACACACAGAGGTCAATGGACTACCAAGGCAGAAAATGATAGTAAGAAATGACAGAAAACAAAGAAACAAGACAGAAACAAAGAGAGTGACAGAAAAGAGGTCATTTCTAGCACAGAATTTCCAGAAGGTGGATATGCTATCTAAACTGAAAAAGCCCCCAGCATCCCAACGGGGGAACCCGTTAAGTTTAAATTTTGAAAATAAAGAAATAAGCAAATAAAACAGAGATATAGTCAGCAAACAGAAAAACGGTCAGTTTATATAAAAAAAAATATCGTCATATGTATCACACATGTCCTGCACAGCCAAAGTTATTTCCCTTTACTGTTCACTTGTTTTAATGTGTGTCCCTTTTGGCGTCACTGGAACCTGGGTTAATAACCTAAATCTAATTAATCTAAAATT
>CM060306.1:16783048-16798048 GCA_030674185.1 Monoplex corrugatus | reverse complement strand
AGCAGAAAACCGCAGTGGAGACAGAGTCAAAGAAATAAACATAGGGTAATGCCATCACCCTACTGCACACGGTAAAGAACAACTTTCAGAAAGAGTTTAGCTCTCCTACAGACAACGTTTTCAAATGCTTTTTATTTTTTCGTCTGCATCAGGGTGTTTCAATATGTGCCGGCCCAAGGTTATTGAAACATGCTTTTAATCAGCGAGAACCGAACTAAAATCAATTTAAATTCTTCAAAACCGAAACAGCCTGCACACGCTTGTGTTTTCGTGTGTGTTTATCTACGTGTGTGTGTGTGTGTGTGTGTGTGTGTGTGTGTGTGTGTGTGTGTGTGTGTGTGTGTGTGTGTGTGTGTGTGTGTGTGTGTGTGTGTGTGTGTGTGTGTGTGTGTCTGTCTGTCTCTGTCTCTCTCTCTCTCTCTGTATGTCTGTATGTCTCTCTGTCTATCTGTCTGCCTGTCTGTCTGTCGGTCGGTCTGTCTATCTGTCTCTCTGTAAATGACAAATGTTGCAAGGCAGATTTCTTGACACCACGAGTCTGACTCGGTGAGGAGGATAAGAAGACATGAACACATCAGCTGGTATGGGCACGACCTGGTCTAATTTGGTAATCATGACCGGAAGGTCAAAATGTTTCAGCAAGAATTGGTCAGCTGGTGGGGAGAGTGGGACGGAGGGGGAGAGAGAGAGAGAGAATGAGAGAGAGAGAACAACTCAAAAAGATGACATTTCAGTGTAGATTTGAAGGAAGTGACTGGCAATGAATATGTAATGTTGAGAGGGAGTCCATGTCGTCCTACTGGACGTTGGTAAGTGAATCTACGCAGAACAAAGATTTTGTTTTGAAAGATGGAACACAACACACTGCAATCAGGAGAAGACTAACATTATCTGCATGAGGTGTAGATGTTCACGAATGCCAAAGAGATACTGAGGGCATCTTCCAGAGACAGAAGCAAAGCATGATGGGGAGAGTTCATGACTGATTCTACATTGAACTGGAAACCAGTGTAATGCTTTGAAAAGAGGAGTGATATGTTCATATTTGATAGAATTGAAAACTAGCCATGCAGCATTTTTTTTAAACTTCTGGAACCTGTGGAGAAAGTATTTTAAAAGATCAGACAAAAGTACATAGCAAAATTCGAGACAGAAAAAATGAACAAACAAGTACTGTAATGGTATGTCTGTAGAAAAGCAATTGTGAACAGCACTGATTCTCCAGTGTTCTAGATAGACGACTTTGCAAATGATGTGAACGCGCTACTGAAAGAAGAACGCCTGATCGAATGTGACACCATGGTTACCTACACGTGGTGAGAATGGAATGCAGTGCCATTGATAGACATGGCAGATGGAAGAAAAAGACAATTCTGGAGCTTTGGTGAAATGATCAGCATTGCTTCTGCCCTAACATTTGAACATTATTTTACTATCTTCTCTGTCAGCCTAGACATCACTTCAGCTCTATAATAATGAGTGGCACAAAGCATCTGATGAACATCTATCAGACAGCTATAATGATAATGCTGAGTTTTTATCTCCATAGCTTTCGTGTGACAGAACGACAAGCAATGACTCTGGATAGTAGTTTAGCATTACTTGCAAACAGTTCAGGTCCTAGGACTGAACCTTGTAAGATGCTATACAGTTTATAGAAGTTTCAGAAGAATAGTGTAAGTCACTGTGCTGCAGAATTTATTTTCCCTCAAAAATTCTCACTAACAGATTTATAACTGGAAAGAAAAGCTCCTTTGTCGTGAAAGTGAAGTCTTAAGACACTGTGACATTTTATCATCATTTCAATTTTCAGGAATGGGTTCATCTTTTCCGTATTGGCCACAGCTCACGTCAAAAACTTTAACTGTGTCCTGATTGCAGAATACAGTATGCAAAAGTTACTCATTACAATGCAAACCACGTTTGATGGGTTATTATTTAAACTTACTTGAATAAATCTTTTTATATACCGTTTTCTGAATTCGATGTATTTTGATACTAAAGTTTTTCTGCTACAAATGAATCTGGTTGATTAAATAAACAAAATAATTATAAAGACACTGATCGACCTAAGATAAGAAAATAAATCTAACAGAACAGGAAAATCACATTATATCTGAAAACTTAAAGATTTCTGTGTAATTTCTCGTCATTATTGTCTACAATGAAAAAAGAAAGAAATCACTACAGAAGAGACCTGAAAGAAAGACGCTGGTACAATATTAGTACATCTGAAAATAAATGGTCATTCTACTGAAATGGAAGAGTGAAAAACTTGTAGACGAACAGAAACAGAAGGCAAGAGAAAGAGATATAAAGTATTTTGGAGGTAACAGATATTTCATCTTTTGGCTCCAGAGAGAGAAGAAAAAACAGAAAGACAGACAGACAGACGGACAGACAGACAGACAGAGAGACAGAAAAAACACAGTTCCGCTTTTACGCTAGTTTCACCTCCACAATGTCACCGTTTACAGTAATGGCCTCGCCTGTCAAAAGTGATCAAAAACTATATCTGGAAATCGCTTGAGCTAATTCAGCTGTCTGGAATACCAGACTGTTTGCAATTGGTGTCGTTTGCTTTAGGCGACGTATTCCCTCTTGTGGACAAACCTCCACCCCCACCCCACACCCTAGCCCTGATATCGCCATCTCTACCCCACTGTTCCTTTGCCTTGTTCTGTTTTCAAGGTAACAGCCCTGAGCACAAACACTACTTTTTCCCAAGCCACAAATAAAATGTTACATTACTGGACGATTAAAAACAAACAAGAGATTGCCCAGTGAAATTTCACGAAAAATTACAACGAAAAAATAATGACTATGCCATACTTGCTTGCTTCCAGTAATGTTTTTGCTTGAATAAATTTGGCCCTGTCTGTAACTATAATTTTCAAACTAACTGGAATTTCGACGTTTAAAACTTACAGGAAACTCCAGTAGCCTTGTGTAGTTGTGATTCTTGATGTCTCTGTGTATTTCTTGACGTTGCTGTTGATTTTAGTCACTGTTGTATTTGTCGTTGTCAGTGTTGTATTTGTTGTCACTGTTGTTTTTCTTATTATCATTGTTGTATTTCTTGTTGTCACTCTTGTATTTCATGTTATCACTGTTGTATTTCTTGTTGTCACTGTTGTATTTCTTGTTGTCACTGTTGTATTTCTTGTTATCACTGTTGTATTTCTTGTTAACACTGTTTGTATTTCTTGTTGTCACTGTTGTATTTCTTGTTGTCACTGTTGTATTTCTTGTTGTCACTGTTGTATTTCTTGTTGTCACTGTTGTATTTCTTGCTGTCACTGTTGTACTTCTTGTTGTCACTGTTGTATTTCTTGTTGTCACTGTTGTATTTCTTGTTAACACTGTTGTATTTCTTGTTGTCACTGTTGTATTTCTTGTTGTCACTGTTGTATTTCTTGTTATCACTGTTGTATTTCTTGTTGTCGCTGTTATATTTCTTGTTGTCACTGTTGTATTTCTTGTTAACACTGTTGTATTTCTTGTTAACACTGTTGCATTTCTTGTTATCACTGTTGTATTTCTTGTTATCACTGTTGTATTTCTTGTTGTCACTGTTGTATTTCTTGTTGTCACTGTTGTACTTCTTGTTGTCACTGTTGTATTTCGTTGTTGTTCACTGTTGTATTCTTGTCTTGTTTGTTCACTGTTGTACTTCTTGTTGTCACTGTTGATATTTCTTGTTTATCACTGTTGTATTTCTTGTTGTCACTGTTGTATTTCTTGTTGTCACTGTTGTACTTCTTGTTGTCACTGTTGTACTTCTTGTTGTCACTGTTGTACTTCTTGTTGTCACTGTTGTACTTCTTGTTGTCATGTTGTACTTCTTGTTGTCACCGTTGTACTTCTTGTTGTCACTGTTGTATTTCTTGTTGTCACTGTTGTATTTCTTGTTGTCACTGTTGTACTTCTTGTTGTCACTGTTGTATTTCTTGTTGTCACGTTGTATTTTCTTGTTGTCACTGTTGTATTTCTTGTTGTCACTGTATTTTCTTGTTTGTCACTGTTGTATTTCTTGTTGTCACTGTTGTACTTCTTGTTATCACTGTTGTACTTCTTGTTGTCATGTATTTCTTGTTGTCACGTTGTATTTCTTGTTGTCACTGTTGTATTTCTTGTTGTCACTGTTGTTACTTCTTGTTTACACTTGTTTGTATTCTTGTTGTCAATGTATTTCTTGTTGTCACTGTTGTATTTCTTGTTGTCACTGTTGTATTTCTTGTTGTCACTGTTGTATTTCTGTGTCTGTTGTGTCACTGTTGTATTCTTGTTGTCAATGTATTTCTTGTTCTTTGTATTTCTTGTTGTCACGTTGTATTTCTTGTTGTCACTGTTGTATTTCTTGTTGTCACTGTTGTATTTCTTGTTGTCACTGTTGTATTTCTTGTTGTCACTGTTGTATTTCTTGTTGTCACTGTTGTATTTCTTGTTGTCACGTTGTATTTCTTGTTGTACTGACTGTTGTATTTCTTGTTGTCACCGTTGTATTTCTTGTTGTCACTGTTGTATTTCTTGTTGTCACTGTTTGTATTTCTTGTTGTCACTGTTGTATTTCTTGTTGTCACTGTTGTATTTCTTGTTGTCACTGTTGTACTTCTTGTTGTCACGTTGTATTTCTTGTTGTCACTGTTGTATTTCTTGTTGTCACTGTTGTATTTCTTGTTGTCACTGTTGTATTTCTTGTTGTCACTGTTGTATTTCTTGTTGTCACTGTTGTACTTCTTGTTGTCACTGTTGTATTTCTTGTTGTCACTGTTGTACTTCTTGTTGTCACTGTTGTATTTCTTGTTATCACTGTTGTATTTCTTGTTGTCACTGTTGTATTTCTTGTTATCACTGTTGTACTTCTTGTTGTCAATGTATTTCTTGTTGTCACTGTTGTATTATTGTTGTCACTGTTGTATTTCTTGTTGTCACTGTTGTACTTCTTGTTATCACTGTTGTACCTCTTGTTGTCAATGTATTTCTTGTTGTCACTGTTGTATTCTTGTTGTCACTGTTGTATTTCTTGTTGTCACTGTTGTATTTCTTGTTGTCACTGTTGTACTTCTTGTTGTCACTGTTTGTACTTCTTGTTGTCAATGTATTTTCTTGTTGTCACCGTTGTATTTCTTGTTGTCACTGTTGTACTTCTTGTTGTCACTGCTGTACTTCTTGTTGTCACTGTTGTATTTCTTGTTGTCCACTGTTGTATTTCTTGTTGTCACTGTTGTATTTCTTGTTGTCACTGTTGTACTTCTTGTTGTCACTGTTGTATTTCTTGTTATCACTGTTGTATTTCTTGTTGTCACTGTTGTATTTCTTGTTGTCACTGTTGTATTTCTTGATGTCACTGTTGTACTTCTTGTTATCACTGTTGTTGTATTTCTTGTTGTCACTGTTGTATTTCTTGTTGTCACTGTTGTATTTCTTGTTGTCACTGTTGTATTTCTTGTTGTCACTGTTGTATTTCTTGTTATCACTGTTGTATTTCTTGTTGTCACTGTTGTATTTCTTGTTGTCACTGTTGTATTTCTTGTTGTCACTGTTGTATTTCTTGTTGTCAATGTATTTCTTGTTGTCACCGTTGTACTTCTTCTTGTCACTGTTGTATTTCTTGTTGTCACTGTTGTACTTCTTGTTGTCACTGTTGTATTTCTTGTTGTCACTGTTGTATTTCTTGTTGTCACTGTTGTATTTCTTGTTGTCACTGTTGTATTTCTTGCTGTCACTGTTGTATTTCTTGTTGTCACTGTTGTACTTCTTGTTGCCACTGTTGTACTTCTTGTTGTCACTATTGTATTTCTTGTTGTCACTGTTGTACTTCTTGTTGTCACTGTTGTATTTCTTGTTGTCACTGTTGTATTTCTTGTTGTCACTGTTGTATTTCTTGTTATCACTGTTGTATTTCTTGTTGTCACTGTTGTATTTCTTGTTGTCACTGTTGTATTTCTTGTTGTCACTGTTGTACTTCTTGTTGTCAATGTATTTCTTGTTGTCACCGTTGTACTTCTTCTTGTCACTGTTGTATTTCTTGTTGTCACTGTTGTACTTCTTGTTGTCACTGTATTTCTTGTTGTCACTGTTGTACTTCTTGTTGTCAATGTATTTCTTGTTGTCACCCTTGTATTTCTTGTTGTCACTGTTGTACTTCTTGTTGTCAATGTATTTCTTGTTGTCACTGTTGTACTTCTTGTTGTCACTGTTGTACTTCTTGTTGTCAATGTATTTCTTGTTGTCACCGTTGTACTTCTTCTTGTCACTGTTGTATTTCTTGTTGTCACTGTTGTACTTCTTGTTGTCACTGTATTTCTTGTTGTCACTGTTGTACTTCTTGTTGTCAATGTATTTCTTGTTGTCACCCTTGTATTTCTTGTTGTCACTGTTGTACTTCTTGTTGTCAATGTATTTCTTGTTGTCACTGTTGTACTTCTTGTTGTCAATGTATTTCTTGTTGTCACCGTTGTATTTCTTGTTGTCACCGTTGTATTTCTTGTTGCCAATGTATTTCTTGTTGTTACCGTTGTATTTCTTGTTGCCAATGTATTTCTTGTTGTTACCGTTGTATTTCTTGTTGCCAATGTATTTCTTGTTGCCAATGTATTTCTTGTTGTTACCGTTGTACTTCTTGCTATCGGTGTTGTGTTTTGCTGTTGTCGCTCTCATATTTGTTGTTGCTATTATATGTCTTGTTGTTGATGTATTTCTTGTTGTCATTGTGGTATTTCTTGTCGTGGTGGTTGCATTTGTGTTGCTGCTACTACTGCTGCTGCAGCTGTTGCGTCTCTTTAATTGCTGCTACTACTGCTGCAGCTGCTGCGTCTCTTTAATTGCTGCTACTACTGCTGCAGCTGCTGCGTCTCTTTAATTGCTGCTACTACTGCTGCAGCTGTTGCGTCTCTTTAATTGCTGCTACTACTATTGCAGCTGTTGCGTCTCTTTAATTGCTGCTACTACTGCTGCAGCTGTTGCGTCTCTTTAATTGCTGCTACTGCTGTTGCTCTTGCTGTTATTGTTTACGTCTGATAGTTAAACGTTCTGCGACATATCCATTGTGTACAGGTATAACTACATTATCAACTTACATGTTTCACCAAACTTGATGAAAGAATATAGGACCTGTTATTGTTGTTTAAAGCCCAGCCGACAGCGGAGAACCATATCAGGGCTATAACCGCTTCAAAACAAGGGACTTAATCAAGAATCCAAAAGACCTCACTAATCATAATGCAGTTTTTATTTTGCAGTACTTGTGACAAACAATGAAATAAACAATCAGTTCCACATACAAACACCAAAACATCCCGTAGACACGTTTATCGACAGGTGCGAAAAAAACAACAGTAACACATACACACGCACAAGACAGATGCTTCTCTTAAGGCTGAGTCAAACCACTAAATACAACAACAACAACAACAACAACAATAACAACAACACATACACACGCACAAGACAGATGCTTCTCTAAAGTCTGAGTCAAACCACTAAATACAACTATAACAACAATAACACATACACACGCACAAGACAGATGCTTCTCTTAAGGCTGAGTCAAACCACTTAAGACAACAATAACAACAACACAAACACAAGATAGACACTTCTCTTAAGGCCGAGTCAAACCACTTAAGACAGCAACAACAACAACAACAACAACAACAACACATACACATGCACAATACAGACACTTCTCGTAAGTCTGAGTCAAACCACTTAAGACACCTATAACCCTCAACAACTCAATCCATGAAGAGCACAACCTTTTAAAGAGGTGCTAAACGTTAAGAACCACTCAACACATCTGTTTTAAAAACTCTCTCTCTCTCTCTCTCTCTCTCTCTCTCTCTCTCTCTCTCTCTCTCTCTCTCTCTGCCCTCTATCTCTGTCAGCCTCTCTCTCTCTCTCTCTTTTTTTTTTTTTTTTTTTTAAGAGACATATATAATTTACCATTTACTCCATTCTTTCGCAGAATACCCCAAAGTACATTTCTATTAACTGAGTCAAATGCTTTGCGAAAATCTACAAGTGCTACGTATAGTTTAGTGTGATTAAGAAGGTATTTTTGGACTAAAGCGTACAGCGTGAAAATGTGATCTATTGTACTGTATCCAGATCGAAATCCTGCTTGTTCTTCTATTATTTTTTCTTCCCTCTCTGCCCATTTCGTAAGTCGTTTATTTAATATATTTGTATAAACTTTGCCTAAAACACTTGTGAGTGCAACCCCTCGGTAGTTGTCTGGGTTGTTTACATCTCCTTTCTTATGTATGGGGACAATAATAGATTTGGCCCATTCTGTGGGGAAAATACCATTTTCAAATAACCGATTAAATAGAATAACTATAAAATTTAACACTGAATCGCTGGAATACTTTAACATTTCTCCCAGAATTTTGTCTGGTCCAGCACTTTTACCATTTTTCAATTTTTTAATACTGTCAATTATCTCCCTTCTTGATATTGCATCATTAAATAATGGTTCTTCGTACTCATTTGTATCCAAATTGCCATCATCTTCAATTTCTGCCCCGGATCCAGAACTTTGAAATATTGTGTGAAAGTGTTCATGCAACTGATTAAGGCTTATTTCGTTATAGATTATGGCTTTTCTATTAAGTGTTCTGATTGCCAACCAGAATAATTTTGAGTCTTTAATAGAATCTTTGAGTTTATTTATTTTTGCTTCTTCAAATTCACGTTTCTTTTGTCGTTTCAATTTTATGTATTCAGATCGCTCTTTCACATAAACATCTTTCAGTTCTTTTTTTTTTACTTCCTAATCTGTTCCTCTGAAAGTTTTTAAGAAGCCTCTTTACGTGTTTCTTTTTATGCTCACATTCATCGTCAAACCAGTCATCTAAACATTTCTTTCTTTTGCCAACCCTTCTGACCATACATGCGGCTGCACTATGCATTGCTTGAGCAAAAATATCTACACAACTATTTACATCAACATTCATTAACTGATAAGCCTCATGAAGGCGATCGTGAAAATCACCTGAATTTTGTTCAGCCTCAAATATATATGCGTTTTCTTCCGACCAAATGATTTTCTCCTGCATGCATGATTACTGAGTTTCTGGACATTTTTGCATTCCATTTTTCCATGTCATTTCTATCGGCAAATGCCAAGAAACAAGACAATCACTTACAATCATGTTACAGTTATGTGAAAATTTATCAGGCACAAGAAAATAGTCAATAACACTGCATCCATTCGGTGATACAAAAGTGTATTCTCTTTCCCTGTCGCCATCACAAAACCCATTCATAATGTCAAGATCAAACATAAAGCACAAGTCTAACAAGGAATTTCCAAAGTTATTTTCAGTTCCATCTTTAGAATGCCTGGAAACATTTTCATCAGGATCATCACAATATAGACTAAAATTTGACTCAAAGTTTGTCATTTCTTCGCCTTTTGATTGACACAATCCTGTTCTTGCATTTAAATCGCCACAAATCATCAGATACACATCATCCTGTCGTACAGCATACAATACACTTTCTTCCAACATCACTACTCCGTCTTTCAGTTCTGTGTTATTATACAGAGGACTACCTTCAGGTGCAACATAACAACCAATTAAAACAACATCTTTGTCAGTACTAAGAACATTCTTATTTAGCTTTACTGCCACAGCATTATAACATTCTAATTTAATTTCTTCTACAAATTGTTGTAAACATTTTTTTTTTGAGTAGCACAACACCTCCCGAGTTCCTTCCGAAGTATGATAGTTTCTTGGCTGGAGCAGTGAATTTTATAAACTGTATATACAATTCTGTGTTAGCATGTGTTCGTGGCAAAGATATGTACACCAACTTTTTCGAATGTCCACGAGGAGTGAAACAAGGATGTCTCCTCAGCCCCTTACTATTTTCATTTTTTATTAATGAGTTAGCGTTAGAAATAGCCAAAAAAGGGAGACATGGTGTACAGCTATTGCCTGGTGCTGTTGAAGTTTTTTTTACTGCTATTTGCTGATGATGTGGTGCTTTTGTCAGACACTGTCATAGGGTTACAAAATCAACTAAATGCTTTAAAACATGAATCTGATAGGTTATTACTGTCTGTGAACCTAGAAAAGACGAATGTGATGATTTTCCGTAAGGGAGGACATCTTTCGGCTCGAGAAAAATGGGTTTATGGTGAGTCTGAAGTTAAAGTAACAAACTCATATAAATATCTAGGTATTATTTTTACAACAAAACACTCTCCAAAGCGCATGGGTGGAAAGCAGCAAAAAAGGGAAAAGAGAAACGATGGAAATTTTAAGATCTTTAAGAAAATTGAACTGCACTGACTTCTCGATTTTTTGGAAACTTTTCGACTCACAAATTGAACCAATCTTAACGTATGGCTCAGAAATATGGGGGTTTTCGAGCAATCATAAAATGGAAAAGGTACATACATTTGCCATCAAACGCTTCCTTTCGGTACCATTGCATTCATCTAATAAAATGTTATATGGAGAAACTGGCCGTTATCTTTTGTTTTTGAAAACTCAAATGAAGTGTATTAAATACTGGTTGAAATTAACCCAGCTCCCAACGTCAAGATTGTGCAAGCAGGCATATGAGATGTTACTGAATCAATTAGACTCGGGTAAACAAAATTGGGCATATTTCGTTAAGAAAATGTTAACCACACATGGATTTGGTATTGTGTGGATGTGCCAGGGAGTTGGTTATGAACAAGGATTTATTTCAGAATTTAGGGATAGACTAGTTGATTCGTACAAACAAAACTGGCACGCTCAAATGGAAGAATCTGAGAAATATGATTGTTTCCTTTCCTTTAAAAGTATATTTCAAACCGAAAAATATATAAAGGCCGTAACAAATAAATGGCACAGAAGCAATCTTGCTCGTTTTAGACTAAGAGCCCTAGGGCTAAATGCAACAACAAGATGGTTTTACTCAAATTCATCAGCACACTCTATTTGTCCCATGTGTAATGTAGAGACAGAAGATGAAATGCATTTTTTGTTTGTTTGCAAGTCGTATGAAAGTATAAGACAAAAATGCATAATCTTTGATGAGGACATTTCGAGTCAAAGGGTCATTACCAGAATACTCATGACTGAAGATGAAAACTATCAAAAATCCCTCGCGAAATTTATCGCCCTTGCTTGGGAAAGTCGGAGAAAGAAAACAACACAGTAATAAATTGATGTAAGTTTATCTCCAGTGAAGATATCACTTTATACTGTTCTTATGTTTATTTGCCGGATTTAGGTCTTCCTCTTACTTATATGACTAATTACGTCGGGTGGTCAACTGTTTCTTCAACTTTTTGTTCAACTTTTTAAATTAATGTACGTTTATCTCCAGTGAAGATGTTACGTTATATTGTATTTTTGTTTGTTTTCTGGATTTAGGTCTTCCTCTTATATGACTAATTATGTCAGGTGGTTAACTATTTAACTTTTTGTTCAACTTTTTAAATTAATGTAAGTTTATATTCAGTGAAGATATCACTTTATACTGTTCTTATGTTTATTTGGCGGATTTGGATCTTCCTCTTACCTATATGACTAATTACGTTGGGTGGTCAACTGTTTCTTCAACTTTTTGTTCAACATTTTGTTCAACTTTTTCCGTTCAATTTTTTCTTCATCTTTAGGAATAAATTCAAATGGATGTATTGTCAGCCATGACTATATTTATAAATCTTTGTTTCGAGAAAACGTCGCCGAAAATTTAATGACTTTGTTTTATGCTCCTTGCCACAAGGACAAAAATGTCAATGGCAATAAACCATTTTCAGTTTCAGTTTCATCTCTCTCTCTCTCTCTCTCTCTCTCTCTCTCTCTCTCTCTCTCTCTCTCTCTCTCTCTCGTTTGCCAGTTTGCTGCTTGATGACCCCATATTACCAACCTACATATAATAAAGATATAGGTCTGTATGTCAATCTGTGTGTATGGATAACATTTTTACAATGTCAGCGAAGACACATCAGCTGTTTACACACGGACACTCAGGGAACGTGGTTTTCTTCTCTGTTACATCTGCAATAGACATCAATTATTTCGGAGGCTCAGTCCCGGACGTTTGCTACGTAGTGTTATTTCAAAATAAACGAAAGACAAGGCTAATTTAAATGGGCATTGCCGATTGCTAGGGGTGAGACGAATTGAACAAATCAATAAAAGTGACGCCGTCAATGCCGTTTGCTGGCAGACTGCACTTGATTTCTGTCAGCTGTATGACCAGACAAGTAACATCAACTGCACTAGTTCGCCTTTAACACAAGTATCGCACATGGGAAAACTGCCAGTATGACTTCACCATGCTCCTTACCTTAAATGAACATCTAAGCCATGGTCGACTGCTAATCCAAATAAATCACTGTCTCGTTGTTGATGGTGATAGCGACTGTGTTGGTGATGGCGTTGTTGTTGTTGTTGTTGTCGTCGTTGCTGCTGCTGCTGTTCTAGTTGAAGTTCACGAATAAATGGAAAATGGAAGATAATAAGTAAAGCGTGACCATATTACACTTTCTCTGTTTCCTTCCTTCCTTCCTTCTTCCATTCAGAGTCCAAAAAGGCAAAGAGCACTGATTGAACACGGTAAGCCACTGCCAACTCCCCATTCTAATCACGTCTGTAATCCGTGATAAACAGCAGCAATTCCACAAGATCGTTTGCCTAGTTATATTTTTCTTTTGGTTTCAGAAACAAATGACCATAAGACCAAATAAAGCTGTGATATATGAGTATCTCGGGTGTAGAAGGAAAACAATAAATAGAGGACAGATAGAAGGTGAAAGAAGAGTGCTGAAATTTCGCAGTCTGCTAAACACTCGACGCTAATGAGACATAACAGCTCAATTTATAAGTAGTATGTGATATATATATATATATATATATAGAGAGAGAGAGAGAGAGAGAGAGAGAGAGAGGAGAGAGAGAGGGGAGAGAAAGAGGGGGAGAGACAGACAGACAGGCAGACAGACAGAGATATATGTATATAATGTATGTATATATGTATGTATGTATGTATGTATGTATATGTATGTATGTATGTATGTATGTATGTATGTATGTATGTATGTATGTACATATGCGTGTATATTATGTGTATATTATTTTTTTATTTTTTTTTATTTATATATATATATGTCTGTCTGCCTGCCTGCCTGTCTGTCTGTCTGTCTGTCTGTCTATCTGTCTGTCTATCTGTGCGTTCGTGCGAACGGCGCACGTGGTGTGTGTGTAGTGTTGGTTGGTGTGTATGGTTGGTATGGTGTGTGTGGTGTGGTGTGGTGTGGTGTGGTGTAGTGCGGTGTGGTGTGGTGTGGTGTGGTGTGGTGTAGTGCGGTGGTGGTGTGGTGTGGTGTAGTGCGGTGTGGTATGGAGTGGTGTCTGAGTGTGTAACTTATAAGAAATAAAAACCATTTTTGTGGCTCTTCATTGGAAATATCGCATGACAGCGTCTCAAAACACCCCGGTCGACACCATAAACCAAAAAGACACAATTTTATTCGACTCTCTGCACAAGAACAGCATTTCGAATCTGCCTTACTTGCAGGTTCTATGATATACAGGGGGGTGCAAAAGTAGGTATACAGTAAGTATCACATCATTATTATAATGCTTAACTCATTGAAATTATTAGCATATTAAGTTAGTTCGCCTGATCTAACCCCTATGGACTTCTTTTGTGGGGGGGGGGGGGGGGAGATCTGTAAAGGAAAGGGTTTTCGCACGCAAGTCGCGCACTGTCAATGACATGATTCAGTTCATCTTGCAGGCTTGTAAAGAAATTGATGCTGATAAAGATCTTTGTGCTAGTGTGTGCATGAGTGTCCTTTCTCGATTAGAGGAGTGTGTGAATACCGACGGCAAGCAGTTTGAGTATCTGAGGGATTAAGGCTGTGCTTGTTATTACATGTATATGCAATATTCATTTGTTTGTATAATAAATGCAATGAGTATTGTATTTTTCTTTTTTCATAACTGTATACCTACTTTTGCACCCCCCTGTACTAAAGAGGACACAGACATGCAATGCACAGTCCATCAGTGGAGACTGAACAAGCATCACGACCAGTACACCCACAGTGGCCGTACTACTCTACACCCACCACCACCATCATCATCATCATCATCATCAGGTGCCCTGCCGCATGGCGTTGGCGACTATGGACTTCCAACCATCTCTATCTCTCGTTGCCCCCAGCATCTCCCCCACCCTCCTCATCCCCAGCCACTCTGCAAGTCCATCCTGCATTCTCTCCCTGGGCCTATTTGGTGCTCTCTTTCCCTCCAGCTTTCCCGTTGTGACCAGGTGCTCCAAATCCCCCTTCCTCATAAATGGCCTATAAATGTTGCTTGTCTTTTCCTAATCTTCCTTATGAGTGATCTACTTGTGTCTGCCTCCATCAAGACTGTCTCCTTTGTTTTCTTTGCTGTCCATGGAACTCTCAACATTCTTCTGAGAAACCACATCTCGGCTGCCTCGATCCTGCTCTGGCTTTTGCTTGCTGACTGTCCACGCCTCGCATCCGAACAACAGTATTGGTTCTACAGAACATTCAAGGACTCTCTTTCTTTCTACACCCACCACAGACTTTTTTCTTCCACAGCATTCCCCCGTGGGGATGCCGGGAGCTCTTTCAGTGTAAATAATATCCGCACCTTCTGGAAACTGTGCTAGAAATGTGATCTTTTCTGTCACTTTCTTTGTTTCTTTCTTCTTCCTTTGCTCTCTGTCATTTCTTCCTATCATTTTCTGCCTTGCTGGTGCATTCGCTTGTATACGTTCGATAAAGTCTTAGGATCAATAATCGGGTACACGTATTAAGTGCATTTTCGGTTCTAGAGAAATGATAGAGATGCGGAAGCAATTTTAGGTCAGTTAAGCCTGTTTAAAAATGTCTCAGCGTCCTTAGTTATGTTTTAGATTTGTATTCAGCTTTGTTTTTTAAATCCCCTATGTGATAAATTCGTCGGAGTGGTCAACGTTAGGGGTATCTCCTTAAATCGTGTGCGC
>CM060306.1:16770548-16778048 GCA_030674185.1 Monoplex corrugatus | reverse complement strand
CTGTAGTCAGTTGATAATAAGACATCGACGAGTAAAGACGTAGAAGCATTGCCCTGTCTTCCGAGTTGGCTGTAGAAAGAACGAAACATGGTGTCAGAATCGTGATTACGAACTCCAACAAAAATCCAGAATATTGAAGACTAAAGTTCAACCATGGAAGATGAACAGAAAGAGAGGAAAGCCAGTCGACGACATGCCAAGATTCCCTTGCCTCCTAAACTTGATGTGAATGGAGGAAACCTGCAGAGCAACTGGAGGAAATTCAAGAGGCTTTGGGACAGCTATGAAATTGTGACAACACAGACAGAAGAAGACTCAACATACAGAACAGCAGTTTTTCTTTCTTGCATCGGGCTGGATGCTATGGACATCTATGAAGGATTGGCATTTGCTAATGAAGCTGAAAGAAATGACATTGACACTGTTCTCCAGAAATTCGAAGAATACTGTGTGGGTTCAACCAATGAAACTTACGAAGCATTCAGATTCAACTGCAGACATCAAGCAGCAGGAGAATCTATCGAACAGTTTGTAGCAGAACTGCGGAGACTGATCAAGACCTGTAACTATGGTACACTCGAAGACAGACTGTTGAGAGATCAAATCGTACTGGGTGTACATGACGAGACTCTGCGATCAAAATTATTGGAAGTGCGACAGCTGACATTGACTGCATGTATTGATATGTGCAGAGCGCATGAATCAAGTCAACATCAAACCGTCCAAATGATGAGAAAAACGCGGGACACGCAGGAAGTCCAAGTTTTCAAAGAAAAGAAGACAGCAAAGCAGTATAGCAAAGGAAACAAAACAGAGTACAGAGAGAAATGCGGATATTGTGGTGGAAAGCACCCAAGAGCAAGAGAGAAATGTCCAGCATTTGGAAGAAAATGCAAAGCTTGTGGAGGAAATAATCACTTTGCTTCATGCTGCAGAACACCCAAGGAAAATCAAAAGAAAACAAGAGTTTGGCACTTCGAAGAAGAGGAGACTGACACTGAAAATGATAATGAAATCCTCGGGATCGAAGACAAAACCAGAAAAAAGGAGAGAAAACATACGAGCAAAAATGCTGATAAATGAGATGCCGGTAACATTTCTTCTTGACACAGGTGCAACAACAAACGTAATGTCTGAGATCCTGTACAGAGAAATCACAGGAGATGAAAGAAAGTCTGACCTGCAAGAGACGAAGAAGAAGCTGGTGATGTTCAACGGAACAGAAATGAAGCCTGTGGGGGAGATAGTGCTGCGAGTGAAAAACCCCAAGAACAGAAGGAAATACAAAGTCAACTTAGCGATCACCAAAACGGACTGTAAGCCAGTACTGGGACTGAAAGCTGTACAGCACATGCAATTGCTGACGATCAATGAAGAGAACATTGCAACGATAGCGGCGAATCAGAAAGATTTCTTTGAGATTGATCGGTTACAAACAAGAGAGTCCAAAGAGGTCATCATCTGTCTGAAGAGACACTTGGCAAGACACGGAATACCAGAACGCCTGACAACAGACTGTGGAAGTCAGTTCACATCAAACCAGTTTGGAAAGTTCAGAAAAGCATATGGGTTTGAACACGTAACAAGCTCACCACACTACCCTCAGTCCAATGGAAAAGCAGAGAGCGCGGTGAAGGCTGCAAAGACGTGCATGAAGAAAGCAGAACACAACAATCAAGATCCCTTCCTCGCTTTACTTGAGTTGAGAAACATCCCGACAGAGACTTTAAACAGTTCGCCTGCTCAGAGACTGTTCGGCAGAAGAACACGAACACAAGTGCCGACGTCAAAGACATTACTCCAACCTACAGTTGTACCAATCAAGAAAGAACTTGAGAAAAGGAAACTGAAGCAAGCGCACTACTACAACAGAAGCGCAGTAGAATTGACAGAACTGAGTCCGGGACAGATTGTGAAATTCCAACCTCCAGGATCCAAAAAGTGGATCAGCGCCAAAGTAGACCAACAGGTGAACATCCGGTCATACAACATTCGCACAGAGGACGGACGTCAGTACAGAAGGAATCGTCGTCAGCTACGAGACACAACAGAAACGGAGCTTCAGCAGACAATCAACCCTCAACGACTTGTCCAGAGAAGGATGATTTCTGGAAGACATCAGGAAAGCGACACATCGGGCAAGCAACAGCAAATCATCATTCCATCAAAACAGATGCTGGAAGATAACAAGAAAACTGGAACTGGAACAGATGTCAGGACGCCAGCATCGTCTGTCCGTGAGAACTCATCTGATCAGTCACCAGTCATCAAAATGTCTGAGACAACCAGCATCAAGGAGCCAGATGAAGTTATCAAACAAACAAGGACAGGACAACCCGAACCAGTTAGTTCTCCTTACAGAACAAGATCTGGAAGACAAAGCAAAAGGCCAGATTTCCTGAAATATGAATGAAACTGAAGACTCTACCACAATCAGATAAACTGAAAGCATTGCGAAATATGGACATGATGATGATGGATAGTATAATGATCAGAGATAAAAAGAGGTGAATGAATGATTGGGCCCTGTGCGAAAGAATGAGTGTTTGTTAAGTTAATGCTGTGATAAAGGTAGGAAACACATTTGTTTCGTATGGACTGAAAGATAGGAAAAATGATTAATTGATTTTGTTTCCTTAAAGAAAGGGAGATGTGACGTGTGTTGACAGTAAACAGCGTGCGGATAACAGCACGGCATGATATTAGTTTAAATGATAACTGATTGCTGTTCACTGTGATATGTATATATACTGTAGTCAGTTGAGAATCAGACAGCGACGAGTAAAGACGTAGAAGCATTGCCCTGTCTTCCGAGTTGGCTGTAGAAAGAACGAAACACTCACTCTCTCTCTCTCTCTCTCTCTCTCTCTCTCTCTCTCCCCTCTCTCTCTCTCTCTCTCTCTCTCTCTCTCCACACACACACACACACACACACACACACACAAACGCACACACACACACTGTCTCTCTCTCTCTAACAAAACAAAACCACAGTGCAGATGATACATAATCACACTGACTCTCTGGTACAGTTTCTTGTAAGTCGTTACAAAATGGCACCTCTGGGCAATCGTTCATCCCTCCTATCTGTCTGCAGCTTCTTTCTCCACTAAACAAGACCCCATGAGCTTGAACCCCCCTTCTCCTGCTCTCACCACCCCCACCCCCCCGACCTTGTGTCCTATCAAGGTCTTAAAATGAACAGTGGGAGAAAAACCTCGAAGACATTAATCTAACGCCACTAGCATGATTGGAGCCTTATGAAGGGCAGCGAATCTTTGTCCCTTTGTTTTTTTCTTTGTTTTTATTCCTTCTTTTGCACACATCGCGTCCTTTCTTTAGGCTAAAATGCCATGTTTGATACTATATGACAAATGAAAATGTGCATTGCAAAGAACGATTAAGACGATGTTTGAGAGACAGAGAAAGAGACAGAGACAGACAGACAGACAGACAGAGAGCAGCGAGAGAAGGAGAGAAAGAAAGTGAGGGAGGGAGATATTGAGAGAGGGAGGGAAGAGAAAGAGAGATTGAGAGAGAGAAAGAAAGAGCGAGAAGGAGACAGACAGATAGAGACAGACAGAGAGATAGAGCGAGAGACAGAGAGACAGACAGACAGACAGCCAGACAGATACAGGCAGAGAGAGACAGAGAAAGAGAGAGACAGAGAGACTGAGAGAGACAGCGAGAGACAGAGAGAGATACAAACCGACAGAGACAGAATAAAGACTGAGACAGAAGGAAACAGGCGAACTTACACGTCGTGAAGACGGTCTGGACTCATGACAACAGATCGTTGGTCGGTGGCTCTATCACACGAACCAGTAATCCTACAGTTCACTGCCATCTCCCTGAGGATTAAACCCACGATCCCTGAATTATCTGGATCTCTAACTGACCGGGACGTAATAGGCCACTAACCGTACTGGCAGATCCAACTGGTGCGCATGTGGAATTGTAAGAGTGTGGTGAATCCCCTCTAGAACAAAGTCTGTACTTCCAGTGTGAGTGTGGTGAATCCCCTCTAGAACAAAGTCTGTACTTCCAGTGTGAGTGTGGTGAATCCCTCTAGAACAAAGTCTGTACTTCCAGTGTGAGTGTGGTGAATCCCTCTAGAACAAAGTCTGTACTTCCAGTGTGAGTGTGGTGAATCCCTCTAGAACAAAGTCTGTACTTCCAGTGTGAGTGTGGTGAATCCCTCTAGAACAAAGTCTGTACTTCCAGTGTGAGTGTGGTGAATCCCTGTAGAACAAAGTCTGTACTTCCAGTGTGAGTGTGATGAATCCCTGTAGAACAAAGTCTGTACTTCCAGTGTGAGTGTGATGAATCCCTCTAGAACAAAGTCTGTACTTCCAGTGTGAGTGTGATGAATCCCTCTAGAACAAAGTCTGTACTTCCAGTGTGAGTGTGATGAATCCCTGTAGAACAAAGTCTGTACTTCCAGTGTGAGTGTGATGAATCCCTCTAGAACAAAGTCTGTACTTCCAGTGTGAGTGTGATGAATCCCTCTAGAACAAAGTCTGTACTTCCAGTGTGAGTGTGACGAATCCCTGTAGAACAAAGTCTGTACTTCCAGTGTGAGTGTGATGAATCCCTCTAGAACAAAGCCTGTACTTCCAGTGTGAGTGTGATGAATCCCTCTAGAACAAAGCCAGTACTTCCAGTGTGAGTGTGACGAATCCCTGTAGAACAAAGCCTGTACTTCCAGAGTGAGTGTGATGAATCCCTCTAGAACAAAGCCTGTACTTCCAGTGTGAGTGTGATGAATCCCCTCTAGAACAAAGCCTGTACTTCCAGTGTGAGTGTGATGAATCCCTCTAGAACAAAGTCTGTACTTCCAGTGTGAGTGTGATGAATCCCTATAGAACAAAGCCTGTACTTCCAGTGTGAGTGTGATGAATCCCTCTAGAACAAAGTCTGTACTTCCAGTGTGAGTGTGATGAATCCCTATAGAACAAAGTCTGTACTTCCAGTGTGAGTGTGATGAATCCCTCTAGAACAAAGTCTGTACTTCCAGTGTGAGTGTGATGAATCCCTCTAGAACAAAGTCTGTACTTCCAGTGTGAGTGTGACGAATCCCTGTAGAACAAAGTCTGTACTTCCAGTGTGAGTGTGATGGATCCCTGTAGAACAAAGTCTGTACTTCCAAGCTGGTGCGCATTATGGAAACTCAACAGTGCCAGTGCGCTGAACCCCCCTCTAGAAAAAAGTCTGAACCTCCAGGTGGAGCGCATATGGAACTTGACAGTGCCAGTGTGATGAATCCCTCTTGACAAGCTCTTAACTCTAAACACTCCACTTAAGAAAAATCGCGTAGACTCCGTTCTTCTTCCTGTAGCACGCTCTACAATAACATCCCAAGGCCTAGGCTTGAATACTTATAGAGGGAGGGAGGGAGAGAGCGACAGACAGACAGACAGAGACAGAGAGACAGAGAGACAGACAGAGAGAGGAGAGAGTGAGAGAGAGAGTGAGTGAATGTGGGTGTGTGTACGTGCGTGCGTGTGTGCGCTGCGTGAGTGCGTGTGTGTGTGTGTGTGTGTGTGTGTATACGTGCGTGCGTGTGTGTGTACGTGCGTGCGTGTGTGCGTATGTGTGTGTGTGTGTGTTATGTGTGTGTGTCGGTTTCATCTCAACTAATAAACTTTTTATTTTTCATTTCCCAGCAGGCTTTTGCACAGGCAGTAGATATGACTGGGTATGCGCGCCTATGTAACCCATAAATTCTGTACACAAGCTTTTCGATCATGGTTAATTGTTCAATTGTTATCATAATTATTATCAATCACTCTTTTTGTTGTCATCGTCGTCATCATTATCACTATTATTATCAGCAGCAGCAGCAATGTTATCACTAATTATCACTAAATATTGTAATTATTAATTATAATTATTATTATTATTATATTATCTCATGTTTTACAGCATTTTGAGTCATAAACTCTTTTTCATTTCTCCTCTCTCTCTCTCTCTCTCTCTCTCTCTCTCTCTCTCTCTCTCTCTCCTCTCTCTCTCTCTCCTCTCTCTCTTTCTCAGGGGTTTCTTGTGAAATATGTTCTGTCCGAAAGTGAGCTTCTGAAATTGCGAAACGTTGATACCAAGAGCTGGTTTAATTTTTCCTCAAAGTGTGTGTAGCCTGAATGTATAGGAATGCTTTGGTGCAACTGCTGTTGTGTTCTCTCTCTCTCTCTCTCTCTCTCTCTCTCTCCTCTCTCTCTTCTCTCTCTCTCTCTCTCTCTCTTCACTCACTTTTTCCGTTCAATTTTTTCATCTTTAGGGAAAAAATTCAAATGGATGTAATGTCAGCCATGACTATATTTATAAATCTTTGTTTCGAGAAAACGTCGCCGAAAAATTTAATGACTGTTTTATGCTCCTTGCCACAAGGACAAAAATGTCAATGGCAATAAACCATTTTCAGTTTCAGTTTCTCTCTCTCTCTCTCTCTCTCTCTCTCTCTCTCTCTCTCTCTCTCTCTCTCTCTCTCTCTCTCTCTCTCTCTCCCCCCCCCCCCAACAAGACCTAATGCTACCATTCTTGAGTAATAAAGTTCTGAAGGATTAAGTCTTCAGCTTCTCTGATCAGCGTCACTTTTGTGGAGTGTTCGATGCCGCACTGCCTTGGATATAGATATCGTTTTGCCATTCGTCGCTCTTCTCCAGAGATTAACCCTTTGACTACCACACCGTATCTACCAACTGCTAAAAACTTAACCCTCTGATTCCCTCACCCTATCTACCAGCTTCTAGGAAGCCGGCGGATAAGGTGAGGGAGTCAAAGGGTTCAGTTTTTGAATTGCTAGCGTGGTTGACAATGCAGGTGATGGTGGACAGGGTGCGGTTGTCAAAGGGTTAAACGTTTATGGGCTCTCCACACGTCAAGTTAATATCACGAATCCCCTTCATCGTTCTTTTTTCTCCTCCTCTGTGCGTGGTGTGTGTGTGTGTGTGTGTGTGTGTGTGTGTGTGTGTGTGTGTGTGTGTGTGTGTGTGTGTGTGTGTGTGTGTGTGTGTGTGTGTGTGTGGTGTGTGTGTGTGTGTGTGTGTGTGTCGTGTGTCTGTGTCTGAGTCTGTGTCTTTGTGAGGTGCGTGTGTGTGTTTTCATCAGCCTTATAGACTTCTTTCTTGGCCACAGGGGTCAGACAGCTAACTTTGTCTAGTTGACCTCACTGGCCTTTCAGACTGTCTGCTTCATTCCACTGCTGCCTCACACGGCACTACAAAAAGGCACAAGAACGTTGCTGACAGACTTGTTGGCACGCAGCTGCCTGTCTTCTTTATTGTACCATTTCTTTGAGAAAAAAGATATGAAGAAAAGGAACAAGAAAAGAGAAACAGAATAAAAATAAAAGTAGCCGAGAAAAAGGTCAGGCTATAGAAGAAATATCAACTTTTCCCACAGAAAGTCAGACAGCAACAAAACTCTCGTACAAGAAAAACAATAATTACAAAAAAGTTCAAATATCTGGGAACAGTCATCTCACCAGACGGCATATGCACT
>CM060306.1:16763048-16765548 GCA_030674185.1 Monoplex corrugatus | reverse complement strand
CTTCCTTCTCTTGCACACCTCTCACTACTTTTACCCCAGTCTCACAAGAAGAAATTTTCAACACAATCAGATCCATGTCGTTCAAAACCTGCGAACTGGATCCTCTTCCAGGTTCTCTCTACTCCGATTGTCTCCCTACTCTCCTCCCATTCATCACTGACATCATCAACACTTCTTTTCAAACTGGAACTGTCCCAGATTCTTTCAAGTCTGCTATTGTTCACCCTCTCCTCAAGAAAACAATTTAGACCCAAATGAACTGAAAAATTACAGGCCTATCTCTAATCTCTCTTTCTTGTCAAAACTCCTTGAAAAGGTCGTCCTCAACCAGCTGAACTCTCACCTGTCTGCCAACAATCTCCTCAATCCTTTCCAGTCAGCCTACCGCCAGTGCCATAGCACTGAAACTGCCCTACTACACATTCTCAACAATCTCCTCCTTGCAACTGATACTGGCAAAGTCTCTCTCCTCACACTCCTTGATCTGTCTGCAGCTTTCGATACCATTGACCATGGTATTCTCCTTTCTAGACTTCATCATACTTTTGGCATCTCTGACATTGCTCTCTCCTTTTTCACTTCGTATTTATCAAACAGAAAACAAACTGTTCTCATCAATGGCACTTACTCTCAACCTGCATACCTGACCTGTGGTGTTCCACAAGGATCTGTCCTTGGCCCTGTTCTTTTCACTCTTTATACCTCCCCCCTGTCCACCATCATCAACTCCCACTCTATAAAACACCACTTCTACGCTGATGACACCCAACTTCAAGATAGTGACTCACCTGATAATATACAGCGCCTGTTGACTCGCACCACTGAGTGTTACTCGGACATTAAGAACTGGATGACACACAATAGACTTCAGCTTAATGACGACAAGACAGAAGCTATCCTCATTGGCACCCGTCAGAAACTTTCCCAGCTGCCTCCTCTTTCTCTCCCATTATGTAACACATCAGTCCCAATTTCTGATTCAGCTAAAAACCATGGTGTCTGCATTGACTCTACCCTGTCCATGAACAACTTTGTTTCTCAAACTGCCAGATCTTGCTACTATCATCTCCATCGTATAAGCCTGATCAGGAAGTATCTCTCTGTCGAAACAACTGCAAAACTCGTTCTCTCCTTCATAATGTCTCGCATTGACTATTGCAATTCACTCCTGTCTGGTCTTCCTGCCTCCACCATTCACATCCTACAGCGCATTCAAAACAATGCTGTACGCCTTGTACTCAAAAAGAAAAAAGCTGACCACATATCTCCTCTCCTGGCACAACTTCACTGGCTCCCTGTATCAAAGCGCATACAGTACAAACTAGACACCATGTGCTACAAAAGCCTCAATAACGCAGCCCCCGATTACCTGTCAAGCCTACTTGAGATCTATGTTCCCTCACGTACCCTCCGCTCTGCCTCCGATCCTCTGACTTTTCGCTTTCCACGCACTAAGCTCAATACCTATGGTCCACGAGCCTTCTCTGTTTCTGGTCCACTCTCCTGGAACAAACTTCCTCTCTCAGTCCGTCAGCAACCTACTTTTGCCTCCTTCAAGTCCGCTCTCAAAACTCACCTTTTCTCCTCTGCATAAAATCCTAACCTCACTCAACCCCCCTCTGCAGCCTGTCTCCGCTCGAAGGGGAATCACTTTGTTTTAATATATAATTGTATATGATGTGCTCTCTGTGGTTTTCCATTGGTTTTATTCTTGCTTTTATTGCTTTTATTCTTTTCTCCCCATTTGTGGCCATGCATGTGTGTGTGTGTGTGGTGTGTGTGTGTGTGTGTGTGTGTGTGTGTGTGTGTGTGTGTGTGTGTGTGTGTGTGTGTGTGTGTGTGTGTGTGTGTGTGTGTGTGTCTGTGTCTGTGTCTGTGGGTGGAGGACAGAATAATGACGCAACTTAATAACAGTTTCAGATTGCAAGCAACCGCCTTCCTTTCCTAGGAGACTGAATGTGGGAATGTAGCAGGCAATGAACCGTGCGACAGCGAAAAGACCAAATTATAGCCTGGTTTATTGCCTGGTATTGGTTAAAAAAAAACACCACCAACAACAGAAATGCTACAAATTATACTAGATCAAAGGAAACAGGATAAAACAATAAAGTAGAAATACAACTTTTACACACACACACACCACACACACACACACACACACACACACACACACACACACACACACACACACACGAGAGAGTAACAAATAATAGGGGAAAACCCCGGTGAAAAGAAAAAAAGAGTAGAAAGAAAGACTGACCCACACAATTACACCATCCCAAAAGAAAAATAACGCTTTTTGTACTTCGAGCAAATGCCTTCTTTAAAACAAATCCAGTCACGTAAATAATGAAAAACAGAACGAAAGCGACAAAAAAATCCTTACTCGAAGACTCCTTAGAAAATCAAAGAGCGCACGCTCTCTCTCTCTCTCTCTCTCCTCTCTCTCTCTCTCTCTCTCCTCTCTCTCTCTCTCTCTCTCTCTCTCTCTCTCTCTCTC
>CM060306.1:16738048-16758048 GCA_030674185.1 Monoplex corrugatus | reverse complement strand
CAGGACACTTAACTTGAAATCTGAGCTTGACTTTGCAAAACAAATTTCGAAAGTTTGTTAAGGGTTATTGTTGTTGTTGTTGTTGTTGTTGTTGTTGTTGTTGTTGTTGTTGTTGTTGAATCAGTCTCCATTAAAAACAAAAGGAAACAGGAAACTGGCTCAAACAATATAATCAAAATGTCACTATTCCGATACAAAACAGGTTTGTGTGTACAAAACAAATTACGATTGTTCATAGATATGTATCAATATGAATACTAAAACCGTTACGTGTGGGTGGCGCCTTTTTCAAGTACACGTAATGAATGTGTTCTTATATAAATAATATGTAAGCTATCTCATGTTTAGATTTACTATCAAAAAGGTTTTTGAATTATAAACGATACAAGGAAATCTAAGACAAGAAATTATGGAGGAACTGTTGATGGCTGTAAAGAACAGGGGACGGGGTTATTATTGTTGTTTATTATTATTATTATTAATTATTATTATTATTATCATCATTATTATTGTTGTTGTTGTTGCTGCTGTGGTGGTGGTGGTGGTCTTTGATTTTAATGTCTATTCACTAAAGTGAATATTACTATTATTATTATTATTATCATTATTATTATATTATTATTACTATTATTATCATCATTATTATTATCATTATATTATTATTATTATTATTATAATTATTATTATTATTGCTGCTGTTGCTGCTGCTGCTGCTGCTGCTCTTCTTCTCCTCCTCCTCCTCCTATTGTTTTAAGTCCAGCTGGCAGCGCAGAGCCACATCACGGCTACAACCATCTCTAAACACACACAACTACATGCTGACCCCGAAAACAATACACCTCCAAAAGAAGATTAAGTACAAATGTCAATGCAATTGCGCACATAATCTAAAGACATGTCCCTGGCGTCGATCATTTTGCCCATTTTATCACCATTTGGCTTTAAAAAACAAACTTGGACACAAACGTACACACATAACAATGTTTACTAAAACAGATAAAACTGGCCTAAACTACATAAAATTGCTGTATATATCACAGTTCTTCACAGCCAAAACGCATTCCACACACACACACACAATTATCACTCTCAACAGAAAGTATGGAAAACTTTATAGAACACATACAAGTGAAAGGACCAGTAAGGCAGAAAATGGTAGAAAGAGATGACAGAAAGCAAAGGAACAAAGCAAACCAAAGAGAATAACACGGTTGGAAAATAAAAGAAAACAGATGCCTTCGACAGATTATGTTCAGGGCAATTCCTGATTGCCCATTGTATTCCATTTGACGAAATGACATTTCCCCCTCTCATGCATATTCCACACGGGGCAATGAATCATTTTGGATTATCGGTCGTAACGCTTCACGCATCTCCATAACCCATCCCACCTTTCCTTCTAAAACAAACAAGCACGCATATGCACATGCGCTACACACATACATACATACACACACGCGCGCGTACACTCAAAGAGAGAGAGAGAGAGAGAGAAAGAGAAAGAAATATGAGAGACAGAGACAGAGAGAGAGGCAGGGAGACAGAAAGAGACGGAGACAGAGACAACCAAGCAGACAAACAGACAGACAGACAGATAAACAGACAGGCAGAGACAGAGTCACACTTTCCCATTTGCCTGTGCAGTCACGTATGCTTGTTGAAATTATCAAGAATTTTACACTGACTGCGACGGTCAAACAAAACACGACTTTTGTAAATATCAGTATCATACTTAACAGTAAAACAAACTCTATCACCAAGCATTACGTGTAGGCCCTACAGAACTACTACGCAATACTCTCCTCTAAAGACAACAATCACCAGAACAAAATCTAGGGCTGTGAGAAGGAGGTATAGCAGAACACCACAGAGACTGAGAAACAAAGGAGTTTAAAAAATAGGATAGAAACAACAACAACAACAACAACAACAGGGTAAAAATCAATTTCATGTAAAGACTTGTCATTGCTTACAGTCATGGCCTGTCCTGTCAGAAAAATGATCAAAAACGTTATCAGGAAATTGCGCCAGTTCATACAGGTCAAGAATCCCAGACTGACCGCAACTGGTGCTGCCCGCTGAAGGCGGCATCTTCCCTCTTTGTGAACGGGACAAACCCACCCTTTCCATACCCTACCCCCCTCACTTCAATTCCACCACCCACACCTCCACTTTCCCCCTTCCTTCTCCCCAGCTTTTAATATGATAGCCTTGGGCACGAACGTCCCAAATCATGTCATGCCTCAAACGAAATGTAAAACCAACAGACCGCTGATTGAAACGTCAAAAAAACAACAACAACAAACAAACCGTGTGCAAGCCATACTCTTTCTTTGCCTTATGATGTTGTGGTGTGTTTTTGGGCGAGCGACATCCTGTGATCTTGAAAAGTGAACAGTCTGAAACCAAACTTTGACAGGCATGACCGACTCCCTGCTGTTATTTACATGTATTTCAATCTCAGTCTCAATCTGATCACAGCACAGTTACGGCGCTTGAATTCATCATCATCATCATCATCATCATCAGGTGCCCTGCCGCATGGCGTTGGCGACCATGGACTTCCAACCATCTATATCTCTCGTTGCCCCCAGCATCTCCCCCACCCTCTTCATCCCCAGCCACTCTGCAAGTCCGTCCAGCATTCTCTCCCTGTTAAACTTGAATTATTGAATAGAAAAATTCGAATACTGCAGATGTCATGCAACTAAAGGATCCAAAATGATTCCGGCAAATGCTGCCCGACTGTACTACCCCCTAAGCCCAGACAAGTTTTCGCCATATGTTAGGTAGGACTCCAGGACCCTGCTAGCTCATGGGGCTTGTGTGTGGGCTTAAGATTTGTACCATGATCATTCCAGACCTGCTCCATCACATGGCACCTGTGGCATCAGTACATATAGAATTAATTCCAAACGCGCAGACTTTGTCTTCAGAAACTGAAACTGAATCTGAAACCAGGACAAGATCTTTAAGTTGTACTGAACTTATACATGTAGATTCTAAGCTTTTAATATACACCTGTGCCTACCATTATCAAGAATTCATATAAATCTCCCATTCTAGCAGTTCCTAGCCACCAGATCCCAACCATCTCAAAAAACCGTCTATTGTTGTTGTCTTTCTTCTTTCATCTACGCGGTGTACGGCAGTGGGAGAAAGAGCTGACGGTCAGCAGCAAGCTGGAAGGCCTGAGATGGAAACATACATGTACTATGTGACATCAAGGTCTGTTCCATTCTGTAGACCCAGATCTTTCTTGGTCTGTCTTCTGCTTTAAGTCCTGGTGTCTTTTTGTTATATGCATATTGAGCTAACTGGTGGGGGTACATTCTGGTTGAATGACAAACCACTGCATTCTCTGCTGATGAATATGATAGTTGGAATTCCCACCATTTCTTTGAATGTCGGTGTTTCTGGTCATGGGTGTCTGGCCTTGTTGACAGCTCTTCTAAAACAACGCATCACACAGGAGGTAGTCTTGTACTGCTGTCGTCAGCAGGACTGAATGGTCTTCCTTTGGTGTCAGCTTACTAGGAGAAGCATTAATATTGTACCAGAGAACGGTGGGTGGAGAAAGCACAAAGACAGGAACACAGGGGGTACCTAATGGGGTCCTGTGAGACACCAAGAGGGAAAGAAGGGGTAAAAAAGACGTATATGAGGAGAACGATAGACAGGTGCGGACTTGTTAACTGATTGACTGACTGATCGACCGAATGATTCCATATTTTTACGTCATCACCTATCTCAGGTAATGCAACTGACAAAATGACCACCCCAGGAAAGTTGATTGATCGATTGATTGAATCCGTTTTTTTACTTCACCTACCTCAGGTGATACGACTCACAAGAATGACCACCCCAGGAAAGTTGATTGATCGATTGATTGAATCCGTTTTTTTTACTTCACCTACTTCAGGTGATACGACTCACAGGAATGACCACCCCAGGAAAGTTGATTGATCGATTGATTGAATCCGTTTTTTTACTTCACCTACCTCAGGTGATACGACTCACAGGAATGACCATCCCAGGAAAGTTGATTGATCGATTGATTGAATCCGTTTTTTTTACTTCACCTACCTCAGGTGATACGACTCACAGGAATGACCATCCCAGGAAAGTTGATTGATCGATTGATTGAATCCGTTTTTTTTACTTCACCTACCTCAGGTGATACGACTCACAGGAATGACCATCCCAGGAAAGTTGATTGATCGATTGATTGAATCCGTTTTTTTACTTCACCTACCTCAGGTGATACGACTCACAGGAATGACCATCCCAGGAAAGTTGATTGATCGATTGATTGAATCCGTTTTTTACTTCACCTACCTCAGGTGATACGACTCACAGGAATGACCATACCCAGGAAAGTTAAGCGACTGATCAATTGATTGATTTCGTTTTTTAGTCATCACCTACATCAGGTGATACGACTGACAGGAATGACCATCCCAGGAAAAGTGAAGTCTTAACCAAATTCTACAACGACACCACCACGCTTTATTTCATCTCTAGCTTCTTTTCAATAAGATACGTTCTTAACCTTTTGACTCTATCATTCTATCCACAGCTGTAGAAACCTAAGCCTTTCACTCCCTAACCCCAACCATTTGCATCCTACACGATAGCTTTGCTATCATTACTGACGATGCAGGAAACTGGTGGATAGGGTGAGGGAGTCGAAGGGTTAATCCTCTTTCACTGCACTGATGATTCTCCTCACACATTAGAATCGTCTAATATCATCATAGTCAAAAGACGTTAAATCAAACAAAAAAGAAAGAAAATAAAAAAAACGAACTACGTGTAGAAAAGTTTCTATAAAACAAATCTGGTGAAAGGTAAAAGGTTATTTTATAAGTTCAGTAACACATAGTTTTTTCCCCCTTCACTTAAATGTAAATAGTAGAAGCGTGATCCCATTTCTATGGAAATCGGTTAATAGTTCCCATGAATTCGCCCCAGACATTATTTCTTCCTGTGGTTTTTCAGATTACTGTGATCAACGACACAGGGCGTTTTTGGTGATAAATCAAACTGATAGAGCAGTCTGGAAGACTGTACATTATACAAGGAAATAGTTTTTATTAGTAGCACTTGACTCTCTCTCTCTCTCTGTCTCTCTCTCACTCTCAAGGAAATGTTTTATTAGTAGTATTTTACTCTCTCTCTCTCTCTCTCTCTCTCTCTCTCTCTCTCTCTCTCTCTCTCTCTCCCCTCTCTCTCAAGGAAATAGCTTTTTATTAGTAGTATTTTATCTCTCTCTCTCTCTCTCTCTCTCTCTCTCCTCTCTCTCTCTCTCTCTCTCCAAGGAAACAGTTTTTATTAGTAGTATTTTATTCTCTCTCTCTCTCTCTCTCTCTCTCTCTCTCTCTCTCTCTCTCTCTCTCTCTAACGTGAAAAAAAACAAACCATGTTTATAGACCCAAAGCCATTATTGTATATTTTCCACCGACCACAGACAAAAAAAAATTCTCACTTGTTACATCTGTCGTAACAAGCCACGGACAGTGTGCAAAACAGGGGCAGGTCTGAATCTTTTCAGACCAGGACCCGTTAAAACAAATACACTGATCACGAAATGATCATAGTTTTAGATTAAAAAAAAAAAAATCAACACAACGCTGCCCGCTCAGTGATGATGACCCTTGGCGGGCGTGAGTTTTCACGATTGCTCAGATCAATCGTAAAGGGCCTTAAATTGTTCCAACATGCTTGCTCAATTTGGTGAATATTTTTAAATGGGGAAATTGCATGTTTTCTTTTGGCGAAAACTACACATGCTTAACTCCATATATCGAATTTCTTGCTTAGTGGACAAAGTTTATAAACAAAACAAAATATGAGGAAGGGGAGGGGTGGAGTGGGAATAAAACACACTCAGCTACAACGCATTGAATTTCTTTAAAACGAATTTCTGAATTTAAAAGAAATCTTCATTGAAGAACATCACCTCTTTAACAGGGTAAAACTACGCATGTTCAACCCTGTATATCGAGTTTCTTCTCCCGTACAGGGGTATTCAAGTTTCCAAAAGTGGAAATCACGCAAGGTCAACTATGGCCATGAAGTTCTTTGCTATAAGGGACTTCAAATTTCTGAAAAGTGCTTCACATCGATTTCGCCCTCAGCAACAACCGCTCAACTACTAGACAGGACCGCCGTTCTGAATATTTCATGAGTCGTATGGACGCCTCTAGGTAGTGCGCCATATCCTGATGTCTCTTCTTCCACTTGTTTTTGTATTTTATTGTATTTTGGGAGAAGGAAAGAGACATCTGAAATTATCACTTTGTGCGTAAGCAGCTGCATTTTATGGGGACTGTGAAGGTAACATAAACTCCTTCTGCTCAAATTATCGTGCTTGTAGTAGTATTGATCAAAACGTTCATATGCAGGATGTAGTATTTGGCTCATTACTTTCTCTTGTAGAGAAAAAAAGGACAAACAGGAGGAAGGAAGGTTCCAAGAAAAGAACGAAGGAAGACGATAGCAAGAGAGTGTGAGGGACAACAACAAAAGAACAGAAAGACGAGACAAATACAAAGACTGGGAACGAAATGGAGGTGGGTGAGAGAGTGAGAGAGAGAGAGAGATACAAACACACAAGCATTTTCACACACAAGCACACACACAGAATCACAAAAACATACACCACACAAGAAGCAGAGAGACAGAGACAGAGACAGAGAGACAGACAGACAGACAGAGACAGAGACAGAGAGACAGAGGGCAGACAGAGAAAGAGGCAAACAGAGAGAGAGAGAGAGAGATGAGAGAGTGAAGTAGAGTGACACACATAGTAACACAGAAAGATAGACAGACAGACAGTCAGCAGGCAGACAGAAAGTCACACACACATGCACACAACCACACACACACATACCGAGAGAGAGAGAGAGACAGACAGGCAGACAGACAGCGACAGAGAATCACACACACACACACACACACACACACACACACACACACACACACACACACACACACACACACACACACACACAACACACACACACAGAGCGATTCATTTACCTTGACAGATACACAAGCACCACGGTAGGATGGTGGATTTAATTCCGTGTCCTTGGTTCTGCAACAGAGACATTAAAACTTGCAATTACAGATTCAAGTCTGATATATTGTACCTTAATATTATAACTGAATACTTGGATACATTTCAACTTAAATATTATAACTGAACACTTGCAAAGATTATAACTTAATACTTGGTAAAGTCATGACACCTCCGAAACAAGTAAGGTATCAGTGCGCGTGCACGCACACCACACACACACACACACACACACACACACACACACTCACTCAACCCCCCCCCCCTCTGCACCCTGTCTCCGCTCGGAGGGAATCACATGGTTATAATATATAATTGTATGCTATGCTCTCTATAATTTTCCATTGCTTTTATTCTTGCTTTTATTGCTTTTATTCTTTCTCCCCATTTATAGCCATGCGTGTGTGTGGGTGTGTGTGTGTGTGTGTCTGTGTGTGTGCGTGCGTGTGTGTGCGTGCGTGCGTGCGTGCGTGCTTGCGTGTGTGTCTGCTTCAGCGCTTAGATTTGATTTTATCAAGATTTTGCGCTACATAAATATTGTAATTATTATTATTATTATTATTATTATCTAATATCCCTTATAGTGAAAAGACGTTAAATCAAAGAACACACACACCACACACACACACACACACACACACACACACACACACACACACACACACACACACACACACAAACACTCATGCGCCGCAAGCGCGCTCATATATTGAGAAACAGGTAGACAGATTAAAAAAAATGGTTCAATGACTCAAAACAAATATAGCTCGTACCACAACGATACGTCAGGTGTGCGCTTTCTCTCTCTCTCTCTCTCTCTCTCTCTCTCTCTCTCTCTCTCTCTCTCTCTCTCTCTCTCTCTCTCTCTCTCTCTCACACACACACACACACACACACACACACACACACTAACGCATGCACATACATTCACTCTCTCTCTCTCTCATTCACTCACTCACTCACACAAACACACACTAACGCATGCACACATATTCATATATATATATATATATATATATATATATCTCTCTCTCTCTCTCTCTCTTACTCATTCACTCACTCACTCACACAAACACAAACTAACGCATGCACACATATTCATTCTCTCTCTCTCTCTCTCTCTCTCTCTCTCTCTCTCTCTCTCTCTCTCTCTCTCTTTTATAGCATACTTTAAAAAAAAAAACACTAGTAAATATGCATTGTGGCATAGATGGATTGCGCCCTGTAGCCTTGTAATATTTACAACAAATAAGAAATCACAGCAACAGAGCGGAGGAAAGATTTCAGAAGACTTCAGAATACTTTGTCACTCAAGGGTAGTAGCTTAGGTGCCACCAAACCTGTGTAGCAACTAGTTCTTGCTACTCTCCATACAAATTATAAGCATAACAAAGAACATAAACCATAACACGTAACATATATGAACAAGGTATAAAAATGAGCTGTGATATTATGCTGACTCCTTTTATACATATGTACACACACACACACACACACACACACACACACACACACACACACACACACACACACACACACACACACACACACAGAGAGAGATATATAATTATATACATATATACATAATATATATATATATGTATATATAGAGACAGACAGACAGACAAAGACAGAGACAGACAGACAGACAGAGACAGAGACAGAGACACAGAGAGAGACAGAGACAGAGAGACATATAGATACATAGGCATATACATATATGCAGGAAGCTTGCGGATAGGGTGAGGGAATCAAAGGGTTAAGTTTTTGCTTTGCTAGCATGGTTGACAATGCAGGATGCTGGTACACAGGGTGCCGGAGTCAAAGGGTTAAAGCGTGGAGAATTTCTCAACCTCCCAAGTCAACATACGTGCAGACCTGCTGGTGCCTAAATCGTGCCCCTCCGTGTGTACACGCACGCAGAACATCAATATGCACGTTATCATCATCATCATCATCATCAGGTGCCCTGCCGCATGGCGTTGGCGACTATGGACTTCCAACCATCTCTATCTCTCGTTGCCCCTAGCATCTCCCTCACCCTCCTCATCCCCAGCCACTCTGCAAGTCCGTCCAGCATTCTCTCCCTGGGTCTACCTGGTGCTCTCTTTCCCTCCAGCTTTCCCGTTGTGACCAGGTGCTCCAAATCCCCCTTCCTCATAAAATGGACTATAAAGGTTGCTTGTCTTTTCCTAATCTTCCTTATGAGTGATCTACTTGTGTCTGCCTCCATCAAGACTGTCTCCTTTGTTTTCTTTGCTGTCCATGGAACTCTCAACATTCTTCTGAGAAACCACATCTCGGCTGCCTCAGTCTTGCTCTGGCTTTGCTTGCTGACTGTCCACGCCTCGCATCCGTACAACAGTACTGGTTCTATATAACATTCAAGGCACGTTATATTAAAATAAATCTCTCTCGCTACGAGCGTCCGGATTTCCCGATCATGTATCAACAACGTTTGTCTACGAGCGTCAGAGAAATCCGACTTGAGTTTTTAAAACTTCGCGGGGCTTTCAGTAGTTCCGTCAACCGAAACTAACAGCCAGAAATAGATTGTCCGGTTATTCCTAGCCGCGTTTCAGGCCACGAGGTCACTGTACTACGCAGCTGGTGAGTGTCAGAGCAAAGTTCACGACCCATTATCTCCGCAGCGAAGCAGACGACGGAAAAAACGACTGCTGAACAATTACTCAACAAACTCGGCGCTGTTCAACCGATCTCTCTTTCAGCGCACGTGGAGTGTGATGCGCGTTGGATTGTATCAAATTTCATTCAAAATGACTGTAGGAACTGATGTATTGACCTAACCGTGTATTTGTAAGGCATTTTTCACATGAAAATTCTCTAATTTTACTTGTACATTACTCAGCAACCATGTGGTTAGACAGTTGAAATTCAGCATGTTGTACACCATCTTTTATTATATGACCGCCAAATTTCAAAACCTCAGTTTCATTTATTTTTATGAGAATTTTTCTCATGACCTATACAAATGGTCGTATCAGGGGAACGGGAAGGGGCATAATCGTACGTAGCGAGTGAAATCCTACAAGTCATGTCAAGCGTCCAGTGGCTTGTGGAAAACATCCAACCATTATACGCCCGCGAAGACGGAGTGTGCTGACTGTGCAGACTGTGCGGACTGCGCAGCAACATGTCGTCAACAGAGTGTGGCAAAACAATGTGCATATACCACCTCGAAGAAAAATGGAAAACTAACAACAACAATACAACAACAACAACAACAACAACAACAACAACAACGCAATGCGTGTCTGGTTATCTTGTCCAAGAACTGGGAAAAAGCGTGGGGTATTGGGGTGGAAGAGACTCAGACTTCTAACTCCAGAAAATTTACTACTCAACGGTAGTAGTAGTAGTAGCACTATTTATCGGCCGCCGTTTGATGGTTATTAAGCATGACCAAAAATAATAAAGTACTCATAAACCATCTAAGCGGTTTTGAGTTCTTCAGTGTCCATATACAATATATCCACCTGGTGCCACCCTGGCACTGTTCAGCATTTTGAGAAATCCAACATGGCCGACAAGATGGCGGCCTGAATTTTAAAAAATGATATGACATTCTTTGTAAATTTTGGACAGACTGCCCATAATTTTTATGTAAAAGTCATCTTGAAACTCAAAACATTATTTTATTAATACATGTATGTAGGGAGACAGACAGCGACAGACAGACGGACAGAGAAACAGGCAGAAAAACAAGACACGGGACCAACAAACATGCAGAGCCCAGGGCATACTGACCCACCGAGGGTAAAGAGAGACGGGTCAATGGAGGCCAGTCTAATCACAGGAAGCAGCAGACGAAGTAATAAGCATCACTAAGGATCAAAGACCACTACATAACCCACACACTTGTCCTGTAAACAAGCTAATCTGTGCCAAGGCTTCCAGAATGAGCGATGGGAAAACCTGCCCAGCTAAGCCAACGCCATTAATTCAGAATGGACCATCGTTTTTTCGATTTTCCTTTGAGAAGAAAAAAGAGACAAGTACCGAGTTAGTGTTACTGTTATCAAAGTTCTGTTTGAAGCCCTACCGATTGCATAGAGTCATTTCAGAGCTATAACCATTCCAAAACATACACAATACTTCAACAGGAAAAGCAGAGGAAAAGAAAACTAACTACACATATCAACTGCATTCGCACACATAATCTAAAAAGATGACCCTGGCGTTGACCACTCCACCCAATTTATCACACAGGGGATTTAAATAAAGCACACCTGAATATAAAATGTAAGCATACCTAAGGACACCAAAACATACATAAAAATGGCCATCAATTACCTGAAATTGCTTCCGCATATCTCACCTCCTAAAGCTAAAAATGCACTTAATACACGTACCCAATTATCAATCCTCAGAAAAAGTATGGAAGACGTTATCGAACGCATACAGGTGAATGGAGCAGCAAGGCAGAAAATGATAGGAAGAAAAGACAGAAAGCAAAGGAACAAGGCAGAAACAAAGAGAGTGACAGAAAAGAGGACATTTCTAGTAAGACTTTCCAGAAGGTGGGACACTATTTATACTGAAAGAGCCCCCTGGCATCCCCATGGGGGTGGGGATGGGGGTGCTGTTTGATGATTATTAGCATGACCAAACATATAGTACTCATAATTGATCTAAGAGGTTTTGAGCTCTTCAGTGTCCATACATAACATATCCAATTGATGCCACCCTTGCACTGTTCAGCATTTTGAGAAATCCAACATGGCCACCAAGATGGCGGCCTGAATTTAAAAAAAAAACTGATACAAGACATTCTTCGCACATTTTGAGACAGACTGCCCAAAAATGTTATGTAGAAGTCATCTTAAAACTCAAAACAATCTCTTTTTAAATACGTGTATGTAGGGAGAAAGACAGCGACAGACAGACGGACAGAGAAACAGGCAGAAAAACAAGACACGGGAACCAAAAAGCATGCAGAGCCCAGGTCATGCTGTCCCACTAAGGGAAAAGAGAGACGTTTCAATGGAGGCCAATCTAATCACAGGAAGCAGCAGACGAAGTAATAAGCATCACTAAGGATCAAAGACCACTACATAACCCACACACTTGTCCTGTAAACAAGCTAATCTGCGCCAAGGACTTCCAGAATGAGCGATGGGAAAACCTGCCCAGCTAAGCCAACACCATTAATTCAGAATGGGCCATCGTTTTTTCGATTTTCCTTTGAGAAGAAAAAAGAGACAAGTACCGAGTTAGTGTTACTGTTATCAAAGTTCTGTTTGAAGCCCTACCGATTGCATAGAGTCATTTCAGAGCTATAACCATTCCAAAACATACACAATACTTCAACAGGAAAAGCAGAGGAAAAGAAAACTAACTACACATATCAACTGCATTCGCACACATAATCTAAAAAGATGACCCTGGCGTTGACCACTCCACCCAATTTATCACACAGGGGATTTAAATAAAGCACACCTGAATATAAAATGTAAGCATACCTAAGGACACCAAAACATACATAAAAATGCCATCAATTACCTGAAACTGCTTCCGCATATTTCACCTAACTAAAACTAAAAATGCACTTAATACACGTACCCAATTATCAATCCTCAGAAAAAGTATGAAAGACGTTATCGAACGCATACAGGTGAATGGAGCAGCAAGGCAGAAAATGATAGGAAGAAAAGACAGAAATCAAAGGAACAAGGCAGAAACAAAGAGAGTGACAGAAAAGAGGACATTTCTAGTAAGACTTTCCAGAAGGTGGAGATACTATATATACTGAAAGAGCCCCTGGCATCCCCATGGGGGTGGGGATGGGGGGTGCCGTTTGATGATTATTAGCATGACCAAAGCATATAATACTCATAATTGATCTAAGCGGTTTTGAGCTCTTCAGTGTCCATACATAACATATCCAATTGATGCCACCCTGACACTGTTCAGCATTTTGAGAAATCCAACATGGCCGACAAGATGGCGGCCTGAATTAAAAAAAAAAAAACTGATATAAGACATTCTTCGTACATTTTGAGACAGACTGCCCAAAAATGTTATGTAGAAGTCATCTTAAAACTCAAAACAATATCTTTTTAAATACGTGTATGTAGGAGAAAGACAGTGACAGACAGACGGACAGAGAAACAGGCAGAAAAACACCACACGGGGACCGACAATCATGCAGAGACCAGGTCATGTTGTCCCACCAAGGGAAAAGAGAGACGCATCAATGGAGGCCAGTCTAATCACAGGAAGCAGAAGACGAAGTAATAAGCATCACTAAAGATCAAAGAGCACTACATAACCCACACACTTGTCCTGTAAACAAGCTAATCTGCGACAAGGGCTTCCAGAAAGTGCGGGGGAAGCCTGTCCAGCAAAGCCAACGCCATTAATTCAGAATGGGCCATAGTTTTTCGATTTTTCCTTCAAAAAAAAAAAGAGACAAGTGCCACGTTATTGTTACCGTTATTGTTATTTCAGTTTGAAGCCCTACCGACTGCGTAGAGCCAGTTCAGGGCTATAACCATTTCAAAACATATACAACATGTCAACAGGAAAAAAAAGGAAAAGAAAATTAAGTACGCATATCAATGCATTCCACACACACAATTTAAGGAGATGTTCTGGTGCTGACCTTTTCCGTCCAATTTATCACACAGGGGATTTAAAAACATACATGAAAACACATTTAAACATAACTACGAACTCTTAAACATATATAAGAACGGGCCTAAATTACTTAAAATTGCTTCCGAATATATCTCATTTTGCTACAGCCAAAAATGCACAAAATAAACATGTACCCAATTATCGATCCTAAGAGAAAGTATGTAAGACTTTATTGAACACATACAGGTGAATGGACCAGCAAGGCAGAAAATGGTAGGACGAAATGACAGAAAGCAAAGAAATAAAGCAGAAACAAACAGTGACAGAAAAGAAGAAATTTCGAGCATAAAATTTCCAGAGGGTTGGGATACCACTTATACTGTAAGAGCCCCTGGCATCCCTAGTGGGGGTTTCCCTTCAGATAAAGTTAAAAAAAAAAAAAAAAATTTTTAAAAAGGACAAGTGCCGAGTGGGATGGAACAGAGAGAGTCTGGAGTTTGCTCAAGAGGGATTCATCGTACTCAGACAATTCCATATGAGCTCCACCAAATCTGCCGCCAATTGTCTGGCAGACTCTTTGAGCTTGTGAATGACACCACGCGCTAGCACAATCCTGAGGTGGGTATGGAAAGGGGGGTGGAGCCGATGCAGAACTCACACCATCATAGTGTTTGGGGGCATTAACCCTTTTGACCCCCGCACCCTGTCCACCAGCATCCTGCATTGTCAGTCATGCTAGCAAAGCCAAAACTTAACCCTTTGACTCCCTCACCCTATCACCAGCTTCCTGAAGAGTGAGGGAGTCAAAAGGTTACGTTTTTGCAGTTGGTGGATAGAGTGTAGGAGCCAAAAGGGTTAAGACGGGCAGCCAGTACGCCAACCTTTGTGTGGTTAGAGTGGGAATGACCTCAAGACATGAGATCTTGAGTCCATAGCTGTATCCAAAGAGCCAGCCAGCTGTTATTGTTGTTGTTCTTGAAAGCCCAGCCGACTGCCTAGAGCCATATCAGGGCTATAAGAGTTTCAAAACATACACTATACTTCAACAGGGAAAGAAGGAAAAGAAAAGTAAGTATATATAAAATTATGTATACACACACACACACACACACACACAATATATATATAATATATATATATATATATATATATATATATATATATATATATATATATATATATATATCAATGCATTCGCACTCATAACCCAGCCAGACTCTGTGTAGTGGGACTGATTGGAATCGACCCACGATGTATGCGACTTAATGAGTGCAAGCGAGAGAGAGAGACAGAGACACAGAGAGACAGACAGACAGACAGATAGACACAGACAGAGAGAGAGACAGAGAGACAGAGACAGACAGACAAGCAGACAGAGACAGATAGAGAAAGAGCGGGCGAGAGAGAGAGGGGGGGGGGAGCGAAAGAGACAGACAGCAAGCGAGAGAGACGGAGAGAGAAAGAAAGGGAGAGAGAGACAGAGACAGAGAGACGGACAAGAAGACACAGTGAGACAGAGAAAGAGAGAGGGAAAGAGAATGTGGTGTGTGTGTGTGTGTGTGTGTGTGTGTGTGTGTGTGTGTGTGTGTGTGTGTGTGTGTGTGTGTGTGCGTGTGTGTGAGTGTGTGAGTGTGTGAGTGTTTGTGTGTGTGTGCATGCGTATGTGCGTATGTGTGTGTGTTCTTGTGCGTATGTGTTTGTGCGAGTGTGTATGTGTATGTGCGTATGTGTGTGTTTGCTTGGCTAATTGTGACAAAACTCTGTTAAGAAGTTTAAGTTTTTCTCAGCTGAGAATATTCCAAATTAGTTTTCACTGTCCTGACACTCTTATCGCTGTCCTCACTTCACATCATTTCATTCCATATGATGTTTATTTAAGACCGCAATGATCTTGAAAAATACAAAACCTGGATTTCTTTAACACTTTTCGTCAGAACAGCTAAACCTTCGTGTTTTTATTACTACAAGAAAGTTAACTTTGCTGCTGTCAATTGTTAATTCTTAAAAAAAAAAAAAAACTTTTTCAGCATGGCTTGACCATCTACCTACCCCCACACTCCCCACTGTCAGTAAGATAAAGAGAGAATAAATAGACAAACCCACCATCGATTATGCTATTCAAAGCTCGCCCAACCATAAAAGCCATCTCGGAGCTATAAAGACAAACTAAACTAGGCCAAATCGAAGACCGCATTCCTAGTGACACTTTCTGTTTTGCTGCGGTCTCATTTGCAGAAACCACGATAAAGGCTTTGAACAAAAAGTAATGGATACCCACTCGCATGATATAAATTGTCTGCAATATGCAAACGGGTGGACATTCCCCGTCCAATCTGATGACTGGAATACAAATGGCTTGACATCATAAAACAGGATGGAAACCAGAGAAACGTAAATAATGGCAAATAGGAATAATTATGCAGAGTAGAAGAGATCGACGGTTTAATGTTTGGAATACAGAAATTTCCTGTTCCGTTTTCCTTCACGTTTGCAGGCCTCACGTCTGACCTGTGTCTTTATGGATTTCCGGGGTTTTCTTGTGAAATATGTTACTGTGTAAAAAGCGAAAGGCGAAATGTTGTGAAACATTGATATCAAGGGCGTGATTGGCTTTTCTTCAAAGTGTGTGTGTGTAGTCTGAATGTATAGGAACGGTTTGTTGCTACTGTTCTCTCTCTCTCTCTCTCTCTCTCTCTCTCTCTCTCTCTCTCTCTCTCTCTCTCTCTCTCTCTCTCTTTCTCTCTCTCCTCACACACACACACACACACACTGTTTTATTGTTACTGTTATTTTTATTTAAAGCCCAGCAGACTGCGTAAAGCCATCATTATCATCATCATCATCATCATCATCATCATCAAGTACTCTGCCGCATACCCTCTCTGTCCTCAGCCACTCTGCAAGTCCGTCCAATATTTTTCCCTGGGTCTACCTGATGCTCTCTTTCCCTCCAGCCTTCCTGTTGTGACCAGGTACTCTAGTTCCCCTTTTCCTAGAAAAATGTCCTACAAATGCTGCCTGTCTTTTCCTAATCTTCCTAAGAGCCATATCAAGGCTAAAACCGTTTCAAAAACATACACAACATATACACACCACACACACACACACACCACACACACACACACACACACACACACACACACACACACACACACACACAACACACACACACACACACACACACACACACACACACACACACACACACACACACACACACACACACACACACACACACACACACACACACACACACACACACACACACACACACACACACACACACACACACACACACACACACACACACACACACACACACACACACACACACACACACCACACACACACACACACACACACACACACACACACACACACACACAACACACACACACACACACACACACACACACACACACACACACACACAACACCACCACCACATCACAACACAACACAACACACAACACCACACCACACACACACACACACACACACACACACACACACCACACACACACACACACACACACACACACACACACACACAACATTGTTTCGTTTGGAGGGAAACAACCAAACCATCCAAACGAAACTCTAATACTCGTTACGTTGCCCAGAAGAAATCATCCCAAGTAACAACAACACCACAACAACAACAAAACCCAAATCGTCACGCGCCCCAAAACCCATTTCCCGCAGGTCTGCTGGCTGACAACTTGTGCTAGTTCCACGCAGTTGACAGACCGATCATTCACAAAGTTGCACGTGCCAAAACGGTAAGCAGCGTTAATTTAACTCTTTGACTCCCGCACCCTGTCCACCCAACATCCTGCATTGTCAACCCTGCTCACAAAGCAAAAACTTAACCCTTTGACTCCCTTACCCTATCCGCAATCTTCCTGCTGGAAGCTGGTGGATAGGGTATGGTAGTCAAAGGGTTAAGTTTGTGCAGCTGGTGAATAGGATGCGGGAGGGAGTCAAAGGGTTAAACTAAGTGGCAGCTGCCGCGTTTTCTTCAACAATATGTTCCTTTTAAAAAAAAAAGCTGCAAACATTTTGACATGAAGAAAGATGGCAGCAGTGCAGGCAGACACTTAGGATGAGTGTTATAACTAATGCCCTGGGGAAAAAAACAAAACAGGGTTGTGTAAATCTTAAAGAGTGCAGCATACAGACGTGGAAAAAGGCGCTGGTTTGTTAGTTTTATGATTACGTGAGTTTAATGGATTGGTGCCAAGCCAAGGACTTTTTCAAGCTGAGAGAGAGAGACAGAGAGACAGAGACAGACAGACAGACAGACAGAGGCAGAGACAGACAGACAGACAGACAGAGAGAGAAAGAGAGAGGCAGTGACAGAGATACAGAGACAGACAGAGAGACAGAGAGAGACAGATACAGAGACAGAGACAGAGACAGACAGAGACAGAGACAAAGGCAGTGACAGAAAACAGAGACAGAGACACAGAGAGAGAGACAGAGGCAGTGACAGAGAGACAGACAAAGACAGACAGAGGGAGGGGGCAGAAAGAGAGACAGACAGACAGAAAGAGAGACAGACAGAGACTGAGAAACAGAGAAAGAGAGAGAGAGAGAGAGACGACACAGAACCAGAAAGAGAGACACAAAGAAAGGGCAAGCAGAAAAAATTGTTATATACGCTATGCACATACACATACACATACAATGATGCTCTCTCTCTCTCTCTCTCTCTCTCTCTCTCCTCTCTCTCTCTCTCTCTCTCTTCTCCTCTCTCTCTCTCTCTCTCTCTCTCTTCTCTCTCTCTCTCAAGCACCCCAAAATCAATTTCACACACAAGCCCGTTGGCTGCCACTTGCGTCGTTAGTACATTGTGCTATTTTCACGCAGCTGACGGACGTTATCATTCACGGATACTGACTGCACACGCCAAAACGGCAATCAAAACAGTGTCAAATTAAGTAGCATTTGCCTCGAGTTCTTCACAACAAGCTCCACACAAAAGCTGGTGCAACAAGTCTCAAGTGAGCGAAGACGGCGGCAGTTCGATCAGGCACTTGGACGAGAATGTTCTAGAAACGCATAACGGCTGTGCAACTGCTGTCACTTTGTCAGCATCTGAGTGGTTTACGTTACTGGAAAGCTGACGGTGTTGAACCATAAATTGTGAAAATCTGTCACTTTGTAAGCCTCTGAGAGATTTATGTTACTGGATAGTTGAGAGTGTTGAACCATAAACTGTGGAAAGCTGTCACTCTGTAAGCCCCTTAGTGATTTCTGTTACTGGACAGCTGACGGTTGTTAAAACATAAATTGTGAGAAGCTGTCACTTCATAAGTCTGAGTGGTTTACGTTACTGGAAAGCTGACGGTGTTGAACCATAAATTGTGAAAATCTGTCACTTTGTAAGCCTCTGAGAGATTTATGTTACTGGATAGTTGAGAGCGTTGAACCATAAATTGTGGAAAGCTGTCACTCTGTAAGCCTCTTCTTAGTGATTTCTGTTACTGGACAGCTGACGGTTGTTAAAACATAAATTGTGAGAAGCTGTCACTTCATAAGTCTGAGTGGTTTATGTTAATAGATAACTGAGGGTGTTGAACCATAAACTTTAGAAAAGCTGTCACTTTGTAGGCCTCTGAGTGGTTTATGTTACTGGATAGGTGAGAGTGTTGAATCATAAATTGTGAGAAGCTGTCACTCTGTAAACCTCTAAGCGGTTTATGTTACTGGATAGCTGACGGTGTTAAACCATAAATTGTGAGAAGCTGTCACTCTGTAAACCTCTAAGCGGTTTATGTTACTGGATAGGTGAGAGTGTTGAATCATAAATTGTGAGAAGCTGTCACTCTGTAAACCTCTAAGCGGTTTATGTTACTGGATAGCTGACGGTGTTAAACCATAAATTGTGAAAAGCTGTCAGTTTGTAAACCTGAGTGGTTCTGGCTACTGGATAGGAGATTATTAAACTATAAATTGTGAAAAGCTGTCACTTTGTAAGTTTCTGAGTGGTTTATGTTACTTGATAGCTGACGGTGTTAAACAGAAAATTGTGAAAAGTTGTCACGCTGTAAGCCTCTAAGTGGTTTATGTGATTGGATAGCTGACGGTGTTAAACCATAAATTGTGAAAAGCTGTCACTTTGTAAACAAAGTTGTCACGCTGTAAGCCTCTAAGTGGTTTATGTGATTGGATAGCTGACGGTGTTAAACAGAAAATTGTGAAAAGTTGTCACGCTGTAAGCCTCTAAGTGGTTTATGTGATTGGATAGCTGACGGTGTTAAACCATAAATTGTGAAAAGCTGTCACTTTGTAAACAAAGTTGTCACGCTGT
>CM060306.1:16730548-16733048 GCA_030674185.1 Monoplex corrugatus | reverse complement strand
GAAAGGGGGAGAGAGAGAGAGAGAAGAAAGAGAGACAAAAGAGAAAGAAAAAGAGGAACACCAACTCAGTCCCTGTGGCAGGTTCAACAGACAAGAGGGGTCCTCTTTTCTCACTTCTGCAGCCATTAGATACACTTGTGATAGGGTGTCAGTGGGGTGATTAGTTTCTGTCACTCATTCTGTCTCTGTAACTGTCAAATTACTCATGGCCACAGTCCAACTTGCCACCACCACCCTCCTTTAAAATTATCTGGTGCATTCGGCTTCTACGGATGCAGCGGTACAAGTTTACACAGCTCTCTCTGTCCCTCTGTCTCTGTCTGTCTGTCTCTCTGTCTCTGTCTCTCTCTCTCTCTCTCTCACACACACACACACACACACACACACACACACACACACACACACACACACACCACGTCTTGAAATTTGTGGTGCGTTTGTCTTCTACGATGCAACGGTATAATTTACGCAGCTCTCTCTCTCTCTCTCTCTCTCTCTCTCACACTTACACACACACACACACACACACACACACACTCTCTCTCTCTCTCTCTCATATACAGCTCACTGTCATCTCCATTACAACATATCTGTTTTTATTATCATTATTAAAAAGAAACAATAAGCAAAGGAAAGAATGAGGGAAGGCGAAAAGGACAAGTTTTCTGATATCAAAATTTTTTTAAAAAGCTGTAAGTCTGGATGTTAACTACCTGCACAAATCGCCATAAACCCTATTAACTCGTGACCACAGAAACATCACCCAGGAAGGCATAATTCAACTTTTTACTACATACGCCAAATTGAATTTTGCGCCGGCGGTAACATACATGCCCACGCTGACATGACACAATGCATTAATCTCCATCGCCTGTTGATTATCATTGCTAATGGCTCATCACTTTATCATTCGCCGGAGCGGGAATGACCTCGGTCTCGTTTCAAGGTCAGCGGGCTTGTCGTTAGCTTGACGGATCTTGATTAGATAACGTGAGTTCAATCCCCGTCGGCCGCATTAAGAGCTGACCTCTCGCTGCCCATCATGTCAATCTCTGTAATGATGTCTGCTAAATGATTTCGGTTTGTTTCTTTGTTTGTTTCTTTGTTTTGTTTTTGTTTGTTTTCTGGAAGGGGGTGGGATTAGTGCTCCAGTTTGTCTGGGATGCATGTGTGCGTGTTATTTTGCGTACGCTGTGATAATAACAAACTGGAATTATGAGGCACCTTGCCTTTGGGTTCCAGGCGCTCACAACAACTATATAAACAAGTGAATAAACAAATCGCAGCTGATCGCCACTAACAGAATCTCTCGCGCACATACATACACACACTCACACTCGCGAGCGCAACGCACATATACGCACACAACGCATACACACACATCACACATAACATACACAACGTATACATGTAAACATTACATACATACATACATACATACATACATACATACATACATACATACATACATACATACATACATACATACATACATACAAGCCACTTGTATCTAAAAATCATTACAAAAAAAATCAAGTTTCGTACTTTTCAAGGTCACTTTTACCCTGAAGAGGCTTCATATGAAATAACATATAAAACTTTACGTGCATCGAAGACAATGGTAGACTGCCACAAAAGTGAATACATATTTCAAATACTTTCAGAGTTCATAAGAAATTTCTCTTTACCTGTCATTTTAAGCACATTTTTTTCCGGCAAATGTTACTTTTACCTTTGAGCTTTACCTTGTAAAATTAAATTTTCGTAAATCCCTAACATTCCACAACGCTGACCAAACTTCACTGGAGATCCACCCATAAAGGAGCAAAACAAACCAAAAAAAACCTCTTGTTCATACAGTTTCATATCAAATCAGCCAAGAGGTCAAATAGTTCCTCCCATCTGTTCTTGGGAACGGCACATAGGAGACAGTGTTATGTTACGCGGGCCACACATTTTACACTCACTCAAACCTTTATAAAATGAAGAAGCAACATGGTGCACAGCACGTGATAAGCTACGCCACTCAGCGTCAAACATCATCTTACTAAATGCTGGGACCTGCACGATATGAGATACGTAACTGCAGACTTGAACAACCTCTCCAGAGAGCTGGGACCTGCACGATATGAGATACGTAACTGCAGACTTGAACAACCTCTCCAGAGAGCTGGGACCTGCACGATATGAGATACGTAACTGCAGACTTGAACAACCTCTCCAGAGAGCTGGGACCTGCACGATATGATACGAAACTGCAGACTTGAAGAACCTCTCCAGAGAGCTGGAACCTGCACGATATGAGATACGTAACTGCAGACTTGAAGAACCTCTCCAGAGAGCTGGGACCTGCACGATATGAGATACGTAACTGCAGACTTGAACAACCTCTCCAGAGAGCTGGGACCTGCACGATATGAGATACGTAACTGCAGGCTTGAAGAACCTCTCCAGAGAGCTGGGACCTGCACGATATGAGATACGTAACTGCAGACGAAGA
>CM060306.1:16715548-16718048 GCA_030674185.1 Monoplex corrugatus | reverse complement strand
GAAGGAAACGAGAGAAACTTACTGACCTAAGGCAAGGCAGCTGAGAGTGATGGTCTTGTGTTCCTCCATAAGTATTATCCACCATTGGCTGAGACCCAGAAAACAGGAGGGCAGGGGCTGAAATTCCACAAAGATGCTTGGTTCTCTGTTTGCTGGGGAAGTAGACAGGAATTTGATTTGATTTATTTGGTTCAGTTTTCACGTCGACATCCACCTCAGGTGATATGGCCGACGGGGATAACCATCCCAGGGAAGTGGGGGAAGGAGGACTTAACTAATCCTATACCGACACCACCAGAACAACAATGACGTTAAGATGGGACAGTGAGAAGGCCAGTTTTAATGTAGTGCACCCCGGGATTCCAACCCACAACCATTAGCATGTGAATCTGACATTCAAACCAACGGAGCTACTGGGGCCCTCTGTAGACAAGAAGATCCAGCTTCACCCTATCTATTTTATGTGTTGAGATATTGGCCATTATGATTAGAGACAATACGGATGTTGAAGGCGTTACTATTATAAATAACGTTGAATATGAGATACCGTTATTGTTATTGTTATTGTTATTGTTATTGTTATTGTTGTTCAAATCCCAGCCGACTGCGTAGAGACATATCAGGGCTATGTCCGTTTCAAAACATACACAATATTTCAACAGGAAAAATAGGAAAGGAAAAATACGCAATACCACAAAACTTGACGACACAAAATTTATATTAGACGGAAGTGAGAAATCATTTGAAACGTGTATAGATATACTTAACTGTTTTGGTAGAAGATCAGATTTTCTTTGAAATGCTGAGAAAACTAGTGTAATTTGGTTCGGGAGCACCCTATCCACCAACTGCAAAAACTTAACCCTTTGACTCCCTCACCCTATCCACCAGCTTCCTGCAGGAATTTGTGGATAGGGTGAGGGAATCAAAGGGTTAAGTTTTTGCTTTGCTAGCAAGTCTGGCGATGCAGGATACTAGTGGACAGGTTGCAGGAGTCAAAGGGTTAAAGTTCTGGGAATCTGGCTAACCAAAGACGAAAATAATTCAGAAAAAAACATGTAAAATTAAAGTCCTATTTTAGCGATGGATAAAATGACAAATTACATCACTTGGTAGAAAAGCCTTGCTGAAATCACTCATTCTCTGAAAGCTGACACGCCTGTGGACTCTATTACCAGATCCTCCTGATAATTTCATTACGAACTTGCAAAAGTTGTGCTTTCTCTTTATATGAAAAAAATACACAAGATAGGATAAGCAGAAAAAGAAGCAACAAAAAACATGTCCCAAATTCAAAACAAATATTGTTAGCTCTAGAGCTGACATGGCTCAGAAAACTTGAAAAGACGAAACATAAAGAGAAAAATGTAGTCCTCAAAAATCATAACTTTCTTGATGAGCTGGATATTCACGGATCAAATATTATTTCCTAATCTACACAAGACAAATTCTGGACTGATGTTTTTAAAACATATAAGGATATTCACGGACCAAATATTATTTCCTAATCTACACAAGACAAATTCTGGACTGATGTTTTTAAAACATATAAGGATATTCACGGACCAAATATTATTTCCTAATCTACACAAGACAACAAATTCTGGACTGATGTTTTTAAAACATATAAGAAATTCTAGTATGAATAAAACACAAAACAAAACAAAAACCTTTACGATTTTGTAATTCAACCTGTTCCTTTCAATAAACGACTAAAACTCGGGAACAAGGTGCTGACATATCATATAGGGACAGGAAGGATATACATTTAGTTGGTGGCTTTCCCTACTTTGACAAACATGGGAAAGAATACACTAATCTGCTTGATTGAAATGAAGCATGTGTTATGTTTTGTGTAATTATCAATGTAAAAAGAATAAATTTAAGAAATCAGAAATCTCACAAAGTTTTAATATTGTACTGAAAAAAACACTTGGTGCACAAGGTCTTTGCCTGGTTCCAGCAAATATTCCTTCATTAACACCTATTGGCAGCACTTGCCATATGCAATCACAGTATCGCGTAACGTCGCCTTAACTACGCCGTCACATTGTAGAGCCCTTCCAACCAAATAAGACAAAAGACAAGAAGAAGAAAAAAAGGAACATCTGTCTTTCGCCGTCTTTACTTTCATTCAAAATTTCATAGTCTTTGTTTATATCAAGTCTTTATTTCTAGATACTTGATAAAGACACGCGTGTAGAACACTTCTCCCAGTCCTGTGTCGTGATTTCAAAAGTTGTTTCGTTTCAACTGCGTTGTTTTCTGTCATCCTTAGTGAGACAGTCTTTCGGTTCAGGCTTGGTCTTTCTTGTCTCTATACTACAGCCCAATACAGACACTTGTGGGTCAGTGATGGAATTTTCTGTCTGTCTAGAGCCTCGTTACTCTGAATGACATTTGTCGCAGACTGTGTTGCCCTCTGAGTTCTGCCCTGTCCCTGTCCTCCCCCTCCCTCCCTTTCCCTATGAGGATACTAGAACTTAACTAGGTGACCAGT
>CM060306.1:16705548-16708048 GCA_030674185.1 Monoplex corrugatus | reverse complement strand
GAAGACCTCAACAGCATGTAGGGTTTTGTGCAGGCTCAAGGAATCCGCCAGGTAACGTGCTGGCAGATTTGAGTGAAGCCCATATGGAATTGTCTGAATGCACTGAATCCTTTTTGAACAAACTCCAAACCTTAGTTTCGGTTTGATTAAGTTTTCTCTCTCAGCTTGCGGACACGATAGAGAGACGAAATTTAACAGTCAGAGCTCTGCACATACACCGTGTACTGCTGCTGTGAATACACACACACAGCAGCCACAAGACACCGACTGTTACTATCGTTACACCCCCCACGAATGTCTCTTTGACCTATACTGACTTACTATTGCCCCTCCAACCACACAGACCGACACTACAGGCAAGTTGATGTGTCACCATTTGCTTACTGTGACCTTTCGCAAAGCTGGCTGCACGATAGAGAGGAGCTGAAAGAGGATGCACTCGATTTTCACATATCCACTTACATACTGTAACTATCAACCAATCAATCATTAAATCTATTTCCACATTTGGCCAAACAGTCTTGAATATGAAACTACAAAAGCAGTAATCATTGTCAGAACGTGAAACAATCACCTCTCTTGGAATGAGTTCGAGTCTCCTTTGGATCATCATCATGTGTCCTGCCGCATGGCGTTGGCGATCATGGCCCTCCATAACGAATCTATCCCTTGTTGCTGCAAGTACTCGTACGTTCGCCCATCCTCTCTGTTCCCAACCACTGCAAGTCCGTCCAGTGTTTTCTCCCTGGGTCTACCTGGTGCTTCTCTTTCCCTGCAGCTTTCCAGTTCCTTCGGATTGAAGTTTATATTTCAGAAGGAAACAACCATTTGTGGCTGAGGACAGACAGGGTGGAAGATGTGCTTGGCGGCAACAAGGGATAGATACATATGGAGGGCCATGATCGCCACGCCATGCGGCAGGCACTTGATAATGACAACCATTGAGGCATGAATTTGTCGCATGAAAGGAAAGAAGTGGTGAGGTCTCTCCGGTACTCCCGTTACTTCCCCTCTATTCTGATACCGGCTGCAGTGAACATGTAACATCCAAATGCAAAATGATTTATATCGCCATGTTTTCGTGTTATCGTGCTGTATAATGGCATGAACAAGACAAACAGACATCCAGCAAATCCACAAAGCGATCTTGATAACCGTTTCGACGGGGGTCGCTCACAATTTGTGGCTCTACGACTGAGCGATTACTGACCATGTTAGGTAGTGTGGAAGGTAGTGTCTTTGGTACACTGCATGAGAACAGGCGCTTTGAATCACGTCCAAGTAACCCAGCCACCGTGCAGGATCTTCTCTGGAGGGTGGCCGCTTTACGGCTTTACATTTCTGGCCTCCGTGGGCTTCCTGGTATTGGGGGTTCGACCGGATCAACTTGGGGATGGTGGTGTGTTGTAGACGCGGAATGAGCGGCGAGGGAACAACGCCGCACGAATGGCCAAAAAGTGAAGACAGCAACAACAACAACAAAATATGTATATAATGTCATGATAAACTAAAAAAGACATAATGATATAATGAAATGATAAGCTAAAACAGATATAACAATAATAATAATAATAACAATCATCATCATCATCAGAAGAAGAAGAAGAAGAAGAAGAAGAAGAAGAAGAAGAAATATTTTCAAAGATGTAAAATAAAATAAAACTTATAAAAAAACTCCATAAAAGACCTTTCATATTCAGTATGCTTGGTGGCAGAACATCAGACCTTTTTTAAGAAAAGCGACTGCTCAACGACCGGGAACAACGAACAAGTCTCCCCCTCCCCTTGTCTGTTCTGATCACCAAAATTAAGGAGGGGAGAACGGGAGGATACGTCACACCATTCTCAGTTTGCCAGAGCAAAAACGTCCGAGGTTTTCTAGTCTACTGTTGGGAGTCTGGTGTCTCTTCAAGAAGGATTCCTTCCACTCAAACAATACCATAATTGTACGCTCCACCCAACTCTCCCAGCGATTACCTGGCAGATTCTTTGAGCCTGCGCAAAACCTATCATCATCATCATCATCATCAGGTGCCCTGCCGCATGGCGTTGGCGACCATGGATTTCCAACCATCTCTATCTTTCGTTGCCCCCAGCATCTCCCCCACCCTCCTCATCCCCAGCCACTCTGCAAGTCCGTCCAGCATTCTCTCCCTGGGTCTACCTGGTGCTCTCTTTCCCTCCAGCTTTCCGTTGTGACCAGCTGCTCCAAATCCCCCTTCCTCATAAAATGGCCTCTAAATGTTGCTTGTCTTTTCCTAATCTTCCTTAAGAGTGATCTACTTGTGTCTGCCTCCATCACGACTGTCTCCTTTGTTTTCTTTGCAGTCCATGGAACTCTCAACATTCTTCTGTGAAACCACATCTCGGCTGCCTCAATCTTGCTCTGGCTTTGCTTGCTGACTGTCCACGCCTCGCATCCGTACAACAGTATTGGTTCTATATAACATTCAAGGACTCTCTTTCTGATGTTAATTGATAGGCATTTGTTGGTAAGAAT
>CM060306.1:16645548-16700548 GCA_030674185.1 Monoplex corrugatus | reverse complement strand
TGTAAATGAGAGAGAGTGGGTGGTGACTGAAAAACAGAGAAGAGAGGAGGGGGTCGGCGACCAATGAAGAGAAGGAAGGGGGGAAGGTGTAAAGGAACAAGAGAGAGATAGACAGACAGACAGACAGACAGTCAGACAGAGAAGCACACAGAGAGAAGAGAAAGCGGAGATTTAAAGAAACAATGAGGAGAGAGAGAGGAAGGGAGACAGAGAGAGAGAGAGAGGGAGAGAGGAGAGAAAAGAGAAATGGGGAGGTGTAAAAGAACAATGAAGAGACAGAGCGAGGGGGGAGAGAGAGGGTGGAGAGTAGAGAGACAGACAGACAGAGAGAGAGAATCCCAGAGAAAGACAGAAGCACATAGACAAACAGACGAACCAACAGGCACCCATGACAACCACAAGAAAAAAGAAACAGGGAAACAAATGGCACATGGAAAGAGATAAAAGGTTGGAGACAACGCCGACAAGTGACCTGCGGAGAAGAGTTTCGGGGCCCCGACAGCCTGTCATCGGCTTGTCCAGAAAAGGTTACCTCTATCATGTCAATGAAAAGTTACCTCCATCATGTCAACGAAAAGTTACCTCCATCATGTCAACGAAGAGTTACCTCTATCATGTCAACGAAAAGTTACCTCTATCATGTCAACGAAAAGAGTTACCTCTATCATGTCAACGAAAAGTTACCTCCATCATGTCAACGAAAAGAGTTACCTCCATCATGTCAACGAAAAGGTTACCTCCATCATGTCAACGAAAAGAGTTACCTCCATCATGTCAACGAAAAGAGTTACCTCTATCATGTCAACGAAAAGAGTTACCTCCATCATGTCAACGAAAAGAGTTACCTCTATCATGTCAACGAAAAGAGTTACCTCCATCATGTCAACGAAAAGAGTTACCTCCATCATGTCAACGAAAAGAGTTACCTCCATCATGTCAACGAAAAGAGTTACCTCTATCATGTCAACGAAAAGAGTTACCTCCATCATGTCAACGAAAAGAGTTACCTCCATCATGTCAACGAAAAGAGTTACCTCCATCATGTCAACGAAAAGAGTTACCTCTATCATGTCAACGAAAAGAGTTACCTCCATCATGTCAACGAAAGAGTTACCTCCATCATGTCAACGAAAAGAGTTACCTCCATCATGTCAACGAAAAGAGTTACCTCCATCATGTCACGAAGAGTTACCTCTCTCATGTCAACGAAAAGAGTTACCTCCATCATGTCAATGAAAAGAGTTACCTCCATCATGTCAATGAAAAGAGTTACCTCCATCATGTCAATGAAAAGAGTTACCTCCATCATGTCAACGAAAAGAGTTACCTCCATCATGTCAACGAAGAGTTACCTCTATCATGTCAACGAAAAGTTACCTCCATCATGTCAACGAAAAGAGTTACCTCCATCATGTCAACGAAAGAGTTACCTCTATCATGTCAACGAAAAGAGTTACCTCTATCATGTCAACGAAAAGTTACCTCTATCATGTCAACGAAAAGAGTTACCTCCATCATGTCAACGAAGAGTTACCTCTATCATGTCAACGAAAAGAGTTACCTCCATCATGTCAACGAAAAGAGTTACCTCCATCATGTCAACGAAAAGTTACCTCTATCATGTCAACGAAAAGAGTTACTCTACCATGTCGACGAAAAGAGTTACCTCCATCATGTCAACAAAAAGTTACCTCTATCATGTCAACGAAAAGAGTTACCTCATTCATGTCAACGAAAAGAGTTACCTCCATCATGTCAACGAAAAGAGTTACCTCTATCATGTCAACGAAAAGAGTTACCTCCATCATGTCAACGAAAAGAGTTACCTCCATCATGTCAACGAAAAGAGTTACCTCCATCATGTCAACGAAAGAGTTACCTCTATCATGTCAACGAAAAGAGTTACCTCCATCATGTCAACGAAAAGAGTTACCTCCATCATGTCAACGAAAAGAGTTACCTCATCATGTCAACGAAAAGAGTTACCTCATCATGTCAACGAAAAGAGTTACCTCCATCATGTCAACGAAAAGAGTTACCTCCATCATGTCAACGAAAAGAGTTACCTCCATCATGTCAACGAAAAGAGTTACCTCCATCATGTCAACGAAGAGTTACCTCTTCATGTCAACGAAAAGAGTTACCTCCATCATGTCAATGAAAAGAGTTACCTCCATCATGTCAATGAAAAGAGTTACCTCCATCATGTCAATGAAAAGAGTTACCTCCATCATGTCAACGAAAAGAGTTACCTCCATCATGTCAACGAAGAGTTACCTCTATCATGTCAACGAAAAGTTACCTCCATCATGTCAACGAAAAGAGTTACCTCATCATGTCAACGAAAAGAGTTACCTCTATCATGTCAACGAAAGAGTTACCTCTATCATGTCAACGAAAAGTTACCTCTATCATGTCAACGAAAAGAGTTACCTCCATCATGTCAACGAAGAGTTACCTCTATCATGTCAACGAAAAGAGTTACCTCCATCATGTCAACGAAAAGAGTTACCTCATCATGTCAACGAAAAGTTACCTCTATCATGTCAACGAAAAGAGTTACCTCTACCATGTCGACGAAAGAGTTACCTCCATCATGTCAACAAAAGTTACCTCTATCATGTCAACGAAAAGAGTTACCTCATTCATGTCAACGAAAAGAGTTACCTCCATCATGTCAACGAAAAGAGTTACCTCTATCATGTCAACGAAAAGAGTTACCTCCATCATGTCAACGAAAAGAGTTACCTCCATCATGTCAACGAAAGAGTTACCTCATCATGTCAACGAAAAGAGTTACCTCCATCATGTCAACGAAAAGAGTTACCCCATCATGTCAACGAAAAGAGTTACCTCCATCATGTCAACGAAAAGAGTTACCTCTATCATGTCAACGAAAAGAGTTACCTCCATCATGTCAACGAAAAGAGTTACCTCCATCATGTCAACGAAAAGAGTTACCTCCATCATGTCAACGAAAAGAGTTACCTCCATCATGTCAACGAAGAGTTACCTCTCTCATGTCAACGAAAAGAGTTACCTCCATCATGTCAATGAAAAGAGTTACCTCCATCATGTCAATGAAAAGAGTTACCTCCATCATGTCAATGAAAGAGTTACCTCCATCATGTCAACGAAAAGAGTTACCTCCATCATGTCAACGAAGAGTTACCTCTATCATGTCAACGAAAAGTTACCTCCATCATGTCAACGAAAAGAGTTACCTCCATCATGTCAACGAAAAGAGTTACCTCTATCATGTCAACGAAAAGAGTTACCTCTATCATGTCAACGAAAAGTTACCTATCATGTCAACGAAAAGAGTTACCTCCATCATGTCAACGAAGAGTTACTCTATCATGTCAACGAAAGAGTTACCTCCATCATGTCAACGAAAAGAGTTACCTCCATCATGTCAACGAAAGTTACCTCTATCATGTCAACGAAAAGAGTTACCTCTACCATGTCGACGAAAAGGTTACCTCCATCATGTCAACAAAAAGTTACCTCTATCATGTCAACGAAAAGAGTTACCTCATTATGTCAACGAAAAGAGTTACCTCCATCATGTCAACGAAAAGAGTTACCTCTATCATGTCAACGAAAAGAGTTACCTCCATCATGTCAACGAAAAGAGTTACCTCCATCATGTCAACGAAAAGAGTTACCTCCATCATGTCAATGAAAAGAGTTACCTCCATCATGTCAACGAAAAGAGTTACCTCCATCATGTCAACGAAAAGAGTTACCTCCATCATGTCAACGAAAAGAGTTACCTCCATCATGTCAACGAAAAGTTACCTCCATCATGTCAACGAAAAGAGTTACCTCCATCATGTCAACGAAAAGAGTTACCTCCATCATGTCAACGAAAAGAGTTACCTCTATCATGTCGACGAAAAGAGTTACCTCCATCATGTCAACGACAGTTACCTCCATCATGTCAACGAAAAGAGTTACCTCTCTCATGTCAACGAAAAGAGTTACCTCTATCACGTCAACGAAAAGAGTTACCTCCATCATGTCAACGAAAGAGTTACCTCTATCATGTCAACGAAAAAATCACCTCCATCATGTCAACGAAAAGAGTTACCTCCATCATGTCGAGCTCGATCATGTCAACGAAAAGAATTACCTCCATCATGTCAACGAAAAGAGTTACCTCTATCCTGTCAACGAAAAGAGTTACCTCCATCATGTCAACGAAAAGATTTACCTCCATCATGTCAACGAAAAGATTTACCTCCATCATGTCAACGAAAAGATTTACCTCCATGAAGTCAAGATTACAGCACAACAATCACAACTCCCCCTCTCTCTCTCTTTCTCTCTCACTTATTTGTTTATTTATTTATTTATTTATTTATTTATTTATTTATTTATTTGTCCATTCATTTTTAATACTTTTTGTTTCGTCTAAAACACATATGTGAGTAGACGTTAAAAGAAACACACACACACACACACACACACACCACACACATGATCACACACAGAGTCTCTCTCTCTCTCTCTCTCTCTCTCTCTCTCTCTCTCTCTCTCTCTCTGTGAAAAAAAACCCAGACACACAGCTTGAAATGCCGGACCTAGAGAGGATGTCCCTTGACAGACTGACAGACACACAGACAGATCGACAGAGATTAGAGAGAGACGAGAGAGGGGAGATAAAGGAAACAGCTAGACAGACAGGTAAATAGAGAAGCAGACCCACAGACACACATACACACAAGAGAGACAGACAGACAGACGGAGAGAATAGAAACAGAGAGGTGGGGGGGGGGGAACCTAGAGAGATAGCAGGAGATAGAGAGCGAGAGAGACAGACACACAGACAGACAGACGGAGAGAAAGAGACAGACAGTCAGACAGACAGACAGACAAACAGACAGACAAACAGACAGACAGACAGACAGTCAGAGAGGAAATGTCTAAAAAAAATTTACCTCAACAGAGAACAAAACAGTTTTAACAAGTAGAAGTCTTAACGGTCTCTTTTTCTTCCCCCTCGAGGCGAAAAGTGACAGAGCTTCCACGACGAAACAACTAAGAGGTGGGGGGTGAGAGAGGTGATAACCAGCCCCTCAACGCGGCCGAGTGGTTAGCGCCACAGACTACTGCCTTGGAGCTCATGGGTTCGAATCCCCTATTCAGTCACAACGATTATCGTGGGATTTTTCGCCCCCTGACCGGCTTCCACCCACGTGCTGTGTGAGTGTCGGGGAAAACCTGGGACCGTGCAAGTCTGAGTCTCATCCTCTTGGTGGACCTATGGCACTGAGACAACATGTCTGTCACACGCCAGAGTCTCAAAGTTATTTGTTCCTTCTGCTGACAGTAAAGCGCCGCCTTGAGGGTGCGGCTCAAATTTTAAGACACACACCACAGAGATTTGTGTCTCTCGAGCCTGGTTGACGACAGAAAGGTAAATCATGGAAGCAAGTCGTAAAGCGCAGACCATCCACGCTATTTCAGTCCCGAAACGGAATTCCACAGCATCGTCAACATTATCTTTATTCTCATTATCTTCGTCAGCATCATCTTCGTTCTCAACAGCATCGTCACCATTATTTTCATTCTCATCAGCATCGTCACCATCATCTTCATCGTCACCATCATCTTCATTCTCATCAGTATCGTCACCATCATCTAAATTCTCATTAGCATCGTCACCATAATCTTCATTCTCATCAGTATCGTCACCATCATCTTCATTCTCATCAGCATCGTCACCATCATCTAAATTCTCATCAGCATCGTCACCATCATCTTCATTCTCATCAGTATCGTCACCATCATCTTCATTCTCATCAGCATCGTCACCATCATCTAAATTCTCATCAGCATCGTCACCATCATCTTCATTCTCATCATCATCTTCACCATCATCTTCATTCTCATCAGCATGGTCACCATCATCTAAATTCTCATCAGTATCGTCACCATCATCTTCATTCTCATCAGCATCGTCACCATCATCTAAATTCTCATCAGCATCGTCACCATCATCTTCATTCTCATCAGCATCATCACCATCATCTAAATTCTCATCAGCATCGTCACCATCATCTAAATTCTCATCAGCATCGTCACCATCATCTTCATTCTCATCAGCATCGTCACCATCATCTTCATTCTCATCATCATCTTCATTCTTATCGTCACCATCGTCTTCATTCTCATCAGCATCGACACCATCATCTTCATTCTCATCAGTATTGTCACCATCATCATCATCTTCTTCTTCATTCTCATCATCATAATCATCTTCATTCTCATAATCACCATCATCTTCACTCTCATCGTCAACATCATCTTCATTCTCATAATCACCATCATCTTCACTCTCATCGTCAACATCATCTTCACTCTCATCGTCAACATTATCTTCATTCTCATAATCACCATCATCTTCACTCTCATCGTCAACATCATCTTCATTCTCATAATCACCATCATTTTCACTCTCATCGTCAACATCATCTTCACTCTCATCGTCAACATCACCTTCATTCTCATCATCACCATCATCTTCACTCTCATCGTCAACATCATCTTCATTCTCATAATCACCATCATCTTCACTCTCATCGTCAACATCATCTTCATTCTCATCGTCAACATCACCTTCATTCTCATAATCACCATCATCTTCACTCTCATCGTCAACATCACCTTCATTCTCATAATCACCATCATCTTCACTCTCATCGTCAACATCACCTTCATTCTCATCATCACCATCATCTTCACTCTCATCGTCAACATCACCTTCATTCTCATAATCACCATCATCTTCACTCTCATCGTCAACATCACCTTCATTCTCATAATCACCATCATCTTCACTCTCATCGTCAACATCATCTTCACTCTCATCGTCAACATCATCTTCATTCTCATCATCACCATCATCTTCACTCTCATCATCAACATCATCTTCACTCTCATCGTCAACATCACCTTCATTCTCATCAGCATCAGCATCTTCACTCTCATCATCACATCATCTTCAGTATCATCAGCATTGTCATCGTCATCTTCAGTCTCATCATAACCATCATCTTCATTCTCATCGTCATCGTCACCGTCATCTTCATTCTCATCAGCATCGTCACCATCACCTTCATTCTCATCATCACCATCATCTTCATTCTCATCATCAGCATCACCTTCATTCTCATCGTCACCATCATCTCCGTTCTCATCATCACTATCATCTCCGTTCTCATCATCACCATCACCTTCATTCTCATCATCACCGTCATCTTCATTCTCATCATCACCGTCATCTTCATTCTCATCATCACCATCACCTTCATTCTCATCGTCACCATCACTCTCATCATCACCGTCATCTTCATTGTCATCGTCACCATCATCTTCATTGTCATCGTCACCATCATCTTCATTCTCATCATCACTCGTCATCTTCATCATCACCCGTCATCTTCATTCTCACCAGCATCATCACCAGCATCTGAATTCTCACCATCACCATCACCTTCATTGTCATCATCACCATCACCTTCGTTCTCATCATCACCGTCATCTTCATTCTCATCGTCACCATCATCTTAGTTCTCACCATCACCATCATCGTCATTCTTTCCATCACCATCATCGTCATTCTCATCATATTCATTCTCATCATCATCACCATCATCCTCATTCTAATCATCACCATCATCTTCATTCTGATCAGTATCGTCACCGTCATCTTCACTCTCATCAACATAGTCACCATCATCTTCATTCTAATCAGCATCACCATCTTCATTCTCATCGTCACCACCATCTTCATTCAGCATCGTCATCGTCATCTTCATTCTCATCATCACCATCATCTTCGTCCTCATCATCAATGCCAAAAACTGTCTCAGACTCTATGGCACTTCACGCCCTCCAGCTCTCACGGTGTCCTCAGTGGCGGGGGGTCTGGAGGTGTTGGAAAGTTGAAACGAGCGGCGAGAGAGCAGTGACACAGGAGCAGGTCAGAACATAGGGCCGCCGAAAAGAAAAATAGAAAGGACTCATCAACAGAAATGACAAGCCAACCTGTTTGCCACTGCCATTAGCGATCGTGTGGAAGAGACAGGAGGGGGCATGACTCTGTCTGCAACACCCCCCACCCCACCCCACCCCCCCCCAACACGTTCAGAGTGTATCGTCAAGCAGCAGGCACTGGGATATATAACTTGGTTCGTCTAACTGTACAGAAAAACCGGCCCGAGTAGCTCAGCTGGTTTGAGCGCCGGATTCACACGCCAATGGTTGTGGGTTCGAATTCCGGGATGCGCTATACAGGGGGTTGCAAAAGTAGGTATACAGTTATGAAAAAAGAAAACACATACAATACTCATTGCATTTATTATACAAACAAATGAATATTGCATATACATGTAATAACAAGCACAACCGTAATCCCTCAGATACTCAAACTGCTTGCCGTCGGTATTCACACACTCCTCTAATCGAGAGCGGAATTAAGCATTACATAATGATGTGATACTTACTGTATACCTACTTTTGCACCCCCCTGTATTACAACTGGCCATATCACTGTCCCATCTTAACACTTGTTGCTCTGGTGGTGTCAGCATAGGATTAGATAAGCCCCACTTCCCCCACTTCCCCGGGATGATTATCCCCGTCGGCCATATCACGTGAGGTGGGTGTCGAAGTAAAAACTGAACGAAACCAACCAACCAACTGTAAAGAAAATGGGGCAGTTATCACCCCTGGATCTCCACCAAGTATCACGGGCTAGCCCTGGGGCTAGTGCCATAAAGGAATGGTTAAGGACAGAATGCCGAGAGGTTAGGGATCGAATGAACGTGGACATTCAGACTTTAGTCAACGTGAAATAACTGTGATTCACAATTTATTCACGGCGAACGCGGATATTCAGACTTTATTCAACGTATCAAGTGAAATGATGGTAATTCACTATTTATTCATTCACAGCAACACACATGGCTGGCCCAAATATCATGTCATATCCATGTCAATTCAGAATCCATCCCAACTCATTATTCTACTAATAGTAACCATAACTAACACAGATAAAAACTCACTCAATCTACGCTGGAACTGACTGCTTGATGGTGGTGGCGGCGGTGGTGGTGGTGGTGGTGGTGGTGGTGATGATGATGATGATGATGAACGACGACGGTAACAACGACAACGACGACAACGACGACGATGATGATGGCAATGATGATCACGACGACAGCAACAATGATGGTGAAGACGATTTGATTGTAAGATGATGATGATGATGATCATCATCATCATCATCATCATCGTGACGACGACCATGAGAGACGTTTTTCATGCTTCCCACCATAATGAACGCAATCACGCCGTAAAACGCAAAGGCCCATAAATCTGTCATACGCAAAATATACACACGTCTGCCATCTCGCCCAGCAATTAATTTAAAGCGTGACGGCAGGGAGGGTATCACAGACCATCATTCATGTGTCTGATAACCTTTATTGCGGACGATGATGAATATTCATGAGGTCATCATGCCCAGCGCGCTCGTGAAGGCCGGGCTGGATATGGGGACTTCGCGTGCACTGTCCAAATTTCTCTTGGCAGCCACATGTACAGGATCGCCCACATGACCACCAAGCGACAATAAAAAGAACTACAGGACAGCAAGATAGACACGCCATACAAATTATTTCTCCTTTATTTTCTAGTCTCCCTTTTCTCCTGATCCCTATAGTATCCCTTCAATCTCCTCTTCTCTCTCTTTAAGAAAATACAGTCTTCATCTAGTTGACAGACAGCTGAGCATTTGGTCATTGACTTAAGGAGAGGGGTGGGAGGTGGGCAGGTGTCTTTCTGTCATGTGAGACGAGTTTATACAAAACAGCTAGTTGTGTTGTGATTCAGACTTTCAATTATTTGTATAGTTTATATACACGTACCTTTTTTGAAGATAGATACACAGGTACGCATGTCATTTACATGTAACCAAGATTGCTCCAATGATAGGCTGATACATTGCCAGTAGAAAATACAGACTAGGTAAAACATCGTCTAGGTAGGCCTCAGGACCTGGCTCGCTCATGGGTATATGCGCAGGCTTAAGGCTTTCGCCATGATCACCATACACACGGTACCCGTGACGTTAGTGCACATGGAAATCGTTCCGAGCGCAGAGACGTCGTCTTGGGAAACTGAAACTGAAACTGAATCTCTCTCTCAGAAAAGCTGAGTAGATTTTGACCTCTATTAATTTCATTTAATTTTCAACAGCAAAGATTTTTTTTCACAAAAGAGAAGACTGATTCTGACTGATCAGTCGAGAATTCCGTGTTTTATAAGCTAAATGTATCAGCAAGAATCTGTCAGTTACTGACGGATGAATATTTACCACATTTAGATGTAGGATTAGTTTCAAGCATTGGGAACGTATTTGCATGCAACTAAGGCCCACTAAAACGAAGTCACTAACACCCCCTCCCCTTTTCCTCCACTTCCAGTATTTCGAGAATATTTAGTCTTGGGGCAATTTCTTTTATATCAAACTGCAAGCCTGATAAACAAAAACTATTATCATTCTTGTTGTTTTTGTTGTTGTTACCATCATCATCATCATCACCAACATCATCTTCACCATCATCATCGTCGTTCGTTCGGGGTGTTGTTGTTGTTGTTGTTGTTGTTGTTGTTGTTTGTTGTTGTTTGTTGTTGTTGTTGTTGTTTTAAAGCCCAGTCGACTGCACAGGGCAATAGCAGGGCTATAACCTCGTCACAACGCAGGAAATAAACACATGGAAAGGAAATTTAAGTACAAATATTAATGCATTCGTGAACATAATTTAAGAGTGTCCGCATAGCGGTGGTACCATTCCGTCCACTTTATTACCAAAGGGATTAAAAAAAACTGAATAGAAATGTATAAATATAAGAGCATACTGACAGAATGTATAAATATAAAGTACTGAACAGAAATGTATAAATATAAAGCTACTGAACAGAAATGTATAATATATAAGCTACAAAGCTAACAAAATGAACTAAAAAAAAACTACTGATATAAATATAAGCTACTGAACAATGAAAAACATCTAACTTAAAACATGACAAAAATAAATACATTTTGACCTATATTTGCGTCTGCACTCCCACTTCCAAAGTGCCAAAAATGCAATTAATTAATACATGCCAATTATCAATCCAAATATTTAATATGGAAGGCTTTATGGAAAACATACAGGTGAATGGACCAGCAAGGCAGAAAATGATAGGAAAGGATGACAGAAAGCAAAGAAGGAAGAAAGAAACAAAGAGAGTGACAGAAAAGAGGAAATTTCTGTCAGATTTTCCAGAAGGCGAAGCTACGTTTATATTTATATTGGAATTCCTCGGCATCCTCACGGAAAATTGGCAAACAAAAAAAATTCCAATCATTTATTGCAAGCACGTGTTTCTGTCACGTGGCATCGTCACCCAAATATTTAACGAAAAGATATTTTTTAATGGCAGATCATCATTAAATGCAAATGATATTCGTGTTCTCAGGAGAACTAAGACATATAATTCTAAACATTTACAGGTACATAGCTCATCTTTCAAAATCATACTAACAGAAATGTGATGTGTTCAACTTTAAAGAGATGAGACGGGGATGGGCGTTATCCCAATGTTTCTTAATGTTTTCCATTTCACTCGTTAATTGCTGTTTTCTATAAAAAAAAAAAATAATGATAATAATGAGGTGACTTTTTTTTCATTCTCTCTCTCTCTCTACTCTCTCTCCTCTCTCTCTCTCTCTCTCTCTATCTTCTTCTTCTCTCTTCTGCTACTTATCTATCTGTCTGTTCTTCTGTCATTATCTGTCTACTTATCTATCTGTCTACTTATCCATCTCCCTACCTCTGTTCAGTACACACTGTTTACATACTGTAACCAGCAATCGTATATTTTCTGAATGCTATCACAGTTACTGTATGCATATTCACACCTCGTGGGCTTCTATTTCAAAACTGCTAGTTACAAAGCAATCGCCCGAATTTAAGGAAATAAAATTCCTCCTTCTGGGATTGAAGAACTGCTAGCTGTGACATTTACGACCCTCGCTGTCCTTGGGCATGGGATGAATGGAGCTGTTTTGGTGTTCTTCACTGTCCGTTTTCCTCCTGATACCTCTGTTTTCTCGCGTGTTTCGTAATATGATGAGTGCTTATGAGAAGACAGAGTGACTGAGATCAACCCAGGGGAGTTTGTCTCTTTGTTTGTCTGTGGTCAAAGCGTTCTGTCATTTGTCTGCTTGTCTGTTGGTGATTGTTGACACTGCTGAAGCTGTCTATTTAACTAATTAACCCCTTTGATTCCCGCACTCTAACCTACCAACAGCAAAAACTTGATCCCTTGACTCCCTCATCCTATCCACCAGATTCCCGAAGGAAGCTGGTAGACAGGGTGAGGGAGTTAAGGGGTTAAGTTTTTGCTTTGCTAGCGTGGTTGACAAAACAGGGTGGTGGTAGAAAGGTGCAGGAGTTAAAGGGTTAAATGGCTGATTGATTGGTTGCTTTCTACATTTCATGCCCCTTTACAAGAAATCGTCTTACATTATGTATGCATGCATATGCTCTCTCTCTCTCTCTCTCTCTCTCTCTCTCTCTCTCTCTCTCTCTCTCTCTCTCTCTCTCTCTCTCTCTCTCTCTCTCCGCTCTTCTCTCACTTCCCCAACCACTCTGTTCAGTGCTGATATACACATAACGAGAGCACACTGCTTCATGCAAGCCACACATGTTATCAATTACTGTATTTTATACAACGATTTTGTTAGTTTTGTCGCTGCTGTAGTTGTTCTATATCTAAAAAAGCAAACTGCGCCATTTTCGATGATTACAAGCTAAGACTCTTTCGTGACAAAGTCATAAAATTTCGTAGCCATGCAGTAAAAACTGAAGTTCCATATAGTTTCTTATAAATGTATGGGTGGATTTTTCGCCCATGACATACGGTGGACATTTTAATGTATTAACACCTAGAGGGCAGCTGTTTCAACCAATTCAGTGCAAGAAAAGTGACTTCATCATCACCATGTGCATTGCCACATGGCGTTGGCGATCATGGCCCTCCACACGAATCTATCCCTTGTCGCTGCAAGTACATCTCCCACCCTCTCCGTCCTCAGCCACCCTGCAAGTCTGTCCAATATTTTCTCCCTGTGTCTACCTGGTGTTCTCTTTCCCTCCAGCTTTTCTGTTGTGACCAGGTACTCTAATTCCCCTTTCCTCATAAAATGTCCTATAAACGTTGCTTGTCCTTTCCTAATCTTCTTAATCAATGATCTTCCTATGTCTGCCTCCTTCAAGACTGTCTCGTTTGCTTTCTTTGCTGTCCGTGGAACTATCAACGATCTTCATAGAAACCTCATTTCAGTTGCCTCACTTTTGTTCTGACTTTGCCCCTGGACTTAAAAGATATGAACATCTTCCCTCAGGGACTGAACATTGCTGACTGTGTCACAGTTTGAACCTCTGCTCTTCTTGAAATCATTGCAGTTGTGTTGTGTTGATTTCCTTCTCTACTGTAGCTTTTCTTTGTTGGTGCTCAATTATGTTCTTTTGTTTTTGTAAACACTTAACCGAAACGGTCTGGGGTTTGGGGTGAGGATGTGAATAAAAGAAAAACAAAACAATATCAATCCAAGATTGGAGTCCGAAAACATTTCTCTCTTCATGCAGTGTGCCGAGCTCAGTTTAATACTTAAATGGCAAAGTAAAGATAATTGACCGCTTGCTCGAAAATATGAACAATCTCTCTCTCTCTCTCTCTCTCTCTCTCTCTCTCTCTCTCTCTCTCTCTCTCTCTCTCTCTTTCTCTTCTCTCTCTCTCTCTCTCTTTCTTTCTCTCTCTCTCTCTCTCTCTCTCTCTCTTCTCTTTCTTTCTTCTCTCTCTCTCTCTTTCTCTTTCTTTCTCTTTCTCTTTCTCTTTCTCTCTCTCCCTCCCTCCCTCCCTTCAGTACTCACTGTTAACACAGACGTAAAGAGAAGTACTGACTTTTGGCCATACCAAACATGTTATCCATTACAGTGTGTATAGTCCACCTCGAGGCTTGTTATTTCAAAGATAACTCATTCCAAGAGATCTGTCGGCAGTGAAAGAAACAGAACTCCTCGTTCAGAGTCAAGCACAGCTGGCTGTGACATTAAAAACTTCTTACAATCTTTGGAATGCCTTTATGTTTTTTTCTGAACTGCCTGTTCTCTTGCGGTGTGTCTGTCCTCTCGTCTCTTTCGTACAGTTAGGGATAGGGGTAAGAAGAGAGATGATTGAAATCAACCCAAGAGCGTATGTCTGTTTGTTGTCAGCCTGCCTGCCTGCCTGCCTGCCTGCCTGCCTGCCTGCCTGCCTGCCTGCCTGCCTGCCTGCCTGCCTGCCTGCCTGCCTGCCTGCCTGTGATCGAAGCCTTGTAATATTTGTCAGATTGTTTTGTTATTTTGTCATTGTTGATAGTCTGTTGTTAATTCTGCTTGCTTGCTTGCTTGCTTGATTGTTTGGTCGGCTGGTTGTTTCTTGCTTTGATGTCGTTTTGTAGAAGTTCTTGAATCGCTGTATAAATTAGGAATCTTTATTCATTGTGCAGACCTGCATACACACACACTCTCTCTCTCTCTCTCTCTCTCTCTCTCTCTCTCTCTCTCTCTCTCTCTCTCCCCTCTTTTTCTCCTCTCTTTCACTCCTTCACACACACACACACAAACACACACACACACACTCACTCATCACTTACCCACCCACCCACTCACTCACTCACTCCCCACACACACACACACACACTCTCTCTCTCTCTCTCTCTCTCCACTTTTTACAGACACAGCTTCAGTCGACTGTAATTCCCTGAACGTTCCGTTACTGCTGACAAAATTATTCCGGCAATCAAGGCGATAAAAAACGAAAAGGATCAGGTCCTATTGCGTCAATACACACATTTTATAAATATGGTATACAAATAAAATCACCATTTTTATGTGAAAATTATTTCATTAAGGTCTATTTCCCGATCAATGGTACTTGCTACTTCTGCAACCCCTCCATTATCAAGGTAACCTTAACTATCCTACCCGTCCATTATTAAGGTAACCTTAACTATCCTACCCCTCCATTATTAAGGTAACCTTAACTATCCTACCCATCCATTATTAAGGTAACCTTAACTATCCTACCCATCCATTATCAAGGTAACCTTAACTATTCTACCCATCCATTATCAAGGTAACCTTAACTATCCTACCCGTCCATTATTAAGGTAACCTTAACTTTCCTACCCGTCCATTATCAAGGTAACCTTAACTATCCTACCCGTCCATTATTAAGGTAACCTTAACTTTCCTACCCATCCATTATCAAGGTAACCTTAACTTTCCTACCCGTCCATTATTAAGGTAACCTTAACTATCCTACCCATCCATTATTAAGGTAACCTTGACTATCCTATCATCCATTATCAAGGTGACCTTAACTATCCTACCCATCCATTATTAAGGTAACCTTAACTATCCTACCCATCCATTATCAAGGTAACCTTAACTATCCTACCCATCTATTTTATCAAGGTAACCTTAACTATCCTACCATCCATTATCAACGTAACCTTAACTATCCTACCCATCCATTATCAAGGTAACTTAACTATCCTACCCCTCCATTATTAAAGTAACCTTAACTATCCTACCCCTCAATTATCAAGGTAACCTTAACTATCCTACCCCTCAATTATTAAGGTAACCTTAACTATCCTATCCCTCCATTATCAAGGTAACCTTAACTATCCTATCATCCATTATCAAGGTAACCTTAACTATCCTATCATCCATTATTAAGGTAACCTTAACTATCCTACCCCTCCATTATCAAGGTAACCTTAACTATCCTACCCATCCATTATTAAGGTAACCTTAACTATCCTACCCATCCATTATCAAGGTAACCTTAACTTTCCTACCCGTCCATTATCAAGGTAACCTTAACTATCCTACCCCTCCATTATCAAGGTAACCTTAACTATCCTACCCATCCATTATCAAGGTAACCTTAACTATCCTATCATCCATTATCAAGGTAACCTTAACTATCCTATCATCCATTATCAAGGTAACCTTAACTATCCTATCATCCATTATTAAGGTAACCTTAACTATCCTACCATCCATTATCAAGGTAACCTTAACTATCCTACCCATCCATTATCAAGGTAACCTTAACTATCCTACCGGTCCATTATCAAGGTAACCTTAACTATCCTACCCCTCCATTATCAACGTAACCTTAACTATCCTACCCGATTATCAAGGTAACCTTAACTATCCTATTCCTCCATAATTAAGGTAACCTTAACTATCCTACCATCCATTATTAAGGTAACCTTAACTATCCTACCATCCATTATCAAGGTAACCTTAACTATCCTACCATCCATTATCAAGGTAACCTTAACTATCCTACCCCTCCATTATCAACGTAACCTTAACTATCCTACCCCATTATCAAGGTAACCTTAACTATCCTACTCCTCCATTATCAAGGTAACCTTAACTATCCTACCCATCCATTATCAAGGTAACCTTAACTTTCCTATCATCCATTATCAAGGTAGCCTTAACTATCCTATCATCCATTATCAAGGTAACCTTAACTATCCTACCCATCCATTATCAAGGTAACCTTAACTTTCCTACCCATCCATTATTAAGGTAACCTTAACTATCCTACCCCTCCATTATCAAGGTAACCTTAACTTTCCTACCATCCATTATTAAGGTAACCTTAACTATCCTGGTATTTACAGGGAAATGTCTTTTCTAAACATGTGCAGCAAAGTTATTAGTTTCATTTTAATAAAGAGAAATACAAGCCATGGGTACAATTGTGCTATATGACGGGTGATCATACTTTTACCCTCATAGCTATAATTCAAAACCATCTATCCAGGCACATGAAACTGTACGTTGCAATAATTTTTGATACTTTAACGCAGAGAAAATTTATGGAGGGTTTTGTAAAAAAAAAAATCGATTTAACGGAAAATCGTCACTGCTCTGAAGAATTTGTCCATTGTTGTCAAAGCAAAAGTATAGGCAGAATGGGACTTGGTATGCATTCATTCGCCCTCATTGACTTAAAGCAGGGTGAAGTTTGTTACCCTGTATTGTTTTCATTATTCATCAATACCTGAACAAACAGACTACATTTAAAGTTAAGCAAAAGATTCACTTGTCCCCGGAGATAGTTGATTATTCATACGACCTTTTTTTTGCTTTTTAACGTGGTGTTAGCCCTGATGTGGTTCTAGTAGTCGGCTGGGTTACAAGGAACATGAACCAGCTGAACTTCAAGATCTTTTGAGTTCTTCAAACCACTGTTTGCAGTCCTCCTGTCAGTCCCGAGAAGGTTATGCAGTCTCTTTATGTTATACACAAAACAAAGGTCGATTTTAAGGTAGAAAGTTGGACAAGCGGAAAGACAGACGGAAGAAGACGGAAAAAGATCGAGAGGAAGACGGACACACACACAGAGACAGAGGGTGAGTGAGTGAGTTATTGTTATTTTTGCTAAAAGCCCAGCCGACAGCGTAAATCCATATCACAGCTACAGCGGTTTCAAAATATTCACAATACTCAAACAGGAAAAAAAAAAGGAAAAGAAAGTTAAGTACACATATCAATGCATTTGCGCAAATAACCTAAGGAAATGCACCTGGCCTTGACCACTCCGTCCAATTTATTGCACAAGAGATTTCAAAAACACACCTGAATACAAATTTAAACATAACTAAGGACTCTAACACACATATAAAAACGGGCCTAAATTTCCTCAATACATTTAATACATGTATCCAATTATCAATCCTAGGAGAAAGTATTTAAGACTTTATCGAACACAGACAGGTGAATAGACCAGCAATGCGGAAATTAATAGAAATGACAGAAAGCAAAGGAACAAGGCAGAAACAAAGAGAGTGACAGAAAAGAGGACATTTCTAGCACAGAATTTCCAAAAGGTGGGGATATCATTTCTACTGAAAGATCCCCCGATATCCCCACGGGAGTGAGTGAGCGAGTGAGTGAGTATGAGTGAGTGAGAAGTGAGTGAGTGAGTGAGTGGGGTTTTTGTATGTTTGTTTGTTTTGTTTATGTGTTCGTTCGTTCGTTCACTTGCTTTTATCTGCGTGTGTAAGTGTACAAATGTATGTGTGGATTTGTGTCTGTGCGCGTGTGTGTGTCTGTGTGTCCGTGTGTGCGTGCGCGCGTGCGTTTACGTGTGTGTGTGAGCACGCATGCATACACGTGTGTGTGTGTGTGTGTGTGTGTGTGTGTGTGTGTGTGTGTGTGTGTGTGTGTGTGTGTGTGTGTGTGTGTGTGTGTGTGTGTGTCTGTCTTTGTCTGTCTGTCTGTCTGTGTTTTCACCAGGCCACAGATATACAGCCGGTGTAAACTCAGACGAGAATGTCAACTCCTTTGCTCAGAAAATCAAAACAAGTATCACTTACTGTGTATATTTTCATTCACAAGCCGAAGAGTGCCATTTCACACAGTTCATGACAACAGAGATGTTTGAACTGACGCAGGTGCCTAAGTGCTTGGAACTAGCAGAGAATGTTTTCGTGCTTCTGTATTTTCACTTTTCTTTTTCCTTTTTTTTTTTTTTTTTTTTTTTTTTTGGTACATTCCTCCCTTGAAACCCTCCTGGTCGGTTCCCCCTCCTCTTATATACACACAGAGACACTCTCTCTCTCTCTCTCTCTCTCTCTCTCTCTCTCACCACACACAACACACACACAACAACACACATACCTCTCTCTCTCTATCTGTGCCTCTCTCCCTCCCTCCACGTCATTTTCTCCAGCTCTTGATACAATTCGCTCCCTCTCTCCCTTTCTCTCTCCCTCTCTCCCCTCTTTGTCCTGACAGGGCTCATTGCTGAAAAAGACATACCCTCGAAATGTAAAACTCTGTGTTGTGTGTGTGTGTGTGTGTGTGTGTGTGTGTGTGTGTGTGTGTGTGTGTGTGTGTGTGTGTGTGTGGTGCGGTGGTGTGCGTGTGTGTGTGTGTGCGCGCGCGCGCGTGCGTATGTATGTGTGTATGTGTGTGTGTGTGTGTGTCGCGCGCGCGCACGTGCGCGTATGTGCATTTTTCGAGAGTGTACATCGCTGTTGTAAACATAGGTGAAAAGTTCACGCCTTTGCTTCTTAGTCAAAACACGAACCGCTGTACCGTGAACATACATACATTCACAGGGCGTTCGGAAAGCTATTTCAGTGGGCTTACTATTTCAAACGGCTCTATCAAAGAGGGCGCTTCTTGGCTCCAATTTTCAGACATGTCTCACAGAGGCCTGTGGTCCTGGAACCCGCAAGGACTATTTCGGTACTCATTTTTCCGGTCTGCTGTCTTCCTATTACTTCAATCTGTCTTTTTCACGTGGGATTACAGCGTCGACACGGCCTCTGCGGACGACTGGGCTGTAAACACTTTGAACTGGAATTCTCACATAGCTTTTCAATCTCTACTTCTGAAAAAAAAAAGAACGCCCAAGCAAGTTGTAGCGAGCGTTTTGCTGCGAAGGAAGGGAGAGGGGCGGAGTTCAAGTTCATATTGCTTTAGCCCAGCCGACTACCATAGCCATATCAGGGTTAAAACCACGTCAAAAACAACAACCAGTTAAGATAAAAGACAACACTTAAAAATCATGTTCACCGTCAAGTCTTAAATGCACTGACAGAAAAACATATTCAGGCGTAAAATCATATCAAGTGAAATCTATTGATCTCTTGTAAAAACTGGAAAACTGCATGAGAGGGGCAGGAAAAACAGACATTAACGTCAATGATTTTCCGGCTGTTCACACACGAATCTTCTTTTAATGTAAACCAATAGGAAATCACGAAGACCACATCTGAAGGTGAACTGGCCCAACCATTTAACCTTTGGAGGTTAACCAGTCTGGCAGTCGCTGCAAATGTAACGATCTTTGAGAAAGTTTCTCTTTTTTTCCAGTTCTATTGCGAGATGTTGACCAGATTTTCAAGAAACATTGAATACGGCAAGAAATCAAAATTTTATAGGCTTGACTGCAACCGAGATGGGATCCGAACTGATTTAATATGTGATGGAATTGTGTGTATGTAGAACTGTGCCGCTCATTCAATAATAAATCATAAGACATACTCTGGCTTCACCTCTGTGACTACAGCATTGCTCTGTTCATTCGTAAGAAAGAATTTGAAAGTTACATTACCGTGCACGTATATCCAGCCAAATTCTTACCGTAGCTTTTAAACATTTCCTAACAAAGCTGAAAACAACAGACAGAATTAGTGTGATATTGTTAACTGACCATAGGAATGCGCGCCTATTAATGAGATGTTGACAAGGAAAAATGTGACTGTAAGAACTGGCTTCTGCGCCTTTAGTCAGGTTCTTACGCGCATGTGTGGAAGTTACGCCACGTTGCGTATGTGCTAGAAATTAAGTGTTTGTTTGTTTGTTTGTTGTTTGTTTGTTTGTTTTTTGTATATTCAGTGAATGTGCGCTTGACTCGACAGAGAGAGAAGAAGAAGAAGAAGAGACAGACAGACAGACAGAAAGACACAAAGACACAAAGAGAGACAGAAAGACACAGAGAAAAGACAGACAGACAGACAGACAGACAGAGAGTTTCGTGTCAAGCTGGTGCGAAACAACTCTCACTTTTCACCCATTCTGAATGATACTCAGCCAGTACTCTAATGCCATCACCAGACCAACACACAATCTTTCTTTCACCAACTATGTAACTATATAGCACAGTGCCTTGTTCTGTTACCATGTCTTTCCCATTTACCTACAGCGGCGCTAAAAGGCAACACAGAGTAGTGTGTTTGTCTATGCGTTTTTTCAGCCACGTTGTATTTTTATTTTACAGTCTCTGCCATCCATAGCTATGCACTGAGTATTCCATTCTCCTAGGTACTACACTGTGCATTTAGGACCATGTTGTCATATATGTTTCAACAAAAAGCAAACCTACAATGATTACATGTGTTCCGAAGCCAGGCCAACAAACTTTGTCGCCATCTGTACGGCACTTTTCTACGGCCCCTGTCTTCAAAGTGATGTCACACATACACTGCAACTATATAGAACTTGGCGCAAACCGGCTCCATTCCACAACGCCTACAGTACGTAGACAAAATATTGGATAACAACAGGCACACTGGTCGCAAGAGGCCAGTTTCTTAGAGTGTAGTAAATCAAGCTAAAGCGCTTAGATTTGATTTTTATCTAGATTTTGCGCTATATAAATATTGTAATTATTAATTATAGATACTAATGACTAGCTAATCTAAGGGTGAGCGTGTGTACGAAACTGGTCGTAGCAAATCTATGTTATCTAGTAAATCCATGAGGGCAGAACTTATAAAAAATTAAAAAAACACGTCAAGCTGCTTAATCTGAGTAAAATTGCTGACGACCCTTGGCCTGATGCCTCTTCAATACTGATAAACAACATAATCACTCTTGCCGCAAATGTGACTCATCATCATCAGGTGCCCTGCCGATTGGCGTTGGCAACCATGGACTTTCAACCATCTCTATCTCTCGTTGCCCCTAGCATCTCCCCCACCCTCCTCATCCCCAGCCACTCTGCAAGTCCGTCCAGCATTCTCTCCCTGGGTCTACCTGGTGCTCTCTTTCCCTCCAGCTTTCCCGTTGTGATCAGGTGCTCCAAATCCCCTTCCTCATAAAATGGCCTATAAATGTTGCTTGTCTTTTCCTAATCTTCCTTATGAATGATCTATTTGTGTCTGCCTCCATCAAGACTGTTTCGTTTGTTTTCTTTGCTGTCCATGGAACTCCAACATTCTTCTTAGAAACCACATCTCGGCTGCCTCGATCCTGCTCTGGCTTTGCTTGCTGACTGTCCACGCCTCGCATGCGTACAACAGTATTGGTTCTATATAACATTCAAGGACTCTCTTTCTGATGTTAACTGATAGGCATTCGTTGGTAAGAATGCTTGTCATCTTCTTGAATGCTGTTTTGGCTTGGCCGATTCTGCCAGCTATTTCCAATGTGCATCTGCCGTCTGATGCACAAATGTAACTACGACAGCAAAAGAGGACAAAGATGTGAATCCTGATGCACACGAGGTCGCTATCTTGAAATTGTAAGCTAGTACTTAGCACCTCTCGAGACCGGTACGTTTCGCTAACGTAGCCGCTAGCTTTGCTTGCGCTAGGGAGACCGTATGAAACCCGCTCGCTTGATTGGTTCGTTTTAGCTTTGTCTCGCTTTGCTACGCCATTGAAATGTGCTAGGCCTATATTAGAAGAATTTGCGAGTTCCATGGACAGCAAAGAAAACAAACGAGACAGTCTTGAAGGAGACAGACACAAGAATAACATTAATAGGAGATAGACACAAGAATAACATTAATAAGGAAGGTTAGGAAAAGACAAGCAACATTTATAGGACATTTTATGAGGCAAGAGAAATTAGAGCACCTTGTCACAACAGGAAAGCTGGGAGAAAGAGAGCACCAGGTAGACCCAAGGATAAAATATTGCACGGACTTGCAGAGTGGCTGAGGACAGAGAGGGTGGGAGATGTTTTCTTTCAGCTACAAGGGACTGATTCGTGTGGATGACCATGATCGCCAACGCCATGCGGCAGGGCACATGATGATGATATCATACTCGCCTCTGTATGTAGGGATGAGCCTCCCTGATAATGACGTGTACACAAATTGAGTGTGCGGAAGCGCTACGCTAGCTACAATAATGATGCAAGCTTTTCGTTCTTTCAGTCGTGCGATCAAACGACACAAAACAGCCTGTAATTCATAACAACAATGACCACGTGATCATCGATACTGTTCTGATGCAATCACGTGTAATTATGAATAAAACCATAATTTCATATAATACACTTAAATGCCCAATAAAGGTATTATGTTTATTTGATTAATACACATAAAGAGGGCTACGGTTAGTTATTCCTTTTTCTGTGGAATTTACCTTCTAACACATATCAAGTGTTGATTTAGTATGTGATAAGAGCCAGTCACATTAATCATTTTTACCGTTATTTTTATTTTAAGCCCAGCCGACTGCGTAGAGCCATATCAGAGCTATAGCCGTTTCAAAACATACACAATACTTCACCTGGAAAAAAAGGAAAAATTTAAGTACACCCACCTATCAATGAATTCGCGCACATAATCTACAGAGATGCCCCTGGCCTTGACCACTCCGTCCAATATGTCATACAGGAGATTTCAAAAACATACCTGAATACAATTTTAAACATACTAAGGGCACTTAAAACATGTATAAAAACGGGCCTTAGTTATCTAAAATTGCTTCTGCATATCTCCTTTCCCTAGAGCCAAAAATGCATTTAATACGTATACCCAATTATCAATCTTAAGAGAAAGTACGTAAGACTTTATCCAACAATGTAGGTGAAAGGACCAGCAAGGCAGAAAATGATAGGAAGAAAAGACAGAAAGCAAAAGAACAAGGTAGAAACAAAAAGAGTGAAAGTGGACAGAAAATTTCTAGCACAGAATTTCCAGAAGGTGAGGATAATATTTGTACTGAAAGAGCCCCCGGCATCTTCACGGGGAAAGCGGGGGGGGGGGGGGTATTAATCATTTTAAAATGACGTATCGCGTATGCACTAACCTAGGCAATGCCAACAATTAGTTTGCCAACTCAAGAACATAATAAGACACGATCACTCTGCACGGACGAAAATCCCACGGTGAAACAAACGATAGCAAAACCTCACTGCTGCCAAAGAAATAAGGAGTGTTCTGAGCATACTGTTTTTGTACTTTGCTTCCATGCTAGCTGAATGGGTAGTGCAAACTGTGTTAGATTTGAGAAGTACAACATGGGAGATAATGTCCTCACTGCTGCCTTTTATTTGTAGCACTGTCTTCTTCTTAACAAAATCATGTACTGTAGTCTTATTCTTCTAGGAAGACTGTCTTCTACTCTTTTTTCAAGGAGATATTCTTTGTCTTCATCTGGTGAGAACTTGTGCAATGGAAATAAAGTTTGGGAAAACGCTGTCCTGGCTTTATGTGTCTTCGAGTGGAAGAATCCTCCATCTGCATCACACTAATCCCCCCCCCCCCCTTTACCCCTCGGTTCCTTACACATAGTTCCAGTCACGTGCCCAGCATCCAAATCGCTAACAAGAGAAAACAACAGTTAAAACCTTCACACTGATTTATGTCTTGCCTCACATTCTTTGTTCTCATGCCACGCGTGTCTTGTCATTTTGTTGTCAGATCACAAGCAGCCGGCAAAATCTCTTGCCAGCAGCTTCTCCGAGTTGTAGGCTTGTACCAGCTGGGACTCAAGTAGCTAACCGTTCATCATGGCAGTTAGCATTTCATCGTTCCTGCTGATCTAGATATAGATCTCTCCTCCTCCTCTCTCTCTCTCTCTCTCTCTCTCTCTCTCTCTCTCTCTCCTCTCCCTCTCTCCTCCTCTTCTCTCTCTTCTCTCTCTCCTCTCTCCCTCCCCCTCTTTCTCTATCGTTCCTGATAATCCCAAGATAAACATGTATCCTCTCTCTCTCCCCCTCTCTCTCTCCATCGTTCTGATAATCCCAAGATAAACATGTATCCTCTCTCTCTCCCCCTCTCTCTCTCTCCATCGTTCTGATAATCCCAAGATAAACATCCTCTCTCTCTCTCTCTCTCTCCTCTCTCTCTCTCTGTTTCTCCATCGTTTCGATAATCCCAAAATAAAGATGTATCCTCTCTCTCTCTCTCTCTCTCTCTCTCTCTCTCTCTCTCTCTCTCTCTCTCTCTCCTCTCTCTCTCTCTCCTCTCTCCTCTCTCTCTCCTCTCTCTCTCTCTCTCTCTCTCTCTCTCTCTCTCTCTCTCTCTCTCTCTCTTATGCACACTGCTACCGTAAATACAATAAGGTATTATGACTCCTGTCCGTTTCAAACATGTAGAACATACATACAACAACTGTTGAAGGCGCTGAATTAGTGATGATCATGCCAACGAAAACGTAGAACTGGTCATGATCATACCAATGAAGATGTTGCATTAGTAATAAGCATACAAACGATGGTGTTGCATTAGTTATGATCGTACCAAAGAAGGTGTTGTACTGACCTTAGAGCTGTGTGTAAATATTTAATCCTTTGATCACACCTGTCACACATCCTGTGCCAATCCTGCATGTCAACATGCACAACACTTAACCCTTTGATTCCCTCACCCTATCCACCAGCTTCCTTCAGGAGGGAGTCAGAGGGTTAAGTTTTTGCAGTTGGTGGATAGGGTGCGGGAGTCAAAGGATTAATGCTGTTTTTGATGAACAAACGTAAACATCATGCGAACGCCCCTACCCCCACACTCTCAGATGTCCATGCTAAACATGCAGAGACGATGTATACATTTACTGTTCACAGGTCGCTGGGACAGCTTAAGAACTAAGACTTTCTCGTCCCTCAAGCAGTGGATTACTTACAGACTTCTCAGGTCTCTGGAACCACTGTTTGCTGTCTGTTCTATCGCTCCCCAAAGGGTCCTCCAACCCCCGTTCTATAGGAAACGGTCGATATGAGTACAAAGGTGGAGAAAGCGGAAAGAGACGGAAGGATGAGAGAGAGAGAGAGAGGAGAGAGAGAGAGAGAGACAGTGAGAGTAAAAGAAAGAGAGAGAAAGAGAAAGAGAGACAGACAGACAGACAGACAAACAGACAGAGACAGTGGGGAGGGTGAGAGAGAGAAGACAGACAGACAGACAGACAGAGACAGGGGGAGGGTGAGAGAGAGAGAGAAAGAGAGAGAGAAAGAGACAGACATAGACAGGGAGAGAGGGGGAGAGAGAGAGAGAGCCACTGACGGAGATACAGATCCAGCTTGTGCTTTTGCAAATTAGTCGGCAAAGATGTCTCAATAGCTACGAAGAGGATTTTTACCTATCTGTGTCAGGTATCGGATCCACCTGATCCTTTCTGAATTCACGTATGATTAAAACGCTGTTCAACTCTGGGTCACTATTGAATACACTTTTTTTCATTTTCACACTCGTACACAAAGATGTCGAAGGGAATAAAGCTGACAGTATGCGGCAAGACCCGAAGTCTGACATAGTGTCATACTGTAGATGTGGATTGTGTCTGCTGCTCTGCAGCATCGCTATGGTCTTCCATGGCACAGAAGCTCCATCTGCTTTTGTGTCAAGCTTGCGCGCCCCGCACACGCGCGCGCGCACACACACAAACATACACACACACACACACACACACATGCACACGCACACACACACGCACAGACACACACACACACACGCATGCACGCACGTACGCACGCGCGCGCACACACACACATAGAACACACACACAACACACAACACGCGCGCGCGCGCGCACGCGCGCCCCACACACACACACACACACACACACACACACACACACACACAACACACACACACGTGTGATCCATTTCCTCACGTGTGTGAATAAAGAGACGTTAAATTAACAGAAATAACGAACGAACGAACGAACGAACGACGACGAACACACGAATGAACGAACGAAGAACGAACACATCTTTCGATCGGATCGAGTAACCCAACCATTCAGAAATTAGCCCACCACCCTTCAAGTGTGGGCGAGAGCGATCCCATTGGGCGCTATCTCACAGACTCCTAGCAAAGAGCCTCCAGTAATCTCTTAGCATTCGATCTTGTGTCTGAGAGCTGCAGCATTCAAAAACGAGGACAGAACTATCTTAGGACAAAACTGTCTGTGGTCTGTCCGGCCAGCTCAACAAACGACGGTGGTGTTAGCATGTTGGCCTTCCAAACAGTCTCACACATTGCCAAGGGAAGACTACTTTTCTCCTGGTTAACTTATCAGACTGTTTTATTCTGGTGCATTACACTATTTCACACGCAGACAAGCATGTTCTTTTCACTGGTCAATTAGCAAAAATCAATAAAAAAAATATATAAAAAAATTTAAATTCCCCTCATGCAAAAATAACAGCAAAAGGCACAACTCTGAGACAGGATGATAAGTTTAAGTATCTGGGAACGGTCATCTCGACAGACGGCAGATGCACATCAGAGGTAGCCGGCGGAGTCGGCCAGGCCAGTTCGGCATTCAAGAGGATGAAAAGCAACAAATGCCTATCAACTGACATCAGGAGGAGAGTTGTTGAATGTTATATAGAACCGAGAATGTTATACGGATGTGAGGCGTGGACGTCAACCCGCAAAGCCAGAACAAGATTGCGGCAGCCGAGATCTGGTTTCTAAGAAGAATGTTGAGAGTTCCATGGACAGCAAAGAAAACAAACAAGACAGTCTTGATGGAGGCAGACACAAGAAGATCATTGATAAAGAAGATCAGGAAAAGACAAGCAACATTTGTGGACCATTTTGTGGGGAAAGGGGAGTTGGAGCACCTGGTCACGGCAGGGAGGCTAGGGGAGGGGGGAAGGAGGACACCGGGTAGACCCAGGGGGAAAATGTTGGGACGGACTTCCAGGGTGGCTGAGGGCAGAGAGGGTGGAAGATGTGCTTGCGGCGACAAGGGACAGATGAGTAAGGAGGGACTAATGGCCAACGCATGCGCAGGGCAGAAAATGATGATGATGATGATGATGATCGACGACGACGACGACGACGACGACAATGAGATGATGATGATGAAAGACGACGACGACGACGACGACGATAATAATGATGACGATGATAACGATGATGAATTAGCACACTCTCTTGTACTTGTGTATTGCAGTGCCTGCTGGCAAGACCTTAGGGATTTCAGGACATTCAGGACAGAACATTTAACGAATCAAGACGTCACAGACACTGTGGTCGCTCCAACTCGGCAATCTAGGTGATGATACTATTTATCCTCTAAAATCCGTTGCTGAGAATTGGGTTTCTATGACAATCTACTGTCATCATCATCATCACGAAGTGCCTTCCCGCATGGCGTTGGCGATCATGACCCTCCATATGCATCTGTCCCTAGTTGCCGCAAGCACATCTTCCACCCTCTCTGTCTTTAGCCACTCCGCAAGTCCGTCCAATATTTTTTCTCTGGGTCTACCTGGTGCTCTTTCCCTCCAGCTTTCCTGTTGTGACCAGGTGCTCCAATTCCCCTTTCCTCATAAAATGGCCTATAAATGTTGCCTGTCTTTTCCTAATCTTCCTTATGAATAATCTTCTTGTGCCTGTCTCCATCAAGGCTGTCTCGTTTGTTTTCTTTGCTGTCCATGGAACTCTCAACATTCTTCTTAGAAACCACATCTCGGCTGTTAAATAAGGGGAGATTTCCATGTTTGTTTTTTATTGCAGAAAAATCTTTCTAACAGATGCGAAGTAACAGTCTGAACTTTCTTTTCAACCCTTTGACTTCCGCAACCTGTCCAGCAGCATCCTGCATTGTCAACTTTAGTAGCAAAGCAAAAACGGAACTCTTTGACTCACTGACTTTATCCACCAGTAAAAGCTGGTGGATAGGATGAAGGAGTCAGAGAGTTATGCTTTTGCAGCTGGTAGATAGGGTGCGAGAGTCAAAGGGTTAAATGTGGCACACCATAGCTATTTTACTGTTACGTGAAAAGTCAGCTGTCATTATCCCACTAATCACTTTTCATTAATCAATGCCGCTATCATTTCAGATGAAAATTGGAAAGATCCCTGTTTGTAGGTTGTAAGAAAAGACATAATGTAAAATTACCGATAGCAATGACAATGGGGGTTTTTTGTGTGTTTTGTTTGTTTGTTTGTTGTTGTTTTTGCTCAAATGCATGATTCTGATTGTTGGCAAAAGATCAACATAAATCTTAAACAACTGCAGCTGTAGCAGAACAGTTGGAATTTTCAGCTACCTGCCAAGTATCCACTTCTAAAGCAGACAGCCTCTGCATGATTGGCATCACAGTTTGTTTCTTACACCCTCTTTCAAGTGCAAAGAGACTTCAAGGATTTGGTAACGATGAACAAACATTTCCAGAGCTGTCTTCAACCAGAATGGCAATACAGACTGCAAATCATGTCTTCGAACCAACCTGCTCCAAAACCAGTATTCGTTACCACACAAACATCTGCTACATCTTCACTCTTCCTCATTCCCTGCTATCGTCTTCAAATCCTTCATTGCAGTTAAAAGTGAGGGGAAGAGGAGAGAGTAATGTTGGGACAGAGCAACAGACACATGCGACTATCTGGAGCTGCCTATACCAACGGAAAGAGGATCTGATTGGCTGCGTCATTTCTGGCCGCCATCATGGTTTGTTCGTCTGCTATTACCACTTTGTGTGTGCTCAATGTAGGATAGCTCTAGCAAGGCTGTTTCGTGGTGCATTGAAGAGCGCATATCAATGCTTTTTAAGATCTTCAAAAAAAAATCTTTTACTTGAGCCGTTGATGCCATCATATTCCGGAGCTGGATCAAAGGAAAAAAGGGGTTGCGGCATTTTCCCAAGAGCCAATAGAGCGTGGTGTAGGATAGAGCCTGGTGTAGGCGGTTCTAGATAGTCACATGTGCAACAGACAGGAACCTCCATCTTTCGTCTCTACACGCATCTTTACCGTTCTGCAGGGGTCAGACACACTGAGCCTGGTCCACCTAACTTTGAAGCCAAGTGACCAAAAAGTCCACGTCTTTGTGAGACATGTACACAAGCAAGCTGTATGCTAAATGCGCGGGCCAGGTCGGGACAAACACGTGATGTGGATGTATACATAACTGGACGAGTGACACCTTGGCTGGCTGCATGCACATATAGCAAAGTAGGACACTCTGGACAGCCATGGCACGTCGACCTCTGGAAGGCAGAGATGACACCTAATGATGATGATGATGATGATGATAATGAAGATGATGATATGATGATGAGAAGGAAGACGACGACGCGACGACGACGAAAACCAGGAGGACCTGATGATGACGAGGAGGAGGAGAAGGATGACGACGACGACGATGTCGACGATGAGGAGGAGGAGGAGGAGGATGAAGACGATGCCGACGATGACAATGCCGACGACGACGAGGAGGACGATGACGACGACGACGATGATGAATGATAATGAAGACAACGATGATGACGACGACGACAATGACGATGATAATGACAATGATAATGAGGAGGAGAGGAGGAGGAATGCACAACTAATACATCTAACAGACCATTATGTTAAAAAAAAAAAAAGCCGACTAAAAATTCCATAGCACACTCACAAGACCATGGACTCAAGATCCGATACGTTGAGTTCAGCCCCAAGCCCGCACCATTAAAAACTGGCCCGTCCGCTGCCCGTCTTAATGTTTCCATCATTCTGGTAGTGTCAGCTAGCTAGATGTTTGATAGGTCCCTTCTCCCCTTTCCCCGTTTCGAGATCTTGACAGAGTAAAGGGTTTTGTTCAGGCTCAGAAAGATGATTGCTGGCGGATTTGGGTGGAGCGCATATGGAGCTGTCCCAGCGCGATGAATGCCTCTTGAAACAACTCCAATACCACCAATAGCAGAAATACCACTTTCTCACAAGAAATGGGATAGGGTAAAGCCACACTGATAAATTCAAACATCTACAAGAGAGCATGTACTCACAGACGAACAAAAGGGTCGCGTGATAAAGAAATGTCCACGGAGGAAGAAGACGAGAGAGCAGACGAACAGACAAATGAGGTCAGTGCCTACTTCTGACCACTGCCTCATCAGAGACACTGTCCAGTACAAATGAGGTCGGGCCTACAGACTGCTGGAACCTCACACGGGCCTGGGAGGGGAGAAGAGAAAGGGAGAGAGAGAGAGAAGAGAGACTGACAGACAGAGACAGAGACAGAGAGACAGAGACAGAGAGGAGGAGGAAAAGAGAGACTGACAGACAGACAGAGACGGACAGACAGACAGACAGACACAGACACACACACACAGACATACAGAAACAGACAGTCAGACAGAAGATAGTGTGTGTGTGTGTGTGTGTTGGTGTGTGTGTGTGTGTGTGTGTGTGTGTGTGTGTGTGTGTGTGTGTGTGTGTGTGTCTGCGTGTGTGTGTGTATGCCTGCGTGTGTGTGCGTGTGTGTGTGAGAGAGTGTGTGTGTGTTTGTGTTTGTGTGTGTGTGTGTGTGTGTGTGTGTGTGTGTGTGTGTGTGTGTGTGTGTGTGTGTGTGTGTGTGTGTGTGTGTGTGTGTGTGTGTGACAGACAAATAGACAGACAGACAGAGAGGTACATGGAATGGTCATCACCAATGTCGACCTCCTCTCTCTCTCTCTCTCCTCTCTCTCTCTCTCTCTCTCTCTCTCTCTCTTCTCTCTCTCTGTCCTTCCCTCTCTCTCCCTCTCTCTCTGTCTTTCCTCTCTCTCTTCTCTCTCTCTCTCTCTTCCCCTCTCTCTCTCTCCTCTGTCCTTCCTCCCTCTCTCTCATATACTCACATATATATGCACACAAAAAGGAACACACACACACACACACACACAAACACACACAATGTTCAATAGATCCTTTACACACACACACACACACCCTCTCTCTCTCTCTCTCTCTCTCTCTTCTCTCTCTCTCTCTCTCTCGCCACTCCAATGTTTGATGTGAACCTGCACCTATCTAAACCCATTTGAAAGATTCTCAACAGTTACACCAAAATCAACCTTGCCAAAGTCTGACAAGATGTCTTCCACCTGTTCTGTCATTCCAGCTTTACGCTCAGCCATCAACAAATTTCTTAAAACACGAGGAGAAGACGGAGGATGAGGAGGAAAGGAGGAGAAGAAGGACAAGAAGGAATAGAGGAAAAGAAAGGAAGATGACAACGAGAAGGAGAAGAAGACAACAACAAAGAAGAACAAAAAAAGAAGGAGGAGGAAGAGACGGAGGGGAGGACGAAGAAGAGAAAGAAGAAGAACATTCATTCATTGTTGCTTAACGCTCAGCCGACTGCGTAGAGCCATATCAGGGCTACAGCCGTTTCACAATAGACAACTTCAACAGGAAGAAAAGGAAAAGAAAATTAAGCACACATATCAATGCATTCCCGCAACAATCTAATCTAAGGAGATGTCCCTGGCGTTGACCCAATTTCCCACACAGGGGATTTAAATAACATACCTGGTTACAAATTTAAACATAACTAAGGACTAAACATATAGAAACGCCACTAAACATATATAAAAACGGGCCTGAATCACCTAAAATTGTTTCCGCATATCTCATTTCCCTAGAGCCAAAAAAGCGCTCAATACATGTACCCACTTATTAATCCTAGGCGAAATTATGTAAGACTTTATTCAAACACATACAGGTGAATGGACCAGCAAGGCAGAAAATGAAGGAAGAATGACAGAAAGCAAGGCAGAAAAAAAGAGTGACAGAAAAGAGCAAATTTCTAGCACAGAATTTCCAGAAGGTGGGGACATTATTTATACTGAAAGAGCCCCCGGCATTCCCACGGGGGCAGAAGACGAATAAGGAAGATAGAAGAAATAAAGAGAAGGACGAGGAGGACAGCAGGAAGGAGAAAGAAGAAGAAAAGCTACAGCTTTCACTAATCCACAGTTGCTGAACGCTATGCCCCAAAATTCTTGACCCCACGTGCCTGTAATTCTGTTATTCTGTTTTCAGGACGCTAAGCAGCATCCACAATCTCCACGGGCAGTTTGTCAACCAGGACATCAGGAGGCTAACCATCCATGACAGTAAGGCTTCTACCGTCAGCAGAGATTTAGAGAAATGTTTTCTTACGCCCCCCCCCCCTTCTCTCTCTCTCTCTCTCTCTCTCTCTCACACACACACACACACACACACACACACACACACACACACACACACACACACACACACACACACACAACACACACACACACACAAAACAGGCACACGATAAAAGCACACAAAAATCCAACTGAATCAATAACTAACAAACAGAAAGAAAAACATTAAAAAGTCCTATGAGGAATATCTAAAATATTCAGAATATAACATACATTACAATATATGACAATTTTTTTTGTATTAAAATATGATCAATTCAATTCATATCTTCCCTTCCAGATATAAACGTTACTCATTCAAACAATAATTTAACTGACTGGCATTTTTTTTTCGTGGAACAAAGTTTAACAACTTTATCATTCAATTTAGAACATTCGAAAATAGAATGAAACCCGTGACCTAAGACATTGTCATCACCAAACTTATATCATTATCCTGGGTTTTTTCGCCCATTTCTTTGGCCCATCCAGTTCAATCTCAGGCCTGTGACAGGTGCATCGAAACTGAATCATATATTCATATACATATATATATATATATAATATATATATATAATATAATACATATATTTATTTATTCATACATAATATACATACACACACACACACACACACACACACACATACGTGTGTGTGTACATATAGATATATAATATATATATATATATATATATATATATATATATATATATATATGTATGTATGTATACATATATTCCATATTCGCTTTTAAACTTCGATTCAATACGCATTTAGTACCTTGTTTCAAATCTGCCTTCCATTCTTGCTGATAATTCGCCTTACTGAGACAGTAACATGTTCACAAAACCTGTGTTTCTTCACAAAACCTTAAGATTCTCAAACAAGATCAAAACCTATGTCGGTAACTATTTTCTTAATACCACATATGCCGTATAAGCACATTCATACACACGTTCACATACCATATATACAACGTTCCTTCTGTCTGTCCGTTTTCACCTTCGTGGGTGTCGCCAGCTGAAAGACTTGAAGAGAAGAAAATGCCGTGTAGCGTCACAGTCTCCTTCACACCACTGACTCAGGTTTTCCTTAGTCTGCCTCTCGCTTTAAATACAGCAATCTCTTTGCTAAATAGTTATTGAGCCAGCTGACTGGGTCACACTCTTGGTCTGCCTCTCGCTTTAAATACAGCAATCTCTTTGCTAAATAGTTATTGAGCCAGCTGACAGGGTCACACTCTTGGTCTGCCTCTCGCTTTAAATACAGCAATCTCTTTGCTAAATAGTTATTGAGCCAGCTGACTGGGTCACACTCTTGGTCTGCCTCTCGCTTTAAATACAGCAATCTCTTTGCTAAATAGTTATTGAGCCAGCTGACAGGGTCACACTCTTGGTCTGCCTCTCGCTTTAAATACAGCAATCTCTTTGCTAAATAGTTATTGAGCCAGCTGACAGGGTCACACTCTTGGTCTGCCTCTCGCTTTAAATACAGCAATCTCTTTGCTAAATAGTTATTGAGCCAGCTGACAGGGTCACACTCTTGGTCTGCCTCTCGCTTTAAATACAGCAATCTCTTTGCTAAATAGTTATTGAGCCAGCTGACAGGGTCACACTCTTGGTCTGCCTCTCGCTTTAAATACAGCAATCTCTTTGCTAAATAGTTATTGAGCCAGCTGACAGGGTCACACTCTTGGTCTGCCTCTCGCTTTAAATACAGCAATCTCTTTGCTAAATAGTTATTGAGCCAGCTGACAGGGTCACACTCTTGGTCTGCCTCTCGCTTTAAATACAGCAATCTCTTTGCTAAATAGTTATTGAGCCAGCTGACAGGGTCACACTCTTGGTCTGCCTCTCGCTTTAAATACAGCAATCTCTTTGCTAAATAGTTATTGAGCCAGCTGACTGGGTCACACTCTTGGTCTGCCTCTCGCTTTAAATACAGCAATCTCTTTGCTAAATAGTTATTGAGCCAGCTGACTGGGTCACACTCTTGGTCTGCCTCTCGCTTTAAATACAGCAATCTCTTTGCTAAATAGTTATTGAGCCAGCTGACAGGGTCACACTCTGATTAGATAACCAGACCATTTCACTCTTTGCTGATGGATACGATGGCGGATTAGTGTTGATCCCACCGTTTCTGTGATGGTAGCGCTCCTTTATCACGTCACGTCTGATCTTGTTGATAGCCCTTCTCAAACAACAGGTCTCACAGGTAGTTATTTTGTGTTCCAGAGGCTTGATCAGGATCTAAGTCTGACGCTGGCGTGTCAGGATGGGGATGAAAATGGAATTGATGAGCTCGGCTTCTGTTTCGACAGGAATGCTGAAATGTTTCAGGAGAGGAGAAAACTGATACGGGACACTGTTTACTTTCCGGATTGTGGTTTCATCCAGGTTGGTCACAATTCCCCTTTCCTTACATAAAGTCTTCAGGCTATTCATCAAAAGTGCTTTCGACACGTTAGAGTACACTTGTTCGTGTACTGAACACGCCAAATATTTGTGTCCAGAGCGTTATAACTATACCTCTTTACAGACTGTCATCAAAAGAGTGTCAGCCTTAAACAATCTTCCAGGGCGTTATAACTGTACCTCTTTATAGACTGTCATCAAAAGTATATCTACCTTGAAGAATCTTCCAGGACATTTATCAAAAGCAAAGACTGAAAGGTGTACCATGGCAGCAGCTCTGAAACGCTTCACCACACTGCATGTTTGTTCAGTGATTAACCCTGTTCTAAACTCTCCGTCACCATATTCTATATCTAACTACTGAAGTCTACCTAACTCCCTATCATCTTATTCTACATCTATTTAAGTCTACTTACCTCCACATCACCTCACTTTGATTCTAACTACTGAAATCTACCTAACTCCCTATCACGTGCACCTTATCAAACTATTAAAGTTTACTGAACTTGGTGACTCCCGACCACCCTGTTTTACATCTATTTAAGTCTACTTACCTCCACATCACCTCACTTTGATTCTAACTACTGAAATCTACCTAACTCCCTATCACCTTATCAAACTATTAAAGTTTACTGAACTTGGTGACTCCCGACCACCCTGTTTTACATCTATTTAAGTCTAATTACCTCCACATCATCTCACTTTGATTCTAACTACTGAAGTCTACTTAACTCCCATCACCCTATTCTATATCTAACTACTGATAGTGTTAATTTTGTTTAAAGCTCAGCCGACTGCGTAGAGCCATATCAGGGCTATTACTGTTCCAAAACATACACAATACTTCAACATGCACTAAATACATGTACCCAATTATCAACCCTAAGAAAATGTACGTAAGACTTTATCGAACACATACAGGTAAATCGACTGGCAGGGCACAAAATGAAAGGAAGAAATGAGAGAAAGCAAGGGAATAAGGGAGAAACAAAGAGAATGACAGAAAAAAGGACATTTCCAACACAGAATAACCACAAGGTGGGGATACCATTTATATTGAAAGAACCCCTGGCATCCCTCATGGGGGGGGGGGGTTAACCCTGTCCTAAACTCCCTATCATCTTATTCTATGTCCAACTACTGAAGTCTACCCGATGATCATCAATCGTTCCGTTACTAAATGAATTATGACACCAACCCTGACCTAACGTCTAATCTTAACTCCATCACCACCTAGCGAGCTCTGTACGATAGTTCATTCAGCTCTCTAACGTTATGTCTGACCTTAATACCCAACTTTCCCCAGCCACCAAAGTCTAAGTATCACAGGGACTGGCAACCCATTAACTTACTGACTGGGTGGTGTGGGAAATATCCGCTACAACACTAAGGAAAAGGCGGAAAAAAAAACGGATCAAGATCAAAACAAGGGACTTAAGCAGCAGGAGCCGGGAGAACTGTCAGAGCTGAGAGAAAAAGTAAAATACGTAAAGCTCGAGCTGCTGATGCTCCACCCGCTAGCGTCTGCCCACGTACGTCCCGTTTGTAGAAGACACTTCAGACCCCAGACAGGCCTCACCAGGTACTGAAGTAGTGATCATCTTCAACTGCAAAGAACAAACGTTACAAACACGGCCTCACCAGGTACTGAAGTCGTGATCATCTTCAACTGCAAAGGACAAACGTTACAAACACGGCCTCACCAGGTACTGAAGTCGTGATCATCTTCAACTGCAAAGGACAAACGTTACAAACACCGGCCTCACCAGTACTGAAGTCGTGATCATCTTCAACTGCAAAGGACAAACGTTACAAACACGGCCTCATCAGGTACTGAAGTCGTGATCATCTTCAACTGCAAAGGACAAACGTTACAAACACCGGCCTCACCAGGTACTGAAGTCGTGATCATCTTCAACTGCAAAGGACAAACGTTACAAAGATCAGGCCTCACCAGGTACTGAAGTAGTGATCATCTTCAACTGCAAAGGACAAACGTTACAAACACCGGCCTCACCAGATACTGAAGAAGTGATCATCCTCAACTGCAAAGGACAAACGTTACAAAGATCGGCCTCATCAGATACTGAAGAGTGATCATCTTCAACTGAAAAGACAAACGTTACAAAGATCGGCCTCATCAGATACTGAAGAGTGATCATCTTCAACTGCACAGGACAAACGTTACAACAAAAGGTAATTGCTGTTAAGCGGGATAGACCAAGGAAGGCCAGATCGAAGCTGAAAAGACCATGACGTCACATGGTATTCTTCTTACAGCCTTACAGCTGGCTGCACCGTCACCTCTTTCTGACTGCGCCACCCATGGTGGCACAAGTGGACAGATACAAGAAAAAGACGAGGAAGGAAGGGGAACTATAAATCCGCTTACGTATATGTAAATATGCGTAGTGCGCACACGCTCACACGCATACACACATACATATACACACACATATGTAAATATGTGCACACGTGCGCGCACGTACACACACACAAACACACACACACACACACACACACACACACACACACACACTCCACACACACAAACACACATACACACAAAACAAGAAAAAGGAGAAAAAATCACCTCCTAAGCAGCTCAAGCTATACAAAGACAGATCACAATCTTCACTAACCTACAGCTGATCTGCGCATTGCTCCAAATTCTTAGACTATTCCACGCCGCAAGTGCTAGTCAGACTTTTTGTTTGTTTGTTTGTTTGTTTGTTTGTTTGTTTTGTTTGTTTTGTTTTTTGTTTTTGTTTTGTGTTTGTTTCTTTCTTTCTTTCTTCCTTCTTTCTTTCCTTGTTTTCAGAGCACAACAACTTCCACATCTCCATCAGCAGTTTCCGTCAACGAAAAACATTTTCGGCAGACAGTTGTGCACGAAAGCCTAGAACCTACCGTTTACCTATAAAGCATAGACGTCTTTACACACAGGATGTCTGTGTTACCAAGTCTCTGTGCGAAGTCTCTGATAAAACCTGCAACAGTCTGTTGACATTTGGGTGAGATCTCACAACTTTTGTTTACAAGACCCGATAATCTGAGCACAGCGATGTAAACAAAACTTCTGCTCTGTTTGTGCAGACCTGCATTGCAGTACTTGACGGCAGCTGGTGGGTGACCTTTCTGGCACCGGTAGATCTGTTAAGTCTGGCAGTCTTCAAACCGTCGAAGACCTTCCGAGGAGTGCCTGCACTTGCTACATCGACTACTTGACCTAACGCCCACAAGATCCCCTTCGTACTCCACTCCCCTCTCACAGTGAGTTGATGGCAAAGAAGTATGCAGCTGTACACACCTGTATTCATTCGACTGGATTTGTTGCACATAGACTGCGAAGAAAACAAACAGTCTTGAAGGAGGCAGACACAAGAAGATCACTAATATAGAGATTGGCAAAAGACAAGCAACATTTCTAGGGCATTTTAAGAGGAAAGGGGGAATTAGAGCACCCGGTCACAACAGGAAAGCTGGAGGGAAAGAGAACAAACACCAGGTAGACCCGGGGAGAAAGTATTGGACGGATTTGCAGGGCGGTTGGGAGGTGTACTTGCAGCGACAAAGGATAGATTCGTGTGGAGGTCATGATCGCCAACGCCATGCGGCAGGTACATCAAGATGATGATGATGATGACGACGACGATGACGACGACGACGACGACGTACGACGAGATGACGATGATGATGATGATGATGATGAGAGAGATGAGATGATGATGATGTATGATGATAAGTCAGCGCAATCTCACCCCAATGGTAACGGATATAGATTGCCTCAGACGCCTGAGGTTGTAGGAGAACAAGGAAGTAGAGATCTCATATTCGTCAGGCTAGCATTACGAAAGTGGTGCAACGCATATTTACATGCATACAGTGCAGGTTATAGACAGTCGTACGTGGACGATTCCGTATGCGCTCCAACCCATTCTACCGGCTAATATCTGACAGACTCTTTGATTCTGCCCCAAACTCTATGCGTTGGCAGGGTCTTGAAACAGGGAGGGGAATGGGGACCCATGAAAATCTGACACCACCAGAATAAATGGAGCAGTGACTGAGATGTCTGCAGTTGAACATACACCGTACATACACATGTGTCTGGACACAGAGAAAGAGACAGGGAGATTTGGATGGAAATGGGGAGAAGCAGAGACTGTGTCTGTCAACTTGAAGTAAAAAATGAACACTTCACGTTTTTACACTTTTTTCCTATCGCAGTTTTGTGTGTTTAAGTGTCAATGACTCAAAGTATCCATTGAATAATAATAATCATAATAATAATATATAAGTATCATTATAATCATTAATATTATCGTTATTATCATTATTATTATTACAGTATTTATACGGGCGCCAAATTTTGACAATTCAAATCAAAGCACACTCACGCACCAGGCATACACATACAATCGACAAGGACAACCTTACAATATTTCATACACAGACTAAGGAAACGAAGTAGTTGGGGGAAAAGAGGTGGGTTTTTAAATTGGATTGAAAAGCAGAAAGGGTAGGTGTTAGGCAAAGACAGAGCGGAAGTCTTATTCCAGGCTGACGGTCCTGAGACAGCAAAAGAACACTGGCCAACACTTGACAGTTTAAATCTAGGGGTCCTAAGGGAAACAGTGTCTGAAGCAGAGCGCAAGGTGCGAGCTGGCGTATAAATGTTGAAGAATCTTGTGCAGCAGCACTGTTCCACAGCACTCAGTGAACATCACTTCCATCGGGCCAAACTGACTGAATAATCTGGGAACTAGCCAGCCCCATCCACACTATCCCCCTCCCCCTCTACTCCCGTCAAACGTGGGCGAGAATAATTCTGTGCAACTTAAATCAGGGATCTTGCTCTGTGACAATGAAGAATTTCTTATCTTACGATCTTGTGTTTCGGTGCATCTAAAGTAGGACCAAAGTATCTGCGGCCTGTCTGGCAGACCCCGCAAACGACGATGGTGTTAAGCGTGTGGGCAATCCCGGCAGTCTCCGACGAGCAGATGTTGCTTCAGACATACTGACCCTTTTCTTCTGTCAAACTGAACAGACTCTTTAATTCTAGTGCATTACGGCAGGATGTTCACTGGAAACGACCCAAGAGATTCAGCGTTATCCTCAGGAATGGAAAAAAAAACTACGAACAATACGGATCTTTTCTTCTTTTTACTTTATTTTTCGGTCCAATCTCCTACGCCTTTTACATGTAATGGTCACAAAATCTGGGACAATTTTTTTTACAATGCTCCGATGATGATGATGATTATGATGATGATGGTGATGATAATGATGATGATGATAATGATCACGATGGGGGATGGTAATCATGATGCTATGGAGCTCCACTCTGGATCAAGACACTCTGCCCTTACTTTCATGATATATCCTAGCGTCAACCAGGCCTGAGAGAAACAAGACAAATCTCGTGTTGGTTAGGAGTAAAAGTGACTCTCTCAGTGACGATTTGGTGAAGAGGATGAGAATCAACGGTGTGGTCCCATTCTTGCACATGAGCCCATTGCACACATACACACACACACCTCTGGCTAAGCAGACTGTGGGCAAGGAGATGGTGGAGATATACCGCAATGATTTTTACACCGAGTCTTTGCCTGAATATGAGCAGCACTCTCTCTCTCTGTCTCTCTCTCTGTCCTCTCTCTCTCTCTCTCTCTCTCTCTCTCTCTCTCTCTCTTTCTCTTTCTCTCTCCCCGCACGCATATACATATATGCACGCCTGCGCACGACAAGACATACACACACGAGCGCGTGCGCACATACACACAAGCATATACGCGCGCACACGCATCATATCGTCTCCGGCTCATGTGAAACAACCCTCATCCTTAACCCATTTTCACACACACACACACACACACACACACACACACACACACACACACACACACACACACACACACACACACACACACATACACTCTACACGTCTATATATCACTTATAGTGAAAAGACGTTAAATCAAGCAACGAACGAACACACACTCACAAAGCACACAAACACAAAACACACACACAAAACACATACACTTACAAACCTAGCCACAGGCAAAGAAAATGCCCACCATGCACACGAATTTGGCATTCAGTTCACGTCATTCTGCAGAGAAAGACGACATCATAGCCTTCCCTAATCTAAACATGATCTATGCATCGCCCCCAAAATTCTGTAACCCATTCCATGCGTGTTAGCCAGAGCACAACAGCCTCCAAAATCTCCATCAACAATTTCTGTCATCTGGGACACTTCAAGCAGCCAGCTGTGCATAAAAAGCAAAGAGACCGCTAGCGCTACATCCTCGCTGAAACGTTTATTTCCTGGATGAAAGCCTGGAATAAAACTGCTGACATTTGAGAGAAATCTTTGGAGCCTTGTTTACAAGGACAGATAATCTATACGCAACAATCTAAACAAAAAATACGGCCATGTCTGTGCAGACTGCGATAAAGACGAGTTGCGACCCTTTCTAGAATCGGTTCCTGTGGCGGGTCTGCTAGTCTTGCGACCCTCAAAATCCTCTAGATTGAGTGCCGCAGAAGCGGCGTTAACCAATCGATGTTATAGCGAACAGCCGATCAGATTCTCCACTCTTTCCTCCCACTGGAGCCCTTGTAGATGTACGCAATCTTGCACAGTTACCGGATTAAGTCTGTGAAGGCTTACCCCCAGCGTTAGTGAACATTGTCCCATACTCTTGGGTTCGTTGAAGAGTGAAGTATGTAGAGTTACTACTTTCTCTGGGGAGTTAGCGTTACGAGGGATGGTGCAATCTATGTGTGCATATTTTTCAGAGTATAAGCCCTGACATATATTGGTAATAGAATTTTTGTTTAAAGCCCAGCCGACAGTGTAGAGCCATATCAGGGCTATAACCGTTTCAATACATACACAATACTTCAACAGGAGAAAAAATAGGAAAAGAAAATTAAGCACTCATATCAATGCATTCGCACACATACATGTAATCTAAGGAGACGCCCCTGGCGTCGACCACTCTGTCCCATTTGTCACAGAGGGAATTAAAAAAAATACACCTCAAAACAAATTTAAAGATAATTAAGGACACTAAAGGATACATAAAAACAGGCCTAACTTACCTGAAACTGCTTCCACATATCTCATTTCCTTACAGCTATAAATACACTTAATCCATGTACCCAATTATCAATCCTAAGATTAAGTACATAAGACTTTATCAAACACATACAAATGAATGGACCAGCAAGGCAGAAAATAATAGGAAGAAATGACAGAAAGCAAGGCAGAAAATAATAGGAAGAAATGACAGAAAGCAAGGCAGAAAATGATAGGAAGAAATGACAGAAAACAAGGCAGAAAATAATAGGAAGAAATGACAGAAAGCAAGGCAGAAAATGATAGGAAGAAATGACAGAAAGCAAGGCAGAAAATGATAGGAAGAAATGACAGAAAGCAAGGCAGAAAATGATAGGAAGAAATGACAGAAAACAAGGCAGAAAATAATAGGAAGAAATGACAGAAAGCAAGGCAGAAAATGATAGGAAGAAATGACAGAAAGCAAGGCAGAAAATGATAGGAAGAAATGACAGAAAACAAGGCAGAAAATAATAGGAAGAAATGACAGAAAGCAAGGCAGAAAATGATAGGAAGAAATGACAGAAAGCAAGGCAGAAAATGATAGGAAGAAATGACAGAAAACAAGGCAGAAAATAATAGGAAGAAATGACAGAAAGCAAGGCAGAAAATGATAGGAAGAAATGACAGAAAGCAAGGCAGAAAATAATAGGAAGAAATGACAGAAAGCAATGAAACAAGGCTGAAACAAAGAAAGTGACAGACAAGAGGACATTTCTAGCACAGACTTTCCAGAAGGTGCGAATACTACTTGTACTGAAAGAATCCCCCAAAATCCCCACGGGGGCTCTTGACTAATAAGGTCTACTGTGCACATACTGTAGACACACGTTCACAGACACACAGAGCATTTTTGTGTATCAACACTCGTATATGTGTCAATGACCACAAGTAACCCCTGACGCCCACGCAACAATTTTATACAGCACTGTAGTTCACTGACCACCATTTCCTTCAAATAACGTAAAGGAACGCTCTTGGTTTTATCCATCACACTTCAGGCGTAGGCGAGACTGATCCCACCTAATGTAAATGGCCACCTTAGACTGGGCTTATCAAGGGATCTGTTAACCTTCGTTCTTGTGTCTGAGTACATTTAAAGTGGGATAAAAGTATCCCTAGTCTGACTGGCCGACGGAACAAAAGACGGTGGTGTTAACAGGAGGGCAATTCCAGCAGTCTCCCATACACGCACTTGGATTCAGACAAGCAGACTCCTTTTTGTTTTGTGGAATTAGCAGACTGTCGTTTATTGTGATGCATTACAACAGTCCAAGTGATTTGGCAGGGGTCCGGAATGGAAAGAACCCTTAACGACTGTGGCCCACACTTAATTCAATGGAAGTTACAAACTTCGTTCACTCCAATCGGTCAATCTCGATGGTGATGACTTGTTCTCTAACTCCGCTACCAGCATTAAGTGTCCGTGACTACCTTCATTCTATTCTTATTGTTGCTTAAAGTCCAGCCGACTGCGTAGAGCCATATCAGGGCTATAGCCATTTCAATATACATAGAGTACTTCAACAGGAAAAATATGAAAGAAGATTACACATATCAATGCATTCGAGCACATAGTCTAAGGAGATGCCCCTGGCGCAGACCACTCCATCCAACCCATAAAACAGGGGATTTAAAAAACATACATGAATACAAATTTAAACAGAACTAACGACACTAAAACATATATAAATACGGGTCTAGATTACCTGATATTGCTTCTGCGTATCTCATTTCTCTAGAGCCATAAATGCACTTCATACAGATACCCAATTATTAATCCTAAGAGAAAGTATGTAAGACTTTATTGAACACATACAGGTGAATGGACCAGCAAGGCACATAATGATAGAAAGAAATGACAGAAAGCATGGGGGCAAGGCAGAAACAAAGAGTGACAGAAAAGAGGAAATTTCTAGCACAGAATTTCCAAGTGGGGATAATATTTATACTGAGAGAGCTTCCGGCATACCTATGGGGGGCTCTTGACTGGTAAAGACTAGTGTGCACGTACTGCAGACACGCATGTTCATATGTACGCAGAGCATTTGCTATCAGACTTGAAGTACAAAAGAGAAAAAAATCTTATCTTCTTAATATTTTGTATCTATATGGTATGTGTCAATGACCACAAGTAACCTTTGACTCCCACGCAACAATTTTATACAGCAGTGTAGTTCACTGATCACCATTTCCTCTAAAACAAACAAATAAACGGTCTTGGTTTTATCCATCACACTTCAAGCGTAGGCGAGACTGATCCCACATACCGTAAATGGGGACCTTGCACTGGGCTTATCGAGGGATCCGTTAACATTCGATCTTGTGTGTGAGTACATTTAAAGTGGAACAAAAAGTATCCCTAGTCTGACTGGCCGACGGAACAAAAGACGGTGGTGCTAACAGGAGGGCAATTCCAGGAGTCTCCCATACACACACTTCGATTCAGACAAGCACTCTTTTATTTCTGTGGAATTAGCAGACTGTCTTTTATTGTGATGCATTACAACGGTCCAAGTGATTTGGCAGGGGTCCGGAATGAAAAGAATCCTTAACGACTGTGGCCCACACTTAATTCAGTGGAAGTTACAAACTTCGTTCACTCCAAACGGTCAGTCTGGATGGTGATGACTTGTCCAAATTCTGCCACCAGCATGAAGTGTCTGTGACTACATTTCTTCTATTCTTATTGTTCTTTAAAGCCCAGCCAATTGCATAAAGCAATACCAGGGCTATAGTTGTTTCAATATGCATACAGTGCTCCAACAGGGAAGAAAAGGAACAGAAAATTACACATATCAATGCATTCGCACATATAATCTAAGGAGATGCCCCTGGCGGCGACCAATCCATCCAATTTGCCACACAGGGATTCAATACTGACTACAAATTTAAACATTATTAAGAACATTAACGCATATCTAAAAACAAGCCTAAATTACCTGAAAATTGCTTCTGCGTATCTCATTTCCCTAGGGCTACAAATACACTTAATGCATGTACCCAATTATCAATCCTAAGACTAAGTACATAAGATTTTATCGAACACATCCAGATGAATGGACCAGCAAGACAGAAAATCATAGGAAGATAACAGAAAGCAAAGGAATAAAACAGAAACAGAAACAGAGTAACAAAAAAGAGGAACTTGCTAGCACAGAATTTCCAAAAGGTGGGGATACTATTTACACTAAAAGAGCTCCCAGCATCTCCAGGGGGGGGGGGGGGGGGGGGCTCTTGACTGGTAAGGTCTACTGTGCACGTATTGTACACATACATGTTCAAAAGACAAAATCTTATCTTCTTAATCGCAATTTTCTACCTATATGGTATGTGTCAATAACCACAAATAACCCATAACTCCCACGCAACAATTTTATACAGCACTGTAGTTCAGTGACCACCATTTCCTTCAAATAACGTAAAGGAACGCTCTTGGTTTTAGAAAGACATCAGAAAAGAACAAAAGAAAGAAAGAAAGAAGGAAAGAACAAAAAGAAAAGTCGAAAAATGACGGAGTAGAGAAAGAAGAAAAAGAAACTTAACAAGAAGAAGAAAACAAGACAGAAGAAGAAGGAGACAAAGAAAGAATAACGACAATGATAACAAGAAAGACAACAATAACAACGACGATGATGACATCGATCACATCAGCAAGTACTGATGCTGATGATGATGATGATGATGATGATGATGATGATGATGATGATGATGAATGATGATATTAAAACTGAACACCAGAAACAAACCAAAAAAAAAGAAAATACTAGAGAAAAGCAAGTAATATCCTACAGAACGTCCAAATCAAACTGCAGACAAAGAAGGGTCGCGCGTCAAAGCAACGACGTGGATAACAAATGATAGAGAACAAAAACTGTTCATATAATCAGGTCAATACCTCTCTCCAACACACACTGTCATATCGACACAGCACAAAGAAACTGTGAGGCAAATTAGAGGAACACTGGACATGGTTCTACAGATGGACAGTGGATGAGTGTGATGGAGAAGCTGATCTCTCTCTCTCTCTCTCTCTCTCTCTCTCTCTCTCTCTCGCTTTCTCTCTCTCTCTCTCTCTCTCGCTCTCCTCTCTCTCTCTCTCTCTCACACACACACACGCACACACAACACACACACACACCCACACACACTCACTCACTCACAACACACACATATACACATGTACGTACTCACACAAGTACACACATACGCGCACGCATACACACTCACACACACAATCAGTTCCTCACTACTTGTTGAGAAACTCAGCAACTACACAGCAGTACTAAAATCTCATGAAAGGTTCGAACATTACGCAGTTCCAGACACAGAGATAGCGTTTAGGTCACGGTGAAAAGGGGCAGAAAAATACAAGAGAGAGAGAGGGGGGAGAGAGACAGGAAGGGAGGGAGAGAGAGATATCACAGCGTTTACTGATCTGCTGATCTGCAAATTCCGGCCCAATCTCTCATCCTCTACTAAGCAAATTATTCTGCTTTTCAAAGCAGGCCTTCTGTAAAATCTCCACTACAGTTTATGCTGACTAGCAATGCTCAAACTGATATCAGGCTTCTCATGTTAAAAACAGCCTTTCAACAGGTTCTCAGAAGTCTAGTTTACGAGATCTGAACATCTCTGGAAACACTACATTTACCCTGGTTCGTGTATACCAGTTTAGTCATGACTTCTTCTGGAATCGCTATTTTGGCGATATGTAGTCGTCAAGGACTTCAACACCATCATCATCAGACTACATACTGCTAAATGTGACGACAGTCACTTCACTTTACTGGGAACGATGTTCTTATGTGTTTGTTTGCTGTTCCTTCTTTCTTTCTTCCTATATTTCCTCTTTTCTTTTTTCTATGTCTTTCAGTTCGTTAAAGATATATGCCTCGATTTATTCTGCCTTCTTGACTTCTTGCGCATAACCTATGCCATTTTATCCTGATGGCATATTAATCTTTTTTAAACTGTTCGTGGATAGCAATTTTCACACGCCGAGTTCATGAGTTCATATTGCTTACAGCCCAGCCGACTACTACAGCCACATCAGGGCTCATAAACTAAGGATAAGCCCCTAACGGTGATCATTCCGTCCACTTTATCACCAGATATTTTTAAAATCAACCCTGGTTACAAAGCGTAAACAGAACTAAGTTTGCTAAAACATATATAAAAATTGGCCTAAATTGCCAAACTGCTTCTACGCATGAAAATTTCCAAGAGCGGAAAACTGCAGATAATACATGTACTCTAACAGAAAGTATGTAAGGCTTCATAAAACATACAGGTGTATGGATCAGCAAGGGATAAATAGATGACAGAAATCAAAGAATCAAGGCAGAAACAAAGAGAGTGATAAAAAAAAAAGGAATTTTCTAGCACAAAATTTCCAGACAGTGGGGATGTTATTTATAGTAAAAGAACCCCAGACATCCCTATGGGGGATAACAATAGCAGAAAAAAACACGCACTTAAGAAAAAAATAAACAAAATTAATACGTGCGACCACAGAATGAAACAATCTGACAAAATGTGTGCCAAACAAAGAGAGTTTTCTAATTTTGTTTAAGAGAATCGTGTTACCTGTTTTCTTCCATCTTCACCCGTATAACACACACACACACACACACCACACACACACACACCACGCACACGCACGCACGCACCACGCACCACACACACACACCGCCACCACCACCACCACACACCAACACATACATGCATACATGCATCACCATACATACATACACACATACATACACACATACATACACACATACATACATACATACATACATACATACATACATACATACACACATACACACATACAACACATACACACACGCACACCTGAGCGCACACCAGACGAACATATGAATCGATCTCTTTTTCCCTGACCAGTCTGGATTTAATAACACTTCTTTCTCTCGTTATTGTCCTCACAGATCACAACACACACACACACACACACACACACACACACACACACACACACACACACACACACACACCACACAACACACACACAAATACTATAATACTAATAAAAACAAAAATATATATACACACACACACACACGCACATGAGTGAACACCAGAGCAACATACAAATCGATCTCTGTTTCCTTAAGCCAGAAAGTTAATGCATGCACCTCAGCCATCCACATTCACAATGCTTGCACTGAACACTTCAGACGTCCTCTAAATATGCGTCTGTCTGGCCCAGAGATATGCGCTAGGCATAATGAATGTCGTGCAGTCTGCTATTCCATCAACCAAAGTATCAGTTCTGGCATGTGTACCGGTCACTGTTTCCCACTGTGATATACACTGTGGTGAAAAATGATCAATGCCAATTCATAAACAGTTCAACTAAGTAAGTCACCTCATTCTCTTAACGTTTTGTAGGAAATTCCAACGTGTTGTGTTGTTTGTGTTGTTGCGTTGCGTTGCGTTGCGTTGTGTTGTGTTTATGTGTGTGTGTGTGCGCGCGCGGGCGCGAGCGTAAAGAGAAGACACAGACAGACAGACACACAGAGAAGGAGAGGGGGAGAGAGAGAGAGAGAGAGAGAGAAAGAAGAGAGAGAGTGTGTGTGCGTGTGTATATGTGGGAGCGGGTGGGCGAACGTGTGTGCGTGAGAGAGAGAGAGAGAGAGTGAAAGAAAGAGTGAGAGGGAGGGAGAGGGAGAGAGAGAAAGAAAGAGCGACAGAGACAGTGTGTGTGTGTGTGTGTGTGCATGCGTGCGTGCGTGCGTGTGTGCGTGCGTGCGCGTGCGTGCGTGCAAGGCGTGTTGTGGAGTGCTTTTGATCAAGTACATAGTACAAAGGTGAACTAGGATATCTAGGAATAGAGCATAATCAAGATCATTAAAATTGAGATGGGCAAATCGGGATGACACCTCCGTGACAAACACCACAAACGATCGTGGACGGTGTCACGCAGACGCTTACAGCCAAGCATGAGAGAGCAGAGAGAGAAAAAGAGAGTGAGAGAGAGAGAGACAGTGAGAGAGAAGACAGTGAGAGAGAGAGACAGTGAGAGAGAAAGACGTGAAGTGAGAGAGAAAGACAGTGAGAGAGAGAGAGAAAGACAGTGAGAGAGAGAGAGAGAGAGTGGAGAGTGTGTGTGTGTGTGTGTGTGTGTGTGTGTGTGTGTGTGGTGTGTGTGTGTGTGTGTGTGTGTGTGTGTGTGTGTGTGTGTGTGTGTGTGTGTGTGTTGTGTGTGCACGCGTGCGTGTATATAAGACGTGTTCTCGAGTGGCTTTTATCAAGTACATAGTACATAGGCAAACTAGCAATCGAGGTATATTGAGGGACCCCACAAACCATCGTGGACGTTGTCACGTGGACGCTTACTTGCAGCCAAGCCAATAGTCCCAGACTTTACTTCAGACATCCAGAGTTGGTCTTTGCTTTCGTGAAACCATCTCTTTTTGCTGCTGTCAAATTAGAGGTCTCTTTCGCCACAGTCACATTACTTAGTGGCAACCCCTTGAGGGCCCGGCCTGATCAAGGGTGGAGAGAACGATGGTCTCCCCTTAGGTGGGTGTCATACTCATTGCAAGTCACTCCAAATGACCGGTCTGGATGTTTATAACACTTCTTTCTCTCGTTATTTTTTGTCCTCACAGGATCAAACAGAAGGAAGCTTAGGCTGCTACGTAAAAAAGAGAACGTATCTCCTCAGTGTCTTTACACTTGTGTCATACGTTACGTCAATAAAATATAAGCGATGCACAAAGCTTGAAAAAAAAAAAAACATAAAAGAAAAGTACACTTACACTCAGCATAGATATCTTCATTCTACGCTCTGTCAAATAACTCGAACATCATACGTCTCAGTCTTCGTCATATTTACAACCAAAAGGGAAACAGGTAAATGAATAAATGATAAACATACACACAGAACAAAAATAAGTTCAAGGGGAAAATTACTGGTCGATCTCCCTTAAAAGAATGCTTGTATTTGCAAATATATGGAAAATACAAGTGTTTTAAAAGACACAGACAAATATTTGGTTTTACTAGTTGCATGGCATTAATGATAGCCATAAATACAGAAAAAATAGATTCAAGGGGGAAAGCACATAACCATTTAGAATCTGTTGGGTGAGTGTCCTTGAAAGAGTGCTTGTATGTACACATTTCTGGGGAAATACAAGTGTTTTAAAAGACACGAACAGATCTCTGGTTTTTACAGGTTGTATGGCATTAATGATAGCTATAGACAAAAAACAGATTCAATGGAAAAAGCACATAACTATTTAGAATCTGTCGGCTAATCATCCTTGAAAGAATGCTTGTATGTACAAATTTCTGGGGAAAACACAAGTGTTTCAAAAGACGCGAACACATATTTGCTTTTTACCGCTTGCATGGCATTCACAACGAATTCATTCTGACCTCTACAACCCCATTCAGAGACAAACAAGGGTTCGCGTGCCAGGCCAGTGTCCACAAAAGTAGAAGCAAGAAAGGAGGCTAACGATGTCACTCCTTGCCTCCACCTAATTTGTCACTGGGGACACCATGCTACACAAGCAAAGGGCAGACCAGGCGAGTGTTGGTCCAGCCCACGGATGGACAATAACTGTGTGTATGTATGGTAGAATATTTAACCCTTTGACTCCCGAATCTTATCCACTTCCACCAAAAACTTAACCCTTTGATTCCCTTACCCTATCCACCAGCTTCCAAAGCTGAGGGATATGAAAGGGTTACGTTTCTGCTTTCGCTGTCTGTGTCACCACAATTCAATTTTGGTGACCAAACCACACACCGGGCCATTATAATCTATATGGGATGCCATGGCCCCATTTGGGCCACCATGACCCAATTTGGACCATCATGATATCATGGCCCTTGTAAGGTCACTAGGGTATTTAGATAAAATGGCGGGTGGACGGACACAATGGCATGTAGACACAACGACACGTGGACACAATGGCATGTGGACACAAGGGCACGTGGACACAATAGCACGTGGACATAAAGGAACTTGGTCACAATGGTATGTGGACACAACAGCACATGGACACAATAGCATGTGGACACAATATTACGTGGACACTGTGGCATGTGGACACAATAGCACGTGGACACATTGTTACGTGGACTTAATGACATGTGAACACAATAGCATGCGGACACAAAGTCACGTGGCCACTATGGCACGTGAACACAATAGCATGTGGACACGTTGTTACATGGACACAATGGCATGTGAACACACTGTTACGTGGACACTATGGCATGTGAACACACTGTTACGTGGACACTATGGTATGTGGACACAATGGCATGTGAACACACTGTTACGTGGACACTATGGCATGTGAACACACTGTTACGTGGACACTATGGCATGTGGACCCACTGTTACGTGGACACTATGGCATGTGGACACACTGTTACGTGGACACTACGGTATGTGGACACACTGTTACGTGGACACTATGGCATGTGGACACACTGTTACGTGGACACTATGGTATGTGGACACACTGTTACGTGGACACTATGGCATGTAGACACACTGTTACGTGGACACTATGGCATGTGGACACGCTGTTACGTGGACACTATGGTATGTGGACACACTGTTACGTGGACACTATGGTATGTGAACACACTGTTACGTGGACACTATGGTATGTGGACACACTGTTACATGGACACTATGGCATGTGGACACAAAAGCATGTGGACACATTGTTACAAGGACATTATGGCATGTGGACACATTGTTACGTGGATAATGTGGCAGGTAGACACAATGGCATGTGGACACAATAGCATGTGGACACAAAGTTGAATAGACACTATGGCATGTGGACAAAATAGCATGTGGACACATTGTTACGTGGACACTGTGGCATCTGGACACAATGGCATGTGGACAAAACAGCATGTGGACACAAAGTTATACAGACACTATGGCATGTGGACAAAACAGCATGTGGACACATTTGTACGTGGACACTGTTGCATCTGGACACAATGGCATGTGGACAAAACAGCATGTGGACACATTTGTACGTGGACACTGTGGCATGTGGACAAAACAGCATGTGGACACATTGTTACGTGGACATTTTGGCATGTGGACAAAACAGCATGTGGACACAAAGTTATACAGACACTATGGCATGTGGACACAAAGTTATACAGACACTATGGCATGTGGACACAAAGTTATACAGACACTATGGCATGTGGACACAAAGTTATACAGACACTATGGCATGTGGACAAAACAGCATGTGGACACATTGTTACGTGGACACTGTGGCATGTGGACAAAACAGCATGTGGACACATTGTTACGTGGACACTGTGGCATGTGGACAAAACAACATGTGGACACATTGTTACGTGGACACTGTGGCATGTGGACAAAACAGCAGGTGGACACATTGTTACATGGACACTATGGCATGTGGACACATTGCTACATGGACACTATGGCATGTGGACAAAACAGCATGTGGACACATTGTTACATGGACACTATGGCATGTGGACAAAACAGCATGTGGACACATTGTTACATGGACACTATGGCATGTGGACAAAACAGCATGTGGACACATTGCTACGTGGACACTATGGTATGTGGACAAAATAGCATGTGGACACATTGTTACGTGGCCACTATGGCACGTGGACACAATAGCATGTGGACACAAAGTTATATAGACACAATGGCATGTGGACACAATAGCATGTGGACACAAAGTTATATAGACACAATGGCATGTGGACACAATACCATGTGGACACAAAGTTATATAGACACAATGGCATGTGGACACAATAGCATGTGGACACAAAGTTATATAGACACAATGGCAAGTGGACACAATAGCATGTGGACACAAAGTTATATAGACACAATGGCATGTGGACACAATAGCATGTGGACACAAAGTTATATAGACACAATGGCAAGTGGACACAATAGCATGTGGACACAAAGTTATATAGACACTATGGCATGTGGACACAATACCATGTGGACACAAAGTTATATAGACACAATGGCAAGTGGACACAATACCATGTGGACACAAAGTTATATAGACACAATGGCAAGTGGACACAATAGCATGTGGACACAAAGTTATATAGACACAATGGCATGTGGACACAATACCATGTGGACACAAAGTTATATAGACACAATGGCATGTGGACACAATACCATGTGGACACAAAGTTATATAGACACTATGGCACGTGGACACAATACCATGTGGACACAAAGTTATATAGACACTATGGCAAGTGGACACAATAGCATGTGGACACAAAGTTATATAGACACAATGGCATGTGGACACAATAGCATGTGGACACAAAGTTATATAGACACAATGGCAAGTGGACACAATACCATGTGGACACAAAGTTATATAGACACAATGGCAAGTGGACACAATACCATGTGGACACAAAGTTATATAGACACAATGGCATGTGGACACAATAGCATGTGGACACAAAGTTATATAGACACAATGGCATGTGGACACAATAGCATGTGGACACAAAGTTATATAGACACAATGGCATGTGGACACAATAGCATGTGGACACAAAGTTATATAGACACAATGGCATGTGGACACAAAGTTATATAGACACAATGGCATGTGGACACAATAGCATGTGGACACAAAGTTATATAGACACAATAGCATGTGGACACAAAGTTATATAGACACAATAGCATGTGGACACAAAGTTATATAGACACAATAGCATGTGGACACAAAGTTATATAGACACAATAGCATGTGGACACAAAGTTATATAGACACAATAGCATGTGGACACAAAGTTATATAGACACAATAGCATGTGGACACAAAGTTATATAGACAGAATAGCATGTGGACACAAAGTTATATAGACACAATGGCACGTGGACACAATAGCATGTGGACACAAAGTTATATAGACACAATAGCATGTGGACACAAAGTTATATAGACACAATAGCATGTGGACACAAAGTTATATAGACACAATGGCACGTGGATACAATAGCATGTGGACACAAAGTTATATAGACACAATGGCATGTGGACACAATAGCATGTGGACACAAAGTTATATAGACACAATGGCATGTGGACACAATAGCATGTGGACACAAAGTTATATAGACACAATGGCACGTGGATACAATAGCATGTGGACACAAAGTTATATAGACACAATGGCATGTGGTCACAAAGTTATATAGACACAATGGCATGTGGACACAAAGTTATATAGACACAATGGCATGTGGACACAATAGCATGTGGACACAAAGTTATATGGAAACTATGGCATGTGGACAAAATATTATGTGGACGCACTGTTACGTGGACAAAATAGCATGTGGACACAATGGCATGTGGACAGAATAGCACGTGTACACAATGACATGAGGACATACTGGAATATGGACACAATGGCAAGTGGACTCGATGGCACGTGGACATAACAGCATGTGGACACAATAGTACGTGGACGTACTGACATGTGGACACTGCCACCGGGACACAAGGGCAAGTGGACACAATGACGTGTAGACATAATGGCACGTGGACACAATGGCATGTGGAAACTATGTTACGTGGACACAATGGCACGTGAACACAATAGCACGTGGACACAATGGCATAAGACTCTAA
>CM060306.1:16583048-16643048 GCA_030674185.1 Monoplex corrugatus | reverse complement strand
TCGTCTCCCTGTCCCTGTCTGTCTGTCTGTCTGTTTCTCTATTTTTTTTTTATTTCAATTGAAACAGTGTCTCTCCTCTCCCATCCTCTCCCTCTCTCACTTTCTGTGTGTGGTGTGTGTGTGTGTGTGTGTGTGTGTGTGTGTGTGTGTGTGTGTGTGTGTGTGTGTGTGTGTGTGTGTGTGTGTCTGTGTGTGTGTGTGTGTGTGTGTGTGTGTGTGTGTGTGTAGGTAAACTACATGCATTTTTAGTTGTCTTTGGATACATAACAGATCTGATCAGCTAAAGAAGCTACCTGTTTATCGTTTGACTTTCGTTACGGTGTGATCAGCCATGCTGTCCGTGGTTAATGTGTCTGTAACTGAATTATATAGTATTTTCAGTGTTATTGTCGATTATTTTGAAATCAGGCCCCCTGTCTAGTGTGGGATAAATGCTTTAGAAGACATACTTCTTTTTTAAATTATCAAACCATCGACCGATCGATAATTTTGAAATCAGGCCCCTCTCTAAGTGTGGGATAAATGCTTTAGAAGACATACTTCTTTTTTAAATTATCAAACCATCAATCAATCAATCAATCAATCTCTCTCTCTCTCTCTCTCTCTCTCTCTCTCTCTCTCTCTTGAATAGTCACACTCCAGACATACACAGCTGTGTGGAAGTTGTATTCATTCCCCGGGTTCCTTGCTTCTGAGGACAGCGGCCTTTGGCTGCTTACCATAACAAGAGAGACGGACAGACAGACAATTAAAATGACGAAGAGAGTGGGGAGGGGGTGGACAGGGGAAGGGGGGGGAGGAGAAACGGAGAAAGAAAGAGAGGATACAAGCAGAATGACAGAAAGAATAAGAGCACAGTGTAAAGTCCACAGAGAATGTTTACAACCGTACTCCAGTCTCTGCTGCATCTCGCTGTTATTCACCCCACCATGAAAACTTCTGTAAAAAATATCAAAACATTAGCATAAAAACGTGTCAGTGTATGTCCTTAAGGTGTGACACAATAAAAAATATTGATCGGTTTCGGCAGTAAAACTGGTGGGATAAGGTGAGAGAGTCAAAGGGTTACCTTTTTGCTTTCCTATAATGGTTGACTATGCAGGATGCTGGTGGACAGGGTGCAGGAGTCAAAGGGTTGATGTAAGTACGAAAATAAACACGACCTTCTTTCGTATTGACCGCAGAGAAATAAGTGTCTGTGTTTGTAACAAAAATATGTGTGAACAGTACGGTCTCATCTCTTCGTGGGGTGGATCTTCACTAAATGTTGGCCAAAGCTGTGAACTGTTGGGGAGCCGCAAAAGCGTAAGTCTGGAAGGCAAAGATCCAAGATCACGGTCACACGGATCAAAACAATGCCTAGAATCAACATTTTAAAGAAGGTGCATGAACAGCATGTTCTCGGAAATTTCTGAAAATATTTCAACAATTATATATGCTGTCATGATGGTCAGTCACTGACCTCCAGGTTTGTCAAGTTTTACTTCAACCAAAGCTTTTCAAAGGTCACAGTGACCTTGAGAAGTGCAAAATCCGGATTTTTCAGTAATTATTTGTGCAAGGAAAGGTAGACTAGCTACGAATTGACCAATTTTTCCTTTTTTTATATTCCTTACTGACATTACATTCTCACAAATACACTAAACAGCGTTCGAGTTTTCAATGAATATTACATTCTCTCAAGTCTCACTTGCGACATGAACTACTACATAACTAACCTATTTTCAAGCACCAGAAAACTGACATATATTCATACCTTCATTAATGTTCATATTCCACGCAAAGTATTGCGATCAAATATCTGCGTGTACCTAAATCTATAAATCTTTCATATCAAAACTCCCTCAGAAATCAAACTGGGTACTTACCTTCTGAAAGACAACGACCACGGCTCGGACACAAAAAAAATCCTATCCTTGCAGGAACACAGGTTCAACGTTTACTCATGAAATTCCCAGCTGAGTAGTGGTAAAAGACGATTACTGCAAGCAATCCTGAAACAAACAAATCAAAACCATTTGGGTCATACACCAGTTCGAGACAAAAGATAGTTTTATTATAACAATAGAACAGTTTAATAATGTGTAACTAGTGTTGAGGGATTTCCGAACACAGCTGAGAAATCGTATGTGACACACTGAAAGACAGACAGACAGACAGAGACAGACAAACAGCAGACGGACAGACAGACAGATAACAACAAAGAGCACAAGAAAGAGAGAGAAACAGAACAGATTTCACAGCCTTGTTTGTTTGTTTGTTTGTTTGTTTGTTTGTTTGTTTGTTTTTTTTCGTTTCCATAAGCACGTTAGGAACACTGTTAACAGCACATACACGTTGATTTACAATAATTTCAGAAGCACACCGAAAACACTGAAGAATAAATAGATTGGGACAAATATTAAACAGAAGGAATGATATGAACTATATAGTTAGTCGGGGTCAAGGAGAGGTACAGGAGATATAACATTCACAACAAACATGATCAAAAAGATGATGCGCCAAGCTTCAGTAGTCGGCAGGCAAACAAAATCTTAGGCAGTAAAAAAGCTATAAAACGATAAGATAGCATTCCACAGAACGAAAAATGCTTTTAATGTCACAACCCGCAGTGTCCCATAAATTGCCGTAAGATCACGAGAACAAAAAGAGGAAGAGGAAGAAGAAGAAGAAGAGGAGGAGGAGAGGAAGACGAAGAAGAAGAAGAAAAAAAAGAACAACAACAATAACAAGAAAAGGGGAGAAAGAGGGAGGGGGGAAGAAGCAGGAGAAGAAAAAGAAGACAAAGGTGGTGGTGGTGGTGGTGGTGTGTGATAAATTTTGGTGGTTGTGGTACGGATGGTGAAATTTAAGAAGAAGAAAAGAAAACTTAGAAGTCTTCACAAATGGTCTAGGGACATGGAGGAGAAAACACATCACTGAAGTCTAATACGGACGATCCAATGTTGCTAAAGATGTCATAAACTCAGAGAAACACAACTGTTTAAAAAGATGTATGATGGCAAAAGCAACACACTCTCTCATCTCATCTGGTGCCTTGCCGCATGGCGTTGGCGATTATGGACTTCCATCTGTCTCTATCTCTTGTTGCCTCAAACATCTCTTCCACCCTTCTTGTCCCCAGCCACTCTGCAAGTCCGTCTAGTATCTTCTCCCTGGGTTTGCCCGGTGTTTTCTTTCCCTCCAGCTTTCCCGTTGTGACCAGGTGCTTCCAATTCCCCTTTCCTCATAAAATGGCCTATAAATGTTGCCCGTCTCTTCCTAATCTTCCTTATGAATGATCTACTTCTGTCTGCCTCCATCAAGACTATCTCATTTGTTTTTGGTTTGTTTTTTTGTTGTTGTTGTTGGTTTTTTTTGCTGTCCATGGAACTCTCAACATCCTTCTTAGAAATCACATCTCGGTTGCCTCAATCCTGTTCTGGCTTTGCTTGCTGACTGTCCACGCCTCGCAACCGTATAACAGTATTGGTTCTATATAACATTCAAGAACTCTCTCCTGATGTTAATTGGTAGGCATTTGTTGGTAAGAATGCTTTTCATCTTCTTGAATGTTGTTTTAGCTTGGCCTATTCTGCTGGCTATTTCTGATGTGCATCTGCCGTCTGGTGAAACACACACAAAAATAAATTCAACGACATATTCCGTCCTTGCAAGCTCTAACTCCTTCGCCTCCCGGATGGTGGGGAAAAGACATTGTCTTTTTTTTCCCATAATGCTGGGCCTCCAGACTATCATAGTTACGTCTTTACAAAAAAAAGGGTATGGGGGGGGGGGTGGAGAGAGAAGCAGGAGAAGAAGAAGACAAAAGTGGAGGAGGTGGTGGTGGTGATGGTGGTGATAAAATTATGGTGATTGTCGTACGAATGGTGAAACTGGAGGTGCACGAACCGAAAAATAGATATGCCCAACGGGCAAGCAACGAATAAAAAACAAGGAAGAGAGACAGAGAGAAGAGAGAGACAGAGAGAGAGAGAGAGAGAGAGACAGGCAGAGAAGAGACATAGACAGTCAGAGCAGAGACAGAAGAGAAAAGACAGAGACAGAAGAGAGAGAAGAGAGAGAGAGAAAGAGAGAGACAGAGACAGCGTCAGAGACAGAGAGAAGAAAGAGACAGAGACAGAAGAGAGAGAAGAGAGAGAGAGAAAAACGACAGAAGACAGAGAGAAGCGAGAGAAAGGTGGAGAGACAGAAGAGACAGACAGACAGAGACAGACAGAGACAGACAGACAGACAGACAAACAGACACAGAGAAGAGAGAGAGAGAAAAAGAGACAGAGAGAGAGTAGAAGAAGAAAACTTAAATCCAATAAGAACCTGAGGGATCTGTATTTCAATCTGCTGTATCATACTATAGCATACTATACTTCTGTCTCTGTCTCTTCTCTCTGTCTCTGTCTCTGACTCTGTCTCTCTGTCTCCTGTCTCTCTCTCTTCTCTCTCTCTCTCTCTCTCTCTCTGTCTCCTGCTCTCTCTCTCTCTGTCTCTCTCTTCTCTCTCTCTTCCTTGTTTTTTATTCGTCGTTTGCCCGTTGGGCATATCTATTTTTCGGTTCGTGCACCTCCACGGACATGCCTTACCTCTCGTGACAGATTCATTTGACTTAGTTTTGGATCAGCACCCCTTCTAGGTGATATGGCTGACGGCCATAACCAGAAAGAGGGGGAAGACAGGAGCAGAAGTTCTACCAAATCCTACACTGCAAACACCTGAACGACAATCATAAGATGATCAATAAAACAGCCAGTTTTAATTTACCCTACCTCTTGATTCGATTCCACATCCATTGGCCTGTGAACTCGATGCTCAACCAACTTAGCTACTGAGTCCATCCTAGCCCCCAAATCGACAGACAGGGAGGGAGGGAGGGAGGGAGGGAGGAGAGAGAGGGAGAGAGAGAGAGATAGGAAGAGGAAAGCGAGAGGGAGGGAGCTTGTATCAGAAAGATGAGAAGGGAGGCAGACAGAGAGAGAGACAGACAAATAGACAGACAGACGGACAGACCAAACAGACATACAGTTCAGAGCCTCAAGCCGATTTTCAATTCTACTGGATGGTTGCGATAATATAACTCAACAATACCTTGGGTTTTTCGGTTGTCTGTCAACAGAATCAGTCTGCAGCACCCGTATCAGTTCAATTTCTGGATAGAACTAATTTCAACGGGCATCTGTCGATATCCAGCCTATTTCTCCATTATCGAACTCTCTCTCTTTTTTCTCTCTCTCTCTCTCTCTCTCTCTCTCTCTCTCTCCTCTCTCTCTCTCTCTCTCTCTCTCTTTCCGTCTACTTCATTTTGAATTTGATCGACCATTTTTTTCCCTCATTGTTTCAACTCGCTTTCTGTCAGGAAAAAAACTGGACATACTACAATGCCTGGGGATGTGACTAAGAACTCTCTCTCTCTCTCTCTCTCTCACCACCACACCACACCACACACACACACACACACACACACACACACACACACACACACAACACACAACACACACCCGAACGCACGCACGCACACGAACGCACGCACACACATATTTGCAAGATGAAGATAGTTTTACAAGTGCATGTTACAGAATATCTCTATGATGTCATGCACCGTTAAATTCTTCTCTTTTTTCCCTTTTTGTTGTTGTTGTTGTTTTTGTCGTTGATGATGATGATGATTTTTTATGTATATGTTGACATTACCATCGACACTGACGATGATAACGTGATATGCCAAATCACTAACTGCTGATCTTCGTCTCAAATTAATCTGATCACCAACTTGTGTCCTATTTTGTTCATGTTCGGTTCTACAGACAAACGTCAGCCTTCCTTCAACATCAGAATCAAGAAATCTGGTATTGGTCGGTGTTGACCAAAACGTAAAAAACAGATAGATTTTGATCTTATAATAATGCTTGCAAAATCATTTTTATATATAAATGCAAAATAGACAAGTGTGTTCCAAATATACATACTTTCCAAAGAATGCTAAACCAGAGATTCAAAATTGAACAATATAATGCCAAAATAAACTTTCGCTTGTCCTTTTTTAATGCTCAGTGCATAACTATAGATCAATGTTCCCTGTGTAAAAAAAACAAGACTTTCTTCATGACATGTTTCTTAAATATTGACGTAAATAATGAAATCATCATTGATTGGAATATTGTTTTATATGTTTTGTAGGCTGTATGTTTTCTTTTCTTTTTTTTATGTAAACTTATTATGAATTGAATTTTTTTTCTTTTTCTGTTCTGTTACAACAGTGTTTGTTGAAATCTATTCTTGTTAAAAATGAATTAAAAAAAAATTTTAAAAAGGTGGGGGAAAAAAGTCAGCCTTCCAATCGGACGATCCTGGGTTCCATCGGCGTGACACCTCTGCCTGCCTATTTGGAGGAGGTGGACATTTTGCCGATCCTACAGGTCAGCATTTTGTGCAGACCTTCCAGTATCTAAACATCATTCGTATGTATACACATGCAGAACACCAAAATGCACGCTAAAAAGATCCTGTAGATCATACGGGTGGATGGCTTTAGGAGACATGAAACTTCCAGCATGATCGTCAATCAAATATGTAATACGCAATGAGTTCAAATAAGTTTTTGTTTAAATTATAATAATGATATGAATAATATGAATAATAATAGGAATAATATGAATAATAACAATATGAATAATATGAATATGAATACAAATATGAATATGAATAAATGATTTCAGAGATCCACATGCAAATGCAGACAGACAGACAGGAACAGATAAAAAGAAAGTCAGACAGACGTACGAATACAGAGACAGACAGATAGACAGACAGACAGACAGACAGAGCGGGGTACAGCATTATTCATAGCTCTGAACAAGACAATGATAATCGAGCAGGGGACGTAACTCAAAGGCCCAGGGATATCCTCAGGGCTTGATTTACAACGAAGTGGGCCGTACCCCCACTCTGTCCCGGTCAATTTCACTGGATTTAAGCCGGGCAAAGCCCTGGCCACAACATATGCAAATTGCAGGCGCCTTGCTCGTGCCACACTCACAACAGACAGCAGCGGTAAAAGGGACACTAGGCATTTTACAAAGGACTGATATACGTTGAATACAGACACTTTTTTCCCACTTCTGTTATAAGTAATGAAGAAAGGAAACTAAGACATGAATAAGATACTCGCTCTGCTACAAGGTACAAACATTCATGACCACAATTATAGTGCTTACCATTACACAAGCCGGAGAGTCTCACCCCCCCCCCCCATCTCTCTCTCTATATATACAATTATATACACAATTATGTATATATATATACATACAATTATATATCATCATCATCATCATCATCATCAATCAGGTGCCTTGCCGCATGGCGATTATGGACTTCCATCTGTCTCTACCTCGTGTTGCCTCAAGCATCTCTTCCACCCTCCCTGTCTTCAGCCACTCTGCAAGTCCGTCTAGTATCTTCTCCCTACATATATATATACACATAGGTATATATGTATATCTTTCTCTCTCTCGCTCTCTCAAAATCAGTCGTCAGTTTATCTATCTCTCTCTCTCTCTCTCTCTCTCTCTCTCATCTCTCTCTCTCTCTCTCTCTCTCAAAATCAGTCGTCAGTTTATCTCTCTCTCTCTCTCTCTCTCTCTCTCAAAATCAGTCGTCAGTTTATCCTCTCTCTCTCTCTCTCTCTCTCTCTCTCTCTCTCTCTCTCTCTCTCTCTCTCTCTCAAAATCAGTCGTCAGTTTATATCTATCTCTCTCTCTCTCTCTCTCTCTCTCTCTCTCTCTCTCTCTCTCTCTCTCTCTCTCAAAATCAGTCGTCAGTTTATCCCTATTGTACGGCTCAGAATGTAGTATGGTGTCAGAAAGCGACCTCACCAAGCTGTCATGAGAATCTTCCGGCACCACACAATATCCAACCAACATCTAGCTGCACATGCAGTCAGGAGAAAATGAGCATTGCTCTCATCAACATGAAAACACGATGGAGATGGACTGGGAAACGTCACCAGGACTGGATTGAGAAACATCACAAGGATTGGATTGGGAACATCACCAAGATTGGATTGGGAAACGTCACCAGGACTGGATTGGAAACGTCACCAGGACTGGATTGAGAAACATCACCAGGATTGGATTGGGAAACATCACCCGGACTGGATTGGGAAACATCACCAGGATTGGATTAGGAAACATCACCAAGATTGGACTGGGAAACATCACCAGGATTGGACTGGGAAACATCACCAGGACTGGATTGGGACACCACCTGGACTGGATTGGGAAACATCACCAGGGCTGGATTGGGAAACATCACCAGGAATTGACTGGAAAACATCACCAGGACTGGATTGGTAAACATCACCGGACTGGATTGGGAAACATCACCAGGCATTGACAGGGAAACATCACCAAGATTGGATTGGGAAACATCACCAGGATTGGACTGGAAAACATCACCAGGACTGGATTGGGACACCACCCGGACTGGATTGGGAAACTCACCAGGGCTGGATTGGGAAACATCACCAGGAATGACTGGGAAACATCACCGGGATTGATTGGTAAACATCACCAGGACTGGATTGGGAAACGTCACCAGGACTGGATTGGGAAACATCACCCCGACTGGATGGGAAATATCACCAGGATTGGACTGGGAAACATCACCAGGACTGGATTGGGACACCACCCGGACTAGATTGGGAAACATCACCAGGGCTGGATTGGGAAACATCACCAGGAATTGACTGGGAAACATCATCAGGACTGGATTGGTAAACATCACCAGACTGGATTGGGAAACGTCACCCGGACTGGATTGGGAAACATCACCAGGATTGGACTGGGAAACATCACCAGGATTGGACTGGGAAACATCACTAGGACTGGATTGGGACACCACCCGGACTGGATTGGGAAACATCACCAGGCTGGATTGGGAAACATCACCAGGAATTGACTGGAAAACATCACCAGGACTGGATTGGTAAACATCACCAGCACTGGATTGGGAAACGTCACCAGGACTGGATTGGGAAACATCACCAGGATTGGATTGGGAAACACCACCAGGAATTGACTGGGAAACATCACCAGGACTGGATTGGGAAACATCACCAGGACTGGATTGGGAAACATCACCAGGACTGGATTGGTAAACACCACCACCGACTGGATTGGGAAACATCACCAGGAATTGACTGGGAAACATCACCAGATTGGATTGGGAAACATCACCAGGATTGGATTGGGAAACATCACCAGGATTGCCCTTCACAGGACACGAGAAGAAAGATGCAAAAGAGAAAGACACAAGAACATTCGACGATGAACGATAGACGGAGACTGCGCTGAAACACATGGGGTACTGTAGAGAGAGGATGGCCACAACAGGAAGAAGTGGAGTTATAATATCAATGGCAGTAAAAGTCGTCAAAATGTCTTCACATACTTCTATTTATTTTTATTATTATTATTATTATTATATTATTATTATTATTATATTATTATTATTTTCATACATTTATTTTTCACATCATCATTATTATTATTATGTGTGCACAAGGAAAAGGCTGTCAAGAGCGATCCTGGTGGCCAGTAAGTAAAAAATAAGCAACAGACCACTCTGAGAAAGAGAGGGGAGAGGGAGAGATAGAGAGACAGACAGACAGAGACAGAGAGACGGCGAAACAAAGACAGACAGACAGAGAACAGACACGAGAGCGAGACAGAGACGAGAGACAGACAGACAGAAAGACAGACAGAGATAAAGACAGCCAAAGACAGAGGCGGACACACAGACTGACAAGACAGACAGACAAAGACAGACAGACAGAGACAGACAAACAGAGTGAGTAGGGAGGATAGTTTAAACTAAGTCAAGTAAAAAATATTCCACTGACCTTTTATCAGCCACAGAAGACGGATAACAAGTTTAAGGAACTGATCGACCGTACTGTGGCAATGAATAATTTCTGGTCCGTCTGACCGTGATCAATATTAATATCCTTTTAGAAACAGAAAATTATCATATGGTCTGTTTTATGTCATGCAGTGTTTGGATGTAACCTTTTGACGATGGCTTGCATGAATGGAGTTAATGCGGGTAAACACAATTTATTATGTCTTCCTCAGCAGGCCAACTTCACAAACATGTTTATATAAGTGTTTCCAAAAAAATAGATACAGTTAAGTTAAGCTATTCTTAGTACAACAGCCTAAGTGATAGAAACGAGGAATAATAATGATGATAATAATAATAATAATAAAGATAATGATGATGACGACGACGACGACGGTGGTGGTGGGTGGGGTGGTGTGGTGGGGTGGTGATGGTGGCGGTGGTGGTGGTGGTGGTTGGTGGTGGTGGTGGTGGTGGTGGTGGTGGTGGTGGTGTGGTGATGATGATGATGGTGATGATTATGATTATAATCACATCTGTTTGAATTATTCCAATAATAATGATCATTACAACAAAAGTTATGATAATCACGTTCCTTTAAAATACTTCAGTTTCTGTGATTATTTCAGACGCTAAGGATTCAAGATAATTCCTAATAAACGTATTTTACTTCTTCACAGTCATATGACGTTCCTGAGAGAGTTAAGCATATCTAAAACGAATTCTGATATACTAGAATTTTGACATATCTTCATTGTTAACGGACTTTCTTCCTCTTCTTTTCACTTCTCAGCTGATATTGATCCATTTGTTCATTTACTGTTTCCACGTTTTCCTTTCTATCAATCACTTTGAAAGAAAACCTTAATGTTTAATTAAGCTAAAACCTATTTTTCATCTTTGACATTATATATAAAATAACACAATAAATCTTTGGGATTGTATACGTGCGCAGTACCTATTTCTCCAAGACTTGAGAGGATAATCGTGAGCTTGGTTTTCAACTGTCGTCTTTTTACTTAAACTTGGGAGTTGTTTTTGACGTGGTGTTAGCCCTGATAATGTTCCAGCAGTTGGCTGGGCTATAAGCAGTATGTTCATATGAACTGAGCCTATTCAGTATGAACTGTGCCTATTCGGATCTTCAGTGAGGCAATTTGTCAAATTTGTAAACTGAATCACTGAAAACATGTTTCTTCATCTCTGCTCCCAAAGTGATGCTCCATCAGCTTTAATTCAGACATTCAAGAGCCCAGTCTATGTCAGCGAATGTCCCTATCCTATCCCCAAGACCCCCTCCCCCACACCCTCCAGCTCTAACCAACCCTGCCATCAGTTCACTGTGCTGCCATCATGATGGAACACGCCTAGCTTACCTCTACAAGGACACCAGCTTGCTAAGAGCCATTCATTTTTCTGACGGAGACATTTGGGTGAAGATCGGATTAGCTGATCAGTCAATACAAAACGAGACCCCAAGTTACATCAACCGAGCCACTGCATCCCCGAAGTATTTCCTGACATTTATGCACGCCAGACCGCGATGGACCAGAAAATACGCAAGACGTACAGTGGATGGAGGAGGAGGTAACTCGCAACTGGTTCCCTGTCTAAATGTTCGCCAGCGGCGGGTTACTTCCCCTCGTGTACCGAATGGAATGGTAAGTCCCAAGTCATCGTGAACTGTCAGAATGAAGGAGTGCTTCATTCATGGAAGGAAAACACAGAAAGTAGTCACGATACACAGGTATCCTCCCTCTCTTCAACACAAAACAAGAAAATGAACACACAGACAACAACAACAACAACAAATGCAAGACAGAAATTCCCATACAAATTTTTTTTCTTCCTAATCGTTAAGATGACGTCCTCTGACTGTGACTGCTACACTGCAAATTGTCAGATGACACTATAGCTCATAAGCCCTGGCGTTTTATAGTACTTTAACTCAAAATAATCTTATCACAATCAATATGTGCCTTACAGTTCTCTATGCTCGGTTCTAAAGACAAACGCCAGACTTCCAATCGGAAGATCCTGGATTCTGTCGGTGATGACAATCCCTCTGCCTGCCTAGTCCGTAGAGGTGGAGATTTACCGATCCTCCAGGTCAACAAAACCTTTAAAAAAAAGAAAAGCTTCCATAAAAAGAGGACACAGGCAGCAAATTAAAGCTCTTACGATCATACATATTTTTCATATTAATTAACCTGAAAATCTCGGATGAAGAATTTTCAAAACTTTTACTGTTCAAACATTTTAATATGTTGAATACGTGACACAGATTCTGGTTTTAAAGAAACTCTGTAAACAATCTGCTCAAAGATTTTATGCATTCTCTGTGACAATGATCAACAAATCATTTTACCCACCGAAAAAACGTTATCGCAACTTTCTGTTCCATAGACATATTTTAAGTTTAGTTCAGATCTGCCTACAGACATCTCAGAAATCTTTCATGAACTATTTCTTGCCAGCAAGCGAGCGAAAAAGAGACTGAGACACAGAGAGAGGGATAGAGTCCCTGCAGACGGTATGAGAGCGCACGCGCGCGCACACACACACACACATACACATTTCAAAGGTATATATTTAGCAAAATGTCAAATAAATCGGAGCGTACTAAAGTTACCATTCTTAATTAACCTGCCTGCCGACATATGGAGAAAACCAAAGTCCAGCAATTTTTGAAAATGACAAAGAAACACACAGTCATGCCATATTTGTTATTACCTTTATCAGCATTTGATGGCAATTTCAGAATCACTGTGAGAACTTGACCATGATCTGTCCAATTGGAAAAGTTTATATACGCTCTAGATACGCTCTAGAACCTGACATTCTGAGGCATTATCGAATGTCTCGTGAGAGGGGTGGGTGGAAGGGGGAGAGTTCAGAAAGAGATTAAGAGGTGGTTAAGCGGGACTGATTGACAACATGATTGACAAATTGACAAATTGACAAATTGATTGATTCATTCATTCATTCATTCATTCATTCATTCATTTTTATTTTCCAAATGTAAGGAGACTGGCACATAACGACAGTGTTTCGTCAACTCAGAGAGAAAATAACAAACACGAAATTTCTTGTATAAGGCCAGAACACAGACGGACAGACAGAGAGACAAAGACAGAAAGAGTGCGTGTGTCTACGCACATGCTCGCGTGCGTGTGTTTCTGTCCCCCTTCCACGGCAAAAATCATCAATCAGTGCTCAAAAACAACTCTTCTTTTTATTTGGCAGCGAAGGATCAATTTGCTTTTCAAGCCACTGTGCAGCTGTTTTCTTGTGATGCAGTCCTTGAGATGAGACTGTGTGTGTGTGTGTGTGTGTGTGTGTGTGTGTGTGTGTGTGTGTGTGTGTGTGTGTGTGTGTATGTGTGTGTGTGTGTGTGTGTGTGTGTGTGTGTGTGTGTGTGTGTCTGGCTGTGTGTGTCTGGCTGTGTGTGTCTGTCTGTGTGTGTCTGTGTGTGTCTAAGTCTGCGTGTCTGTGTCTGCGTGTGTTTGTGTGCGTGCGTACGTACCTACGTGCATGTGAGTGTGTGTGTGTGTGTGCGTGTGTGTGTGTGTGTGTGTGTGTGTATGTGTGTGTGTGTGTGTGAGAGAGAGAGAGAGAAAGAGCATGCGTGCATTTATGTGTGTGTGTGTTTGTGTGCGTGTGTGCGCGCGCGCGTGCATATTATATATATATATATATATATATATATATATGTATATGTATGTATACATATACATGTATGTATGTATGCATGTATGTATATAAACACACACACACAAACACACACACACACACATATATATATATATATATATATATATATATATATATATATATATATATATATACATATATATATACATATATGCATATATGTCTGTGTGTCTATGTGTGTAAGCGAGCGCGTGTGTGTGTTCGATCTGAGAATTCAACAAATTTACCTTGACATACTTCTCGAGTGTCATTTACAATATATAACGTGCAAGGCTTAATTATCTCGAATTATTTACGTTATTTCGAAATACATATATATCGGCACAACTTTTGTTGACCTCAACATGGTAAATGATTGTAAATGATTATAGTACATATATATATATATATGTATATACATACACACACACACACACACACACACACACACACACACACACACACACACACACACACACACACACACTGTGTGTGTCTGTGTGTACGTGTGTGTGCGTGTCTGCGTGTTAGCACGTGCGCGCGTGTGGGTGTGTGTGCTAAGTAAAAATAAAAACAGGACGAACAGTTAAAAAAAAGTCATCAGGTGTTGCAGACAGAAAAAAGGAATCAGCCCAAGGACAAGACTGAAGAAAACACACACACACACAAACCACAACCAAACAAAGAAACGAACAAATGAACGAACCACACAGCAGACACCCAGCAACAAACAAATGCCACAGAAGACAGCAAACTCCTGCTGTTATGTATGGCAAATTTCAAACCAACAGCAATCCGAAACAACTCACCAAAACGTTTAATACATGCTTACTACTGTCCACTACCACTACTACTAGTACTAGTACTACTACTGCTGCTGCTGCTACTGCTACTGATGATGATGATGATGATGATGATGATGATGATGATGATGATAAAATTAAGTAGGAGGAGGAGGATGAAGATGAGGAGGAGGAGGAGGATCTTAAAAAAGATAAGAATTGTAATGATAATGATAATCATCATCACCACCATAATTATAATCATAGTAATAGTAGTAATGATGATGATATTAATAATAATATTAATATTAAAAAAAATTAACAGCAGCAATATAATAATAATAATAATAATAATAATAACAATAATAATAACATCAATAATAACAACAACAAAAACAATAATAACATAATAAATTCGCGAACCTTATGACAGTAACAAACTGACAGATAAAAGAAGAAGAAGAAGTAACCGATAATTCATTCAACCTAATCGACAAAGGAAAAAGTTCCGCAAAAAAAATTATTCCAGTCAAACAGCGTCTCAAGTCATTCCACAGTGAACAAAATGTCAATAAATACTCAACGTTAGTGTAGCCACTCACACGACACTGCATTTAACCCTTTGACTCCCGCACCCTGTCTACCAGCATCCTGCACTGTCAACCATGCTAGCAAAGCAAAACCTTAAACCTTAGGACTCCTCACCCTATCCACCAGCTTACAGGAAGTTGGTGGATAGGGTGAGGGAGTCAAAAGGTTAGTATTTTTGTAGTTGGTGGATAGCGTGCGAGAGTAAAAGGGTTAAAACAATCGCTCTCCAATCGACCGCAGAAACAGAGGGTGCTGTTTGGGAAGGGCATACAATGATTGTCAACACCAGAGCAACACAGAACGTGCTCCGAGCAGATCGTTTACTTTATCACGTAAGACGTGACAAGCGTAACATTTTGATTACTGTTACTGTTATTTCTGGTTCAAGCCCAGCTGACTGCGTAGAGCCATATCAGAGCTATAACCGTTTTAAAGCATACACATATTTAAACACGAAAAAAAAAAAAAAAGAATTAATACACAAATCAATGCACTCGCTCACGTAATCTAAGAGATGCCTCTGGCGTTGACCACTCCGTCCAATTTATCACAATGGAGATTTAAAAAACATACCTGAATACAAATTTAAAGAAAATTAAGGACACTAACACATATCTAAAAACGGCAAACACTACCTAAAATTCCTTTCGCGTACCTCACTTCCCTAGAACCCAAAAACATGAACTTAATACACGTACCCAATTATCAATCCGAAGAGAAAGTACATAATCTTTATCGAACACATACAGATGAATGGACCAGCATGGCAAAATGATACTAAGAAATGACAGAAAGCGAAGGAGGAAGAAAGAAACAAAGAGAGTGACAGAAAAGATGACATTCTAGCACAGAATTTCCAGAAAGTGGGGATACTATTTATACTGATAGAGCCCCCGGCATCCCCACGAGGATTCGCTCTCCGATCAACAGCAGAAACACGGGGTGCTTTTTGGAAAAGATGTAACACCGATTGTCAACACTAGCCCAACACACAGTGGGCTCCAAGGAGATCGCTTTCTTTAACAGACAAGACGCAACAAGCGTTAGCATTTGGATTGAAAAATGTAGTCTTCGACACGTCACGAAATATTTACTTGCCAATTGACAGAACAATCCAGGCGTTCACAAAATATTGACGAAACAAACAGTCCGCTTATCTGGTGATATTATTGTTCATCTTTGGGTAAAGAAAATTTAACGAAATTGTCTGGGAGAAGAATTGAAAGCAGACCCCAGGCTACACACCCGTATCGTTTATACAACACAGGCAAAGACGAGGACAAAACTGTTTTTATGTTGGTTTGATAACTCCGTTTTGTGTACACACACAGAAACAACACTTCAAACCAAACATCCTCCTAGTTTCTCGAAGTACGATATGAATTTTCCTATTTTTTTTTAAAGACAGGATTTTAAAAAATAATTAAGACAACGCAAAACCCCACAACAAATAACCTGATTGATCTTCCTCTGAAAAATTTTCTGTGAACCAAACCCTGGTGAAGGTGCAGTGCAGGCAAGTTTCCCAAATTGTCAAACAAACGAGGGTGTGGCCTTACTATTCCTGGTGTGATCAACCATTTACTTCCCCTCCTCATGTTCCTTTCTAATCAGAAAAATGACACACTATGTTCTAGTGGAGAATGTCCATTCTTGATGTTCGACAGTCGTTCCCTTCACTACAACACAGTGCCGGTCAATTTGACTGGATTGGAACAGGGCAAAGCACTGGTTATTTAATCTGCACGCTGCTCGCTCACGCTAAACCGGGAACAGCTGAGCGGTAACAGGAGAATACTGAAAACAAACTAATAAGACGATTTAATAAGGAAACTCTTGTTTGGCAGCGAAGAACAACGGAACTAGACAGTGATATATGAACACATGGCTGCGCAGCTGCATGTATTCACAACGAGATAAGTACACGCCATGCAAAGTTGTATAGAGTTGTGCACGCCTCTCTCTCTCTCTCTCTCTCTTCTCTCTCTGGTCAACTGTTTCTTCAACTTTTTGTTCTATTTTTAAATTAATATAAGTTTAACTCCAGTGAAGATATCACTTTATACTGTTCTTATGTTTATTTGCCGGATTTGGGTCTTCCTCTTACTTAAATGTCTAATTACGTCGGATGGTCAACTGTTTCTTCAACTTTTTGTTCAACTTTTTGTTCAACTTCTTTCCTTCAATTTTTTCTTCATCATTAGGAAAAAAAATTTAAATGGATGTAATGTCAGCCACGACTCTATTTATAAATCTTATTTTCGCGAAAACGTCGCAGTAAAATTTAATGACTTTTGTTTTATAGGAGCAAAAATGCAAGGGCAATAAACCATTTTTCAATTTCAGTTTCTCTCTCTCTTCTCTCTCTCTCGCTCTCTCTCTTTCCCTCTCTCTCTCCTTCCCTCTCTCTCTCTCCCTCCCTACCTCTGTCTCTCTAACACACACATACTCCTACACACACGCACGCGCGCGCAAGCACGCACCACACACACACACACACACACACACACACACACACACGCACGCACACACACGCACCACACACACATCCTAAATACACGCATTTTGTTTTATTAGTCATCTGTTCATTCAAATATATGCTAAACACTTTCTTCCTTTCAGCACACACACTGAAGTCTGCAAAGTGTGATCCCGGTGCATGTGGAGTAGAGAAAAATATATAACAGGGTATGGAGAGAAGGTTTACCTTGTAAAGTGAAATGATGCCACTGACCTTCCAACGTTTCCCACCAGGAAAACAGATCAGCTGCAGCACGATGGGAAACAAGCCTGGGGAACTGAACGACCTCACTTCGGCAATGGATACTTACTGGTCCTTCTGAGAATCATGATGAACAATCATGAACCAGAAAAAGTTCAAACACGTTATCTTTTGTGATGAAGGATTTCAGGCTACCCTTCTGATGATGGCTGACAGAAGACCTTATTATTTTATTGTATCATCATCATCATTATCATCATCATCATCGTTGTTGTTGTTGTTGTTGTTGTTTTTGTTGCTGTTGTTGTTGTTGCTGTTGTTGTTACTATGATTTATTATTATTATTATCATTATCATCATCATATTATTATCATTATCATTATCTCGTTGTTGTTGTTGTTGTTGTTGTTGTTGCTGTTGTGTTACTATGATTTATTATTATTATTATCATTATTATCATTATCATCATCATATTATTATCATTATCATTATCGTTTGTTGTTGTCGTCGTCGTCATCATCATTATCATTATTATTATCATTATTATTATATTTATTATTATATTATTCATCACCATCATCATCATTATCTTATTATTATATTATTATTATCGTCGTCGTCGTTGTTGTTCTTGTTGTTGTTGTTCTTGTTGTTGCTCTTGTTGTTGTATAAAGCCCAGCTAACTACACAGACACATCAAAGCTATAACCATCTCAAAACGTACGCAAAACTTCGCTGACCCTGAAAAAACTGGAAAAGAAAATCAAGTACACATATCAAAGCATCTGCGCGCATAATTTAAGAAATGCCCTTGGCGCTGACCATTGCCAACAATTCATCAACAGGGAATTTAAAGAAAGAAATCTAAGTTCATATGTAAACATAAGTACACTAAACATATAAAAACGAGTTTACACTATTTAAATTTGCTTCTGTGCACCACAATTCCTTAGAGCCAAAAAGGCAATGTGAGGTTATACCCAATTATCAATCCTAAGAGAAAATATGCAAGGCTTTATAAAATATATACAGGTAAATGGCTCAGCAAGGCAGAAAATAATAGGATAAGACGACACACAGACAGCAAAGAAGCAAGGCAGAATCAAAGAGAATAACAGAAAAGATGACATTTCTGGCACAGAATTTCCAGAGAATGGACATACTGTTTACACGTATGCTGAAAGAACTCCCGGCATCCCCACGTACATACATCAGAATTCTTCTCGTGGCACCATTAAATCAATTTCCGAAATATCTTTAATAAAATCAATATATTAACTTTGTGAAGTAATAAACAAAATTAAATTAACTCTAGTATAATAATATTCAGTGATGCAAAACATGTCAAATATACTAACAATTGTTGTCAACAATTCTCCAATAGCAAAATAATTTCAGAAGTCACTTTTTTTTTTAAAAGTCCCCACATCCATATTTCAGAATTCCCATATCTTACGTGTTTAAAAATACCTAAGCCACGTCTTGTCAATTTTTTCCACCCTTCTCAATGTTTCTATCTAAAATTCTTAACCTTAGAAATATTTTACGAATAAGTTTAGAAAAGATTTTTGACAGTATGTATGCCAGGAAGCCATATCTGCCATTATGCAGCATAACTTCACGCAATAAATCCTAGGCGTTTCAAACATTAACACCGTCTTTTTTCCCCCTGAGATCCTCAAAGCAGCTTTTCAAACATATCGACTGTGTTACTGAAAGAGATGTTTCTCCATCTTTACTCTTACAGTGATGCCCCAGCACCTTTTCCCCAGGCATTCCAACACCTCTTTATATTATGTGAGTGAATGTCTGTGTCCCCCTTTTCCCTTGTCACTACACTGGGCAGTTCATGATGAAACACCATCTAGCTTTTTATATGAAGACAGCAACTGGTAGCTATTCGTCTTCTTAATGACTTTTCCGAAAGAACAAATGACTTTAATGCTATTCGTTTAGTTGTTGTTGTTGTTGTTGTTTTAATGATTTTTCCGAAGGAACAAAGGAATTTTAATGCTATTTGTCTTTGTGATAACTTTCCGAAGGAACAACGAGTTTAATGCAACTGTGCCACAAAGGATGCAACATACGAATTGCAGCCTAAATCAATGCCTTCATAAAAACACAAACGAAAAAAAATGAAATATGGCAAAGATGTATCTGTGATCAATATCTTTTTTCCAAAATAGTTTACCCAAACTATTTAGCCAAATATAATATCAACCAAAGGACATAACTCTTTGAGAGTCACGTAGGAATTATCTCCCATGTTGTGGAACTTCTCAAATCTAACATAGTTTGCGCTATCCATTCAGCTAGCATAGAAGCAGATACAAAAGCACAACAACCGTAAGCTCAGAACACTCCTCAAAAAAGGAGCGCCCAAGCCTACCTTTATACTCTGTAACTACCCTACACACAACTTTGAGAGAGGAGAGATATACACGCAATATATTGGTCTTATGTTCAAGATTGACATAGTCTTTTATTGTTGAACTGACCAAACACACACACATAGACAAGACAGAACATAATTATACAGGGTTGCTTCCAAGGCATATAGGTAATACCAAAGAAATAAGAGGGAAGCATGGGGAATTTTTATAATATCAACCAAAGGACATAACTCTTGAGAGTCACGTAGGAATTATCTCCCGTGTTGTGGAACTTCTCAAATCTAACATAGTTTAGCCAAAGTTTTGCACCGCTAACGCTTTGAATAATATTATGCTACAAAAATAACCAAGATTGAGTATTTCTGGCTACTGCTGCTAAAAACTGATAATACGTTGTGAAATGTTTCTGTTCATGTTCATATTGCTTATAACCCAGCCGACTACTAGAGCCATATCAGGGCTAACACCACGTCAAAAACGACAACCCGTTAAGACAAAAGACAACAGTTAAAAACCATGCTCACCGTTAACCTTGTAAGTCTAAAATGCGATTAAAGAAAAACAGCCATAAAAATCATATCAGGTGAAATCTATTGATCTCTTGTAAAAACTTGAAAACTGCATCATTGTTTCTGTAGTCGATGTTTCAATGAATGTGTTGGAATAGCATACACAGTGTTTGTTTGTTTGTTTGTTTGTTTGTTTGTTTGTTTGTTTGTTTGCTTGCTTGCTTGTTTGCTTATTTGTTTTGTTTGTTGCCACCATATGCACATCAGTTGTCATCAAACTGGATCTTTGCACAATAACAAAACTCCTTTATAACCAAGATATTCCATGATAATCATGCACAAGAGAAGACGAAGTTAACAAAAGTGATAGACTGAAAATGATCACACCCATCCTTTGTACAACGACTTCAGAAATTTACGTGAAGAAAGAAACGAAATGTTTTAGCTCTAGATGCAAGAACGAAACTCTTTTAACAACTCTTTCACTCCATCAGTCATAACGTATTATCAACCGTGAAAAATTTAACATGTAATGGACTGGCAGCCGCTCAAATTGTTTATCGCGGTATACGGATTTACGACATATGCCATCATTACAGCCTGCTGTATTTTATAGTTGCTCTGATTGGTTGATTATGGCGTTTTGATTTTCAGATTTTATCTAAATCACAATGACTATCACCGATCAAGCAAACATGAACCAGAAACACCCAAAAAATGAATCAGAACGCGTATCTGATATAACAAGAAAACACAAGACAAGACAAGACAAGATCCAAAACAAGAGTGACTGCCTGCGCCCAAGCAAACACAAACCAGAAGAACAAGAAAATCAATGTAAGCGCATCTCCAACAAGACAACACAAAACAAAACAAAACAAGCGCAAATTTTCGGCCAACTAGCCTTTGTCAAGCGCGAACGCACGGTCACAGACAAATCACAGACACCAAACAATGGATAATAAAAACGGGACTAAAAACTTCCCTGCCGCCTCGTCCAGTGGGTAAGAGATGGAATGCCCATGTCATCATGAGCAGTAGTAAGAAAAGGGGAGAGGGGAGGCAACTGTGATGTCAAAAGGGAAGTGAGATAAGTTCTGCAATTTTGAGAAGTGGCCATGCTACATCGGTATAGCCCTGTTCTGAAGAAGGCACAGGGCAAGAGCCAAGAGATAAGGGAGTAGATTGTGCCCGGTGCCAAGAATCTGGTAGGCGTGGGAACAGGAAGAGACATGAAACGGCATGTCTGAATTTTGTTACTCATGGTTTGTCGTTAAGACCATGTGGTTTGCGTGTTCCAAGTTTATTTATGAGGTGGGATTCTCTGTCTTTCCTGTCTATGGTGCTGTTATTGTGTAGAAGCCACAGACCTTTCACTCGGATGTCATTGATTGAGTGGTCTGATTGGTTGAAGTGATTGGGGATAGTTTTATCCCTTTGGTGGCGGATATCAGCCAAGTGTTCTTTGAAACGTGTGTCAAGAGTGCGTCCAGTTTCACCAATATACAATTGGGAACATTTAGAGCAGCTGATCAAGTAGACAATGTTATAAGTTTGACAGTTGAAATGTTTAGTAATTCTCATATGAGATTTGGGGCCTTTGACTGTGGTGGCTGAGCACAAGAAAGGACAAGTCTTGCATTTAGGTTTGTTGCATGGAGAGGTTCCTGGAGGTTGGCTGACTGGTTTGCTGAGATTGGAATGCACCAGCAAGTCGCGGAGATTGGTGTCTCTCTTGTAGACGAGCAAAGGGCGCTTGTCAAAGGTTTCACCTGTAGTGGGACTGGATCGCAAAATGTTCCAGTTGGACAAGATGATCCTTTTTATGAGGTGCACGGACGGGTGGTAAACTAGACTGAGGACTGGCCGATCCTCTGTGACAGCTTTGGGCTTTGAATGGAGGGCATTTGGCCGAGAGACAGAGCTGACTTTTTTCCGGGCTTCATTGATGACCTCGGGTGGGTAATGTCTGCGCAGGAAAAATCTAGTCATTTCAACTGCTTTGTCCTGAAAATTGTCTTCGTCTGAGCAGAGGCGTCGTAGTCTCAAGAACTGCGAGTAGGGAATGCTGTTTCTGGTGTTGGAAGTGTGAGATGATTGGTAGTCCAGGTAGGAATGTGAATCTGTAGGTTTGTAGTGGACTGTAGTGACTAGTTGTTCAGATTGAAGGGAAACTTCGATATCCAGGAAGCTTATGGATGTGTTTGAAATTTCATATGTGAACTTGATGGATGGGTGAAACGTTTGAACGTAGTGGATGAATTGTAAAAGTTGGTCATGATCGAGGGATGTCATGCCAATGCAATCGTCTATGTATCTTTTGTATAATTCAGGTTTGGGTTTCTTGTATTGTTGTAGGATATGTTCCTCCAAATATCCCATGAATAAGCAGGCATAGCTGGGGCCCATCTTAGTACCCATGGCGACTCCGCTAACTTGCCAGAACGTCTCATCTCCGAACGAAAATGTGTTCATGGTGAGAACCAGTTCGGCAAGACAAGCCAAGACAAGACAAAATCAGACAACTGAGTACTGTTTTTACTATTAAGTTGTGTGTACTTACTTTATGCTGTCTTTTGTACATGCTTGACAAAGACCAACTAGTTGGCCGAAAATTGTCTTGTCTTGTCTCGTCTTGTCTTGTCTGGTCTGATCTGGTCTGATCTGGTCTTATCAAATACGCGTTCTTATTCATTTTTGTGTGTTTCTGGTTCAAATCTTATGGTGGCGCTCTGCGTTTTGAGTATATATCACAATGAAGGATGTATTGTACTGTGCGAGTGCATTAAACTGAACGTACATCACAATGACTGCCATGTACAAGAAAATACACAAGAAACACATTAGAAGAATAAGGGGGAGGTGTGTTCAGTTTATGGGGAGGTGTGTTCAGTAAACCCCAACTGGTTCTCCATCTTCTTCGGGTTAGAAGGGGGCAGGTTTCTACCTTCTACCTTCTGCCACACGGAATGGAAAGACTCAAGTCATACCCAGTGGCTGTCAGAATGAAGGAGTGCTTTATTCCGGAAAGGGAAAAAAAAAAAAAGAAAATGGTCAAGCTATATAAACCAATTTCCCTCTCTGTTTGACAGAACAATCTTAGAAAACATCCAGACAATAAGTATAAATGTGAGGCACTACTTTTTTGCAACAGAGAATTTCATCCCACGTCATTAATTCAAAGTTGCAGCCCTTACCATTTCATGTTATTTTTTTGTTTGTTTGTTGTTGTTTTTTGGTACGATTACCACATTGGCAACTGACAGATATCACGTGTGCTTACAATCCTGCCGGGTAATTGTTGTTATTGTTGTTTAAAGCCAAGCAGACTGCGTACAGCCATATCAGGGCTACAACCGCTTCAAAACATACGAAACTACCAAATGGGAAAAAAAGAAAAAAAAAAATTAAGTACATATATCAATGCATTCGCGCACATAATCTAACGACATGCCCCGGCGTTGACCACTCCGTCCAATTTATTGTAATGGGGATTTTAAAAACATACATGAATACAGGCATAAATTACCAAAAATTGCTTCTGCATATCTCACCTCCTTAGAGCCAAAAATACACTTATAAATGTACCCAACTATCAATCCTAAGAAAAAAGTACGTAAGACTTCATCGAACACATACAGGAAGGCAGAAAAAGGTAGGAAGAAATGACAGAAAGCAAAGGAACAACGCAGAAACAAAGAGAGTGACAGAAAAGAGGCAATTTCTAGGACAGAATTTCCAGAAGGTGGGGATACTATTTAAACTGAAAGACCCCCCCCCCCCCCCGGCATTCCCACGGGGGTGCCGGGTAATTATGCTTAACATCAAGCACAGGCTTAGGAATCCCAGGACAACGGACTTAACGACGACATAGGTAGACGTATATGTCCCTTCAGATTACGTACAGTTACCATGATAATAAAACTGGATGACGTTCTCACTTTACTACTGAAGCTTCTAAACATGTCTAACGTGTGACCCGAATTTCAATTTTCTATTTTTTTTGAAAAAATCAATAAGCAATGTGCTCAAAGATTTTACGTATTTGGGATGATAATCAGACAACAGTATCAAGCTTTCAAAACTTTTCATCGTGTGGATTTTGTTACAAATTCAGTAAAGATCCATTAAAAAAAAAGCTTAAAGATCTTTACCGGCACATGCAGTGTTTACACACACACACACAACAATAATAATAATAATAATAATAATTACAATATTTATATAGCGCAAAATCTTGATAAAATCAAATCTAAGCGCTGAAGCAGACACACACGCAAGCACGCACGCACACACACACACACACACACACACACACACACACATGGCTATAAATGGGGAGAAAGAATAAAAGCAATAAAAGCAAGAATAAAAGCAATGGAAAATTATAGAGAGCATAGCATATACAATTATATATTATAACCATGTGATTCCCTCCGAGCGGAGACAGGCTGCAGAGGGGGGGGGGGGTTGAGTGAGGTTAGGATTTTATGCGGAGGAGAAAAGGTGAGTTTTGAGAGCGGACTTGAAGGAGACAAAAGTAGGTTGCTGACGGACTGAGAGAGGAAGTTTGTTCCAGGAGAGTGGACCAGAAACAGAGAAGGCTCGTGGACCATAGGTATTGAGCTTAGTGCGTGGAAAGCGAAAAGTCAGAGGATCGGAGGCAGAGCGGAGGGTACGTGAGGGAACATAGATCTCAAGTAGGCTTGACAGGTAATCGGGGGGCTGCGTTATTGAGGCTTTTGTAGCACATGGTGTCTAGTTTGTACTGTATGCGCTTTGATACAGGGAGCCAGTGAAGTTGTGCCAGGAGAGGAGATATGTGGTCAGCTTTTTTCTTTTTGAGTACAAGGCGTGCAGCATTGTTTTGAATGCGCTGTAGGATGTGAATGGTGGAGGCAGGAAGACCAGACAGGAGTGAATTGCAATAGTCAATGCGAGACATTATGAAGGAGAGAACGAGTTTTGCAGTTGTTTCGACAGAGAGATACTTCCTGATCAGCCTTATACGATGGAGATAATAGTAGCAGGATCTGGCAGTTTGAGAAACAAAGTTGTTCATGGAGAGGGTAGAGTCAATGCAGACACACACACACACACACACACACACACACACACACACACACACACACATACACACACACACACACAGACACACACACACACACTTACACAACACAAATTACACACGTACACACACACACAAACACACAACACACACACACACTCACAAGAGACAGACAGACAGAAAGAGACAGAGACAGAGAGACAGACAGACGCAGAGAGAGACAAAGAAAGCGAGACAGAGAGAGAAAGAAAGAGAGGGAGAGAGAGAGAGAGACAGAGGGCGGGAAGAGAGACAGAGAGACAGACAAAGACAGAGTCAACTCAACAGTCAACATGAAATAGTATCATAAAAAATACAGACAAATAGAATGCATATAATAAAATAAAATAAAAAAACAAACAAATCGGGAGCACTACAATTACCACTGGCAGCCCTGCGTGCCTGGATGCCCCCAAAGGGCAGTCTACCCATGGGAAGAAGACACAAAGAAACAAGGTGCTGAAGCCAGGCAGCAATTATCTCCATTTTCCGATGTCTCTGCGAAATTTTCGATTCGCCCGTGGAAGCTTGATCAACTTGTAGAATCGACATGCCCTCCAGGGCCCGACAAGCAGTTACTGCACACTCTCACTCCAGAAAGAAGGAAGAATGAGACAAACGGACAGAGAAGGGGAGAGAGGGAGAGAGAGGGAGAGAAAGAGACAGAGACAGAGACAGAGAAAGAGATAGAAAGAAAGAAAGAGAAAGAGGCAGACAGAGGCAGGCAGGCAGGCAGACAGTCAGACACAGACAGACAGACAGACAAAGTCAAAAGAGAGAGGGGAGAGAGAGTAAGAGACAGAGGGAAGGAGGGAAAAAGACAAAGAGGGAAAGGAGGGATAGACAGATGAAGGGACGAAGAAGACTGCACACACTTGCACTTGCAACGAATACATATCTTCTCGGTTTTATTAGTGTGAGTGTGTACATGCATACGTGTCTCTGTGTGTATGCGAGAGAGAGAGAGAGAGAGAGAGAGAGAGAGAGAGAGAGACAGAGACAGAGACAGAGACAGAGACAGACAGACAGACGGACGGACGGACGGAGAGACATAGAAAGAGACACAGAGAGACAGCGACAGAGAGTGTGTATAACATTTTATATATATATATATATATATATATATATATATGTGTGTGTGTGTGTGTGTGTGTGTGTGTGTGTATGTGTGTGTGTGTGTGTGTGTGTGTGTGTGTGTGTGTGTGTGTGTGTGTCTGTGTCTGTGTGTCTGTGAGTGTCTGGTTGTTGTTGTTATTGTTGTTGTTGTTGTTGTGGCTTGATGTGGTACGTATATGTCTGTCCCTCTGTTTATGTCTGTCTATCTGTCTGTCTATCTGTCTGTCTGTCTGTCTGTCTGTCTGTCTATCTGTCCGTCCTCTCTGTGATTGCGTGCGTCCATGCGCGTGCCACGATGTCCCCTTCTCACGGCCAAAAACAAAAACAAAAAACCATTCAATCAATGAAGAAAACTAGCCACGATCTTTTCTGGAAGCAAAAGGCCGAGTGGGTATTAAGGTCAGTATGTTACCGTTTTCATTTCAAACCATCCTTGAAATAAGATTGCGTAATAGTGGACATGGAATGTATGTCTGATTGCTTGTGCGTGCGTGCGTGTGTGTGTGTGTGTGTGTGTGTGTGTGTGTGTGTGTGTGTGTGTGTGTGTGTGTGTGTGTGTGTGTGTGTGTGTGAGCGTGAGTGTCTCTGTGTTTGTATCTGCGTGTCTGGGGGTGTGTGTGTCTGTCTGTCTGTCTGTCTGTCTGTCAGTGTGTGATTGTGTACATTTTCCCTATTTGTCACCTTCTGTGTATATTACGTTCTCTCTCTCTCTATCTATCTATCTGTGCGTGCGTGAATGCGTGTGTGCGTGCGTGCGTGTGCGTGCAGATGGGTAGCTAGACATGCACACAGACAAGACAGACAGACAGACAGATAGATAGATAGATAGATAGATAGATAGATAGATAGATAGATAGATAGATAGATAGATAGATAGATAGATAGATAGATAGACAGACAGATAGATATCACCCCTTACCAATAACAACAACAACAATAAAATATTACTAGTAGTAGTAGTTATATTGATATTCTATGAACAAAAAGTAGTTTTAGAGACATAAACTTAAAGAGGTGGGAGATAATAAAGGAAGCATTAAGAACAAACACAGCAGAGACAGAGACAGACAGAGACAGACAGACAGAGACAGACAAACAGACAGACAGACAGACACAAACAGACAGACAGACACAGACAGAGACGTCATCTAAGGCAATGATAATAATAGATTAACTATAGCATAATTATGCTACATCAAGGAAATTCAAGGGTTCGAATAAAAAAAAAATTTTTTTTAAGTTTCCATGTATGTGTGCCAGTTGACCAAGTTCCCTACAAAATCACGAGATAAAGACAGACAGGCCTACCCAAAACACGAGGAAGTACAAGTCAACCCCTAACGATAACGATGTAGGCCTATGTTAGACAGACAGACAGACAGACACACTGAGACAGAGGCAGACAGAGAAACAGAGAGAGTGAGAGAGAGCAGGTCTATGTTAGAGAGGGAGAGAGTACGCATATGTATGGCTGTGTGAGACAAACAGACAGGCAGGACAGACAGAGACAGACAGCGATATAGACAGACAAAGAGAGAAAGAAAGAAAGTGAGAGAAACAGAGAGAGAGAGAGAAAAAAACACAAAGAGACAGAGACAGACAGATAGTGACAGACAGAGAGATAGGCAAACAAAGAGAGAAAGAAAGAAAATGAGAGAAACAGAAAGAGAGAGAACAGAGAAAGAGACAGACAGACAGACAGAGACAGAGAAACAGAGACAGACAGAAAAGAGACGAGAGAGACACAGACACACAGAAGACAGACAGAGATAGAGAGAAGCAGATAGAGAAAGACAGACAGTGAGAGACAGTGAGAGATTCTGTGCATCTCTATGCACGCGTGTGTGTGTACGTGTATGTTCGTGTGTATAAGTATTTGAATGTGCAAAAGACAAGGAGAAATAGGGAAAGAGGGAAAAGGAAGAACGATCATAAATCATTGCAAGAAAAGAAAAAACGGACATCCAAGAGAAGCCAAAAAACAAAACAAAAAACAACACTAACAAAACAGTTGAGAAACACGCAGATAAGTCAACGAAAATAACACGAAAAAAGCAAACACCAACGAAATATGTCAGTATGATTTAAGGTGACATTTACGTGATTTAAGGTGACATTTACGCAAACTTTCAAAGAAAAATCTTCCACCTACTCCCAAAATATTACAAAACTAAGCAAACTCAGAATTCAACTTTGCGGGTCGTTTGTTTGTTTGTTTGTTTGTTTGGGATTTTTATTCTTTTGTTATTTTCTTTTCTTTTGTTTTTTGTTTTCTTTCTTCTGGGGCTAGAAATCCCGTGTGCACTCAAATACGATGCACGAATGGGTTTTCACGTTTCTGGCCGATTTTTCCCCTTTCTGAATTTCTTTTTTCTGTTGTTTTTTTTTTCTTTTCTCTCTCTCTCTCTCTCTCTCTCTCTCTCTCTCTCTCTCTCTCTCTCTCTCTCTCTCTCTCTCTCAACCCGCCGATTAGGCGGTCAATTTCCGTTTTTGAAAGAACGTTAATGGCATGATGCGATGATAATTCATAAAACATAGCACTCACACACACACACACACACACACACACACACACACACACACGCGCGCGCACGCACGCACGCACGCACGCACGCACGCACGCACACACACCCCCGTCTTTCTACATCTATCTGTCGACACACACAAAGCCTACGGAAATAATCTGGGACAAAAAGCGCGCAAACAATTCCAGAACTGAATTGGACCGTAATCAATACCTCTACGGGACAGCAATTGAGGCAGCGCAAAAGTACTGTTGCCAAAACCACAGTCTTCCAGTCAAACCACGAACTGAGTATAGGTGCCACACTCTGCTTTCAATGTCTGAATCTCCGAGCCATGCCATCAAATAAATTTTCTTCTGCCTTGCAAATGCCTTAGTAAAGTCTCCTAAAGTCTCTTGACAGTACCTCCGTCTTTCTAAGTCTTGAGGAAACAAATCCTTGTCTGCTTTCAGCCCAACAACACGGAATTCTCTTCCAGTGTCACTAAAACAAAGCATATGTCTACTTACTTTAAAAAAAAACTTCAAAAACTCTCAGCTACATTTACAAAATTGCAGAAATTGATGTTTCTGACTTTTGTTGCAGCTGACCCCTCTCTCTCTCTCTCTCTCTCTCTCTCTCTCTCTCTCTCTCTCTCTCTCTCTCTCTCTCTCTCTCTCTCTCTCTCTCTCTCTCTCTCTCCTCTCGTGAATGCACGCATTTGCAGACCTTGCCTTTTCTCTGTGAACTAGGGAATCTAACAGAGGAATAAGCAGAGAAGAAACTGAAAATAAAGGCCTACATTATTGCTAGCAATGACATATCAACTGTGACAACACCAAATGTTCACAGGGGCAAAACACACGATAAACAAATACGCGATTTTTCTTACCTTCGTCAACACAAAAGAACGGACTGAATTTATTTCACAGTTTTATTCCTGACAAAGCCGTTCTGCCATTCCATCCTCAATTTTGTTCCAAAAATATCTCCCTGAAGCGGCCACGACCGTTGACCTGCGCACCGTGCCAGTTAATATTCGTCAGAAGCAATCTCCTTCCCCCCCCTCCCTCCCCCCCCCATGTATTGGTGGTGGTGATGGGGAGGGAATATAAACAGCGTGCAATGTTAAACACAATTCAAACGTCTAAACATTTCAATAAGGAAGCCTCCCTCCCCTCCCCCCTTCCTCTATATCTTGGTGTGTTGGGGTGGGGGATATAACCAGCAAACAATGTTAATAAATTTCAATCGAGTCGCAGTCTTCAGGGTCATTCTGCCCCCTCAAATCGCAGGATTTTTAGCACATTTAAAAAAAGTATAGAAAAACAACCAAATAAAGTAGACAAACAAAGTAAAGTGATACAGAAAGACCAGGATTAGATCTTTACAAATAATCTTACCTTATTTATGGTATTCCATATACTTGTAAATAATGAGGTATCCAAATAGGTTGGATAGGTTTTTTGTTTGGTTTTGTTTGTTTGTTTGTTTGTTTGTTTGTTTGTTTGTTTGTTTGTTTGTTTGTTTATGGATATGAACACACACTGTGAAACAGTTTTAGATGAAGTCCAGAACATAATTTCCATGCCATGGATGTTTAAAATCACAACATTACTGGTAGTCATCACTTTTTGCTCCAGAGCACAAAATATTTACAAAATTGTGAGGTTCGACTTGCTTTTCCTTGACGCCATTTGCGAAATTCGCATGTCGCGGGTAGCGCTGAAAAAAAGGCTACTGTTGTCTTTGTTTCACATTGCCACAAACGGTCTAAGGTTAATAACTGCTGTAAACATACCCTAGTTTCGGTTCCCAGTGAGCTTTCCCTATAACTGACGCTTCTGGCGTAAAATAGAAAAAAACGAATGTCCGCCGTCGATAAATCGACGTCACGTCTCCAAGCAGTATACGGAAGTGACGGAGATTTTTTCCCGGCACGAAGCGAGAGCCCGTAACTTTAATGTCTACGCATTTCAAAAAGGCACCCGTCTCCCTCCCCTCCCCTCCCCCCATATATTAGGGGGGGGGGGGGGGAATATAACCAGCATCAACGTTAAACGTATCTTAAACGTCTAAACGGTTCAACAAACGAGAGGTGGAAAATCTGAAAATGATCAGATTCTTTGCAAAAATAAGTCCCTTATGAAAACAGCATACAAGGTCCCAATGACACAATTTTCACGAATCATTAGGAAATATTCAAATGTCGATTCTACAGAAGAAGAAAATAAGATCGACAGTAAATCATACATTTTGTGTACCAATGATATTTTAGAAAAATTGAGAATCAAAGACGAAGGGCATGTGAAAGAAAATCAAATCAATACACAACTAACTACATAAAAGACAAGGGTGCAGAATGACCTCTTAGGAAACAAACACCTGAAGGTGCTGGATTGGACCCAGAGCAGCAATGCCTCACCAGACTGGACAATCACTTGACGCCACACGGTATACCCATTTCGCAAAGCTAAGGAGAGGGAGGGGTCATCCATGCGCTGCAAGACCCATTCGGACCCAGTCGTCAGTTACCTTGTTTACGACAGGCATGGAAAACAGCATACAATGTTAAACGTAATTTAAACGTCGAAACAGTTCAATAAATGAGAGGGGGAAAATCTGAAAATGATCAGATTCTTTGCAAAAATAAGTCCGTTATATAAACAGCATACAAGGTCCCAATAGCACAATTTACACGAATCATTCGGAAATATTCAAATGTCGATTCTATAGAAGAAAAAGATAAGATCGACAGTAAATCATACATTTTGTGTACCAATGATATTTCAGAAAAAAATTGAGGGTCAAAGACGAAGGACATGTGAAGGAAAATCAAATCAATCATAACTAATTAAATAAAAGACAAGGGTGCAGAATGACCTCTTGACAAAAAAACAAAACAAAACAAAAACACCTGAAGGTGCTGGATTGGACCCAGAGCAGCAATGCCTCACCAGACTGGACAATCACACGCCACACGGTATACCCATTTCGCAAAGCAAAGGAGAGGGAGTGATCGTCCATGCGCTGCATGTCTCATTCGGACCCAGTCATCAGTTACCTTGTTTACGAGCCGAATGTCAAAAGCGGAGAGATGACAAACCCCGAGACACAGCCACACAAGGCACACCAGCAAGGACCAGTACATCTACCGGACCAAAGAGAATGAAAGCACCCTCCTTACCTTACTGCGTACCTTCTTCCCTTTCTATACGGGGTAGCACTAAACCCCCCTAAGAAAAAATTAAACATACGAAAGAAAAGACAAGACTGCTATATGATCCTGCACGTAACTGAGATCAATCGAAACCACTGTTTACGTGTTTCACCATTTCAGTTCTGATTCTGTCCACACACTCGGCCCGCCTCGTCAGCTATTATGTTTGGCTCTTGGAATAATGTTTTTCATCTCTTGTTCATTGTATTAACAATATGCTGGTTTCGTGAGACTATGATATCAGAGTTTGATTTGTTTTTCACCAATCACGAAACGGAGCTGAATAAATAAACAGATCCCCCTTTCTCTCTGACCATGTGTGTGTGTGTGTGTGTGTGTGTGTGTGTGTGTGTGTGTGTGGTGTGTGTGTGTGTTGTGTGTGCGTGAGCGAAATAGAGAAAGAGAGAAAGGAGAGAGAGAGAAAGAGTGTTATGTGTGTGTGTGTGTGTGTGTGTGTGTGTGTGTGTGTGTGTGTGTGTGTGTGTGTGTGTTTGTTTGTGAGAGAGAGTGTGTGTGTGTCTCTGTCTGTCTGCCTGTCTATCTGTCTGTCTGTCAATCTGTCTGAATGTGAGATAGAGTGTGTAAGACAGAGACAGACAGATAGAGAGAAGGGGGGGTGGGGGAATACCAGCTAGAAAAACAGACAGACAAGCTGACAAAAAGGACAGAAAGTCAGAAAGACATACAGACCAATACAACGAACCATATGTCAAGGCTAGAGTCACATCCACCGAAACCTGTAACCGATGCAAATGCCAGTTTAATCTTATCTCATTCACTTACCTGTTGATGATATCCAACAGGCATCCAAACCCTGTTCCTGTCTTGTAATCACAATATTGCTGCTACAACTGCCACCTGCACGTTTCTTAACTATGGTAAACAATACTAATGGGCTGGTTTCCATTCCAGCCAGTTTAATTAATCTATTTCAAATTCTTGTGCTTTAGTAGAGAAATTAACTTCTACACAGCTGCTGCCCGGTGCCAGCTGCAGTGAAAAAGCACATAAAAATTAATTGAAATAAACACAACACACACACACCACACACATTCGTGTAAAAGCACTTATGTGAATAGACGTTAAAAGAATAACGAACGAATGAACACACACATACACACACCGCTCACGCACGCACGCCACCTCGCTCGCTCGCTCTCTCTCTCTCTCCTCTCTCTCTCTCTCTCTCTCTCTCTCCTCTCTCTCTCTCTCCTCTCTCTCTCTCTCTCTCTCTCTCTCTCCTCTTCTCCAGCAGCAGCAGCAGCAGCAGACATCTTTCTATCAGCAACGATAGATACGGACAATAGGTTGAACACTGCGGCATCACGGTTTATACCACTGGAAAACATCGATCAACCAATAAATCAATCGATCTCTCTGTAACAAAATACAGATTAAAAGGAACCAGAAAAAACGAAAAAAGAAAAGAAAAAAAAAATTTGAACATGTATTTAATACAAGACAAGACAGGCGCAAATTTTCGGCCAACTGGTCTTTGTCAAGCGTAAGATCACAAACACCAGATACAAAAATTAGGAGAAAACGATTTTCGGCCAACTGACTTTTGTCAAGCATAAGATCACAAACAAACACCAGATACAAAATTGATGAGAAAAAGACTGAAACAGTTTCAGTCTTTTTCTCATCATTTTTGTATCTGGTGTTTTGTTTGTTTTGTGATCTTACGCTTGACAACGGCCAGTTGGCCGAAAACTTTCACCTGTCTTGTCTTCTTGTATTAAATACGCGTTCATATTCTTTTCTCGTGATTTTTTTCTGGTTCCTGTTTGCTTGAACGCGGGCAGTCAAACTTTTTTGGGTTTCGTATCAAAATAAAGATTAGTCAATCAATCAATCTGGTACACACACTAATCAAGACCTTGGTTGGTTAACTGTATTTAATTTTGTCCTCGTTATGAAAACGTGAGAGTGGATGATGGGGGCGTTTGTCCCCTTGTTTTGCTCAAATTTCTCTTTTCTTACAAAATGTCCAATAAATCTTGCTTGTCTTTTCCTGATCTTCTTTTATTAATGATTTGTGTGTGTGTGTGTGTGTGTGTGTGTGTGTGTGTGTGTGTGTGTGTGTGTGTGTGTGTGTGTGTGTGTGTGTGTGTGTGTGTGTGTGTGTGTGTGTCTCCCTCATTCAAGACTGTCTCGCTTGTTTTCTTTGCTGTCCATGGAACTCTTTTTGTGTGTGTGTGTTTGTGTGTCTCCCTCATTCAAGACTGTCTCGTTTGTTTTCTTTGCTGTCCATGGAACTCTCATCGTTCTTCTTAGAAACTACACGTTTGATATTGTGCTTGCACAGACACACGAAGGGGATTTAGACGCTTCCTGTTACAAGAGATGCGCGCCACGTATTTCAATCGACCAGATGCTTGTTACTTTGATAGCTGCCAAAGTTCTAATCCCAACGAAAATGCAAATGGCCGTTGTCGTAAGGTTATTTGCATAGGCCAGACGCCTTTCCGTAACATGTCATGGCTCCTTCACATGCAAAAGCACGTCTGGATAGTCTTTCTTCGGGGTGCTGGAGGCTCCTTAAGTATCACTGGTATCCCTGCTCTCTTTTGTGTCTGCCTTTTGTCAGAGAGAAGAAAGAAAGAAAGACAGACAGAGGGGAAGACTGTTTCCAAGTGTAGGTCTTATGTTTTTGCATGTTTCTGTGTGTATGTATATGAGAGAGAGAAACAGAGAGACAGAGACAGAGAGACGGAGAGAGACAGAGACAGACAGACAGACAGACAGAGGACAGAAACAGAGAGAGACAGACAGAAAAGGACTGATACAGACAGAGAGAGAGAGAGAGAGAGAGAGAAGAGAGGAGAGACAGAGACAGAGACAGAGACAGAGATAGAGACAGGAGACAGAGAGAGACAAGAGATTTCTAAAAGCAGGGTTGAGATGCAAAACAAATGTCCTTTCCAAACATACACAGTGGCACATAATCATCTCACCCACCCTCGCCTCTCAAAAAAATCGGTTATCTTAAACAGAACGTTACTCCAATAACTGATGGCTGAAACGAAATGCAACCTATAACGCTTAACATTTGAAAACTCACATATTATCCTTTTCAACAGGCTAAACCGAGTTTCAATAACCCTAAACCGACGACATTCTTGAAAACAATCGTATCATGAAAGAAAAGGAACTATATCAGAACAAACTTAATCTGGAGAGATGCCAGTTTCTTTGTGCCAACTTCGATACTTTTGAGACCAGATTTATTATATATCTGAAAGATACCTGAACACAGAAATATACCTGACAAACAGTGGATTCAATCTCAGTGTGCATTTGGTGGCAACTGGTACATAATAAACCAATAACTGTTACTGATATTCTTGAACACATTCATGCACTCATACTGTACACGCCCGCACGCGCGAGCGCACGCACGCACACACGCACGCACACACACACACTCACTCACACACATATACACAAAAGCATGTGCACGCTCACAAAGCCATCTCACACTCACACACACACAACACACACACACACACACACACACACACACACACACACACACACACACACACACACACACACACACACACACACACTCTTCATGTGAAGTCCAGATCATTACAAAACTAAAAAGAGCCCATAACTTCTACTGACATTGGCGGGATTGCATCCGATATGCATACGCGCGCGCACACACATACACACACATACACACACACACACACCACACACAAACCCACACACACACACACACAGACCCCATCACCACCACCACCATCACCACAGAGAGAGAGAGAGACAGAGAGACAGACAGAGAGACCTAGACAGACAGAGAGACAGACAGAAACAGAGAGAGAAGAGAAACAGACAGACAGACAGAGCGAGAGTGAGAGAGAGAAGAGAGAGAGAGAGCTGCAGGCAGGCAGACAGAGTGAGAGAAGAGAGAGAGAGAAACTACAGACAGACAGAGAGTGAGAGAGCAAGAGAGAGAGGGCTACAGACATACAGAGAGAGCTACAGACAAAGGCAGACAGAGAGAAAGAAAGACAACAGACAGTACAGACAGACACAGAGAGGAAAACTAACAGACAAGGCTGAAGGGAGAGGGGAGGGAGAACGGGGACGCCGTATAAAGAGCTGACGCCGTCATTTCAGATTTCAGGCGTGCAACTAAATAGAGCTTAACAAGCAGCGAAGCTTCTTGACGTCCACACAAACTCATCTTTCTCCACTCGTCTAAATTAACCCCATTCTAAAAAGAAAAAAAAAACACCTCCATTCCGTTCTATGCCCAGAAACAGGTGGAAAAAAGGAGGGAAAATAAAAGAACGAAAAGAGAGGAAGGAAAGAGGGGGCGAAAAAGACAGACAGAGATAACAAAGGAAGAGAAGGCAATTTGTTCTTTTCAAAAAGAGAAATGCATATATAAAGGAACAAGAGCAAAACTAAGAAAATACAGAAATGGATAGAATGACGGGCAGTCGGAAGGACGGATGGATGGACGGACGGCTGGCTGGCTGGCTGGGTGGGTGGTGGCTGGATGGCTGGATGGATGGATGGATGATGGATGGATGATGGAGGGAATGAATGAATGAGATGAATGAATGAATGAATGAATGAATGAATAAAATGAATGAAACCAAAACGAAAGGAAAAATAAATACTCTGGATGGATGGATGAATGAATGAATGAATGAATGAATGAATGAATGAATGAATGAATGAATGAATGAATAAAACAAAACAAAAGGAAAAACAAATACAAAAGAAACAACCAATGCAATAAGATAGAAAAACAATAAAGACATGCTCTTGGTGATAACACACTACACAAATGTTTGCAGTATCAAAGCTCTCATCTCAGGGTTGGGAAGTAAACCAAGGACACAAGGCCACCTTCTTTACAAAACAGCCCAGCCAGACACACAAAAAAGCTTTTTTTTAAATTATACACAATATCTAAAACCAGAGAAGAAAATGAACACAAAAAGGAACCTCCAAACAAAGAATGAAAGATATAAGAAAGAAAAAAATCTCCTGTTAGGGATGCAATCCAGCATGACACCATGATAAGTTTAAGCGAACAGATCAAAAAACAAAAACAAAAAAAAACAATGAGCAACAAAGGGCTTTTGTTACTGAGAATATAGAAAGTTAACTGTGAGGGAAAGAAGGAGGACAGACAGACAGACAGACAGACAAAAGACAGACAGACAGACAGAGGGAGATACAGAGACAGACAGAGAGACGAAAGAGACAGAGAGGGAGACAGACAGAAGAAAGAGAAAGAGATCAGGCAAGAGACAGACGAGGAGAGACAGACAGACAGAGAAAGAGACGGGAGAGAGGGAGAGAAGAACAAGAAGAAAGAAAGAAAGACAAGAAGCAGCGATGCGATGGGTGGAAAATCACAGCGCTGGATGAGGAGAGGGAGGGGGAGAGGCACTTTAACCTCGAAGGATAGTGTTTTCACAGCCAATTAAAAAACTTCAATTGCCACTTCCGTCGCTTTAGGACCACTAATCATTCAGAAAGAAAGGCATGCCCATTCAGACAAACCGCATCTAAAGCTGCAGCACAGATTTCCCATGGCTAACAGTATTCATCTTCGTCTCGTTTTTGTTGTTTTGTTGTTGTTGTTGTTGTTTGTTGGTTTTTTTGTTTGTGTTGGTTGGTTTTTTGTTGTTGTTTGTTGTTTGATTGTTGGGTTTTTTTTGTTTTGTTTGGTTTTGTTGTTTTTTTTTCTGGTGTGGGTGGGGGTGGTGTTTGTTTTTGGTTTTTGTTGTTTTTTTTGTTTGTTTTTTGTTTTATGTTCTAATTCTCGTTTCACAAGACAGGTCCAGCCGCGTCTGAGTCAGGGTTTTTACTCCGGGTAGTCCGGTTTTCCCTTCAGCCCCTTGGCTGTTGGTCTAGGATGTTTTCTTCCCATTCCAAGGTCAGACTGGATTCGTTGCACTAGGCACGATCCTTTTACATCAGCCTTACCTCATAGTTATAGCCCTGGACCCTCTTCAGGACAAAACAATACTAATATGGCATGACCACTTTTCAATTGCAGAATTCATCTCATTTCCCATTTGACATCATATCTGCCTCCCCTCTCCCCACTTCTTACCATTACCCACAAACACATTGCGATTTCATTTAGTCCTTTCTGCCACTGGACGAAGCAGCAGAGTTTCAGTCTTTTTCTCATAATTTTGTATTTGGTGTTTGTTTGTGATCTTACATTCACGCTTGACAAAGGCCAGTTGGCCGAAAATTTACGCCTGTCTTGTCTTGTTGTATTAAATATGCGTTCTGATTCATTTTCGCGTTTCCTTCAACGCGGGCAGTCGCACTTGTTTTGGATTTTTTAGAAAGGCCCATGTACTGTTCACATCGTCAGCATGAATTTTCATGTCAAACTGCTTGTACTATAAGATGTGCTGTTTTCAAAAAAACTTTACAATAATCAGGAAAAAAATCAGTGTCGCTGCCTTTCATGCTTTTTTCTTGTTGTCTTAGATTAGTTCAGTGACATTTCGGTGTGGACGTGTGTGTGTGTGGTGTGGTGTGGTGTGGGTGGTGTGGTGTGGTGTGGTGTGGTGGGTGTGGTGTGGTGGTGTGTGTGTGTGTGTGGTGGGTGTGTGTGGTGTGGTGTGTGTGGTGGTGTGTGGTGTGGTGTGGTGTGGTGTGTGTGGTTGTGTGTGTGGTGTGGTGTGGTGTGTGGTGTGGTGTGGTGTGGTGTGGTGTGGTGTGGTGTGGTGGGGTGTGGTGTGGTGTGGTGTGGTGTGGTGTGGTGGTGTGTGGTGGTGTGGTTGGTGTGTGTGGTGGTGGTGTGGTGGTGGTGTGGTGTGTGGTGTGTGGTGTGGTTGGTGGTTTGTTTGTTTGTCAGGTCAGTTCAGGCAGTCAGTGGTCAGTCAGGTTAGATTGGATTGGTTAATTTGGATTGCTTGGCTTGGCTTGGCTTTGCTTTGCTTTGGCTTAGTCGTCAGCTTGGATTGCTTAATTGCTTTGCTTTGCTTTGGTTGCTTTGACTTTGCTTTGCTTTTGCTTTGCTTTGTTTTGTTTGGGTTTGGTTTTTTTTGCGCTGTTTTATTAAGTGAACTGCCGTGCATCAATTTATTATCTGCAAAGTCAGGCAATACAAGAAGTTATCTTAAACATAATAAAGAATAATGAAAGTAACGAAAGAAAGATTCTTAAAAAACTGACCGAGATGGACACCATCATTCGCTGATCACAAAATAATACAGTCTGATCTATTTTGTATTATGTTTGTAGAAACAGACTGTTAAGTGTAGTCTCGTACATAAAGTATGTTCCTAATGGACACAGCAAATGTCCCGATGACAACTGCCTACTTATTTACAAGATTTAATCAATGAAGATGGGCCTCGGTTCAATTAGCGTTCAGCTTAGAGCTTGCTTTGACAATACTGGCATTCGATCAACCAGTACTATCAGTTGATTTCCTTACACCTGGGGCTTTCAGTATTGTCCATTTATAAAGCTTGTCTTTCTTCTAAAGGCAGCTGTTCCTGTAACAAGTGTGAAGTACACTTTCATTAGCTGGACTTTCGATGAATATCCAGCCATGATTAATGCATTGTGAGTCTTTCTCAAGAAGGTACTGCCGATATTCGTACGCACGCCACCACCACACACACACGCGCGCACACACACACACACACACACACACGCATGCACACAAACGCGCGCGCACACACAACACACACACACGCACAATACACAAACACACACACACACACGCAACACACACACACCGCCGCAAACACACACACACACACACGCGCGCGCACAGCGCAAACACGCAAACACACACGCACACACACACACAACACACACACACACCACACCACACACACACACACACACACAACACACACACACACACACACACACACACACACACACACACACAACAACACAACACCACACACACACACACACACACACACACCACACACACACACACAACAACACACACACACATACACACACACACAAGAAGAGCTGACGCTCCCATTCCTATTTCACTTTCAGGCCGGTAAAAAGCGACTGTGCAATAGAACAGAAATGTAAATGAAGAAAAGAAGAAGCGAAAGGGAGGAAAGGAGAAACATGTAAAAGAACGAATAGAACAGCAGGATGATTTTAATAGAAAAAGGAAAACTGAACGAATGAATAAATGAATGAAATGAATGAATGAATGAATGAAATGCGAGTGAGTGAGTGAGTGAAGTGAGAGTGTAAAAAGCAGACAAGAACGAAAAACAGACAGAACATGATTCTCGCTACTAATAATACATCCAAACCAAGAAATAAACTTTTTAAACCTACACAGAGCATATCAAAATTGAGAAAAAAAGAAAAGAACGGCAAAAACAAAATAATAACATAAATAAAAGAAGAAAGAAATCGATGTGGGTTTGTTGTTGTTGTTGTTGTTGCTGTTGCTGCTGTGCTGCTGCTGCTGCTGCTGCTGCTGCTGCTGCTGCTGCTGTTGTTTTTTGTAACACATTCTAAGCGAGCACAAAGGACATCTCACAGCTAAGTAGGAAAGACGACAGAACGAAAGAAAACAGGAGCTGTTGTGCGGTACATGGATGCTCTCAAAGTTCTAAAAAAATTAAAAAAACAGGAGAAGGGGGCGTTTCACACCTGGAAAGAGTGCCTGTTTCTTCTGCCAATTAAAGGGGCTTCCGTCGGAAATTCCATCGCCTTCTGGCATGTCTGGAACCACAGTCGTCCAGAAAAAGGTCGGTTCATGTCCATTTAGACAAATTTGCATTTGTGGCAGACTGAAAAACAACTCAGTAATTGGAACACACATTCCATACGGCAAACAAGCTGGCGGCTGTCGTGTTTTTTGTTTTTTCTGCGCGAAGCGTGGTTCATATCATGAAGAGAAAATATTGTGTTGAACTGCTCGTCTTGTAGACTATTATCATAAGCAACAACAGCAACAGAAGCAGAAACATTATCAGCAACAGAAGCAGCAGCATTATCATAACTATCATCATCGTCGTAGTTATCGTCGTCATGATGATGATCACATCATCACTATCATTACCACCACCACCATCATCGCCAACACCACCACTACCATCACCATCATCATCACCACCACCACCATCACAACTATCACCACCACCACAACCACCACCACTATGTAATCCAGTAATCACACTGGATCAGCGCTTAGATTTGATTTCTATCAAGATTTTGCGCTATATAAATATTGTAATTATTATTATTATTATAATCATCATCATCAACATCGTCGTCGTCATCATCATCATCACCACCATCATCATCATCATTACCTGATCCAGTAACCTATTATCATTGAAATAGGATTTAGCAGAAGCAGGATTCCCAATCATTGTCTCTAGTCTGTGTCAGCATGGGATTAATATTCCCAGTCTTTGATACATGCCACACAACCTTTCCTCGACAGCAGCCTCTTCCATGGTAGCCTGAAACACAATCCTAAAACATTTTGTCAAGGCATGTGACGTGGACATTTATTTCTCCCCTACGACACACCAGCGAAATCTTACGTGTTTTGTCCTCCTCAATTTTGCATATTTGTTCTTTGTTGCCGTGTACGTCTGGTAAAGGCCAGTGGATACGAGGAGTGTCCAAGAGACAATATACATCCTCAATGATCAACCTTGCTGTCTCCTCGGCAGACATGCTTGCGTAAAACTGGGACTAGTGAAACATGTTGATATGATCAACATACCGTTACCAACACATTCTATCAAGGATGAGTTCCCCTGTCTTATCTTGCGCCTGTCTTGTTTTGTTAAATTAAACACGCGCTCTGGTTCTATTTGTGTGTTTTTCTGGTTCCCAATCACAACCCCTTGATTCCCTCACCCTATCTACCAGCATCCTGTATTGTCAGCCATGGCAGCTAGGCCAAAAACACAACTTTTTCATTTTTTTCAACCCTGTCCATCAGCTTCCTCCTGGTTGGTTGCGTTGGGTTGGGTTGGTTGGGTTGGGTTGGGTTGGGTTTGCTTTGGTTTGCTGGTAAGGGTTTTTGTTGTTGTTGTTGTTTTTGCTGTTTCACTCCTTGGTTTAGCACTGATATAAATTACCGTCAGCATACACACTGTTCATATTGAAATACATGTTTAATGGCTCTGGGACAGATTTACAATGCGTTTATGGTCCAAAACAATACAAAGAGAGCCATAATTTCCGCTGACTGTTGTCGCACACACGAACACATGCACGCGCACGCACCCACATACATGTAGGCGCACACACACACACAAACACGCACACATGCGCGTGGGCGTACACACACACACAAACACGCACAAACACACACACACACACACACACACACACACACACACACACACACACACACACACACCACACACACACACACACACACACACACACACACACCTGACGCATCACAACAGACGTGGAAGGAGACGCAACAACAGGCAACAGGCTTCTGAACACTCACACAAACTCATCATTCTCCACATCTCAATTAACCCCATTCTAAAACATCCCAATTATGCTTACTGAAAAGAAGGGGAACCGAGAGAGAAAAAGAAAGAATAAAGAAAAGAAAAAAACAACGACAGAAAATACGAGAACAAAGGAAACAAACAAGAATGAATGAATGAATGAATGAATGAATGAATGAATGAATGAATGAATGAATGAATGAACGAACGAACGAACGAGGGCACAGACTCACGAACAAACGAACTAATCTAATTAATTAATTAATTAATTGCACACGTGAACAGACAAAAAGAAAGAAGGATAAGAAAACAACTAATTAAAGTACTGGTAACATATTCCAATCAACCGCAACAAACGTTTCTGACCATAAAGGACGTCTCCTGAATGAGACAGGAAGGAAAAAAGAAAGAAGAAGGGGAAAAAACAGAGAAAAAGAATATCAAGACAGAGAGACAGAAAATATTGAACATTTCTAATAATTAAGCCAACGCAAGCACAACAGACCTGAAGTCCCAGAAGACGTCTGGGGCATAAAACAAGAAAAGAAGAAGAAGAAGAAAAAAAAAAACAACAGGTACGATGCAAAGCACCAAAAAAGTACAAAACAAACAGAACGAACGTAAAAAAGGGAACAGAACAAATACAAATTCACGCTGTTGATACTACTGCACAGCCAATTACACACACAAAAAATATACATCTCACCGTCAGAAGGTAAGAAGAAAGAAATTAACCAGGAAGGGGGAAATGGAGAAACAGTGGTGTGCCAAGCAGTGGAAGGAAAGAGTGTGGATGAAGGAAAGGGAGAAGGGGCATTCCAGACTTGAAGAGAGTGACTTCCTTCATCTGTAAAGGGGTTCAGTTGCCTGAAAATGTGTCGGCTGGCTTTTTTTTTTTTTTTTTTTTTTTTGCCTAAAAACGGTTTCAGTTGACACTTTCATTGCCTAAAAACGGTTTCAGTTGACACTTTCATTGCCTAAAAACGGTTTCAGTTGACACTTTCTTTGCCTAAAAACGGTTTCAGCTGACACTTTCTTTGCCCAAAAACGTTTTCAGTCGACACTTTCATTGCCTAAAAACGGTTTCAGTTGACACTTTCTTTGCCTAAAAACGGTTTCAGTTGACACTTTCTTTGCCTAAAAACGGTTTCAGTTGACACTTTCATTGCCTAAAAACGGTTTCAGTTGACACTTTCTTTGCCTAAAAACGGTTTCAGTTGACACTTTCATTGCCTAAAAACGGTTTCAGTTGACACTTTCTTTGCCTAAAAACGGTTTCAGCTGACACTTTCTTTGCCCAAAAAACGATTTCAGTCGACACTTCATTGCCTAAAAACGGTTTCAGTTGACACTTTCTTTGCCTAAAAACGGTTTCAGTTAAACACTATTCTTTGCCTAAAACGGTTCAGTTGCCTAAAAGTTCAGTGACACTTTTCATTGCCTAAAAACGGTTTCAGTTGACACTTCTTTGCCTAAAAACGGTTTCAGTTGACACTTTCATTGCCTAAAAACGGTTTCAGTTGACACTTTCTTTGCCTAAAAACGGTTTTCAGCTGACACTTTCTTGCCCAAAAACGTTTTCAGTCGACACTTTCATTGCCTAAAAACGGTTTCAGTTGACACTTTCTTTGCCTAAAAACGGTTTCAGTGACACTTTCTTTGCCTAAAAACGGTTTCAGCTGACACTTTCTTTGCCCTAAAAACGGTTTCAGTCGACACTTTCATTGCCTAAAAACGGTTTCAGTTGACGCTTTCTTTGCCTAAAAACGGTTTCAGCTGACACTTTCTTTGCCCAAAAACGTTTCAGTCGACACTTTCATTGCCTAAAAACGGTTTCAGTTGACACTTTCTTTGCCTAAAAACGGTTTCAGTTGACACTTTCTTTGCCTAAAAACGGTTTCAGTGACACTTTTTGCCCAAAAACGTTTTCAGTCGACACTTTCATTGCCTAAAAACGGTTTCAGTTGACACTTTCTTTGCCTAAAAACGGTTTCAGCTGACACTTTCTTTGCTTAAAAATGGTGTCAGTTGCACTTTCCTTGCCTAAAAAGGATGTTAGTGGCACTTACTTCGCCTAAAAAGGATGTTAGCTGGCACTTCCTTTGCTAAAAAGGTTGACAGCTAGCACTTCCTTTGTCTGAAAGAGGGTGTTAGCTAGCACTTCAGGATGATAGCTAGCACTTCCTTTGTCTAAAAGGGTGTATAGCTAGCACTTCCTTTGTCTAGAAAGGGTGTTACCTAGCACTTCCTTTGTCTAAAAGGGTTTAGCTAGCACTTCCTTTGTCTAGAAGGGTGTTACCTAGCATTCCTTTGTCTAAAAGGGTGTTAGCTAGCACTCCCTTTGTCTAAAAAGGGTGTTAGCCAGCACTTCTTTCGCCTTAAACGGATGTAAGCTAGCACTTCCTTTGCCTAAAAAGGGTATCAGCTAGCACTTCCTTCGCCTAAAACAGGTGTTTAGCTGCACTTCCTTCGCCTAAAACAGGTGTTACCTGTCACTTCCTTCGGTCAAGAAGGGTGTCAGCTGGCACTTGCTTTCGTCTAAAAAGGATCTGAGATAGCACTTCTTTCGCCTAAAAACCGTTTTCAACTGGCACTTCCTTTGCCTTAAAGGGGTATCAATCGGCACTCCTTTCGCCTTCATCCCCAAATGATTCCCACAGTCATCCAGAACACAGGACACGCTATTCAGATACACTGTATTTCTGGCAGACTGAATTACAATCCATAACTGGAACAACGCGTTCCCACAGCCCTGCCACAGTTCACAATATCAACAGAAAATGCTGTACCAAATCATACAAGTTTTCCCCACAGCCATAAAAGGGAGATAAGTAGTGTAGCTTGACTATCTTGTTATCTTTACTCTGACAAACTCTGATCGTGTTATGGTAGTTGATGGGCAGGTTTGTTTTAATTATTTACAGCAAAAACCCATGCATGGTCTTTAGTTCAACGGACATCATCATATCGATTAACTTGTACCACAGTTTCCTTCTTCGCAAGGCCGCATTCGTATATATTATGCTTGAACGATTCTGTAATGCATTAACACTACAAATGCCTTTATAATGAAAGGCTCTAAATTAGCCATGGTGTTTGCCATATCCTGCTCATAAACCCTACACAGTGACAAGATCTTGAGAGCACTGTATTTGACAAGTTTCCCAAAGCCATGGAGACAGGTTTACTTTTTAGTGTGGTTTGACTAACCTCTTATTTTCAATATTGACACAGTTGATAATGTTGACCATGCTATTTCCTGGGTAGGTCAGCAGCCTATGCATGGTTTTTGATGTTCTTTTGGGCAGACTTTACTTGGTGTATCATGTTTTAACAGGACAGGTTCAAAAGAGCAGACTCCCGGCTGAACCATGTCCACTGTCCCTATGATTTGATCATCTTTGAGTGAATGTCTCACTACCACAGTCAGTGGAATTACTGTATGTGTTGTATCTGTCTAGACAGGAACAGGGTGTGATGCATTATTCATGGACTCTCCACAGTTTTTGTCATGAAGCCAGTTCCCACTTCACAACAACACATCACTGTTTGTCACATTGGCTGGGTGTAGTTCTGGCACTCAACGACTCCGATATCGTCAGGCATGGCTGGTGAACTGTGGATGTGAACGGGAGGGGGGCGGGGGATTGCTGTCAGGTTCTGAAATTATCGTTTGGTGTTTTCTTAAGGTACCTTTTACCTCTTATGTGAGAATGTCGTTTTTGTGTGTTTATGTGCGTTTCCGTTACTAGGAAATTTGATTTGACAATAATTCTGAGTCCTGGTTGAATTAGACACAGACCTTTAGTCTTCCGTTCTTCCTGAGTTCGGACCTGGTTTGATGAGTTAACAAAATATATCAAGAGGGTGCGGATGGGATCCAGAGCACCAATGCCTCGCCAATCTCCGAACATTCATCTCCCAAGCTCCCGACGTCACTCGATAGTCATTTCATCATACAAAGGAGGAATGTCCATGCGTTACATGACCCACTCGGACCCAGCCATCAGTTACATTGTTTACAAACCGAATGGCAAGATGAGGAAATGACAAAGCCTGAGACACAGCCACACAATACGCACCAACGAGGTCCAGCCCAACCTCCGGACCAAGAGGGGATGGAAGACCCTTCTCTCGTCCCACTCTGGTCTTCACCTCTCTTTCAGCTCCTTTCCCCTTCCGTTCTTTTTGAGTTCGGATCCGTTCTGATGAAAATGTTATGCATTCAGCCTCCAGTCCACGCAGCTGTAGACAGGTACCTGACCAGTCTAGGGTAGGGGGTAAAGTGATGACTGAAAGAACATGGCCACTGACCTCTTATGATGCTGACCCAGAGACAAGTTGAGATCTCTACCATCTCACTCCCCTACAACCTCAAGGTTATGGGACATTTTCGACAGTGTTTACGCCTGGTTCAAAGTGTGAACTGTTTGAATCATACGACACTTTCTTACATTCTTAGGCCAGGTTTCATCATCATCAGGTGCCTTGCCGCATGGCGTTGGCGATTATGGACTTCCATCTGTCTCGATCTCTTGTTGCCTCAAGCATCTCTTCCACCCTCCCTGTCTCCAGCCACTCTGCAAGTCCGTCCAGTATCTTCTCCCAGCCAGGTTTATGCTGTTTCAACTGTTTTAATCATGGAACAATTTAGCCTCAGCCATGGAGAAAGTAAGACAGTGTAATCTGATTCTCTTGTTGTGTTTTCTGGGCTGGACTTTTATCGTGCGGTATTTCAGCCCTAAGTACTTCTGGACCTCTGATACCCTCAACCCTGAGTATTTTTAGAGAAATTCTAGCGAAAACCGGTGTCTCAGAATAAATCCTTCTAACGCTTAAAAATTTGCCAGGAAGAAAGTATAGGGTGTCTGGAATTCGGTAATATAAACAGGATGTGGCAGAGGGGAGTAGGTGCCGGTAGGTCGCATACCGCACGCCAGCTCCATACCAGGCCAGGTCAACTGGACATGTCAGGCCGCTCCAGCGGCCTGCCGGGTCCAGAGGTATTAATCGCACTGGCCGCTGCATCGGCCAGCCGGGTTCAAAGGGATTTATTAATGGATAATTTAACAGCTACTGGGCTAGACTGTCATCATGTGGAATTTACGGGAGAGTTTAACAGATTATCTTGGGCTTTTTATCTTCTCTGGAGCAGACTTTATTTAGTACACCATATCTGATTTATGGTTCAAAAGAGATCACTTGTAGCTGAAACGAGTTCACGGTTCCTATCATTCAATCATCTTAGAGTGAAGAAAATGCCACCACCAAAGTAAGGGTTGTCACTTCATGTGTCTGTCTAGACAGGACAACGGAGTCATGTATTATTTACGGATACTCCACAAGTCTTTGTCAGGAAGATGGTTCTCACTTCACGACAAACCACTGTCTGTTACATTCACACTCGTGTTCAATGTCTTTGGTTTATTCTTCTCTCTGACGGACTTTCTATGATGTGGTGTTTAGTAAACGAACCTTCAAAAAGGCCTCTTTTTGTTTTGGTTTTTTTTTTTCAGTCCACCATCCTACACAGAACGTATTATTTTTTCATTCAACTATACCGCAGAGAACTTATTCTGTTCTCATTCAACTATCCTATATATAACCTGTTCTATTCTCTTTGTATATTACACAGAGCCTATTCTGTTCTCACTCGATTACCCTATACCAAACCTGTTTTCATTCGAGTATCCAGCGTATAACTACTTTTCTATTCTCATTCAACTATCATGCACAGAACCTATTCTGTTCTCCTTCAACTATCCTATACAGAGCCTGTTTTGTTCTTCTTCACCTATCCTACACAAAACCTATTCTGTTCCCGGTCAGCTATCCTACGGAGAAAATGCTTTCTTCTCCTCCAAGTATATTACACATAACCTATTCTGTTCTCCTTCGACTATCCTACTATTCTGTTCTCATTCGACTATCCTACATAATATAACCTATTCTGTTCTCATTCGACTAATCTACACATAACATATTCTGTTCTCATTCAACTGTCCTACACATATTCTGTTCTCATTCGACTGTCCTACACATAACCTATTCTGTTCTCATTCAACTGTCCTACACATACTCTGTTCTCATTCGACTGTCCTACACATATTCTGTTCTCATTCGACTGTCCTACACATATTCTGTTCTCATTCAACTGCCCTACACATATTCTGTTCTCATTCGACTGTCCTACACATAACCTATTCTGTTCTCATTCAACTGTCCTACACATATTCTGTTCTCATTCAACTGTCTTACACATATTCTGTTCTCATTCGACTGTCCTACACATAACCTATTCTGTTCTCATTCAACTGTCCTACACATATTCTGTTCTCATTCAACTGTCCTACACATATTCTGTTCTCATTCGACTGTCCTACACATAACCTATTCTGTTCTCATTCAACTGTCCTACACATATTCTGTTCTCATTCGACTGTCCTACACATAACCTATTCTGTTCTCATTCAACTGTCCTACACATATTCTGTTCTCATTCGACTGTCCTACACATAACCTATTCTGTTCTCATTCGATTGTCCTACACATAACCTATTCTGTTCTCATTCGACTGTCCTACACATATTCTGTTCTCATTCAACTGTCCTACACATATTCTGTTCTCATTCAACTGTCCTACACATATTCTGTTCTCATTCAACTGTCCTACACACATTCTGTTCTCATTCGACTGTCCTACACATAACCTATTTTGTTCTCATTCGACTGTCCTACACATAACCTATTCTGTTCTCATTCGACTATCCTACACATAACCTATTCAACTCTCTTACAGAGAATCCGTTCTGTTCTCAGTAGAACTTAGTACCTACTCTGTTCTCATTCGACTATCTCACGATCAATAAAAGCCCGAATCATATGATACAGAAGTATGGTCCATCATAATGTGTATGTGTCTAGACAGGAACAGAGTGGGATACATTAGTTATGGACCCTCCATTATCCTGACGTGAAATCAGGTCGTATTTCCTTCAAGAAACTGCTGGCTTTTACATTCATATTCACGTGGCAACATGCTGACTGCTAAAGAGCCAACAGTAGGATGACGGCACAAGGATAGGTAGTCAGCATTATGCATATAGAGCAGTAGTTCTGTTGCTATCAGTCTGGCTCTGTCCGCCTTTAAAGATGTGTGTTAACGTCTTATCGACACACACTTCACCGTAACACCACAGAAGCAGGTGTTTTCCAGCCTTCTCACCCCGACTAACAACTCCTCCCCAGCAGCACTGAGCATTGCAATCATGAGTCGGTGAAATGCACTGAGCATTCCTGAGCTACACGTTGAAAGTCTGACAAGAAGGGCCAAGGAATAAGAGCGCAAAACCGGTCGTTTATATCATCACTGGTACCGGTGGTCAGCAAGAGCGCACAGCCACACACAAAATTAAATCACAGCACTTGAGCAATTGATAATCTATGTACATTACTTCTGTTTACAACATCACAAAGCTGTTCATACAGAATGAAGTAAGGAGATATTTTTCGGTCCACATTACACTGAAATAGGGATACCTTCGAGTGATAGAATGGCGCAAATAACGCAATGGGATGCAGACATTTTTTTTCAAATGAAATCAAAAAAAACCAAAAGTGGAGATAGGAATGCCACAATTGTATTACGAAATTTTCCAAAAGTGCAAATGCATTCGCAACTTGCTCATGACATTTTACTTTTCATTGCGTAAAACATCTGCAATTTTCCGAAGCAACATAATATTGAAATACTGCGCTTAAGACTTTGGCGATGGGTATTGATTGTCTTTGGCGAGAACTATGCCGATAAGGCGTTAACAGGCCGTGACTGGCACCCCTGTATAAAAGGATAAAAGTTGCAAAGAGGTGTGCAAAGGACGACAGGTCACTGGTTCGATAGTTTTGAGGTCATGCTTGGAAATGACGATTTAACATTTGGTTGTCCTGCCGGCTGTTCCCTTCAACCGTAGGAAAACAATGAGACTTGAGTCCATCTGTGTTTAGTTACTCATCTGAAACAATCTTGAGAACAGATTTTGATTCAGTTTCATTGCTTGAAGTCTTGACCCTCTGATTCCCGCATCCTTTCCACCAGCATCCTGCATTATCAGAGCAAAAGCTTAACCCTTTGATTCCCTCACCCTATCCACCAGCTTCCTGTAGGAAGCTGGTGGATAGGGTGAGAGAATCAAAGGGTTAAGTGCAGGAAGCTGGTGGATAGGGTGAGGAAATCAAAGGGTTAAGTTTTTGCAGTTGGCGGATATGGTGTGAGAGTCAACGGGTTAAACCTGTTAATATTACACATTTTCCTTTAAATGTTCCTGCTTTATTAAAAAAAATGTATTGAATGCAGTATTTCTTATCTGATTCATTGGGTCGGCTTTCTGTGTCTTCCTATTTTGTTGTTAACAGTTAGGTACGTTCCACATGTACATTACACGTCCATGTGCATCTGTGCGTGTGCAAGTCTATGCATGGTTTCTTTATCTTCTCTCTACCAGACTTTTGATTCTGTGATGTGTTGCAGTCAATTGCTAGTCAGTCCGAACATCCCATTCTAGTCTCATTCAACAATCCTACAAATGAAGATGTAGATCCCAGCACCAAAGGAAGTAGTGTCTCTTGATTCTGTGATATGTTGCCGCCAGTTTCCAGTCGGTCCGAACATTCCATTCAATTCTTATTAAACAATTCTACAAATGAAAACCCGGCACTATAAGAAGTGGTGTTGTCAGCCACATTGTGTGTGTAGTAGACTGGAGTGGAGTGTGGTGCATTATTCATGACCCTTTATTGTCTTGTCACGAAGCGGATTCGCACTTCACAAACAACACTATCTGCCACATTCACACTCATGCGACAATAATCATACACCCGCGACAGGAGGCAATATGTGGCTGGTAATATGGAGACTGGTAATGATTAACATGATGTATATGGATTAATTATTGATGGTGTGTACGGACTGGTAATTATGATTATGTACGTAGATTAACAATTATGATTATGTACATAGATTAGTTGCTATGATTTTGTGCATAGATCGTTAATTAAGATTTTGTACACACATTAGTAGTTACGATTGCGTCTATAAATTAGTAGTTCGGACTATGAATATAGATTTATAATTATGATTTATATGCAACGATCAGTAGTTATGATTCTGTACAGAGATCGATAATCATGATTGTGTACATCGATTAGTTGTGGTGACTGTACAAAGAGATTATTCAGTACGATTATGTACACAGATTAGTCATCGTATCATTGCTTTTACAGATCAATAATTAAGTGTACACAGACTGGTAGTTTTGATCATGTAGATACACTAGTAATCATTATTAAATACCAAGATTAAAATTGGCTGTAATTTGTATAGACAGGTCTAAAACGTTGTCTCCGCCCTTTTTCACTGGCCTGGATATATAGAAACTATCAGTGTAATGTGGCTGGAAGGGGGAGTATGCCATAGTCTACACTCCGTGGGGTAGGCAGCGAGTGGAACATATGGAGTGGGGAGGGCTGGCACAGACGCTTTTGACATCTCTGATCGTGTCAAGTTGAATGTTCTGTTCCTCCGAGTCATTCCCCTGTTGGACCTCGACTCAAAGACGGGAGGACAATGCCAATCTGTCCATCTATCTTTTCTAACTACCTAACTGTCCAGAGACGATGTTGAAAATAACTTTGGTTTGGCCCTAAGCGAGGGCGAGTACGGTTGTTTGTCTTGCAAATAGTACAAACGAACAAACAACAGTTAAAAGAAACACCCAAGAGTACTGGATGGGACCCAGAGGAACAATGCCACACCACTGACCGGACAATCACCTCCAAACTCCCGACGTCACACAGTTGCCATATCGCCGAGCAAAGGGAGGCTGTCCATGCGCTACAAGACCCATTCGGACCCGGGTTTCAGTTACCTTGCTTACAAGCCCAATGTCAAAGACGGAACATGACAAACCTCGGGACGTAGCCACAGAACACACACGAGCTAAGTCCAGCCCAGCTACCGGACCAAGACAAAATGAAAGAGCCCTCAAACAATGAAGCAAACCAAACAGACCTTTCACTACAGAAAAATTATCGACTGTCTGATCTGAAACAACACAAACGAATCAGAACTCTTTCAGCAGACGCTGCTGAAAAATGGGGAGGTGGTGAGGGATGGAAGGAAGAAACGTCCAACATAACTCTTCCAAGGTGCTCTGCCAGTCTGTAGGCCCTCCACAAGAAAGGTCCAGAGTGCTCCAAGAGTAAGTGCCAAGCGATCAGTTCCCACTCAAAAAAAAACCAAAAAAAACACACAAAAAAAAAACCTACGCTATTCTCAGCCCACCATCGTATAATGACGAAGACCCACCAACCAGCACAGTAAGTGTAAGTCACTTCAAATGTACCTACGTCTAGACGGTGCTGGTGCATTATTCATAGACCTTCCATTATCTCGTCACGATGCCAGGTCACACTACAAGACAACAACACACCGCTGTCTGTTAGATTACCAGTCATTTAAAACAACGTCTGACGGGCGCCACATCTGTTATTATCCGTTGTTTTTGCTTAAAGACCAGCTGACTGCCTAATAATAATAATAATAATAAAGAGCATTTATATAGCGCCTAATCTGATGAAAACAAGAGCCCTAAGCGCTTACAGGTATCACGCAGACACAACCAAACACACACACACACACACACACACACACACACACACACACACACACACACACACACACACACACACACACACACACACACACACGCACACACACACCAGCCGACATTCAAGGCTCAAAAGACAAGGGGGGATTTGGGGAAGTTAGGTGGTAGAGTCTTTATAAGTATCATGAGAGGGACTGGAAGAGATGGGTTTTCAGAGAGGACTTGAAAGAAGTGAGAGTTGCAGAGTGGCGAACAGAGACAGGGAGCTGATTCCAGATTACAGGGGCCTGATAGGAAAAGGAGCGTTGACCATAGGTTTTAGTGCGACAGGATTGTATGCGGAATGTACGAGTATCAGCCGAGGAACGAAGTTGACGAGAGGGGGTGTACAGATGGAGGAGGTCAGAGATGTAAGGGGGTGCAAGACCATTGAGCCACATCAGGGCTACAACCGTTTCAAAACATACACACTACTTCAACACTGTTGATATTTCTGTCTAAAGCCCAGCCTAGCGCGTAAAGCCACATCAAGGTTATAACCATTTCAATACACAATACTCTAACAGGAAGAAACAATAAGAAAAGAAAATTAAGTATACATATCAACGCATTTATACACATAATCTGAGATGTCCCTGGCCTAGACCACTCCGTCCAATTTATCGTAATGGGGATTTAATAAAAGCATACCTGAATACAAACTGAAACATAACTAAGGACACCAAACATAAAAATGGGCCTAAATTAACTTAACTTGCTTCCGCATATCCCATATCCCTAGAGCCAAAAATGCGCTTAATGTATACATGTTCCCAATTATCAATCCTAAGAGAAAGTACGCAAGACATTACTGAACACGCACAGGTTAATGGACCAGCAAGGCAGAAATCTACAGAAAGAAATGACAGAAAACAAAGGAACAAGGCAGAAACAAAGAGAGTGATAGAAAAGAGGAAATTTCTAGCACAGAATATCCAGAAGGAGGGGATACTATTATACTGAAAGAGCTCCCGGCATCCCCACGGGAGAACGGACGCGACAGTCGAGTAGTCAAGACACCGATCATACAGTTGGAAGGTGTGAGTTCAAACCTCCCTGGATTGGGTAAATGACCGACGCTTCATTTTCTCCTTCTCCCAGGTCAACATAATGCGTACAGACATGCCAGTGCCTGAATCCCTTTTCGTGTGTCGTACACACACACAGCACGTCAAATAATCGCGTTGAAGGTCCTATAAGCCACGTCAATGTTCAGGAAACTCCCGGCATGCACACCTCTGAAAACGGAGCAACACGACGGCATACACATCAAATCCCACATGTGTACTTCGGATGCACGTGGGAATTGTAGCCCATAGGTGTAACAAATGAATTTAATATACACGACCGCAAGAAACCAAGAACTAGATATATATAAATTGGTAGTTCTGATCACTCGGCTTTGCTATGAAGAAGACAATGGTGGTCTGCTCTAGACCCATGGAGCTGGACACCAGAGATCCCCCCCCCCTCCCTAACTGAAGATGGCAGTATGGAAAGATGGAGGGTAGCAGAAGGCGAGGAAGACCAAAAGCCAAGTATATGGGAAAGAGAGACTGGACCAGCTCAGAAACGTTCAACATTCTGAAGAAGCAAGTAGCGCCAGAAGGCTATGATTTACGGACGTGACCCTAATCATAGAGAGAGAGACAGACAGACAGACAGAAACAGATACAGAGACAGAGAGACACAGAGACAGAGAAAGAGAGAGAGAGAGCGCTGACGGAATTTTCAGTGAAAATAACCGCTGATATAAAGAGAGAGAGAGAGAGAGAGAGAGAGAGAGAGAGAGAGAAGAGAGAGACAGACAGACAGACAGACAGACAGGCAGGCAGAGAGAGAAAAAGGCAGAGATACAGAAAAAAGTGGTGGGAGAGAGAGAGACAGAGACAGAGACAGAGAGACAGACAGAGAGAGAAAGACACAGACAGACAGACACACAGACAGACAGAGAGTCATCTGCATCCTGATAAAATTGAGACTTTGCTTGAACCTCTCCGCTGCCAAACGTATGGTCATGCTCGCGCAAATCACGTGCACACACACACTCTCTCTTACTCTCTCTCCTCTCTCTCTCTCTCTCTCTCTCTCTCTCTCTCTCACACACACACACACACACACACGCACGCATGCACGCACACACAAACACACACACACACACGAACAAACGCGCAAAGATATTAAACTGACAATTTCCAGAAGGAACACATGTACAGTTATAAAAGCAACACAAAAATCTACATACAATGTCTAAAATGCAACTTGCGTAAACCCGAGATACCATATGTAAAACGGCAAAACAAATTTGTCCTTCCGCTTTTCCCTGTATGATTCTATCGATGCATCCCGGAAATGTCTACAATTTGACGACGATGATTCTACTAACAAGGCTTCAACAATTTTACCACTTTGCTTCATATTTAGAATCTCTAAATAGTCAAAGATAATCATATTGCATCGCCAAAGACGACAATCATATTCTATCGCCAAAGAAATCTATTCATCGCAAAGACAATATATTCCATCGCCAACAATCATTTCATCGCCAAAGACAACCATCTTCATCGCCAAAGACAATCATATCTATCGCCAAAGACAATCATATTGCATCGCCAAAGACAATCCACTGCTCTCGACATCGCCAAAGACAATCATACTCTATCGCCAAAGACAATCATATTGCATCACCAAAGACAATCACACTGCATCGCCAAAGACAATCGTATAACATCGCCAAAGACAATCATACTCTATCGCCAAAGACAATCATATTGCATCACCAAAGACAATCACACTGCATCGCCAAAGACAATCGTATAACATCGCCAAAGACAATCATACTCTATCGCCAAAGACAATCATATTGCATCACCAAAGACAATCACACTGCATCGCCAAAGACAATCGTATAACATCGCCAAAGACAATCATTCTTGCATCGCCAAAGACAATCATCTTGCATCACCAAAGACAATCAACTTGCATCGCCAAAGACAATTATATGCATCGCCAAAGACAATCAATTGCATCGCCAAAGACAATCACTTGCATCGCCAAAGACAATATTTGCATCGCCAAGACAATTATATTGAATCGCCAAAGACAATCACATTGTATCGCCAAAGACAATTATATTGACATCGCTAAAGACAATCACATTGTATCGCCAAAGACAATCCATATTGCATCGCCAAAGACAACCATCTTGCATCGCCAAAGACAATCATTTTGCATCGCAAAGACAATCATTCTTGATCGCCAAAGACAACCATTTGCATCGCCAAAGACAACCATCTTGCATCGCCAAAGACAATCATTTGCATCGCCAAAGACATCAATCTTGATCGCCAAAGACTACCATCGTTGCATCCCAAAGACAACCATCTTGCATCGTCAAAGACAATATTTTGCATCGCCAAAGACCAAACATCTTCCATCGCCAAGGACAATCATCTTGCATCTCAAAGACAATCATCTTGCATCGCAAAGACAATATTCTCTTCATCGCCAAAGACAATCATCTTACATCGCAAAGGACAATCATCTTACATCGCCAAAGACAATCATCTTACATCGCAAAGACAATCATTTTACATCGCTCAAAGACAATCATCTTACATCGCAAAGACAATCATCTTACATCGCCAAAGACAATCATCTTACATCGCCAAAGACTATCATCTTACATCCTCAAAGACAATCATCTTACATCGCCAAAGACAATCATCTATCTGACATCTCTCAAAGACAATCATCTTACATCGCCAAAGACAATCATCTTACATCGCCAAAGACAATCATCTTACATCCAAAGACAATCATCTTACATCCTCAAAGACAATCATCTTACATCGCCAAAGACAATCATCTTACATCGCCAAAGACAATCATCTTACATCCCAAAGACAATCATCTTACATCGCCAAAGACAATCATCTTACATCCTCAAAGACAATCATCTTACATCGCCAAAGACAATCATCTTACATCGCCAAGACAATCATCTTACATCCTCAAAGACAATCATCTTACATCGCCAAAGACAATCATCTTACATCCCAAAGACAATCATCTTACATCCTCAAAGCAATCATCTTACATCGCCAAAGACAATCATCTTACATCCTCAAAGACAATCATCTTACATCGCAAAGACAATCATCTTACATCCCAAAGACAATCATCTTACATCCCAAAGACAATCATCTTACATCGCCAAAGACAATCATCTTACATCGCCAAAGACAATCATCTTACATCGCCAAAGACAATCATCTTACATCCTCAAAGACAATCATCTTACATCGCCAAAGACAATCATCTTACATCGCCAATCATCTTACATCGCCAATAATCTTACATCGCCAAAGACAATCATCTTACATCTCAAAGACAATCATCTTACATCCTCAAAGACAATCATCTTACGTCCTCAAAGACAATCATCTTACATCACCAAAGACAATCATCTTACATCGCCAAGCAATCATCTTACATCGCCAAAGACAATCATCTTACATCGCCAAAGACAATCATCTTACATCGCCAATCATCTTACATCGCCAAAGACAATCATCTTACATCGCCAATCATCTTACATCGCCAAAGACAATCATCTTACATCCCAATCATCTTACATCGCCAAAGACAATCATCTTACATCGCCAATCATCTTACACCGCCAATCATCTTACATCGCCAATCATCTTACATCGCCAATCATCTTACATCGCCAATCATCTTACATCGCCAATCATCTTACATCGCCAAAGACAATCATCTTAAATCGCCAAAGACAATCATCTTACATCGCCAAAGCAATCATCTTACATCGCCAAAAAAAGATCATCTTGCATCGCCAAAGACAATCATCTTACATCGCCAAAGACAATCATCTTACATCGCCAAAGACAATCATCTTACATCGCAAAGACAATCATCTTACATCGCCAATCATCTTACATCGCCAATCATCTACATCGCCATTGACAACATCTTACATCGCCAATCATCTTACATCGCCAATCATCTTACATCGCCAATCATCTTACATCGCCAAAGACAATCATCTTACATCGCCAATCATCTTACATCGCAATCATCTTACATCGCCATCATCTTACATCGCCAATCATCTTACATCGCCAAAGACAATCATCTTACATCGCACATTAATGCAATCATCTTACATCGCCAATCATCTTACATCGCCAATCATCTTACATCGCCAAGACAATCATCTTACATCCCAAAGACAATCATCTTACATCGCCAAAGACATATCTTACATCCCAAAACATCTTACATCGCCAAAGACAATCATCTTACATCGCCAAAGCATCATCTTACATCCTCAAAGACAATCATCTTACATCGCCAAAGACATCATCTTACATCCTCAAAGACAATCATCTTACATCGCCAAAGACAATCACTTCTCTTACATCCCAAAGACAATCATCTTACATCGCCAAAGACAATCATCTTACATCCCAAGACAATATCTACATCGCCAAAGACAATCATCTTTACATCGCAATCACTTACACGCCAATCATCTTACTTCGCCAAGACATCATCTTACATCGCCAAGAATCATCTTACATCGCCAATCATCTTCATCGCCAAACAATCATCTCTTCGCCAAAGCAATCATCTTACTCGCCAAAGACAATCATCTTACATCGCCAAAAATCATCTTACATCGCCAAAGACAATCATCTTACATCGCCAAATGACAATCATCTTACATCGCCAAAGACAATCATCTTACATCGCAAAGACAATCATCTTACATCGCCAATATCTTACATCGCCAATATCTTACATCGCCAAAGACAATCATCTTACATCGCCAATCATTTACATCGCCAATCATCTTACATCGCCAACATCTTACATCGCCAATCATCTTACATCGCAAAGACAATCTCTTACATCGCCAATCATTCTTACATCGCCAATCATCTTACATCGCCAATCATCTTACATCGCCAATCATCTTACATCGCCAAAGACATCATCTTACATCGCAGCAATCATCTTACATCGCCAAGTCAAAACAATCATCTTACATCGCCAAAGACAATCATCTTACATCACTCAATGACAATCATCTTACATCGCCATCAAGACAATCATCTTACATCCTCAAAGACAATCATCTTACATCCTCAAAGACAATCATCTTAATCGCACAAACAATCATCTTTACATCGCCAAAGACAATCATCTTACATCGCCAAAGACAATCATCTTACATCGCCAAAGACAATCATCTTACATCGC
>CM060306.1:16573048-16578048 GCA_030674185.1 Monoplex corrugatus | reverse complement strand
ACCTTTCAGATAATGACAGCTAAAATTAGAAACAAACTGGGTCAAAGCCACCAGATAAAGAAATTTAAGGAAAATGTGTAGGAGGGCAATCATACAACTTAATGACTTTAAACATACAGAACGTCTACATTTCTTTGAGTACAAGCTTTATTCAGGTACCAAAATAATAAGCAGAATATACACTTTCCAGTGATATGTATATATCAAAATACCAAAATGCTAGTTAAGACTGATTTCGTGCTGGGAGGTCACAATTAACCTTCTTCCATTGCTGAAGTCTTGGTTTTAAAAAAATCGGGTGGCGCTGCACTGCGGCCACGCGCTTCTCAAAAGAGAGAACAGCCCGAGTTTCACATGGTAAATCCACTGTGACAAAAGAAATGAATACGAATACGAATATGAATATAATATAATACATGGTCCCACTCCTATCACTCCTGGCTATTTACCACTACATCGCCGAATAGCTCAGGTACACTATCCACAGGTAGTCGGACTGGGAAACACACAAAAGAGAATTCTTGAGACAGGTTTAAACCTGTGTCATCCGACCGAAAGGCGAGGGCTGTACGCCAACCGTGTTTCAATCAGCGCGGTACTTGCATTAATTATACAGCTCAGCCCATTACTACAGGCCTTACAGCTGTAAAAGCACTTCACCACTCAGACGACCGTTCGTCATCAAAACTACAGGCTCCCTTCCTTAACACATACATAAAACATACATCACACAATCAATAAGACAGAGAGAGGAGACAGGAGCAGAGGCAGAGGCAGAGACAGAGACAGAGACAGACATAGGGATAGAGACAGACATAGGATAGAACAGAGAGAAAGACAGATAAACAGAGACAGAGATAGACAGATAGAGACAGACAGATAGAGACAGAGACAGAGAAGGCAGAGAGACAGAGAAGGACACATAGACAGAGGGACAGAGACAGAGAGAAAGACAGAGAGACAGAAAGACAGACAGACAGACAGACAGAGAGGCAGAGAGACAAACAGAGAGAGACAGAGAATGAGACACACAGAGACAAAGACAGAGAGACAGAGACAGAGAGACAGACGGACAGAGAGACAGACAGAGAGACTGAAAGAGACACAGACAGACAGCCAATAGCGTTTTCCAGGACATATCATGCTGTAGGTTTCAGCCATTACCTCCATACTATCAAACAGAATCTCCATATGCTTAGGACACGAACGATGCGTAAAAAAGACATTAACGACACACGTACTTTTTTTTCCATAAGACTATAGAAGTAGCAGTTAGTGTCGTATCTACAAAGTGTTTACTGTCTCACTACCCAAGTATCAGATACAGTAGTCAAGGAGTATTTCCAGAACTATGATGGGGAACTTTTATGTGGGAAACACATATCGAAGCGTCGGGTAGGAAAAGTAAACTTCAATTTGATAAAGAAAAGTTTCAAGAAGGGGGAACAGGAAAACGAAAATAGCAGATTGGGAAAAACGGTATTCGTGATATGCTTCACACAAAGCAATACGACTGTCTCCCAGAGAGAGACAGAAAGACAGACAGAGAGACAGACAGACAGAGACAGACAGAGACAGAGAGACGGACAGACAGAGACAGATACAGAGAGATAGAGACAGAGACAGACAGAGAGACGGACAGAGACAGACAGAGACAGAGAGACAGAAACAGAGAGACAGAGACAGAGAGACACACAGAGAGAGGCACACACAGAGAGACACAGAGAGAGAGACAGAGACAGACAGACACAGAGAGACACACAGACAGACAGAGAGAGACAGACAGAGAGAGACAGACAGAGAGAGACAGAGACAGACAAAGAGACAGACAGACAGACAGACAGACAGAGAGACAGACAGAGAGAGACACACACAGACAGACAGAGACAGACACACAGACAGACACAGACAGACACACACACACACACACACACACACACACACACACACACACTCAGAGAGAGAAACAGAGACAAAGACAGACAGACAGAAATCCCCTTGTCACCCACATGGGCTTACAGAAAACCAAACAAACGGACAAAAAAGCCACGTTTACAGCCTGCATTGTCCACCAGTAGTCCAATGACACCATTATGCTGGCCAACATCCAGTCTGGCATTTAACGGTCCTCCTACGACCAGATCGGTTATGCGGGCGCCTTGATTGACCAGTGTCAGGGAATCCCCAGTGCAACAATTAGACAAGGAGAAATGCTACAAGGTCGAATCAACACACAAAATAGTGAGAACATCCCGGTACACCTGCTCCTTCTCTACACGTTCTACTTCTCTCACCATTGTTAAGTGATACTATCTATAGAAGCCATACGCAAAATGTTGAACACCTGTGTTTGCGCTTGATTTGCCGATTTTATTCAAGGCCCTGCAATTCTTGGAATATGTGCAATATCATCTAAACTAATTTGCTTGCTCAAGTGTTGTTTTGGTTTTGCTTGGTCGGTGTTTTTGTTTGGTTTTAGTTAGTTTGTTAGTCAGTTAGTCAGTTCGTTCGCTCGTTCGTTCATTCGATCGTTGGTTCTGTTCTTGTTTGGTTGGTGTTTGTTGATTTTATTTGTGGGGGGTGGGGTGTTTGTTGTTTGTTTTTTGTTTGTTTGTTTGTTTGTTTGTTTGTTTGTTTGTTTGTTTGCCCTGTATGTTTGTTTAAGATATTAACAAGAAAGTCATGCAACCCTAAGTGTTCCTTTTTCTGGCAATTTAAATCTTGTTTAATTCGACTCAACAATTCACCTTCAGAGGTGTGTTGTAAGAAAGTTGTTTTTTTTTCCCGACAGACGCCACAGAGCTGGGTAGTTAAAATCCACCAAAATCACAAACAGACTGTCTACATAAATGTCTCTGGAAATGCCACTGTCACACGTGTGGTCGAAATACTAATTTTTGACTGCACATTCGCAAAAGCGTCGTTCGGCAGTGCGCGACACGTTTTGTTGATCGTTCGTGTCATCATGGGCTTCCGCAACGTATAGTCTGCCATGTGGCGAATATATAATATCAATGATAACTACTAGTATCTGCAACTGCTATGAAACTCAAATGTTATGTCATCGATTAGTATGCACGTACGAACGAGCTGGTTAGTATACCTATCCGTAAGTGGGGTGGAAAGAGATACATCCGCCGCCAGCCAAATCTCTCTCTCTCTCTCTCTCTCTCTCTCTCTCTCTCTCTCTCTCTCTCTCTCATTCCCTCTTTCCCTCTCTCTCTCTCTCTCTCTTTCCCCTCTCTCTTTCTCTGTCTCTCCTTCCCTCTTTCTCTCTCCTTCCCTGTTTCTCTATCTCTCTCTCTCCACCTATCTCTCCTTCCCTCTCTCTCACTCTCTCTCCCCTTCTCTCTCTCTCTCCTTCCTTCTCTCTCTCTCTCGTTCTCTCTCTCACCCTCCCTCCCTCTCTCTCTCTCTCTCTCTTTCTCTCTCCTTCCCTCTTTCCCTCTCTCGCTCTCTCTTTCCCCCTCTCTCTTTCTCTGTCTCTTCTTCCCTCTTTCTCTCTCCTTCCCTCTTTCTCTATCTCTCTTTCTCTCTCTCCCTTCTATCTCTCCTTCCCTCTCTCTCTCTCTCTCTCTCCCCTTCTCTCTCTTCCTCTCTCCCTCCTTCCTTCTCTCTCTCTCTTTCTCTCTCACCCTCCCTCCCTCTCTCTTTCTCTTTCTCTCTCTCTTTCTCTTTCTCTCCTTCCCTCTCTCGCTCTCTCTCTTCCCCCTCTCTCTTTCTCTGTCTCTCCTTCCCTCTTTCTCTCTCCTTCCCTCTTTCTCTATCTCTTTCTCTCCCCCTTCTATCTCTCCTTCCCTCTCTCTCTCTCTCTCACTCCCTCTCTCCCTCCTTCCTTCTCTCTCTCTCTCTTTCTCTCTATCTCATCCTCCCTTCCTCTCTCTCTCTTTCTCTCTCCTTCCTCTTTCCCTCTCTCGCTCTCTCTCTCTCTTCCCACTCTCTCTTTCTCTGTCTCTCCTTCCCTCTTTCTCTCTCCTTCCCTCTTTCTCTCTCTCTCTCTCTCCCTTTTACCTCTCCTTCCCTCTCTCTCTCTCTCTCACTCTCTCTCTCTCCCCTTCTCTCTCCCTCTCTCCCTCCTTCCTTCTCTCTCTTTCTCTCTCTCACCCTCCCTCCCCCTCTCTCTCTTTCTCTCTCTCTCTGTCTTTTTACTGCTATTTGCTGATGATGTGGAGCTTTTGTCAGACACTGTCAAAGGGTTACAAAATCAACTAAATGCTTTAAAACATGAATCTGATAGGTTATTACTGTCTGTGAACCTAGAAAAGACGAAAGTGATGATTTTCCGTAAGGGAGGACATCTTTCGGCTCGAGAAAAATAGTTTTATGGTGACTCTGAAGTTAAAGTAACAAACTCATATAAATATCTAGGTATTATTTTTACAACAAAACTGAGTCTCCAAAGCGCATGGGCGGAAAGCAGCAAAAAAGGGAAAAGAGGAACAATGGACATTTTAAGATCTTTAAGAAAATTGAACTGCACTGACCTCGATTTTTTGGAAACTTTTCGACTCGCAGATTGAACCAATCTTAACGTATGGCTCAGAAATATGGGGATTTTCGAGCAATCATAAAATGGAAAAGGTACATACATTTGCCATCAAACGCTTCCTTTCGGTACCATTGCATTCATCTAATAAAATGTTATATGGAGAAAGTGGCCGTTATCCTTTGTTTTTGAAAACTCAAATGAAGTGTATTAAATACTGGTTGAAATTAACCCAGCTCCCAATGTCAAGATTGTGCAAGCAGGCATATGAGATGTTACTGAATCAGTTAGATTCGGGTAACAAAAGGAAGTTTTCGTTAAGAAAATGTTAACCACACATGGATTTGGTATTGTGTGGATGTGCCAGGGAGTTGGTTATGAACAAGGATTTATTTCAGAATTTAGGGATAGACTAGTTGATTCGTACAAACAAAACTGGCACGCTCAAATGGAAGAATCTGAGAAATATGACTGGTTCCTTTCCTTTAAAAGTATATTTCAAACCGAAAAATAT
>CM060306.1:16543048-16568048 GCA_030674185.1 Monoplex corrugatus | reverse complement strand
TGACATAGTAGAAAACAGTCCAGACATAATCTGACATAGTAGAAAACAGTCCAGACATACTTTGACATAGCAGAAAACAGTCCAGACATACTTTGACATAGCAGAAAACAGTCCAGACATACTTTGACATAGTAGAAAACAGTCATTTCTGGGAAGAAGAGGACTAGAGCCCTTAAAGCGATGGCAGAGGCAGCAGAAAGGAGCTCAAGCTGGATCTGGGCAAGGAGGAACGAAAAAAGTGAACTTCATAAGGATTAAATTCCCTACAGATGATGTGTGCCCCGTTAGCACATTGGTAAAACCGCGTACCGCAGTTCTAAAGCGCAGAATCGCCCAGGTTCGATCCCCGGCGTGGGAAAAAAAAAAAAAAATAGACAACAGCAGAAGGGCATCCAGGAGTCATGACCTGGATGTGGCCCGGCCCCCCGAGAGTGTAAGGAATTCAGGGCCGAAACACTTGTCTAAAGGGGGTTACTTCTCTGAAGACCTTCTGTTGTCTAGCTCTCCCTAGAGTTTCTTTCTACCTTCTACCAGTCCAGACATAATCTGACATAGTAGAAAACAGTCCAGACATAATCTGACATAGTAGAAAACAGTCCAGACATAATCTGACATAGTAGAAAACAGTCCAGACATACTTTGACATAGTAGAAAACAGTCCAGACATAATCTGACATAGTAGAAAACAGTCCAGACATAATCTGACATAGTAGAAAACAGTCCAGACATAATCTGACATAGTAGAAAACAGTCCAGACATAATCTGACATAGTAGAAAACAGTCCAGACATAATCTGACATAGTAGAAAACAGTCCAGACATAATCTGACATAGTAGAAAACAGTCCAGACATACTTTGACATAGTAGAAAACAGTCCAGACATAATCTGACATAGTAGAAAACAGTCCAGACATAATATGACATAGCAGAAAACAGTCCAGACATAATCTGACATAGTAGAAAACAGTCCAGACATAATCTGACATAGTAGAAAACAGTCCAGACATACTTTGACACAGTAGAAAACAGTCCAGACTAATCTGACATAGCAGAAAACAGTCCAGACATACTTTGACATAGTAGAAAACAGTCCAGACATACTTTGACATACTAGAAAACAGTCCAGACATACTTTGACATAGTAGAAAACAGTCCAGACATAATCTGACATAGTAGAAAATAATGCAGACATAATCTGACATAGTAGAAAACAGTCCAGACATACTTTGACATAGTAGAAAACAGTCCAGACATACTTTGACACAGTAGAAAACAGTCCAGACATACTTTGACATAGTAGAAAACAGTCCAGACATAATCTGACACAGCAGAAAACAGTCCAGACATAATCTGACATAGTAGAAAACAGTCCAGACATACTTTGACATAGTAGAAAACAGTCCAGACATACTTTGACATAGTAGAAAACAGTCCAGACATAATCTGACATAGTAGAAAACAGTCCAGACATAATCTGACATAGTAGAAAACAGTCCAGACATAATATGACATAGTAGAAAACAGTCCAGACATAATCTGACATAGTAGAAAACAGTCCAGACATACTTTGACATAGCAGAAAACAGTCCAGACATACTTTGACATAGTAGAAAATAATCCAGACATACTTTGACATAGTAGCTCTCAAATATCGACAAGAACAAGGCAGTGAGCGAGCTCCGTTTTCTTCTAGTTTGGACAAAGGCAGGCATAGATCCTGCATTAGTGAGTAAAGACTAAAGATTGTGATTTAGTAGATGCTGTCTGTTCTCTTTCTATATATAACACTCTTCTCTTCCACTTGTACCATCACGGGTGTCGCGGGAAGAAAATGTTGATGTTTAAGCAGCAGGCCGGAAAGCCTAAAGTACAAAACAAAACAAAAATCTTCTGTATGACATTAAGCTCTCTGTCAAGCTGCAGATCCAGCATTCCTTCGTTTGCCTCTCGTTCTAAGCCCAGACAGCCTTTTATCATACTCTTGTTGAGCCAACTGATGAGGTTGCATTTCGGTCAGATGACCAAATCACTTGACTCTCTACTGATGAATACGATGGTGGAGTGGTGCTGTTCCCACCATTTCTCTGTTCTTGGTATTTCTGATCATGTCACGTTTGATCCTGCTGACAGCTCTCCTCACAACAAAACGAATCTCACAGGTGATCATTTTGATATTAAACACAAGTATCAGTGATGATAATTTTGATATTAAAAGTAAGTATTAATGATGATAATTTTGATATTAAAGATATGTATCAGTGATGATGAAATTGATATTAAAAATAAGTATCCGTGATGCTAATTTTGATATTAAAAATAAGTATCAGTGATGCTAATTTTGATATTAAAAATAAGTATCAGTGATGATAATTTTGATATTAAAAATAAATACAAATATCACTTATGATCATTCTGATATTAAAATAAACAAGTATCAGTGAGGATCATTTTGATATTAAAAGTAAGTATCAATGATGATAATTTTGATATCAAAAATAAATATCAGCGATGATAATTCTGACATTAAAATACGTGTCAGTGATGACAATTCTAATATAAAAATAAGCATCAGTGATGATAATTTTGAAATCAAAAATAAGTATCAGTGATGATAATTTTGATACTAAAAGTAAGTATCAGTGATGATAATTTTGATAATGAAAGTAAATATCAGTGATGATAATTTCGATATTAAAAGTAAGTATCAGTGATGATAATTTTGACATTAAAAGTAAGTATCAGTGATGATAATTTTGATACTAAAAATACGTATCAGTGATGGTAATTTTTACATTAAATTAAAGTAAGTATCAGTGATAATAAATTTTGACATTAGAAGTATCAGTGATGGGGATAATTTTGATACTAAAAGTAAGTATCAGTGATGATAATTTCGATATTAAAAATAGTGATGATGATTTTGACATTAAAAACAAGTATCAGTGATGATAATTTTGATATTAAAAATACGTATTAGTAACAGGCTGTTGTCAAGGCAGTGTATGTTCGTGCACAGAGCACCTATGTAAACATGGTGACAACCAGCATGGTCATCACACAGCATCAGGGGGGGTGGGGTTCAATATTGCAATGTCAGCAGGACACAGCACCAGATGTGCACGCAATATGTGTGAACTGTTGTGATTAGCAGTAGTGATGATTAGTATTGCACTCCGGCTCCGGCTGTGACCAGTAAGGAAGTGTACTGTGTCTAATATCAGACACGCAGGGTGGTCGATCTCTTTTTGCACAATTAGCCTACTTACCTACCTATCTATACATATAAGAGAGAGACACACACAGAGAGACAGAGACAGAGAGGCAGACAGACACAGAGACAGAGAGAGACCGGCAGACGAAGAGAGAGAGACAGAAACAGAGACAAAAACAAAGACAGAGAAAGAAACAGACAGACACACAGAGAAAGAGGGATAGACAGAGGGAGAGACACAGAGACAGACAGAGACAAAAACAGAGATAGACAAAGACAGACAGGTAAACAAGTCAGCATATGCACAGAAAAGACAACAAATGGACGTTAAGTTTTAACGTGAATTTTCGGCGGTACACCCTCCTTCTTCAAAGGAACTTTATTGACCAAGGATCAAAGGAACATGTACGCATGCATGCATGCATGCACGCACGCACGCACGCGCGCGCACACACACACACACACACACACACACACACACACACACACACACACACACACACACTCACTCACTCACTCACTTAAACACACACTGGTGTACGACAGATCCGAGGTATCAGACACACTCACTCATACACACACACACACACACAACACACACACGACACGCACGCACGCACGCACGCACGCACGCACACACACACACTCACTCACTCTCTCTCTCTCTCTCTCTCTTCTCTCTCTCTCTCTCTCTCTCTCTCTCTCTCTTCCTCCCGTCTCTAGTCAATAAAACCATGATTAGAACATTTACATCCCAATACGCCCATCCCTCCACTGCCTCCTTGGTTCGCCTTGTCCTTCAACGTCACCATCATTCTTCTTTCTCTCTTTCCTTCGTTTCTTTTAAATAACGCACACCTTCCTGTGTTCAGTACGGGTTTGCTACTACAAAGTGTAACCTCTGTTTCTTGGCGCACATACCACAGCAACTGACGGTAAAAGTCTAGTATGAATACACATTTTCTGAGCAAAAGCAATTAAAGTTAGCGTCGTAATGTTTATAATTATCCATTGAGTCCATCACGTGGTAAACAGTTCCTCGCAAGAGCACACTAATCTGTGAATACTGTATCACCAAAAAAACATGCATCAGACTGAAATATTTCTTCGTTAAAGTGCTTTTCACGTTGACTACTTATTTGTTGACATCCATCAACCGGTAATTCTTTACCGAAGTTCATCAAAGATTAGTTACTTAATTACTTAAGTCCATGGACCAGTAAATACTTCCTTACTTAAAGCGATCAATCAATAATTCTATATTTAAGTTCAAAATAACAGTAATTACTTCAACTAAGTAACATAACTCTTGAGAGTCACAGAGTTATCTCCCATGTAGAATTTCTCAAACCCAACACAGTTTGCGCTACCCATTCAGCTAGCACAGACGCAGCCACAAAGCATAAAGTGGTAATCTCAGAACATTCTTTTAAAATGTTCTGAGCTTACCACTTTATGCTTTGTGACTGCGTCTATAGAATGTTCTGAGCTTACCACTTTATGCTTTGTGGCTGCGTCTATGCTAGCTGAATGGGTAGCGCAAACTGTGTTGGGTTTGAGAAATACTACATGGGAGATAACTCCGTGACTCTCAAGAGTTATGTTACTTAGTTGATATTTAAAATTCTCCCTGCTTCCCTCTTATTTCCTTTAGTAATTACTTCATTATTCAAATCCATATAACAGTTAAATCCATCAGCCGGTAATTCTTTATTAATTAAAGGTCATCAAACAGCAATTATTCTTTTACTCAAGTCCATCTACCAGTTACTGCATCCTTTCTTACTTAAGTTCATTAACCAGTAATGACTTGACTGAAGTTCATATAACAGTAATTAATTCATTATTGAAGTCCGTCCATCAGTTACTGCTTCCTTACTGAAATCCGTCAATCGGTAATTACTCAATTACTTTGTCAATCAATCTGTATTCATTTCGTAACTTAATTATCTAGTCAAGCAACCGATGATTATTTCATAATTTAAGTTAATCAACTGGCGCTAACTTGTTCATTCAACCAACCAGTTATCATTTCACAATTTTAATTTAATGAACTGGTAGTTGCTTAATTATTTAATCAATGAACTGATAATCATTTTGAACTTAAGTTAATCAACCGGTATTTCCTTAATAGTCAATCAACCGATAATTTTCTTTCATAATTTAAGTTAATCGACTTAATTACATAGTCACTCAACCGGTAATTATTTCTTAGCATAAGTTAATCAACCGGTATTCACTTTATTACTTAAGCCAATTTACTGCTAATCACTTCTCTGTTACATAACCAACCAGTGATTACTTCATCAGTTTTCGCCTATTAATTAACCGGTAATCACTTCCTTACTGCCATCAACTGATTAGTTCAACACTGAAGCGTGTTAGAGTTTTATCAATTAATGCGATAAACACACTTCACCAACAAACAAACAAAAAGCAACAACGATGAATACTTGATCAATTTCCACTCATCAGAATCGGATGAAAAACTTCCTGACACAACAAAATCCACAAGAACACAAACCCTGCCTCTTCCAGACTTCTGATCCCTCCGACCGTTCTAATCCTCCTGTGGTGGCTGCTGCCAGTCCTGTTCAGAATAACGAACAAGCACCCAAATTACTTCCTAAGCAAACCGCGTCTGCCGGTCAGGGCGTCGCGGCTTAATCCCTTCAGAAGACCGGTAATCACTTTTCCGTTTAACTCTATCGACAGGTAATTACTTTCATTACACACATCTCTCAATCAGTGATTGCTTCATTACGCGCGAGTGCACGCATGCACGCACACGTTTACACACGCACGAATGCATGTATGCCCACAAACAGAGAGGGAATGTTATCATATGTGCACAGACGCCGAGTCACACACACACACACACACACACAACACACACACACACACACACAACAACAACACACACACACACACACACACAACAAACACACACACACACACACACACACACACACACACACACACCACACACACACACACACACAACACACACAACACACACACACACACACACACACTTGGAAACTTCACTGCTCAACCTCCGCCTGATCAGCAAGAACCACCCCGTTACCCTCCCGAAATTTTTTTTTTTAACTCCCTGAGAAATTGAAAAAGAAAAACGACCTGTGTTTTAAAACTGAACAAGCAAACACAAAGTTCTACAAGACGACAAAACGAAACAACCCCACCCTCTCAAACAAAACAAAAACAAACGCAAATGATCAACAACACGTAATCCAGGCGGCACACGGGCTGGGCTTCTGTGCCGGCGTGTTTTTCAAACAGCAAATTAGCAACAAGGGCAACAAGAAGACAGGAGAGAAAAGAAGGCAAGAGAAGAGAAGATCGAGAGGCAGGAACAGCAGAGAAAACATTCCCCTCACCACATTCTCACTTCGCGTCCACTAGATTCAATTTTCCCATCCTTAACAGAAAGACAGTTAAAAACAAACAACAAAGAAAGAAAAAATAGGAGAGAGTACAAAACAAACAAACAAGAAAACAATCAAAACAAAACAAAACAAAAAATGAGCTGAGAGAGAGTACGAAACAGACAAACACACAAACAATTAAAACAAAACAAAAAGTGGGTGAGAGTACAAAACAGACAAACACACAAACAATTAAAACAAAACAAAAAGTGGGTGAGAGTACAAAACAGACAAACACACAAACAATTAAAACAAAACAAAAAGTGGGAGAAAGTACAAAACAAACAATTAAAACAAAACAAAAAGTGGGTGAGAGTACAAAACAGACAAACACACAAACAATTAAAACAAAACAAAAAGTGGGAGAAAGTACAAAACAAACAATTAAAACAAAACAAAAAGTGGGAAAGAGTACAAAACAAACAATTAAAACAAAACAAAAAGTGGGAAAGAGTACAAAACAAACAATTAAAACAAAACAAAAAGTGGGAAAGAGTACAAAACAAACAATTAAAACAAAACAAAACGTGGGAGAGAGTACAAAACAAACAATTAAAACAAAACAAAAAGTGGGAAAGAGTACAAAACAAACAATTAAAAACAAAACAAAAAGTGGGAAAGAGTACAAAACAAATAATTAAAACAAAACAAAAAGTGGGAAAGAGTAACAAAAATCAAACAATATAAAAAAACAAAAACAAAAAGTGGGAAAGAGTACAAAACAAACAATTAAAACAAAACAAAAAGTGGGAAAGAGTACAAAACAAACAATTAAAACAAAACAAAAAGTGGGAAAGAGTACAAAACAAACAATTAAAACAAAACAAAAAGTGGGAAAGAGTACAAAACAAACAATTAAAACAAAACAAAAAGTGGGAAAGAGTACAAAACAAACAATTAAAACAAACAACAAAAAGTGGGAAAGAGTACAAAACAAACAATTAAAACAAAACAAAAAGTGGGAAAGAGTACAAAACAAACAATTAAAACAAAACAAAAAGTGGGAAAGAGTACAAAACAAAAATTAAAACAAAACAAAAGTGGGAAAGAGTACAAAACAAACAATTAAAACAAAACAAAAAGTGGGAAAGAGTACAAAACAAACAATTAAAACAAAACAAAAAGTGGGAAAGAGTACAAAACAAACAATTAAAACAAAACAAAAAGTGGGAAAGAGTACAAAACAAAAATTAAAACAAAACAAAAAGTGGGAAAGAGTACAAAACAAAAATTAAAACAAAACAAAAAGTGGGAGAAAGTACAAAACAAACAATTAAAACAAAACAAAAAGTGGGAAAGAGTACAAAACAAACAATTAAAACAAAACAAAAAGTGGGAAAGAGTACAAAACAAACAATTAAAACAAAACAAAAAGTGGGAAAGAGTACAAAACAAAAATTAAAACAAAACAAAAAGTGGGAAAGAGTACAAAACAAATAATTAAAACAAAACAAAAAGTGGGAAAGAGTACAAAACAAATAATTAAAACAAAACAAAAAGTGGGAAAGAGTACAAAACAAACAATTAAAACAAAACAAAAAGTGGGAAAGAGTACAAAACAAATAATTAAAACAAAACAAAAAGTGGGAAAGAGTACAAAACAAACAATTAAAACAAAACAAAAAGTGGGAAAGAGTACAAAACAAACAATTAAAACAAAACAAAACAAAAAGTGGGAAAAAGTACAAAACAAACAATTAAAACAAAACAAAAAGTGGGAGAGAGTACAAAACAAACAATTAAAACAAAACAAAAAGTGGGAAAGAGTACAAAACAAACAATTAAAACAAAACAAAAAGTGGGAGAGAGTACAAAACAAACAATTAAAACAAAACAAAAAGTGGGAAAGAGTACAAAACAAACAATTAAAACAAAACAAAAAGTGGGAGAGAGTACAAAACAAACAATTAAAACAAAACAAAAAGTGGGAGAGAGTACAAAACAAATAATTAAAACAAAACAAAAAGTGGGAGAAAGTACAAAACAAACAATTAAAACAAAACAAAAAGTGGGAGAGAGTACAAAACAAACAATTAAAATAAAACAAAACAAAAAGTGGGAAAGAGTACAAAACAAACAAAACAAAACAAAATGTGGGAGAGAGTACAAAACAAACGAACAAGCAAACAAACAAACCAAATTCAAACAATCAAACAGAGAAAGAACAGCCAGAGAGAATAGAAAAGACGGACGAGAAGAAAGGAAGGAAAGAAAGAAGACAAATCAGAAAACATCGCAAAGCACAAAGAAACACCGACAAAAGAAGAAAGAATACAAGAAAAACAAAAACAAAAAATCAAACACACACACAAGACATATAAACACAGAAAATATAAACATGACAGCCAAGCTAATCCATAATTTTATTTTTTTTTAAATTTAAAAGAAAATAAAAACCTTCTCATTTCTAATACAAGCACTACTCAAAGCAAATCTCCGAGCACTGAGTAATTAAGACAGACCTACAACCACATAATTCTATTTTTCGTGACTGCGTTAGACAAATACAAAAACTTAAACCTCGGATAGTGTGTATTGTAATAGATTGTAACACAAATTTAAGTTGTAGTACAGCAAAAATGTAAAGCAGGACCAGGTCTACAATTACCTAAACTTAAGAAAAACCAAACTGGAACAAACATTTCAGTTTTAGGACAGCAAAAAGGAATAAAATAGGACCAGATCTACACTTACTTAAACTTAAGAAATATGTCTACATCTGTCTGTTGCAAACAGCCTCAATTCGTCACACAGTCAGATCATGTTCCGTTCCATCAGGGAAAACAAAAAAAATAAATGTTGCTTAAAGTAAATTTTGAGATTTTACACCACTTCGAATGGCGCAATCAATTCTCCAAACAACATCAACCAGTGGTTCATCATCTCGCATCGAAATAAAGGATCCAAGGCAGCCACTATGTTTTTATACAACAATAATCAGCCACTATGTCTTTATACAACAATAATCAGCCACTATGTCTTTATACAACAATAATCAGCCACTATGTTTTTATACAACAATAATCAGCCACTATGTTTTTATACAACAATAATCAGCCACTATGTTTTTATACAACAATAATCAGCCACTATGTATTTATACAACTATAATCAGCCACTGTGTTTTTATACAACAATAATCAGCCACTGTGTTTTTATACAACAATAATCAGCCACTATGTTTTTATACAACAATAATCAGCCACTATGTCTTTATACAACAATAATCAGCCACTGTGTTTTTATACAACAATAATCAGCCACTATGTTTTTATACAACAATAATCAGCCACTGTGTTTTTATACAACAATAATCAGCCACTATGTCTTTATACAACAATAATCAGCCATTGTGTCTTTATACAACAATAATCAGCCACTGTGTTTTTATACAATAATCAGCCACTATGTCTTTATACAACAATAATCAGCCCATGTCTTATACAACATAATCGCCTATGTTATACAACAATAATCAGCCACTATGTGTTTATATACAACAATAATCACCATGTCTTTACAACATCAGCACTGGTTTTACAAAATATCAGCCACTATGTTTATACAACAATAATCAGCCACATGTTTTATAACAACAATAATCAGCCACTGTGTGTTTATACAAAATAATCAGCCACTATGTTTTTATACAACAATAATCAGCCACTAGTGTTTTATACACAATAAACAGCACATTATAACATCAGCCACTTGTGTTTATACAACTATAATCAGCCACTATGTTTTATATACAACTATAATCAGCCACTGTGTGTTTATACAACAATAATCAGCCACATGTTTAAACTATCGTGTGTTTTTATACAACAATAATCAGCCACTATGTTTTATACACATACAACTATTATAAATACAGCCACTATGTCTTTATACAACTATAATCAGCCACTGTGTGTTTATACAACAATAATCAGCCACTATGTTTTTATACAACAATAATCAGCCACTGTGTGTTTATACAACAATAATCAGCCACTATGTTTTTATACAACAATAATCAGCCACTATGTGTTTATACAACAATAATCAGCCACTATGTTTTATACAACAATAATCAGCCACTGTGTGTTTATACAACAATAATCAGCCACTATGTTTTTATACAACTATAATCAGCCACTGTGTGTTTATACAAACATAATCAGCCACTATGTTTTTATACAACAATAATCAGCCACTATTGTTTATACAACAATAATCAGCCACTATGTTTTATACAACATAATCAGCCCATGTGTGTTTATACAACAATAATCAGCCACTATGTTTTTATTAATACCACAAACAATAATCAGCCACATGTGTTTTATACAACAATAATCAGCCACTATGTTTTATAATTACAACAATAAATAATCAGCCACTGTGTGTTTATACAACTATAATCAGCCACTATGTTTTTATATACAACAATAATCAGCCACTGTGTGTTTATACAACTAATAATCAGCCACTATGTTTTTATACAAACATAATCAGCCACTGTGTGTTTATACAACAATAATCAGCCACTATGTTTTATACAACATAATCAGCCACTATGTGTTTATACAACAATAATCAGCCACTATGTTTTTATACAACAATAATCAGCCACTGTGTGTTTATACAACAATAATCAGCCACTATGTTTTTATACAACAATAATCAGCCACTGTGTGTTTATACAACTATAATCAGCCACTATGTTTTATACAACATAATCAGCCACTGTGTGTTTATACAAAACTATAATCAGCCACTATGTTTTTATACAACTATAATCAGCCACTGTGTGTTTATACAACAATAATCAGCCACTATGTTTTTATACAACAATAATCAGCCACTGTGTGTTTATACAACAATAATCAGCCACTATGTTTTTATACAACAATAATCAGTCCACTGTGTGTTTATACAACTATAATCAGCCACTATGTCTTTATACAACATAATCAGCCACTGTGTGTTTATACAACAATAATCAGCCACTATGTTTTTATACAAACATAATCAGCCACTGTGTGTTTATACAACAATAATCAGCCACTAGTTTTTATACAACAATAATCAGCCACTGTGTGTTTATACAACAATAATCAGCCACTATGTTTTTATACAACAATAATCAGCCACTGTGTGTTTATACAACTATAATCAGCCACTATGTCTTTATACAACAATAATCAGCCACTGTGTGTTTATACAACAATAATCAGCCACTACGTTTTTATACAACAATAATCAGCCACTATGTCTTTATACAACAATAATCAGCCACTATGTCTTTATACAACAATAATCAGCCACTATGTTTTATATAACAATAATCAGCCACTATGTCTTTATACAACAATAATCAGCCACTATGTTTTTATACAACTATAATCAGCCACTATGTCTTTATACAACTATAATCAGCCACTATGTCTTTATACAACAATAATCAGCCACTATGTCTTTATACAACAATAATCAGCCACTATGTCTTTATACAACAATAATCAGCCACTATGTCTTTATACAACTATAATCAGCCACTATGTCTTTATACAACTATAATCAGCCACTATGTTTTTATACAACAATAATCAGCCACTGTGTTTTTATACAACTATAATCAGCCACTATGTCTTTATACAACTATAATCAGCCACTATGTCTTTATACAAAAATAATCAGCCACTGTGTCTTTATACAACAATAATCAGCCACTATGTCTTTATACAACAATAATCAGCCACTATGTTTTTATACAACAATAATCAGCCACTATGTCTTTATACAACTATAATCAGCCACTATGTCTTTATACAACAATAATCAGCCACTATGTCTTTATACAACAATAATCAGCCACTATGTCTTTATACAACTATAATCAGCCACTATGTTTTTATACAACAATAATCAGCCACTATGTCTTTATACAACAATAATCAGCCACTATGTTTTTATACAACTATAATCAGCCACTATGTCTTTATACAACAATAATCAGCCACTATGTCTTTATACAACTATAATCAGCCACTATGTCTTTATACAACTATAATCAGCCACTATGTCTTTATACAACAATAATCAGCCACTATGTCTTTATACAACAATAATCAGCCACTATGTCTTTATACAACTATAATCAGCCACTGTGTCTTTATACAACAATAATCAGCCACTATGTCTTTATACAACAATAATCAGCCACTATGTCTTTATACAACAATAATCAGCCACTATGTCTTTATACAACAATAATCAGCCACTATGTCTTTATACAACAATAATCAGCCACTATGTCTTTATACAACAATAATCAGCCACTATGTCTTTATACAACAATAATCAGCCACTATGTCTTTATACAACAATAATCAGCCACTATGTCTTTATACAACAATAATCAGCCACTATGTCTTTATACAACAATAATCAGCCACTATGTCTTTATACAACAATAATCAGCCACTATGTTTTTATACAACAATAATCAGCCATTGTGTCTTTATACAACAATAATCAGCCACTATGTCTTTATACAACAATAATCAGCCACTATGTCTTTATACAACAATAATCAGCCACTATGTCTTTATACAACAATAATCAGCCACTATGTCTTTATACAACAATAATCAGCCACTATGTCTTTATACAACAATAATCAGCCACTATGTTTTTATACAACAATAATCATTCTTTATGTTAGATACGGTTGGGCTAGTTTTCAGGAACGGACATCAAGAGCGAAGAAAATGACATTTTTTTCCTGAGCATCATACAAATTGCGCGCGCGCGCGTGTGTGTGTGTGTGTGTGTGTGTGTGTGTGTGTGTGTGTGTGTGTGTGCGTGCGTGCGTGCGTGCGTGCGTGCGTGCGTGCGTGCGTGCGTGTGTATGTGTGTGCGTGCGTGCATGCTGTGTGTGTGTGTGCGTGCGTGCGTGTGTGTGTGCGTGCGTGCGTGCATGCGTGCGTGCGTGTGTGTGTGTGTGTGTAAGAACAAAGTTTGCAACCATGATACGTAGTTTTACCAAGAGCGAAGAAAATGAAGGTTTCTTTTTTCTGAGCATTAAATAGGTTTATTGCAAATTTTAGTAAGTGTTTCCTTTATACAAATATTTGAGGCCATGATCTGTAGCTTTACCCTTCAATATGTATAAACAATTTCCAAATGTTCAGTTTCTGTCGGAAGTGGAAGATAATCAAAAATGAAATTTAAATAGTGGACGTTTGGTATCGTAATTCCCTGCCAGCATCAGCCTTGGAAGAAAACTGATCAAAATGAATTGCAATATACAAGTTTCATTTTTGCGGTAGGATGCATTTATAAACAAAAACGTTGGATACAGCGTCCTTAAGATCTGTCAAGCAGTGTTCACACAATAACGAACAATACGCGTTTTGCTTGGAGGAGTTTCAGTTTCAGTTTCAGTTTCAGTTTCAGTTTTTAAGATGACGTCTCCGCATTCGGAACGAATTCATATGCGCTGACGTCACAAATGACATGTGTATGGTGATCGTGGCACAAGCCTTAAGCTGAGGCCTATCTAGACTACGTTTTACCTGGTCTGTATTTTATACTGATATTTCATCAGCCTACCACTGAATAAGCTTGGTAACATGTAAATTGCATGTGTCCTGTAGAATAACTTCAAAAAAGAAAATATATATAAAGTAAATAAATAAATAATTAAAGATCTGAATTACAACACAACCAGCTATTCTGTATAAACGCATCTCACATGCAATGCCCAAATGCTCAGCTGTTTATCAACTACATCAGATTATCAGTAACTGCAAAGAAGAAATTTAAGTCACTACGACAAAATATGTATTAAATTAAGCATAGCTTTATCCTTCCTCACTTCGTCTACATTATGGAAGTGATCCGTATCCCAGGAAAAGTGAACACAATTCTGTACCGATTTTTATGGAAGACGAAGAATGTTGCTATTTTTGTTTAAAGCCCAGCAGACTGCATACAGCCATATCAGGGTTATAACCTTTTCAAAGCATGCACAATAATTCAACAAGAAAAGAATGCTAAGTACACATATCAATTCATCTGCGCACATAATCTACGGAGATGTCCCTGGTGTCGACCACTCTGTCCAATTTATCACACAGAAGATTTAAAAAAGATAAACAATACAAAATTAAACATAACTTAAGGACAATAAAACATATAAAAACGGGCCTAAACAGTTAAAATTGTTTCCGCATATCTCACTTCCCTAGAACCAAAAGTGCACTTAATATATGTACCCAATTATCAATCCTACGAGAAAATATGAAAGACTTTATCAAACACATACAGATGAATGGACCAGCAAGGCAGAAAAATGACAGAAAGCAAAGGAGTAACAAAGAAACAAAGAGAGTGACAGAAAAGAGGAAATTTCTAGCACAGAATTTCCAGAAGGTGGGGATACCATTTATACTGAAAGAGCCCCTGCTCGGCATCCCCACAGGCGGAAGAGAAAAAAAAAATGCTAAAAAACTTTTGAAAAGATCAAAAGATGATTTTTAACAATGATTACGACACTGGTAAAATAAGGATGGTTGATATAAGACTCGTGCAGCAGACACTGGTAAAATAAGGATGGTTGACATAAGACTCGTGCAGCAGACACGGTACAATAAGGATGTTGACATAAGACTCGTGCAGCAGACACTGGTAAAATAAGGATGGTTGACATAAGACTCGTGCAGCAGACACCGGTAAAATAAGGATGGTTGACATAAGACTCGTGCAGCAGACACATGGTACAAATAAGGACTGGTTGATCATAAGACTCGTGCAGCAGACACTGGTAAAATAAGGATGGTTGACATAAGACTCGTGCAGCAGACACTGGTAAAATAAGGATGGTTGACATAAGACTCGTGCAGCAGACACTGGTAAAATAAGGATGGTTGACATAAGACTCGTGCAGCAGACACTGGTAAAAATAAGGATGGTTGACATAAGACTCGTGCAGCAGACACTGGTAAAATAAGGATGGTTGATATAAGACTCGTGCAGCAGACACTGGTAAAAATAAGGATGGTTGAATAAGACTCGTGCAGCAGACACTGGTAAAATAAGGATGGTTGACATAAGACTCGTGCAGCAGACACTGGTAAAATAAGGATGGTTGATATAAGACTCGTGCAGCAGACACTGGTAAAAATAAGGATGGTTGATATAAGACTCGTGCAGCAGACACTGGTAAAAATAAGGATGGTTGATATAAGACTCGTGCAGCAGACACTGGTAAAAATAAGGATGGTTGAATAAGACTCGTGCAGCAGACACTGGTAAAATAAGGATGGTTGATATAAGACTCGTGCAGCAGACACTGGTAAAAATAAGGATGGTTGATATAAGACTCGTGCAGCAGACACTGGTAAAAATAAGGATGGTTGATATAAGACTCGTGCAGCAGACACTGGTAAAAATAAGGATGGTTGATATAAGACTCGTGCAGCAGACACTGGTAAAATAAGGATGGTTGACATAAGACTCGTGCAGCAGACACTGGTAAAATAAGGATGGTTGATATAAGACTCGTGCAGCAGACACTGGTAAAAATAAGGATGGTTGATATAAGACTCGTGCAGCAGACACTGGTAAAAATAAGGATGGTTGAATAAGACTCGTGCAGCAGACACTGGTAAAAATAAGGATGGTTGACATAAGACTCGTGCAGCAGACACTGGTAAAATAAGGATGGTTGATATAAGACTCGTGCAGCAGACACTGGTAAAAATAAGGATGGTTGATATAAGACTCGTGCAGCAGACACTGGTAAAAATAAGGATGGTTGATATAAGACTCGTGCAGCAGACACTGGTAAAATAAGGAGGTTGAATAAGACTCGTGCAGCAGACACTGGTAAAATAAGGATGGTTGACATAAGACTCGTGCAGCAGACACTGGTAAAAATAAGGATGGTTGACATAAGACTCGTGCAGCAGACACTGGTAAAAATAAGGATGGTTGATATAAGACTCGTGCAGCAGACACTGGTAAAATAAGGAGGTTGATATAAGACTCGTGCAGCAGACACTGGTAAAATAAGGATGGTTGACATAAGACTCGTGCAGCAGACACTGGTAAAATAAGGATGGTTGATATAAGACTCGTGCAGCAGACACTGGTAAAATAAGGATGGTTGATATAAGACTCGTGCAGCAGACACTGGTAAAAATAAGGATGGTTGATATAAGACTCGTGCAGCAGACACTGTAAATAAGGATGGTTGAATAAGACTCGTACAGAAGACACTGGTAAAAATAAGGATGGTTGACATAAGACTCGTAGCAGCAGACACTGGTTAAAATAAGATGGTTGACATAAACTCGTACAGCAGACACTGTAAAAATAAGGATGGTTGATATAAGACTCGTGCAGAAGACACTGGTAAAAATAAGGATGGTTGCAGTAAGATCGTGCAGCACCTTTCTATGTGAATGGTTAAGGAAATAACTGACGTCATCCTTAAACGAAATTTGCGCCTGTCTTGTTTTGTCATATCAGATACGCGTTTTAATTCTACTTTTGTGGGTTTTTCTGGTTCGTATTTCCTTCAAAGCTAGCAGTCAGTTTGATTCAAACGTCATTTTTCTCAACGTTTAAGGTCATACTGACCTTATACTTATTTTCATATTAACATCAAATATATGACTTGACAAGGCAGATAAAGAAAACAAGGAAAAACAAAATCCAAAACAAGTGTGACTGCCCGCGTTCAAGCAAACAGGAACCAGAAAAAACACGAAAGAAGAATACGGACGCGTATTAAATACAACAAGACAAGCCAGGCGCAAATTTTCGGCCAATGGCCTTTGTCAAGCGTAAGATTACAAACAAACAAACGCCAGATACAAAAATCATGAGAAAAAGACTGAAACTACCGTGCTGCTGTGTCCAATGTGAGAAAAGGAATAAACTGACTAAGATGACATGATAATGTGTTTTTGAGTAAATATGATGTCAGGCCGGAAATGAGAACTATGACGCACAAGCGAAGAGCAGTGTCTGGAATGTAAAGGATACCAGAATTAAATAATGCATAAGAGAAAATATAGGCATATGTTCGACAGAATGGGAAACATTATTTAATCACGGGGTATGGCTGATGTAAGTGGATCGTGCCTAGTGCAACGAATCAGGTCCGACCTTGAAAAGGAAGAAAAACATCCTAAACCAACAGCCAAAGGGCTGAAGGGAAAACCAGAGTCCCCGAAGAAAAAAACCCTAAGTCAAAACCAAGAAAAAGATTACTCAACAACACAATCTCTCATCTCACAGCTTTTCAGATCTGAGCCGGAAAGTAAGCAAAAAACAAACCACAAAACACCATGGACTCCTTGTTAGGCTACAATTTCCACTTACAATGCTAATATCCCTCATTCGATTAAAAAAAATATTCTAAAACATTTTCTAGCTTCCCTGGGGTATGACATGCATTCAAACATAAAACTTTATCAGCGATATTCAAAAGTTTTAGGCTGAACTTGAGATGAAACTGTGATAACGTCCATCAAACCAAGAACTGCCGAAAAATCCCTTGTGTTACATATATGTAAAAAAGATGAGAAAATGTCACAAACAAAAATATTATTTAATCTAGCTTGTACTTTTGTTTGTCCTTCACGTTCTTTCTTTTTATGTTCAGAAACAAACGATGTCTGAGGGTGAAAAGTCTATAGAAATAAAAAATAGAAAATATTTTTAAAAAGCAACATTTATTTTCCACATAGCAATGAAAACAAACCACAATAAAATACATGAATATGGTGATACATAAAATGTTTTCTTTTGTAAATCAAACTCAAACCTCAACACACACACACACACACACACACACACACACACACACACACACACACACACACAACTCTCTCACTCTCTCTCTCTACACACACACACACACACCTCTCTCCTCTCTCGTCCACACACACACACACACACACACACACTACCCCCCACCTCCTCACAACACCACTCTCTCTCTCTCTCTGTACACACACACACACACACACTCTCTCTCTCTCTCTCTCTCTCTCTCTCTCTCTCTCTCTCGATATGAAACAATCTCCCGATTTTCTAAAGAACGAAAGACAAAAAATAAATCGAACGCAAGAAGACAAGCAACCTTGGTTAACAGCTGATGAGCTGCAAAAAAAACGACGCTATAAAGGTTTCTCTCTATGACTCCGACAGCAACAATCAGAGAGATGGGTGGGGGGTGGATGGGAGGGACAGAGTAGATAAAAAAGAGAGAGAGAGAGAGCTGCGAGAGAAGTTAGTCAAGTTATATTATCACACACACAAAAATGAACGAACACGACAAGAGGAAACCCTGTAAATGCACTGACGAAAGCAAGGAATTTAGAGTTTGTTCCAGAGGGATTCATCGCGTTCAAACATGTCCATATGCGCTCCACCTAAATCTGCCAGTCATCACCTAGCAGAATTCCAGCCCTCTCAAAACGCTATGCACTAGTAAGGCCCTGAAACGGATAGGGTAGGAGGAGATGGGACTTTGAAACACTCGGCTGACGCTAGCAGAATGACTGGAGTATTTAAGGCGGGCTGCCAACAAGCCAGTTTTTACGTTTGCAGATTAACCACCACCACCATCACCACTTCTACCACCACCACCACCATCACAACAACAACAACAACACAAACAATACATAGAGTCAACCTTACAACATCCTTTCTTTTTAGAGCAAAATTACAGAAGTAATACCTTTTTTTCACTCAAAATCGACAACAAAGATATACACACAGACAATTATATTTGTGAGAAATGCAGCACGTGCAAATAACACCATCCGTACCGAATGGTTCTACAACAAATACATACAAACAAATACAAATTATTCCACGCTTCGTGGAGTAAGCATCGCCTCTGTAACACGCAATGTTTTTGTTTGCAATCTGAGGAGAATGAATGGATTCTTGCATACTTGTGTTACGTTAATAATCAAGTCTCAAGGAGCGAGAAATGTTTACATGCTGCTACCCAAAACCCGGTCGTGAACAAGCTAACATCCTCCATAACAATTCGACTACATTTCGTACTGTGCGTGTGATCAAATGGTGCACAGCTTTTTGCGCAGACAGCCGTCGGCTATTTACGAATCCATGCTGGCACATTTAAGGACACACACGTACACGCGCACGGGCATACACTGTGTTTCAATGTTTAATAGATCCTTTAACCTTGGTCGGAGCATGTAAAATCCAAGGGGATCAACATATAACATGAAGCTGAAAGTGCGTCTGAAATTGTCTTACGATAGGATATTCAAATACACACACATACACACACGCACGCACGCACAAGTACACATAGAAAACACACACACACACACACACACACACACACACACACACACACACACACACACACACACACACACACACACACACAGACACGAGCGAGCGAGCGAGAGACAAACAGACACAAACACAGAGGCAAACACAGAGACAGAGACAGACAGGCAGACAGACAGACAGACAAAGACAGAGAAATACACAGACAGAAAACCAGACCGAGACAGAGAAATAGACAGGCAGACAGACAGACAGACAGAAAGACACACATAGCACACACGGTATTTACAGAGACAAAGGGAAACTCTAAACACAGACACAAAAACAGGCGAAACAAAGGACCCTCACCCTCCTTCCAAAAAAGGAAAAAACAGCACAAAGTTTCCAAACTTCCCAGACTGCAGAACACAAGATAGGATGGGCTGACCAGTTCACCCCCCGGGGTGAACAATGTGGAAACAGACAACGGAGTGGAGGGAGTGGGGAGACAGACAAGGGAGTGGGGGAGAGCTGGGGGGGGGGTTAGTAAAGCAGAAATCAAGGACACGACACAAACAACAACAACAGCAATCACATGAACAACGGCAGCTGCAATATGACAGACATTATCAGATGCAATAAAGCAAAAAAAGATGGATGCAAGCAAGAAAAGATACGAGTCGTCAAATCGTTCATACAATCTCCATTTCTCTATGAAAAAAAAAATCCCAAAAAAAATCCTGATTTTGTAGTTCTAAAATTCACGTGTACTTTTCAAGGTCGCTGTGACTTTGAAGAAGCGTCTGATAAAAAAAAAATTTTTAAATCTTGACGCAAGGCGAGAAAATGAAAGATTGTCACCAACAGTGAAAACAGATTGTTAATTATTGTCCAGTAAATCTTGAGAAAGCGCTGTTTGTACATCTGCCTCAACAAGTGCTAATTTCAGGCACTTTTGGGGGTACACCGTCACTTTGACCTTGGTGTCATGATTTTCAAATTAAAGCATTCGTGACTCCTCAGCAGTCCACTCCTGTCACCAACTCTTGCTAAAGACCCATCAATATACAGCTGAGAAACTCTTGCTAACGTTTTGTTTGTTTGTTTGTTTCTTTCTTGCTTCTTTCTTTCTTTGCTCGTTTGTTTGTCACACAGACAGCAGACAAGCACACACAAACACAAACAGAAGAGAGAGAGAGAGAGAGAGAGGGAAACACAGAATGTTTCCTCACCTCGAAGAACTACAACGAATGTCCCTCGTTCTCCCTTCTGCGCTGTTTACTCCAATCTGAAAAGAAATTAAGACAAACTTAAAACAGGCAAACGCAAGAAAACAAACACCTCACTCACGTCTGACCCCCCCCCCCCCCCCCAACCTTTATTTTTTTTAAGCGTAGTTAATGAACACGCAATCTTGGCGACACACAACAGGGCAGAGACGTTTTTTTCAAACAGCCAATTTGTAGACAGACGGCCCGGACACGGCAAAAACGGAATAACAGAAGGCACAGAATCAGCGGAGGAAGAACAAGAAAAGCCTGAAGAAATGCGACGATCGACAGACAGGAACGCAGAAGAAAGAAAAAAAGAAAAAAAGAAAAAAAAAAGAAACCACTCACACATCACGGCCTCGCTTCGTGTCCGTTAGATTTCAACCCCCCACGTCTTTAACCTTTAGACCCTGCACCCTGTCCACCAGCATTCTGCATTGCCAATCACGCTAGCAAAGCAAAACAACTTAACCCTTTGACTCCCTCACCCTACCCACCAGCTTCCTGTACTTAACCCTTTGACTCCCTCACCCTATCCACCAGCTTCCTGCAGGAAGCTGGTGGATAGGGTGAGGGAGTCAAAGGGTTAAGTTTTTGCAGTTGGTGGATAGGGTGCGGGAGTCAAAGGGTTAAGTTTTGAAATTGGTGGATAGGGTGCGGGAGTCAAAGGGTTAAAAGAAAGACACAGAGAGAACCAGAGGGAGAAGGACACGAACAAACGCAAAACAAATCAAAAGAGAAACAAAGTGGACGCGAACTTCCTAATCTTTAACAGACGTGAGCGGTCTTTTAACACAACGCGGAACACATCAAAATGGAAGTACATATGATATTACCACAACACTGAAAGCAAGTTATTCTGCGCCGAAAGGAACTTGGTTATAATATATTACAACATATCAACAACAGATGCTACATTTCCAAAAATCTTCTTCCAAATGATCAGAAGAAATTGGGACCAGATGTTTCACAGAAAAAAATAATGGTATTTCAGAAAATTCATAGAATATAAGAAGCTAAACTGAAACGGCTTTAGCTACGTATCGCAAGTAGAATTATTGGACCAGGTTCAGGTTCATATTGCTTATATCCTAATGTCATACTGAAAGAAATGGATTTGTGAACGTTTGCTGACGACTACTGTTTGGAAAAAAGAGTATTGATTATATATTTTGAAATAAAATAAGATTCATGGGAAAAATCGAAGAATTCTTGAAATTAAAACGTTATCACCTGTACAATTATAAGCCTGACCGAAAACATGGCATTATTTCGTGTCGACGGAAGTATGCTCACAGATTCTTAGAAACGTACACTTGTAAATACAGATATAAACAAGGCTAATAATCTCTTTTAAAAGATATCTCGCTAGAAGATAACATATAGAAGAAGACGCTGCAAAACTCACATGGCATTGACACATGTCTGACACGAAATGGCTGCCATATTTATTATTGATAACAAGCGAAACTTGATACTGTTTGCTTATTCTATAAACATATACTTACCGTTAATGGACATAATGATCCATGTATGCTGACATGGTGTTGGTTGGTTGGTTGGTTGGTTGGTTGGTTTGGTTGGTTGGTGTTGGTTGGCTGTTTTTTGTTTGCTTGATTTTTTTTTCTTCATGGTATATGTTTTATTGTTAATTCTGCTTTGCACTGATGTACATATATACCTGTATTTTAAGCAGACGGATATTTTTACATACACTGGCCTGTCTTCCTCACAATATAATTGCATTTACAACTTTAGAAAGAATTTTAAAAACGTTGAAAGAAGACAACAGTTTACAAAAAAAGGAAACAAAGAAATTAAAATAAACAGCGATATAACAAGATGAAAGGAAAAAAAAACGAACGAAAACAACAACAACAACAACAACAGTGACTGCAACTGCTTCTTTCTGTTTTCTCGTGTGGTTTCGTACCCTGTTGAGGACCAACTGGACGAAAGTGTCTGGTATTACGTTCGTTTCTAAGTTTGTGTGGACAGCGTTCAACTCTTAGGGTGATTATAACACATTTCCATTTCATACCGAATAAAAGTTTGTCATACTGGCAGATGTGATGCGTCTAGTGTATCGGCTTCGGCCTGCACCGCTGGCTAGCACTGCTGTGCGAAAAGAAGAGCAATGCGTAAGTCTCTTCCTGTCAGTACATAGCCTCTCCATCAGCAAGCCCTACGCTGTGCCTCCTCGTGGCGACAGGCGGTAACTGAGCACCTTACGGACTCAGGCTGAATCTCGTAGGACTCGGAGGAGGTCTGGCCCCCCGACGTGAGGCATGCAGGCCCACCGGCGTGTGGACACGCCCTGGTGCCCACGAACCAGATCCCCAAGCTATGGGTAAATAGCTCCACTGCCTTGTGAATATCTCGGGAGAGAGTAAGGCTAAGGGAGTTAACCCTAAAAAAAAAAAAACGATGGAAGGCAAGGGGAAACCACCATCGTAGTTTTCCCCAGGAAAACCATGGACAAAGTCCATGGTCGCCAACGCCATGCGGCAGGGCACCTGATGATGATGCCCGAATAAAAAGGAAGACAAAAAGACAGGAGAGAATAAAGGAAAAGGATCAAGGAAGCAGAACACTAGGAAGACAAAAAGACAGGAGAGAATAAAGGAAAAGGATCAAGGAAGCAGAACACTAGGAAGACAAAAAGACAGGAGAGAATAAAGGAAAAGGATCAAGGAAGCAGAACACTAGGAAGACAAAAAGACAGGAGAGAATACAGGAAAAGGATCAAGGAAGCAGAACACTAGGAAGACATTCTCTCTAACACCTCTTGCCAATTTAGAAAAAAAAAGGCTCAGCCAAAGCAAAGACGTCATAAACTCATGTAAACTTAATCCTCTGACTCCCGCACCCTATATACCACGAACTACAAAAACTTAATCTTTTGACTCCTTCACCCTACCTACCAGCTTTCTGCAGGAAGCGGCAGGATAGGATGAGGGAATCACTGGGTTAAGTTTTTGCTTTGCTTGCTAGCATGGATGACAGTGCAGGATGCTCGTGGACTGGGTGCGGGAGTCAAAGGGTTACGTTTTTGCTATGCTAGCATGGTTAACAATGCAGGATGCTGGTGGACAGGGTGCAGGAATCAAAGGGTTAAGTTGCTGCTATGCTAGCACTGTTGACAATGCAGGATGCTGATGGACAGGGTGCGGGAATCAAAGGGTTAAGTTTTTGCTATGCTAGCCTTGTTGACAATGCAGGATGCTGGTGGACAGGGTGAGGGTGCAGGAATCAAAGGGTTAAGTTTTTGCTATGCTAGCATTGTTGACAATGCAGGATGCTGGTGGACAGGGTGCGGGAGTCAAAAGATTAAGATTTTGCTATGCTAACATTGTTGACAATGCAGGATGCTGGTGGACAGGGTGCAGGAATCAAAGGGTTAAGTTTTTGCTATGCTAGCACTGTTGACAATGCAGGATGCTGGTGGACAGGGTGCGGGAGTCAAAAGATTAAGATTTTGCTATGCTAACATTGTTGACAATGCAGGATGCTGGTGGACAGGGTGCAGGAATCAAAGGGTTAAGTTTTTGCTATGCTAGCACTGTTGACAATGCAGGATGCTGGTGGACAGGGTGCGGGAGTCAAAAGGTTAAGATTTTGCTATGCTAACATTGTTGACAATGCAGGATGCTGGTGGACAGGGTGCAGGAATCAAAGGGTTAAGTTTTTGCTATGCTAACATTGTTGACAATGCAGGATGCTGGTGGACAGGGTGCGGGAGTCAAAAGGTTAA
>CM060306.1:16525548-16538048 GCA_030674185.1 Monoplex corrugatus | reverse complement strand
GTGTGTATGCGCGCGCGCGCGCGTGTGTGTGTGTGTGTGTGTGTGTGTGTGTGTGTGTGTGTGTGTGTGTGTGCGCGCACACACACGAAGTGCTCAAGCAAAGATTTCTCAAATGTTTACAGAGAAGGGCATTTTCTAAAATCTGCGATCGTACTGCAAACTGTATGAGAACGATTCCTGTTGGCAATCAGTCAGAACAACGTACAAGATCCGAGTTTCAGCAAAAACGATTTAAAAAATTAATTATTAATGGGTGGCTCTTAAACACGTCTTCAAACACTTGACCAGAGGCTGAACACGTTATGAATGAGTTGGAAGAAAGTCACAAAAAGTCAATGTTACACACACACACACACACACACACACACACACACACACATACACACACACACACACACACACACACACACACACACACACAACACACACACACACACACACACACACACACACAAATATCCTATCTTACAAAAAAGTGAATTATTTGAAAAGAGAACATCTGAAGGGTTTTAATTATTTTCTACAACTTAGGCTCAAACAGCGTGATCTGACACCGACAGACGTACCATAATTAAGACAATCCACCAAAACTTCAGAAAACGCTTGCCAATCCAACAATACAGAGAGGAGAGAGGGGGAACAGAGAGAGAGAGACAGACAGACAGAGAGACAGACAGAGCTAGAGGAGCGGAGGGAGAAAGAGAGAGAGAGAGGAGGAGAGAGAGAGGAGGAGGAGAGAGAGACAGAGACAGAGAGAGACAGAGACAGAGAGAGACAGAGAGACAGACAGAGGAGCGGAGGGAGAAAGAGAGAGAGGGGGGAGAGAGAGAGGGGGGAGAGAGAGAGAGTGGAGAGAGAAAGACAAGAGAGAAAGACAAAGAGAGAGAGAGCCAGCGAGAGAGAGAAACAGAAAGAGAGAGGAGAGAGAGAGACAGACAGACAAACAGAGGAGCGGAGAGAGAAAGAGAGAGAGGGGGGAGAGAGAGAGTGGAGAGAGAAAGACAAGAGAGAGAGAAGACAGAGAGGGAGAGAGAGCCAGCGAGAGATAGAAACAGAAAGAGAGAAGAGAAGAGAGAGAGAGCGAGTGAAGAGAGAGAGAGCGAGTGAGAGAGAGAGTGAAGCAAGGAAGGAATAAAAGAGAGACGTTAGAATCAATAGGAATCAATGCCCTGCCTTGTCTTACAGGGCAAATTGAAAGACAACAAAGACAGCTGACGTTCCGCAACAATCGCTGCAAACAGAAATGTGAACGTTTTCACCGCTTGCGAAACAGGGCATGAGTTGGTCGATGTCCAATCAATCTATCCTTTATGTTTGGAATACAACAAATAACATCAAGATGTAAACATTATAAATCTATCTGAAGCAGCATACGAGTGCAAGAATAGACCTGTCAACACCGATTGTACACAAAACTTACATGGTGAAAGATGCCTGTCAACAATCCGCATTGTTAACACACAAATGGACACTCTCAGACATCAGAAATGAGAGGAATAGAGAGAGAGGGGGGGGGGATTAGAGGGTACAGAAAGCGACTGTGAAGAGAGAGACAAGAGGACTTCCTTACTTACTTACTTACCTTACTTACTTACTTACTTACTTTCCCTTACTTTACTTCACCTTTCACCTTCTTTACTTTAACTTTTACTTTGCTTTTTACTTAATTTTCTTTTACCTTTTTACTTCCCTTCCCTTCCCTTCCCCTTCCCATTCCCTTCCCTTCCCTTCCCTTCCCCTTCCTTCCCTCTTTCACTTCACGTTACGTAGTGTTCAGTATGCCACAACCTTGTACAGCAGCAAGGAAGATCCACCGTTCTTACCTGTCCTGGCCCTGTTCCTATATGGCACTACAGGTGTGCTTCAAGGGCCTTGAGTTCTCCACCTGTACGCTGACAGGTGTTCTGGGGTCGTCATCTGTTACGTCTGACTTCTGACGTCCATGAAGGGCAGCGTGGGTATGGCGATCCAGCTCTCTTTGAACGACGTGCCAAATCCATTTCCATCGTCTCTTCGTGCTAACAGTGTCCCTGGATGGGTACTGTTGATTGGGAGATGGTGCTGGGCCACAAGACTACCATAGTTTTTGTGGGACGTCCCTTGAGAGGAAGGTTGACAGTTCGGCAAGGTCGCTCCCCCCCCCCCCCCGCCTCCCCGCCCCACCCCCAAAACAAAAGCCCCTACTCCATCCCACTTCTTTCCTAGCTAACTCATCACATCTGCTTGTTGTTCATACTCCGCCAGTTTAGGACACGCGTAAAGTTGTGAGCAAAAATCGCCAAGAGAATGCACTTCCATTTTCTCTTCTTCTTAACCCTCCGACTCCACGCACCCTGTTCACCAGCATGCTGCATAGTCAAAGCAAAACTTAATCCTTTGACCCACCCTAGTCCAGGAATCAAAGGTTAAGACGCAAGACTTTGCGCTGTGTGCAATTGATCAACAGTCCATAGCAAAAAGCTGCGTGGCAAAAAAATTAAAATAAAAAAAACAAAAAATTTTAAAAAAACATTAATCGATCCACGGTTCATGTGGTTTTTTGTCTGTCTTTCTCACTGAAAACCAAACACCGTCTTCGCCTGGGGTAAGGTCGACGGCTGTACAAGTACTTACGTTTCAACACTGAACTCGAGGAATTGTGCACATGTTTCTCATTATCAAAGTTTACTGCACGTATCTGCCCCATTAAAACAACACATGGAGAGAGGTGTCTCTTCTTTGTCTTAACGTACTGTCTTTCAGGCTTGTAAGCGTACAATAATATAACGTTACGTCCGCTCCATTTGCAATGATTTCTGTTCAAACATAGCTGGTCGTTTATGCAGGGTGGGTCATTCAACCTCCCAATGTGTAAATCCAAATCCAAAACCAACTACAAAAGAGTATGTTTTGTAAAGAGCTCTAAGCTCGTGGGTTACCAAAAACACAACACACACACACACACACTATATATATATATATATATATATATATATATATATATATACATATATATAATATATATATATCACACACATATATATATATCACACACACACACACACACACATATATATATATATATATATATATATATATATATCACACAAAATATATGCATGTAAGTGTGTGTGGTCATTATGCTAAAATTGTGTATATGTAAGTATGTATGTATGTATGTATGTATGTATGTATGTATGTATGTATGTATGTATTATATATACATTATTATATACACATGTGTGTGTGTGTGTGTGTGTGTGTGTGTGTGTGTGTGTGTGTGTGTGTGTGTGTGTGTGTGTGTGTGTGTGTGTGTGTGTGTGTGTGTGTTAGGTGTGGTAACAACCACACACAACATATGTACATATATACATATATAATATATATATATATATCGTCAATGTTAGCATAATGATGACGAGTCAGTGCATGCTCAAGCTCATATGCACATGTGCAAACACCATGACCCCACCAAGGTCACAAACACACAGGAGTGTGGGACAGAGCTGGGGGTGATGTTCCATAAGTATGATGCCAACAACTGTAACCCACATGTGCATTAGGTGTCAGCAACATGATTAGCAATAATGATAATTATTAATGCACTCTGACTCCAGCTGTGCTCACAGCACACCTACTGTGTCCAACACCACACACACACACACCAGATGGTCGTTCTTTTTCGTGCCATTTTATGCACCTGCACACACATACACAAGAACACATGCATGAATGCACACAAACGCATACACACATATGCGTGACTATGCGCGCGCATACGCGCATATACACACACACACACATACACCGCACACTAAACACGCGTGCTCGCATACACACACACGCGCACGCGCACAACACAAATATACTCGCCACACATACTTACAGATGAGAGAGACGAGAGAGAGACACTAAATATGACGATCTGGTAAACAAACAAAAAAAGGAAAGAACAAACACCACACACACAAGACACACACAGATACACACACACACACATATTCACACACCACACACACACACATTCACACACCACACACACACACACGTGCGCGCACACACACAAACACATGCTGCACGAGCGAGCGCGTACACACAGAGTATGTCTCGGAATTAAACACGCTACGGTCAAACACACACACACACACAACACCACACAACACCACCCACACACACACACACACACACACACACCACACAGACACACACACACACAAACACACAAAACACAACATAACACACACACATACGCACACACACACAAACAAAACACACAACACACACATACACACACACACACAAACACACAAACACACACATACACACACACACATACATACACACACACACACACACACACACACACACACACACACACACACACACACACACACACACTACTTTAGCATAACAACAGCTAATGTAATGCACAGCTGCTGCAGATCCAGTCTGAAAACGACTGCAAGACGTGTGTGTGTGCATGCGTGTGTGTGTGTGTGTGTGTGTGTGTGTGTGTGTGTGTGTGTGTGTGTGGGGTGCGTGTGTGTGTTGTGTGTGTCGTGTGTGGTGGGTGCGTGCGCGTGTGTGCTGTGCGTGGTCGTGTGGTCTGTCTGTTGCGTGTGTGTGATGTTGTGTGTGGTGTCCTGTGCTGTTGTGTGTGTGTGTCGTGTGTCTGTGTGTGCGTTGTTCGTTGTGTCTGTCTGTCTGCGTGTGTTGTGTGTGTCTGTTGTGTGTTTTGTGTGTGTCTGTCTGCGTGCGTGCGTGCGTGCGTGTGTGTGTGTGTGTGTTGTGTGTGTGTGTTTGTGTCTGTGTATATGTGTGTGTGTGTTGTATGTGTGTGTATTGTGCGCGAACGTGTGTGTGTGAGTGTGTGTGTGTGTATAAGCGCGGCACATATGAAACCCGATGTGTGCATTTCTTGTATTGCCCATAAAACTGTCTACAACAAACGGAGACCTGTGTGTCAAAGCCCTCTCTGTTTCCGGCCCATTGACAACACTGACGGGCAATGAACGAAGCTGTACGAAAATGAATGACTGCCTCATAATGTTATTTGCAGTCAGTAATGTATAATAAGCCTACAGGCACTCAACGACATCATCAAGTATGACAGTAGACCGACCGCTAAATCTGTAGAGAGAATACTCAAACAAGGAGATTTATATACGAGACACCTGTGTATACAATGTGTTTCTACACAAATGATAACCATGGACTCTTCCGGCGATTCAACGAATGAGTAAGCACACTGGCCTTTAACACCTTGTGTGGATCTTCATGAGGATGGAAAAACAATTCGGGCGGGTGAGGGTGGGGTGGGGTGGGGTGGGGAATGTCCTTCTGCAAGCATTGCATTGGAAACGCTCTGCGGCCTTGGAATCAGCTTCCGTCGGTTCCTCTGGAGCTTAACAGCGAAGTCAAAATGTCTCGACTGATTGATACTGTTATTGTTATTTTGTTAAAGCCCAGCCCACTGCATAGAGCCATATCAGAGCTATAACCGTTTCAAAACATGTACAATACTTCAACGCCAAATAAAAAAGGAAAAAGAAAATTAAGTACACCTATCAATGTATTTGGGCACATAATCTAAGGAGACGCCCCTGGCCTTCACCGCTCCGTCCAATTTATCACACAAGGGATTTCAAAATCACACCTGACTACAAATCCAAACATAACTCAGGACACCAAAACATATATAAAAACAGGCCTAGATTACCTAATATTGCCTCCGCATATTTCATTTCCCTAGAGCCAAAAATGAATGTACCCAATTATCAATTCTAGGAGAAAAGAAACAGAGTGACAGAAAAAAAATGTTAGCACAGAATTTCCAGACGGTGGGGATACTATTCATACTGCAAGACCCCCCGGCATCCCCAAGTGAAAGGACTTGACTGATAAATCTGACCCAGGGGTGAAAAAGAATCAAACAAGGACCACAAAGAATTATAGATGAATGGCTGCTGTTCATGTTGTTCAAGTGTGATTGTGCCCTGCATGCACTGATTCGCCATAGGTACTTTGTTGCGGATGATGCCGCAGCTGGTAAGTTTGGCCTTCACAGTATCCTTGTATAGTTTTAGTGCTCCTCCCTGGTCATGGTGTCCTTGCTTCAACTCTCCATACAGAACCATCTCTCGGGATGCGATTGTCTTCTTTTTTTTTATTATTATTGTTTAAAGCTCAGCTGACTGCGCAGAGCCATATCAGGGCTATAACCGCTTCAAAACACACAAAACTTCAACAGGTAAAAAAAGAAGAAAAGAAAATTAAGTATACATATCAATGCATTCGCGCACATAATCTAAGGACATGCCCTCGGCGTAGGACCATTCCGTCCGATTTATCGCACAGGGGAGATTTAAAAAACACGCCTGAATACAAATATAAGCATACATAAGGACACCAAAACATATATAAAAACAGACATAAACCACCTAAAATTGCTTCCGCATATTTCATCTCCTTAGAGCCAAAAATGCACTTAATACATGTACCCAATTATCAATCCGAAGAAAAAAATACGTAAGACTTTATCGAAATAAAAAACATGTGAATGGACCATTAATTAAGGAAGAAAATAAGTACAAATGACAGAAAGCAAGGCAACAAGGCAGAAACAAAGAGAGTGACAGAAAAGAGGAAATTTCTAGCACAGAATTTCCAGAAGGTGGGGATACTATTTTATACTGAAAGAGCTCCCGGCAACCCCACAGGGGTGGTTGTCTTCTACAGAGACATGTCCTGACCAAAGAGGTTGGAATTTGAACGACAGAACTACGGTGGTTCAACACTTTGACTCCCGCACCCTGTCCACTATCATCCTACATTGTCAACTATGTCAGCACAGCAAAAACCCAACACTTTGACTCCCTCACCCTGTCCACTATCATCCTACATTGTCAACTATGTCAGCACAGCAAAAACCCAACACTTTGACTCCCTCACCCTGTCCACCAACTTCCAGCAGGAAGCTGGTCGATAGGCGGCAGAGTCAACGAGTTGTTTTTTTGTTTGTTTTTTATTTGTTTTTCTTTTTTTTTTTTTTTTTTTGCGGTTGGTGGTATAGAGTACGGTAGTCAAAGGTTAATTGCACAGTGTTACGTTCCCTTGTAGTTTGTCTTGAAAATGCTATTTGCTTCTCTTTTCCGTTGACCTGTCTGTGTCTTCATCTACCTAGCTGTCTGCATTTTTTTTTTCCTTAATCAAGTTACAATGCCAATGTAATATCTATTCTTGACCATTTTGACTCCTCTATATCCAGTTTTTGTTTGGATCATGTTAATTTATATATAAATGGCTTTCCTTGCTCTTCATGACCTATTAACAGAATGACGACCGCGGTGATATCTTGACCTATAGATACACTCACGCAAACACACACAGTTATGCCGTGTACACACACACACACACACACACACACACACACACACACACACACACACACACACACACACCACACACACACACACAGATAGATAGAGAGAGAGAGAGAGAGAGAGAGAGAGAGAGAGAGAGAGAGAAAGACAGAGAGGAAAAAAAAGAGAGAAAGCGTCCCAGAGAGAGACAGAAAGAGAGAGAAACCATAGGAGACATGAGACAGAACGTGTACACACACGCACGCGCGCGCGCGCGCGCGCACACACACACGCACGCACGCACGCACGCACGCACGCACGCACGCACGCACGCACGCACGCACGCGATTCCTCACCTTGAAATGGTCAGAATGGATCACCTCGTTACTCGACTTCCGCGTTCTCTATTCCAGAAAATCTGAAAAAGATGGACACAGGCATAAAGCAAACACACAAACAAAACTCACTTTAAGACAATAAGACATCCATCCCCTCGCCCTGTTAACAAGAATCACAAATAATGAACATGTGATCTTGACAACACGTGGGCAGGGCTAAAGTCAAATGTGTTTTTCAAACAGCAAATCAGCAAAGAGCGGACCCCATTAACCCTTTGACTCCCGCACTCTGTCCACTAGCATCCCGCATTATCAACCATGCTAGCAAAGCAAAAACTTAACCCTTTGACTCCCGCATTATCAACCATGCTAGCAAAGCAAAAACTTAACCCTTTGACTCCCGCATTATCAACCATACTAGCAAAGCAAAAACTTAACCCTTTGACTCCCGCATTATCAACCACGCTAGCAAAGCAAAAACTTAACCCTTTGACTCCCGCATTATCAACCATGCTAGCAAAGCAAAAACTTAACCCTTTGACTACCGCATTATCAATCATGCCAGCAAAGCAAAAACTTAACCCTTTGACTCCCGCATTATCAACTATCCTAGCAAAGCAAAAACTTAACCCTTTGATTTCCTCACCCTATATCCATCAGCTTCCTGGAGGAAGCTGGTGGATAGGGTGGGGGAATCAAAGGGTTAAGTTTATGCTGTTGGTGGACAGAGTGCAGGAGTCAAAGAGTTAAAAGAAAAGACGGAAGACACAGTCTCAACAACGAAAAAAAAAAACAGGTCGGAGTAGAAATGAAGGCATGAAAATCAGAAATGTTCATGTACGACCATGGGCCTGTATCACTAGGGGCTTCACGCGCACACATAACATAAATCATTTTGGAACCAGAAGAACACATGGGCATTCCATTTGGTCCCTTTTTATCCACTGGGAAGTTTTTAGTCCTCTTTTTATTATCCGTTGTTTGGTGTTGTTTGTGGTCTGTTTGTGACCGTGCATTCGCGCTTGACAAAGGCCGGTTGGCCGAAAATTTGCGCTTGTCTTGTCTTGTTGTGTTGAATACGCGCTTGCTTTGGTTTTCTTGTTCTTCTGGTTCCTGTTTGCTTGGGCGCGGGCAGTCGCACTTGTTTTGGATCTCTATAAATCATTTTGTGGGATATAATCAAAGGACATTAGAACCAAAACGGAAAAGCAAACATACACCATTATAACAACGAAAGACAAAGTCATCTGCCCATACGTCCTAGTACATACAGATGGATGGAAAATCGTAAAGTCAAGAAAACAAAACAAAACATCGAAAATAACTTCAATACACGAAAACATTACTCAAGAACATTGTTTTTAAGTATTGAACTGATTTTCAATGTTTCGTTTTCTTTACTCAAGAATAGTGGCATTAAATTCTAGTGGATCTGTATTACAGCCAGTCTCGGCTACACACACACACACACAATATAAGCATTCAAACACCAAAAATGCTGCGTAACAGAAATATTCCGCTCTAATTCGTAAAGCAGTGTAAATGAACTTTATCATATAAACATACAGGAGAAGACGACGAGGCAGCAACAATACAGAAAACAGTCGGATATTTCATTCTTGCCTCGTGTCTCTTTGATTCAATCTCTCCATCCCCAAAAGAGCAACAAAGGAACAATAGTGACAGTAATGCACACCAACAAATACAAACAAGCAAACAGAACAAAACACAGACAGACAGAATTAATGGGAAACAAGCAAATCGTGAAACATCTGACAGAAACAAAACGGACAAAACGGTTTAAGGACGAGAAGAAAGAAAAAAGAGAAGAGAAGAAAACAAAAACGAAGACAAAACAACGAAGATAAAGAAAGAAAGAATTTTTTAAAAAATACAAAGATGATTAAGCCACATACCTTCCCTCATCCTACAGTTTCAATTTTTCTAAATTAACTACGAACACAAAAAAACTACACCAAACTCCTAACGTCACGAAAACCTTGTTAATGTAAACATTCCTGCAAAATGTGTTTCCATCCCTCATTCACCGGTGAAACTTCACTTTCTGATATATATACCTTCATTTTCCCCAGCGACGACGCCAACAAACTAAAAGTTTCAATTATTTCTTTGTACGCTGAACATGCAGCCAAAATTCAACCCGCAAAATGAAAATGTTAAATCTCGTTTTCAAGCAAGAATAAAGAAAAGTTGACAATCTATCAAAATGGAATCAAACGCGTTTTTATTTTTACAGAGGAAACTCAGATCTCTAAAGAACTGAAAAACAAATGAAAAGAATCCCACAATCTTCTGAAACGGACACTGGAGAGAAGGAAGACGAGAATGTGAGCACACCCTTTGAAATAGCTTTCGGATGCAAAAGGGAACAGGGCATTCAGCTGATTTCTTTTTGCCACTCTGAGACTCCCAGTTGCAGAGAGACGGACAGTCTGGCGGAGAAACAGACACAGACACACAGACAGACACACAGACAGGCACACAGACAGACAGACACACACACACACACACACACCACACACACACACACACACACACACACACACACACACACACACACACACACACACACACGGTAATCTTAAAACGAAAAAGAAAATTTTAAAAACTTACGCAAACTAAAGACAAAAGTATCAGACACTTTTCAAACTTTCAATAGTGCAGAACACAATACTTGGTGGGTAGACTCGCCCTTTGTGGTGCACAACGTAAGTCAGGTTGTCTTAGAAATTGGATGATGGGGTTACATACATATAGGTGCCATGACGACAAGATGAACACGACAACTATAACTACTGCAATGGCAGCAGCTGCTATAACAAACATGACATCAGATGGAAAGGCGACAAAATGAAAGCAATGTAAGAAGTGGAAAGGAAGAATGAAAGACAACTGAAATATTGATTAATAAAACAAAAAGTATTCGGACAGAATATAAAAATGGACAAAAAGGTAAGGCCAATTTCAAAAGGAAGTAGAAGAGACGAGAAAAGGCATATACAATGGGAAAATATCTAAGGAAGAGAAAGAAAACAGAAATGTCAATCTGTGTGTGTGTGTGTGTGTGTGTGTGTGTGTGTGTGTGTGTGTGTGTGTGTGTTGTGTGTGTGTGTGTGTGTATTTGTTTGCGTGCGTGTTTGTGTGTGTGTGTGTGGCGTATGTGTAAGCACACACGTGCGTGAAATGAATGTACAAAGAGTGAAAACAACAAAGCAACGATAAAAGGAAGAAATGTCCTGCTTTTTCGAGAGGAACTCGACGAACAAGAGACAGCCCTAAAGTGCCACATGCATCGTTGAGCACGTCGATGCTAATCAATCGGTCCCTGTTCTTTAACGGTACAGTCAAAACACAACCAACACAACCAAGCTCGTAGAGTCTACGTCCATTGCTACTCAAGTGTGTACAAGCGTTGTTTCAGTTTCAGTTTCTCAAGATGACGTCTCCGCGCTCGGAACGAATTCCATATGCATTAACGCCACAGGTACCATGTGTGTGGTAATCATGGCACAAGCCTTAAGCCTGTACATAAACCCATGGGCTGGCCAGGCCCTGAGGTTGTACCTAGCCTGTGTTTTACCTAGTCTATATTTCATACCAGTATTGTATCAGCCTATCAGTGGAACAATCTTGGTTACATGTAAACAAGTGTTGAAATGTCTCAACCCTCATCTTCACACCCCAAACCTCATCCTCCATCTTCACCCGTCTTTTGTTACGTCTTCTCGTACCTCTACACCATGCCTACCAACCTTTGTCTCCTCCACCTTCTTATATTCTTTCACACTTCATACATAAGTTGCCTGGCTGTCTTGGCAGACCCTACGACTCAAGACTTTTACACTTCATACACGAGTTGCCTGGCTGTCTTGGCAGACCCTACGACTCAAGACTTTTACACTTCATACATGAGTTGCCTGGCTGTCTTGACAGACCCTACGACTCAAGACTTTTACACTTCATACATGAGTTGCCTGGCTGTCTTGGCAGACCCTACGACTCAAGACTTTTACACTTCATACACGAGTTGCCTGGCTGTCTTGGCAGACCCTACGACTCAAGACTTTTACACTTCATACATGAGTTGCCTGGCTGTCTTGACAGACCCTACGACTCAAGACTTTTACACTTCATACATGAGTTGCCTGGCTGTCTTGGTAGACCCAACGACTCAAGACTTTTACACTTCATACATGAGTTGCCTGGCTGTCTTGGCAGACCCTACGACTCAAGACTTTTACACTTCATACATGAGTTGCCTGGCTGTCTTGGCAGACCCTACGACTCAAGACTTTTACACTTCATACATGAGTTGCCTGGCTGTCTTGGCAGACCCTACGACTCAAGACTTTTACACTTCATACATGAGTTGCCTGGCTGTCTTGGCAGACCCTACGACTCAAGACTTTCACACTTCATACACGAGTTGCCTGGCTGTCTTGGCAGACCCTACGACTCAAGACTTTCACACTTCATACACGAGTTGCCTGGCTGTCTTGGCAGACCCTACGACTCAAGACTTTCACACTTCATACATGAGTTGCCTGGCTGTCTTGGCAGACCCTACGACTCAAGACTTTCACACTTCATACACGAACTGCCTGGCTGTTTTCACAGACCCTAGGACTCAAGACCTGATGTCTTGAACTCAGTCCCTGTCAACGATATTACCATCTGGCCTGTTCCTGGCCATTCTTGACCCTTCGACTTTGCACCCTGTCCACCAGCACCCTGCATTCTTAACCATGCCAGCAAAGCAAAATCTTTACCATGCTAGCAAAGCAAAAACTTTACCATGCTA
>CM060306.1:16495548-16520548 GCA_030674185.1 Monoplex corrugatus | reverse complement strand
ACACACACACACACACACACACACACACACATTCTTATAAACACACACGCGCACAGCAACGCACACGCACGCACACACACACGTACACACACACACACACACGTACGCAAGCACACAAACGCAGCAATATATAAACACAGTATGCCTCTTTATTCATATGAAAAATCTGTTAATCTTTCTTCATTACATAAGTCAGTGTTTAAATTTTAATATTCTGTGGTTTCTTATGTGTCTTCTTACTTGTATAGCTTTAATGTTTGTTATCTTATTGTGTATGTAATTGCGAACATTTTTTATCACCTTTTGCCTTTCTTGCGAAATGTAAAGCGCTAGTGAGCATGTTTTTATATGGAATATGCACTATACAAACATTATTATTATTATTATTATTATTATTAATGTACACGAAATGTGATATCTAGGATGATGTACGTCTTTGATCCAATCCCTGTCAAAGGTCACGTTTTTATGTTGATTGTGTTTTTCTCTCTTCTCTTAAAGAAATGGAGAAATCTGTTCCACGTCTCTGTTCTGACAAATGTTTTTTTGCAACCATAGTACATTCTTTCTGATCCACTGTCTTTGCATCACCTCTGTGTACCTGCCCCACGCTCTTCATTTCGGTTTTTCAGACACCTCCAAACCCACCGAAGCTGAGGTCAGCATGACAGCAGGACATGACGGGCCATAATATTTAGAACAATTTTTCATACTGCTAAGATTTCACCGCTTCTCTTTACACCGGCCGTAGACTTGGTGCTGAAGATGAATACGGAAGGGCAGAGCATCCAGTGGCATAAAGGGGAGGAGAGCTTGTCCGATCTGGACTTCGCAGACTACATCGCTGCACTAGCCAGTGACACTCAAGACCTCCAGTCACTCGTCACAGACACCAGTAAATATGCCAACAACAACGTTTACTTACCATTAGTGCCAAGAAAACAAAATACATGCTTGTTGAACAACACCCACACCCATTTCGAGCATTCATTGGACAAAACAAAGTTGAGGTCGTCGAGGATTTCACTTATCTCGACAGTTCAATCAACAGTTCGAGCCACATGTTTCAGTTTCAGTTTCTCAAGATGACGTCTCAGCAATCGGAATAAATCCTATATGCACTAGCGTCACAGGTGCCATGTGTATAGTGATCATGGCACAAGCCATAAGCCTGCACATACACTCATGAGTTGGCCGGGTCCCGAGGTCCTACCTAGCCTACCAATAACTAAAGAACTGGACTGTCACATGGACAAAGCAATGGCAGCATTGAACAAGCGGTCAAAAATCAGGAGTGACAAGAAAATCTCCCTCAACCTAAAACTGCCGTTCTACAACTCCAACGCTCTGTTAGCTATACAATACAATATACAATATTTTATTTATATAGCGCAAAATCTTGATAAAATCAAATCTAAGCGCTAAAACAGACACACACGCACGCACAACACACCACACCACGCACGCACGCACGCACGCACGCACCACACGCACACGCACACGCACACGGCTATAAATGGGGAGAAAGAATAAAAGCAATGGAAAATTATAGAGAGCATATCCGGTACAGCTGTGAAAGGTGACGCATAAAAACTAGCTGGGAGAAGTTCGAATCCTTACGGCCATATCTCGATTTTGTTTTGCACCATCTCCATGAAATTTTACAACTTTGTAACAAAAGGACCGATACAGCTGTACACCAAAAAATGGTCTGTTTATGAACATTAAAAAAAGTTACTGACCAACAAACATGCATGTTCAGTGCATCTGCTCATTAAAATTCCTGTCGTTGCATGTGCTCCATATTCAATTCCCCTAAAGTTTTTGTTGACTACACGCGGTGGGTTTTCTATCTCCATCTAAAAAGTCTTACTGACAAGAGGAGAATCGAAACTTCAGAAAATGATGAATGGCTGTAGCAAAGAAAATGAGGAAGGGGAGAAAGAGAGGGACAGAGAGGGAGAGGGACAGAGAGGGAGAGGTACACAGAGAGAGAAAGCGAGAGAGGGAAAGCGAGAGAGAGCGAGAGAGATAAAAAAAAAGAACGCATCTTTATCTCGGGATCAACAGAACGATGAAGAGAGAGAGAGAGAGAAAGAGAGAGAGAGAGAGAAAGAGAAAGAGAGAGAGAGCGAGAGAGAGAGAGGAGGGAGAGGGATGGAGAGAAAGAGAGAGAAAGAGATAGAGAGAGAAAGAGAGAGAAGAGAGAGAGAGAGAAAGAGAGAGAGAAAGAGAGCTCAGGACACATATATCTGCCATAAGAGCCCAAGACAAGGCTGTAACACACAGACTACTTGTGATGAATCAACATTTAGAAATCCACGCTTTCAATAGTTACAGATACTGATTTCAAATTTCACGTGATCATTATTACATCAAGCATACATATGTATGTTTGAATACATATGCACGCGCGAGCGAGCGCGTGTGTGTGTGTGTGTGTGTCTGAGTGAGTGTGTGTGTGGTGTGTGTGTGTGTGTGTGTGTGTGTGTGTGTGTTGTGCGCGCGCGCGTGTACGTGTGTGTGTGTGTGTGTGTGTGTGTGTGTGTGTATGTGTGTGTGTGTGTGTGTGTGTGTGTGTGTGTGTGTGAGTATTTGTGTGTGTGTGTGTGTGTGTGTGTGTGTGCGCGTGCGTGCGTGTACGTGTTTGTGTGTGTGTGCGAGTGAGTGAGTGTGTGAATGAGTGAGTGAGTGAGTGAGTGTGTGTGTGTGTGTGTGTGTGTGTGTGTGTGTGTGTGTGTGTGTGTGTGTGTGTGTGTGTGTGTGTGAGTGAGTGAGTGAGTCTATGCCTGTGTGTACGTGTCAGTGCGTGTGTGTATATATACAAAGGTGGTAGCAACCATTTCTCAACAGTTTTATTACAGCTCTTTAACATCAAATCAGGATGATCAATTCTGCTTGGCCAAAAACCGCAACTAACATTAACAATGAATGGGTGTGAAACTCCGTCAGAATATCAATGAACGAATTCAGATTCAATGAATTGGCGTGAAACTTTTTCGGAATATCAATGACCAAAAAATATGCGGAACTTTCAACAAGGGAGTCTTAGCTATTCAAATCCACATCGTATGCCCCCTTTCTTAAACCCATTTTTTATCAAGTGCTTGATCTACGGATTCACAAATGAGACGTCCCAAACAACGTCACAGAAACACAAAATGCCTCTATCGTAACTGAAAAAAAGAGACTATCAGATTGAATGAAATATATGTGACCTCCCACCACGAAATCAGTCTTAACTAGCATTTGGGGTATTTTGAGATATACATATAACTGCAAAGAGTACATTCTGCTGATTATTTTGGTACTTGAATAAAGCTTGTACTCAAAAAAATGTAGAAGTTATGTATGTCTAAAGTCATTAAGTTGTATGACGGCCATTTTAGAAAACGGCCTCTAAAGTTTTTGTGTGCTCTCCTACACATTTTCTTTAAATTTCTTTATTTGGTGGCTTTGACCCAGTTTGTTTCTAATTTTCGCTGTCATTATCTGAAAGGTGCACCAAAGAGCTTTCTGTAGAATATTAAATGTGCGGGTACTGTACAGGTTACAGTTCATAATAAGAGACAAAAATAGGTACTTTTGGTAGAAATTGCGTTCTTTCTGCTGCGATCAGTGCACCAAAATACCATTTTAAATTGATTAATAATATTTTTTTCAAGAAAAAAATGTCTGTGGGGGATAGATTATAGTCTACAGAAATCAATTTTAAGAAAAAGTCAAAACACCCCAGATAGACCCTCATGTCACCTTTTACGCTCCTAGTGCTGTTCGATTGACTGCGAGTTAAGACTGATTTCGTGGTGGGAGGTCACATATTTCTTTGTAATGGGACTGTGCCAGCTTGTTTTATCACTGACAGAAAACTAAACACAATCAGATTTGTACCCATGACAGAGAGGTCATTTTCGAGGAAGAAGAGTGAGCAGCAAGATGACAATCCCAATAAACAGGCAGAATAAGGAAATAGAGGCAGAAGAAATGCTAAGGTTGGAATCGATTAATGGTATTTTTTTTACGAAGGAAATGAAAATTAGAATGAGCAGTACCTTTCCATATGCGTAACTGCATGCTGCGACGACAGGAATGTCAATGTATTTGACTCTCAAAATAAAAACCATGGCTCGAGCACTCGCTCTGACTGTTTTCTCAAAACCAATGAAGGCATATCAAAATGCCACGGTTTAAAATGAGCTCAAAGAATCTACGCCTACCGCTTGAAGCGTTTACCACCCTCATCCTGACAAACATCCGACAACATACACTCATCCATCTTCCACGCTTTCTCCATGTTCATCCGTCTTCAATGTTTTCTCCATGTTCATCCGTCTTTCACTTTCACCATGTTCACCATCACATGTTTCTCCATGTCATCGTCACCATGTTCCTCCATGTCATCCGTTTTCACGTTCACCAGTTCATCCATCATCAATGTTTTCTCCATGTTCATCCTCATCCATGTTTTCTCCATGTTCATCCGTCTTCCACGCTTTCTCCGTGTTCATCCATCTTCAACGTTCTCTCCATGTTCATCCGTCTTTCACGTTTTCACCATGTTCATCCATCATCAATGTTTCTCTCCATGTTCATCCGTCTTCAACGTTTTCTCCGTGTTCATCCATCTTCAACGTTTCTCTCCATGTTCATCCAGTCTTCCACGCTTTCTCCATGTTCATCCATCTTCAACGTTCTCTCCATGTTCATCCATCTTCCACGTTTTTTCCATGTTCATCCTCTTCAACGTTTTCTCCATGTTCATCCATCTTCCACGTTTTCTTCATGTTCATCCGTCTTCCACGTTTTCTCCATGTTCATCCTCTTCCACGTTTTTTCCATGTTCATCCATCTTCAGTTTTTTCCATGTTCATCCATCTTTCCACGTTTTTTCCATGTTCATCCATCTTCCACGTTTTTTCCATGTTCATCCATCTTCACGTTTTTTCCATGTTCATCCATCTTTCCACGTTTTTTCCATGTTCATCCTCTTCCACGTTTTTTCCATGTTCATCCGTCTTCACACGTTTTTTCCATGTTCATCCGTCTTCCACGTTTTCTCCATGTTCTCCACTACCTTCTCTCCATGTCATCCGTCTTCCACGTTTTTTCCATGTTCATCCGTCTTCCACGTTTTTTCCATGTTCATCCGTCTTCCACGTTTTTCTCCATGTTCATCCATCTTCCACGTTTTTCCATGTTCATCCGTCTTCCACGTTTTTTCCATGTTCATCCATCTTCCACGTTTTTCTCCATGTTCATCCATCTTCAATGTTTTTCCATGTTCATCCATCTTCCAACGTTCTCTCCATGTTCATCATCTTCCACGTTCTCTCCATGTTCTCCATCTTCCACGTTTCTCCATGTTCATCCATCTTCAACGTTCTCTCCATGTTCATCCGTCTTCAACGTTCTCTTCCATGTTCATCCGTCTTTCACGTTTTCACCATGTTCATCCGTCTTTCACGTTTTCTCCATGTTCATCCGTCTTTCACGTTTTCACCATGTTCATCCGTCTTTCACGTTTTCTCCATGTTCATCCATCTTCCACGTTTTCTTCAAGTTCATCCGTCTTCCACGTATCACCACACTCACCCATCCTCCACTGATCACCACACTCACCCATCTTCCATTCTTTCATCTCACTCATCCATCTTCCACTTCCACGTTTCAACCACGATCACCAACCTTCCAGGTTTCCTCCCGCATCATCCACTTCCCACAACTTGCTCCCTCGTTTTGTTAAACTTTATCTTACTGCTTATTCTTTCACCACGCACCTTCTCCTCTCATACCTACCCCCTTTTATAGAAACAGCACACATCATGCTCTTGTCCACATCATTCTATGCTCTATGGTCCACATCCTGCAACGATTATATTACAGTGTATCTCCGGCTGCCGGACATGTGTCAGCTTGAATAACCCAGAGTCAACAAAGACAAAGCTTCCCAATAGACGCCATTGGTCAGTGGGGTGAACGTCAGGCTTCCAATCGAAATGACTGGGTTTGATCCTGTCTGGGTAGCCTACCTCCCCGTCAGGTGGGTAAAAGGTGGAGATTTTTCAGATCTCCCCAAGTCAACATGCGTGCAAACCTGGCAGCGCCTGAGCCCTCTTCGTGCGTATACGCACACGCGCACAACATCCATTACGTACACAGAAAATCCTGTCAATCATGCCGGCAGGTGGCTAACGGAAACAGGAAAACTCCCGACAAGCACGCCCACTGAAGACAGAATACGCACATGGTGCAGCCACATACCGTCTGCACAATGTGAGAAAAACAACATGTGCACATTTTTCATCGTTATTGTTATTGCTATTGCTATGTTACTGTTATTTTTTTGCTTAAAGCACAGCCGATTGCACAAAGCCATAATTATTAGAAGCGCAAAGCCATATCAGAGCCAAAAATATCTCAAAATTTACACCATACCTCACAGAAGATAATAAATCATATAAAAGAAATGGAAAAGAAAATTAAGTATCCATATCCATGCATTCGCGCAAATAACCCTGACCACTCCATCCAATCTATCACCAGGGATTTAAGGGAAAAAAAACATACCTGAATGCAAATGTAAACATAACTAAGGACACTAAAACATACATATAAAACGGGCCTACATCACCTAACATTGCTTCTTCACATCACACGTCTTTAGATCCAAAAATGGACTAAATGTATGTACCAATTTATCATTTCTCACAGACAGTACGTAAGACTATCGAACACATACAGATGATTTGACCAGCAAGGCAGAAAACGATGAGCAGAAATGAAGGAAAACAAAGGAACAAGGCAGAAACAAAGACAGAAAAAGGGGAAATTTTTTAGTACACGGGGATTTTATTTGTATTGAAAGAGCCGCCGGCATCTCCACGAAGGTGGGGATGGGGGTAACGTGCACATATGCTTTCACGAAAAATCGGGACTATGAAAACAGTAAGATTCATAATTTTTGTTTGAAAACTACAAGATTCGAAACTGAATAGTACCTCAATAAACCGCTGCAAACAAAGATATGCAGAGCTAGACCCATAATAGTCTGGGATCCAAAACAAGTGTGATTGCCCGCGCCCAAGCAAACAGGAACCAGAAGAACAAAAAAACCAATGTAAGCGCGTATTCAACAAAACAAGACAAGACAAGCGCAAATTTTCGGCCAACCGGCCTTTGTCAAGCGCGAACGCACGGTCACAAACAGACCACAAACACCAAAAATGGTCCCTTTTTATCCACTGGACGAGGCGGCAGGGAAGTTTTTAGTCCTCTTTTTATTATCCGTTGTTTGGTGTTTGTGGTCTGTTTGTGACCGTGCGTTCGCGCTTGACAAAGGCCGGTTGGCCGAAAATTTGCGTTTGTCTTGTCTTGTTTTGTTAAATACGCGCTTACAATGGTTTTCTTGTTCTTCTGGTTCCATAATAGTCTGCCAATGACATGTTCCAGACAGGTTCCTGCTGTCCTATTTACAGACCAAAAGAGGGTTTGTCTTGTACTAATACACTGTTGTTGTTGTTAATGTTGTTACTGTTGTTGTTTTCGTCGTCGTTGTATGTTGTTGTTATAATTATTATCAATATCGTTATCATCATTAATAATATCATTATCATCTGCACATTTTATTGTTTAAAGCCCATCTGATGGGCCAATACATTGTTGCCAGTTGTTCTTGTTGCTATTGTTGTTGCCGCCGTCGTCGTTGTCGGTTGTTGCTGTTATAATTATTATCACTATCATTATCATCATTAATGATATTATCATGATCAGCACTATTATTATTTAAAGTCCATCTGATGGGCCAACACATTGTTGCTATTGTTCTTGTTGTTCTTGTTGCTGTTGTTGTTGTCGTCGTCGTCGTCGTTGTCGGTTGTTGTTATTATAATTATTATCACTATCATTATCATCATTAATAATATTATCATGATCAGCACTATTATTGTTTAAAGTCCATCTGATGGGCCAATACATTGTTGCTATTGTTCTTGTTGTTCTTGTTGCTGTTGTTGTCGTCGTCGTCGTTGTCGGTTGTTGTTATCATGATTATTATCACTATTATTGTCATCATTAATAATATCATTATCATCAGTACCATTATTGTTTAAAGCCCATCTGATGGGCCAATACATTGTTGCTGTTGTTCTTGTTGTTTCTTGTTGCTGTTGTTGTCGTCGTCGTCGTTGTCGGTTGTTGTTATCATGATTATTATCACTATTATTGTCATCATTAATAATATCATTATCATCAGTACCATTATTGTTTAAAGCCCATCTGATGGGCCAATACATTGTTGCTGTTGTTCTTGTTGTTTCTTGTTGCTGTTGTTGTCGTCGTCGTCGTTGTCGGTTGTTGTTATCATGATTATTATCACTATTATTGTCATCATTAATAATATCATTATCATCAGTACCATTATTGTTTAAAGCCCATCTGATGGGCCAATACATTGTTGCTGTTGTTCTTGTTGTTTCTGTTGATGTTGTTGTTGTCGTCGTCTTTGTCATTATTACAATTATTACCAATAGTATTATCATCATTGAAACAAAAAATATCATTAACATTACCACCATTATTGTTTAAAGCCCATCTGACAGCGGAGAGCCATATCTGGGATATAACCATTTCAAAATACACACAACACCTAGTTAATCCTGAAAATGAAATAATTGGAAAAGAAAGTTAAATACACATATCATCAGTGCATTCGTGCACGTCATCTAAAGATATGCTCCTGGCGTTGACCAGTCAGCCCAATTTATCACAAGTGGGCTTAAAAAAACCTGAATACAATGTATATAACAAACATAACTAAGTGCACTAAAACGTACATAAAAACAGGCCTAAATTATCTAAAAACTGCTTCCGTACATCACATTTATTTCGAGCCAAAAATGTAGTCAGAACATGTGCCCAATTATCATTCCCAATAAAAAGTACATGAGGCTTTATAAAACACAAACAGATGAAAGGACCAGCAAGGCAGAACATGATAGGAAGAGGTAAACAGAAAGCAAAGGAGGAAAGTACAAATAAAGAGAGTGAAAATGATAGGAAGACAACAAAAAGCAAAGGAGCAAGGTACGAACAAAAACAGTGACAGCAAAAGAGAAAATCTCCGACACAGAATTTCCAGAAGGTGGGGATACAGTTTAAACTGAAAGAGCCCCCCACCCACCCACCCCCAGCCCAATCCCCTATATCCCCACAGGGGGGAGCAATACACGTGCACAGTTTTAATCAGTCAACACTGTGGCAAAAAAAGGTCTGTTGCTATCAAGCAAGCTTTCTTCCAAGACATAGGCTATCAAACCAAAGATGATGTCGCTTTTTTGCTCTGAGTGAAAGCTGTCTTCATGCACACAAACACACACGTAACATAATCTAGTGTTTCGTCTGCCTCGTATCCGATTTCCATCAACGATCTTTTTTTTTTCTACGCTGGGTGTCCCCCCCCCCCCCCCCCCAATCTATCTTTGAAAAAAAGTGCAGTGGAGGATGGGGAAGAGATAGGCAAGAGAGTGTGTGTGTGTAGAAAGATTTTAATCAACACAAGACTCTGTCTGTGTGTATGTGTGTGTGTGTGTGTGTGGTGTGTGTGTGTGTGTGTGTGTGTGTGTGTGTGTGTGTGTGTGTGTGTGTGTGTGAGCGCGTGCTGTGTGTGTGTGTGTGTGTGTGAGCGCGTGCGTGCGTGTGTGTGTGAGCGCGCGCGTGCGTGCGTGTGTGTGCGCGCGTGCGTGTGTGTGTGTGTGTGTGTGTGTTGCGTGCATGCACATTTGTGTATATGTACGTGTGTGTACACGTGTGCGTGAGAATGAGAGACTATGTGAGAGTGAGAGAGTGCCTGCCAATGAGTATGAATGTGTGTGTGTGTGTGTGTGTGTGTGTGTGTGTGTGTGTGTGTGTGTGTGTGTGTGTGTGTGTGTGTGTGTGTGTGTGTGTGTGTGTGAGAGAGAGTGTGTGTGCTCGCGCGCGTGCGTGTAACTTACACGTATGCGTGCGCGTGTGTGTGTTATTGTTATTGCTGTTTAAAGCTCAACCGACTGCGCAGAGCCAACATCTACAGCCATCTCAATACGTACACCATACCTCACTGGAGAAATAGAAATAAAAAGGAAAAAAAAATAGCACCTAGTTCACATATCGCCTACATTATCTAAACATATCCACCTAACGTTGACCAACACCTAGTTCACATATCGCATACATTATCTAAACATATCCCCCTAACGTTGACCAACACCTAGTTCACATATCGCCTACATTATCTAAACATATCCCCTAACGTTGACCAACACCTAGTTCACATATCGCATACATTATCTAAACATATCCCCCTAACGTTGACCAACACCTAGTTCACATATCGCATACATTATCTAAACATATCCCCCTAACGTTGACCAACACCTAGTTCACATATCGCATACATAATCTAAACATATCCCCCTAACGTTGACCAACACCTAGTTCACATATCGCCTACATTATCTAAACATATCCCCCTAACGTTGACCAACACCTAGTTCACATATCGCCTACATTATCTAACATATCCCCCTAACGTTGACCAACACCTAGTTCACATATCGCCTACATTATCTAAACATATCCCCCTAACGTTGACCAACACCTAGTTCACATATCGCCTACATAATCTAAACATATCCCCCTAACGCTGACCAACACTTAGTTCACATATCGCCTACATTATCTAAACATATCCCCCTAACGCTGACCAACACCTAGTTCACATATCGCCTACATTATCTAAACATATCCCCCTAACGCTGACCAACACCTAGTTCACATATCGCCTACATTATCTAAACATATCCCCCTAACGCTGACCAACACCTAGTTCACATATCGCCTACATTATCTAAACATATCCCCCTAACGTTGACCAACACCTAGTTCACATATCGCCTACATTATCTAAACATATCCCCCTAACGTTGACCAACACCTAGTTCACATATCGCGTACATTATCTAAACATATCCCCCTAACGTTGACCAACACCTAGTTCACATATCGCCTACATTATCTAAACATATCCCCCTAACGTTGACCAACACCTAGTTCACATATCGCCTACATTATCTAAACATATCCCCCTAACGTTGACCAACACCTAGTTCACATATCGCCTACATAATCTAAACATATCCCCCAAACGTTGACCAACACCTAGTTCACATATCGCCTACATAATCTAAACATATCCCCCAAACGTTGACCAACACCTAGTTCACATATCGCCTACATTATCTAAACATATCCCCCTAACGTTGACCAACACCTAGTTCACATATCGCCTACATTATCTAAACATATCCCCCTAACGTTGACCAACACCTAGTTCACATATCGCCTACATAATCTAAACATATCCCCCTAACGCTGACCAACACTTAGTTCACATATCGCCTACATAATCTAAACATATCCCCCTAACGCTGACCAACACCTAGTTCACATATCGCCTACATTATCTAAACATATCCCCCTAACGCTGACCAACACCTAGTTCAAATATCGCCTACATTATCTAAACATATCCCCCTAACGCTGACCAACACCTAGTTCACATATCGCCTATATTATCTAAACATATCCCCCTAACGTTGACCAACACCTAGTTCACAAATCGCCTACATAATCTAAACATATCCCCCTAACGTTGACCAACACCTAGTTCACATATCGCCTACATTATCTAAACATATCCCCCTAACGTTGACCAACACCTAGTTCACATATCGCGTACATTATCTAAACATATCCCCCTAACGTTGACCAACACCTAGTTCACATATCGAATACATTATCTAAACATATCCCCCTAACGTTGACCAACACCTAGTTCACATATCGCGTACATTATCTAAACATATCCCCCTAACGTTGACCAACACCTAGTTCACATATCGAATACATTATCTAAACATATCCCCCTAACGTTGACCAACACCTAGTTCACATATCGCGTACATTATCTAAACATATCCCCCTAACGTTGACCAACACCTGGTTCACATATCGATACATTATCTAAACATATCCCCCTAACGTTGACCAACACCTAGTTCACATATCGCGTACATTATCTAAACATATCCCCCTAACGTTGACCAACACCTAGTTCACATATCGAATACATTATCTAAACATATCCCCCTAACGTTGACCAACACCTAGTTCACATATCGCGTACATTATCTAAACATATCCCCCTAACGTTGACCAACACCTGGTTCACATATCGCGTACATAATCTAAACATATACCCCTAACGTTGACCAACACCTAATTCACATATCGCGTACATAATCTAAACATATCCCCCTAACGTTGACCAACACCTAGTTCACATATCGCGTACATTATCTAAACATATCCCCCTAACGTTGACCAACACCTAGTTCACATATCGCCTACATTATCTAAACATATCCCCCTAACGTTGACCAACACCTAGTTCACATATCGCCTACATTATCTAAACATATCCCCCTAACGTTGACCAACACCTACTTCACATATCGCCTACATAATCTAAAGATATCCCCCTAACGTTGACCAACACCTGGTTCACATATCGCGTACATTATCTAAAGATATCCCCCTAACGTTGACCAACACCTACTTCACATATCGCGTACATTATCTAAACATATCCCCCTAACGTTGACCAACACCTGGTTCACATATCGCCTACATAATCTAAACATATACCCCTAACGTTGACCAACACCTAATTCACATATCGCGTACATTATCTAAACATATCCCCCTAACGTTGACCAACACCTAGTTCACATATCGCGTACATTATCTAAACATATCCCCCTAACGTTGACCAACACCTAGTTCACATATCGCGTACATTATCTAAACATATCCCCCTAACGTTGACCAACACCTAGTTCACATATCGCCTACATTATCTAAACATATCCCCCTAACGTTGACCAACACCTCTTCACATATCGCCTACATAATCTAAAGATATCCCCCTAACGTTGACCAACACCTGGTTCACATATCGCGTACATTATCTAAACATATCCCCCTAACGTTGACCAACACCTACTTCACATATCGCGTACATTATCTAAACATATCCCCCTAACGTTGATCAACACCTAGTTCACATATCGCCTACATAATCTAAACATATCCCCCTAACGTTGACCAACACCTAGTTCACATATCGCCTACATAATCTAAACATATCCCCCTAACGTTGACCAACACCTGGTTCACATATCGCCTACATAATCTAAACATATCCCCCTAACGTTGACCAACACCTAGTTCACATATCGCCTACATTATCTAAACATATCCCCTAACGTTGACCAACACCTAGTTCACATATCGCCTACATAATCTAAACATATCCCCCTAACGTTGACCAACACCTAGTTCACATATCGCCTACATAATCTAAACATATCCCCCTAACGTTGACCAACACCTAGTTCACATATCGCCTACATAATCTAAACATATCCCCCTAACGTTGACCAACACCTGGTTCACATATCGCCTACATAATCTAAACATATCCCCCTAACGCTGACCAACACCTAGTTCACACATCGCCTACATAATCTAAACATATCCCCCTAACGTTGACCACTCTGTCCAATTTATCACCAAGGGAGTTACAAAATTGACCTCCCACCACGAAATCAGTCTTAACTCGCAGTCAGTCGAACAGCACTAGGAGCTGAAAAGGTGACTGAGGGTCTATCTGGGGTGTTTTGACTTTTTCTCAAAATTGATTTCTGCAGACTATAATCTATCCCCCACAGACATTTTTTTTCTTGAAAAAATATTATTAATCAATTTAAATCGGTATTTTAATACACTGATCGCAGCAGAAAGAACGCAATTTCCTACCAAAAGTACCTATTTTTCTCTCTTATTATGAACCGTAATCTGCACAGTACCCGCACATGTAATATACTGACGGAAAGCTCTTTGGTGCACCTTTCAGACAATGATAGCGAAAATTAGAAACAAACTGGGTCAAAGCCACCAAATAAAGAAATTTAAGGAAAATGTGCAGGAGAGCGCACAAAAACTTTAGAGGCCGTTTTCTCAAAATGCCGTCATATAACTTAATGACTTTAAACATATTATTATTATTATTAAGGGCATTTAGAGCGCCTAATCTTTCTGGAAAGCCCTAAGCGCTTACAAACTGTACAATACACATTACATCGAACATAGAAACATAGGCCTAATATAATTTTCATCATACATGGCGGACCTCTGTCACTCCATCCCACAAGCACATACACACCGTTAATAATATCAAATATTAGTACCTACTCACTCCATATATAACTTTTCTTTTTTTTTTTTTTTTTTTTGAGTACAAGCTTTATTCAAGTACCAAAATAATCAGCAGAATGTACACTTTCCAGTGATATGTATATCTCAAAATGCCCAAAATGCTAGTTAAGACTAATTTCGTGGTGGGAGGTCACAAATCAAACCCGTATACAGATTAAAACATAACTAAGGACACTGAAATGGGCTAAACACAAATACTGCTTCTGCACTTCACATTTCTTTAGAGACAAAAATGGCCTTGATACATGTGCCCAATTATCAATCACATGAGAAAGTGTGTAAGGCTTTATAAGGACCAGCAAGGCAAACAAATGACAGGAAGAAATGACAGAAAGCAAAGAAGCCAGGAAGAAACAGAATGAAAGAAAAGACGAAATTTCTAGCACAGAATTTCCACAAGCTGTGGATACTATTTACACTGCAGGGGCCACACACCTCCCCCCAGGCCAACACACGAGTGATTTGTGTGTGTGAGTGAGTGAGTGTGTGTGTGGAGTGTGTGTTGTGTATGTGTGTGCGCGCGTGCGTGCGTGCGTGCGTGTGCGTCCATGTGTGCGTGTGTGTGTGTCGCGCGCGCGCGCGTATGCACGTGCAAAAACCAAAAAGCAAAATCATTACTTAAAAACTTAAATACATGACAACGGTATCTTTATGATTAAACCATTTACTTATTAGAGTACGTATAATTTTGTACATAACTACGATCAGATAACATGGCAACATAACACACGTATATCAGAAGAAATACAATAACTTCAAACTTCAAAACACTATTACTAAAGAATAGTAGCGAAAGTCCCACTGGGCATGTCTTACAGCAGGTCCTTACTACCCTCCATATATAATAATAACCATATCAAAGACATATGAACCATAATACACAGGGAGGGAGAGTGTGGGGGAGGAGGAGGTTCGCGCGTTTCCCGAAGTTGATTCTGTGACGGCTTTTGTCTTCTAATTAACAACAATGTCAAAACTGTCAGCGTTTCCTCCAATAAGCAGAGAAATATAAAAATCTCAAAGAAAATATAAGACGATTTTTACTCTCTACATTAATTAATCTGAACACAGACCTGTCACTGCAGTTTTGAGCCAGGCTGATGTCTGGGTTAGCTAGAGATATAAAATAACGTCCAACAGACAATTTGTCAACAACAGAAAAATGCCTTTATTGATGCCATGAGGTCTCCGCGCAAGTGCGGAAATACGTGCGTGGTTTCTCTGCTGCTACATTTCATTAAAGAGAGAGGGGAGAGACAGAGACAGAGACACAGAGAGAAACAGAGACAGAGAGAGGGAGAGGGAGAGGGGGAGAGAGAGAAAAAAAAACAGAGAAAGAGAGACAGAGAAAGAGAGATGGAGGGAGAGGAGAGGAGAACAGAGAGACACAGAGAGACAGATAGAAAGAGAGAAAGAGAGGGACAGAGACAGACAGAGAGGCAAAGAGAGAGAGAGAGACAGAGACAAAGCGACACAGAGTGAGACAGAGCAAGAGAGACAGAAAGAGGGAGAGGGAAAGAGACGAAGAGAGTGAGTGAGAGAAAGACACACACAACACACACACACACACACACACACACACACACACACACACACACACACACACACACACACACACACAAACAACACACACACAGAGAGAGAGAGACACAGAGAGAGAGAGAGAGAGAGAGTAATCACTACACCACATCATACTTTTTAACACAGAGAGAGAGAGAGAGAGAGTAATCACCACACCACATCATACTTTTTAACACACACAGAGACAGAGAGAGAGAGAGTAACCACCACACCACATCATACTTTTTAACACACACACAGACAGAGACAGAGAGTAATCACCATACCACATCATACTTTTTAACACACACAGAGACAGAGAGAGAGAGTAATCACCACACCACATCATACTTTTTAACACAGAGAGAGACAGAGAGAGAGAGTAATCACCACACCACATCATACTTTTTAACACACAGAGAGACAGAAAGAGAGAGTAATCACCACACCACATCATACTTTTTAACACAGAGAGAGACATAGAGTAATCACCACACCACATCATACTTTTTAACACACAGAGAGACAGAGAGAGAGACAGAGAGTAATCACCACACCACATCATACTTTTTAACACACAGAGAGACACAGAGAGAGTAACCACCACACCACATCATACTTTTTAACACACACAGAGACAGAGAGAGAGAGAGTAATCACCACACCACATCATACCTTTTAACACACAGAGAGACACAGAGAGAGAGTAACCACCACACCACATCATACTTTTTAACACACACAGAGACAGACAGAGAGAGTAATCACCACACCACATCATACTTTTTAACACACAGAGAGACAGAGAGAGAGTAATCACCACACCACATCATACTTTTTAACACAGAGAGAGAGAGAGAGACAGAGAGAGTAATCACCACACCACATCATACTTTTTAACACACAGAGAGACAGAGAGAGAGTAATCACCACACCACATCATACTTTTTAACACACACAGAGACAGAGAGAGAGTAATCACCACACCACATCATACTTTTTAACACACAGAGAGACAGAGAGAGTAATCACCACACCACATACTATTTAACACACAGAGAGACAGAGAGAGAGTAATCACCACACCACATCATACTTTTTAACACAGAGAGAGACAGAGAGACACAGAGAGTAATCACCACACCACATCATACTTTTTAACACACAGAGAGACAGAGAGAGAGTAATCACCACACCACATCATACTTTTTAACACACACAGAGACAGAGAGAGAGTAATCACCACACCACATCATACTTTTTAAACACACACACAGAACAGAGAGAGAGTAATCACCACACCACATCATACTTTTAACACACCAGAGACAGAGAGAGAGTAATCACCACACCACATCATACTTTTAACACAGAGAGACGAAGAGAGAGAGTAATCACCACACCACATCATACTTTTTAAACACAAGAGGAGACAGAGAAGAGAGAGAGAGTAATCACCACACCACATCATACTTTTTAACACACAGAGAGACAAGAGAGAGAGTAATCACCACACCACATCATACTTTTTAACACAGAGAGAGAGAGAGAGTAATTACCCACACCACATCATACTTTTTAACACAACAGAGAGACAGAGAGAGAGAGTAATCACCACACCGCATCATACTTTTTAACAAGAGAGAGAGAGAGAGAGAGAGAGAGTAATCACCACACCACATCATACTTTTTAACACACAGAGAGACAGAGAGACAGAGAGAAAGAGTAATCACCACACCACATCACACTTTTTAACACACAGAGAGACAGAGAGAGAGAGAGACATAGAGAGTAATCACCACACCACATCATACTTTTTAACACACAGAGAGACAGAGAGAGAGAGGACATAGAGTAATCACCACACCACATCATACTTTTTAACACACAGAGAGAACAGAGAGAGAGAGAGACATAGAGTAATCACCATACCACATCATACTTTTTAACACACAGAGAGACAGAGACAGAGAGAGACATAGAGAGTAATCACCACACCACATCATACTTTTTAACACACAGAGAGACACAGAGAGAGAGACATAGAGTAACACACACCACATCATACTTTTTAACACACAGAGAGAGAGACATAGAGTAATACACCACACCACATCATACTTTTTAACAACACAGAGACAGAGAGAGAATAATCACCACACCACATCATACTTTTTAACACACAGAGAGACAGAGAGAGAGTAATCACCACACCACATCATACTTTTTAACACACAGAGAGACAGAGAGAGATAATCACCACACCGCATCATACTTTTTAACACACAGAAGACAGAGAGAGAGAGAAGAGACATAGAGTAATCACCACACCACATCATACTTTTTAACACACAGAGAGACAGAGAGAGAGAGTAATCACCACACCACATCATACTTTTTAACACACAGAGAGACAGAGAGACAGAGAGAGTAATCACCACACCACATCATACTTTTTAACACACAGAGAGACAGAGAGAGAGAGAGACATAGAGTAATCACCACACCACATCATACTTTTTAACACACAGAGAGAGACAGAGAGAGAGTAATCACCACACACATCATACTTTACACAGAGAAGTGAAGAGAGCGTAATCACCAACCACCATACTTTAACACACAGGAGACAGAGAGAGAGAGTAATCACCACACCACATCATACTTTTTAACACAGAGAGAGACAGAGAGAGAGAGTAATCCCACACCACATCATACTTTTTAACACACGAGAGAGACAGAGAGAGAGTAATCACCACACCACATCATACTTTTTAACACACAAAGACAAGAGAGAGTAATCACACACACCGCACAACACACACACACACACACACACACAACACACACACACAACACACACACACACACACACATACACACACACACACATACACACACACACACCACATACACACACACACACACACAACACACATCACACACACACATACACACACACACACATACACACACACACACACACACACTCCGTAAACCACCACACCACACCTTACAGAGTTTCAAACGGAACAACAATAACAACAACAACAACAACAACATGTACGTCCCTGAAACGAACAGGACAGCAACATTCCAAACGCCAGGTCTCTAGTCTCCCCTTGTCCCCAATTTCACTCCATCACCTTCACACAAGTAATTATGACAGCAAGTTTTACAAATGATGGAGGCCAGGTCACCAACACCCCTGACGGTGTTCCTGTATCACCCACCCCTGTCCACTTCAATTACTCCACGCAAACGACGACCGCTCTAGTCTAAAAGTAGGCGGTGTCAAAGGTCCCTGGAGATGGTCAGCCGGGGGAGCTCCAATGACCGAAACCTTCCTTGAACGATGGGAGAAGAGATGGCATGACTGCGAAGTGGCACGGAAATTAATTTAAAGAACAGCCCGCCAGATAAATTTGCCCATCACGGAACGATTCTTCAGAGTTGATGCGAGTGCTGGCTGCATGATTTTACCTTCGTTTCGGGCTTTTCGCCAAGTTTGCATTTGGCATTAGAAATGTAAACAACCAGTGCAACCTCTTAAAACCAAGCAATGTCTCTCTGCTGGTATCATTGTTATTAAGGTGAAAGCACAGGCTTAGTTTGTTTCCCATGCATGACGCCAGTATCGTTAAATAATTTTTTTCCATGCCACACCCACCATACAAAATTCATTATTAACCCTTTGATTCCCGCACCCTGTCCATCAGCATCCTGCATTGTCAATCATGCTAGCAAAGCAAAAACCTATCCCTTTGATTCCCTCACTCTGTCCAGCAGCCTCCTGCAGGAAGTTGATGGATAGGGTACGGGAGTCAAAGGGTTAATTTTTTTTCAGCTGGTGGATAGGGTGCAGGAGTCAAAGAGTTAAGGAACACGATACAATGTATGCCAACCAAATAGCGGAGAGTGTTACAGTCCATGAAACCTCTGCTCCCTTCCCTTTTAACCCTTCACGTTGACACAAGTAGTCAGGACACCAAGGTCAACAAATGATGGAACCCTGGTCAGCAACTCCCTTAACCCTTTGACTACCGCACCCTATCTTCCAACTGCAAAAACTTAACCCTTTGACTCAGGAAGCTGGTGGATAGGGTGAGGGAGTCAAAGGGTTAAGCTTTTGCTTTGATAGCTCGGTTGACACTGCAGGATGCTGGTGGACAGGCTGCAGGAGTCAAAGGGTTAATGGCGTCCTCCAACATCATCCAGCAAAATCCTTAATGGCGTCCTCCAACATAACCTCCGCCCATTTCACTTCCTACACACAACTGATAGACATTCGCCAATGAAGCAAATATTACTTGGTACCAATGCTGGCGTCGGCTGTACAATGTCTTCTAGTTTTAATGATTTTCACGAGATCTGCATCTGATGTTTGATACATAAAGACACAATGCTTATTCTGGGAATGTCAAGTATAGATTTCTCATTACATGTACATTCCAATGCCAGTCATCTGAGCAAACACTGTTCCAGGTATCGTAATTATCCAGGCGAAAGCGCGCTCATGCACAATGCTATACTCTGCTAAAGATGTTTTCCGATGACAGCCACACGATACCATCAAATTCGTGTTATGCAATAGACTATACGTGTATGTTCACCAATCGATTCGAATCGCGTTCCTCACAGCCCAGATGATCATGAAGGTCATATCAGGGCCAACAACATGTTAAAAACAACTCTAAAATGTAAAAAAAAAAAAAAAAAAAAAAAAAAAATTCAGGGCCAACAACATGTTTAAAACAACTCTAAAATGTAAAACAAACAACACAGCAGTATTCTGACCACGAATCTTCTCCTTCCCTTCAGCTTTTTAACCCTTTACCACAATGATGTCAGCTAGGTCAGCAAATGATGGTGACCTGGTACGGTCAGCCACACTCTTACTGGAGACCTTCCATCACCACTCACGTCCATTTCATCTACCCCATGCAGCTGATGACCACTCAGTTTATCTTGACAAGGCGCGCTGAGAAGTCCCTGTAGATGGTCGGCACGGGACTTCCAATGACTGCGCCCTTCCTTGAAGGATGGAAGGAGAGATGGTATGATTGTCAACTGTCACGAAAGTTAACCCTTACAACCCTGTCCACCAGCATCCTGCATTGTCAACCATGCTAGTCAAGCAAAAAACTGATTCCTTTGATTCCCTCATCCTATCCACCAGCTTCCTACATTGTCAACCATGCTAGTAAAGCACAAACTGATTCCTTTGATTCCCTCACCCTATCTACCACTTCTGCATTGTCAACCATGCTAGTCAAGCACAAACTGATTCCTTTGATTCCTTCACCCTATCCACCAGCATCCTGCAGGAAGCTGGTGGATAGGGTGAGGGAATCAATGGAATCAATTTTTGCAGTTGGTGAATAGGATCCAGGAGTCAAAGGGTTAAACAGCAGCCCTCCGGGTCTAAGTTTGCTCATTTAAGAACCAATTATCAGGCGCTGATGAAGGCGTTGGCTGCATAATTTCCACCGTTTTCAGGCTGTGCACGGGGTCTTTGCCCGGCGGTGGATGCCTATACACCCACTGCCATATTCTGACAACAACTGACAAGCTAATTTTCTCGTAAATACCAAAATAAACACACAATCACTTTTGTTTTTCTCTCTATGCACATTGCTACAGCTAACAAACTTGTTTCCCAGTAACAAAACCACCAACGCCACGATACCATGCTATAGAAAGTAAAATACAATATATCGATTAAACAAACGAACAGCAGTGTTTTGGCCACATACCGTCTTCTCCATCATTAATGATAATAAAAGTGATGATGATGAAGAGGAGAAGGAGGATCGTGCGCCTTGCCTAGGGTTCTAGGCGCTCATCACAACTATTCAAATATATAAATAAACGACTCACAGATCTCACACACACACACACACACACACACACACACACACACACACACACACACACACACACACACACACACACACACACACACACAGGGGTTTGCCCTTTGGGCCCCCGTCTCATTCCCCCCCCCCCACACACACACACACACACACACACACATACAAAATCAAGGTAATATTCACCATTCATATGACAAAAATCAATTTAAAAGAATGCTATTGATAGTACTGCTGGAAAGAGAAACGTTTCGAGGTTAGACCTGCAGGCAGCAAGACAGGAAGACGATGTGCCAGGAAAGAGACTTTCACAACTGAAGGGCAGAACAAGAGAAAGAACGTAGCCACGACATTTCAATTTGTAGAGTACTCGACCAAACAAAAGTCGAGTCAGAAAAAGAGCGAAGACTTCGATTCGAGCTGGTATGTAGAGAGTAACAAGTTCTGAGAGAGATTAACTGGGTGTTGTACCAGCAATTATACCGAAACGTGTGCATGCAAGTTTGTAACAGATCCTTTCAGAGATAGGCAGTCAATAGAGTTTCTTCAAGAGTGGGAGGTGTGGGTGGGGGGGGGGGCATAGCTGGTGACTGCGTGACCTAGAATTAAAGAAAGCGGGCTTTTCTTTTTCAGAGGTTGTAGTTTACTTTCAGGACAGAGAGTGAGCAGAACACTCCAGTATTCAATCCCTGACAAAGTGCGAAGTAGCAAGAGGTTTTGTGGCAACCACAGTCAAAATTCTTCTCACAGAAGTGATTCTTCTTATTTCAATGTAGCCAGTTTGACAGACTGTAAACACACGTCGCATCATGGGAAGTTATGAATTTATAATAAATCCAAGCTTTCTGGCGTTATCCAAAAAGCAAACTGTACTAGATTCTATGGAGACAGATGAAGGCACAAGACAGACAGAAGAAGTAATAACGACAGTAAGATCTGCAAATGATGATAACCCAATCAACCCTTGATAGTATCCCTCCATCACTACCCTCGTCTATTTCATATACCTTACACAATCACCCACTCAGTTTGTTGGCAGAGTCTGAAGTCCATGCAGATGGTCAGCTCGGAATCTCCAATGACTGAGCTTACCCTGAAGGATGGGAGAAGTGTGGTATGACTGTCAAATGACACAAAAGTTTAACAGCGCCCTGCTGTATAACCGTTCGCCCGTCAAGAAATACTTGTGTCTCGTTGACTGCATTATTTCCACTAGTTTCATGATTCTGACATGTAAACCAGAAAGAAAAATCGGAGAAATTAGGTAACCTTAATGACGATAGTGCTGATTATCACAATTATGTACGACGATGATGATGATATTGACGACGACAATGACGATGGTGGGGGAAAAGAAACGACGATATAGATGATGAACAGGATAATAATGACCTCAGTGTCACTAGTCTGTCACTTTTCCTCTTGCATCCTCGAATCTACAATAAACCAGTTTTATATTTTGGACACCTTGCAATTATGATACTGTCCATCGTGCCTTCTCGGAAAAGTTTCATGTAGACATGCACACAGTTCGTTTTGGTTTTAAGAAGAGAGAAGTGGGGCATACAATAAAACTATACCTTTTCACCCGACACTTTCAAATCATAATAACACTTCATTTGATTTAACCATTTTAATAACACTTCATTTCGTTTCACGCACTTATATCTCTTGAGATATTTCAACTCCAGAAATATTTGTTTTTATATTTAATCATTCTTCGGTAAATGACAATGAATGGAATAAGGAATAAGGGCATCAGGAAAAAAGTTTCTTTGTGCTTTGTCTTTCAAACAATTGTGATCGTTTCTCAGCAACTTGCTGGAAGTACTGTGATCGTTCAATACTTCAAGCAGAGTCTCCATCACAGTAAATCTGACAGTAATTCAGGACACGTGTATATGCAAACGCACGTGTGTATCCACTCGCAAGCAGAGGCAAGAATAGACAATGATTATATTAGCTTAGAACCAGGGAGACCAGTAGAAGCTCAGGAGCCTATTAGTGTATGCAGTTCACGCAGAGGCTTGATGCATCTGTCATGTTTTATCTTGTATTTTCTTTGCATACTATGTTCATGTGTAACTAATTTACTATTATCCACTACATGCTGTGACGACTTCTTTAACGTTAACGTTAAAACTGTTACACGTAGATAATACAGCCGCAGTACTCATGTCCTTCACACATTGTGATTTTTAATTTCGGTAAGTTTAAGTGGTGATTGAATAAGTATATGTCCTTCACACACTTTGATTTTTATTTTCGGTAAACTTAAGTAGTGGTTGAATAAGTATATGTCCTTCACATATTTTTTTTTTTCGGTATACTTAAGAGGTGACTGATTAAGTATTTAATAAACATTGTTTAGGAAACATATGTATTACACGTATTTCATGATGTAAACAGGTTTAACGCATAACATATGTTTGTTATTAATGCTGTTGTGCTTGACACAAAATTCTCCTGTTGAGATTAATGCAATCATTTATAGGCTTTATACTGCTGCTGGTAACTAATACTCTTACTAAACCAGTCACCAAGGAACGGTCGTGATACCAATTTTAAAAGCATACCTGTATTCTGACACATCCTCTGACTTTTCGCTTTCCACGCACTAAGCTCAATATCTATGGTCCACGAGCCTTCTCTGTTTCTGGTCCACTCTCCTGGAACAAACTTCCTCTCTCAGTCCGTCAGCAACCTACTTTTGTCTCCTTCAAGTCCGCTCTCAAAACTCACCTTTTCTCCTCCGCATAAAATCCTAACCTCACTCAACACCCCCCCCCCCCCCCCCCTCTGTCTGCAGCCTGTCTCCGCTCGGAGGGGAATCACATGGTTATAATATATAATTGTATATGCTATGCTCTCTATAATTTTCCATTGCTTTTATTCTTTCTCCCCATTTGCGTTGTGTGTGTGTGTGTGTGTGTGGTGTGTGTGTGTGTGTGTGTGTGTGTGTGTGTGTGTGTGTGTGTGTGCGTGCGTGTGCGTGCGTGCGTGCGTGCGTGCGTGCGTGCGTGCGTGCGTGCGTGTCTGCTTCAGCGCTTAGATTTGATTTTATCAAGATTTTGCGCTATATAAATATTGTAATTATTATTATAATTATTACATTACTAAAATCTTTTCTATGCCGTATGTTGCTGCTGATAACACACACTCTTTAGTAAACCAGTCACTAAGGAACGGTCAT
>CM060306.1:16480548-16488048 GCA_030674185.1 Monoplex corrugatus | reverse complement strand
AGAACTAATGATGACAGCAAAGTAAACAAATGATGGTGGCCCAGTCAGCAACACCCCAACTGACGTCCTCCAACACCGCCCTCGGTCCATTTCATTCACCCCAGGTACCTGATGACCACTCAGTTGTAGGGCGGGGTCGGAAGTCTCTGGAGACGGTCAGCAGAGCCTTCAGTGATTAGATCCTACCTTGAAGGACGAAAGAAGAGGTGGTATGACTGTCAATCGCCATAACATTCAACAGCAGATAAATATTTGCCATCAGGGAAACAGTTACGTTATACTGCGCAGGAGTATTATTCTTGAATGTTATATAGAACCTGGTAATGTTACACGGTTGTGAGGCGTGGATAGTCAAAACGCAAAGCCAGAACAAGACTGAGGCAGCCACGAGATGTGGTTTCTAAGAAGAATATTGAGAGTTCTATGGATAGCAAAGAAAACGAACGAGACAGTCTTGACTGAGGCAAACACAAGAAGACCTTTGATAAGGAAGATTACGAAAAGACAAGCAACATTTATAGGCCATTTTATGAGAAAAGGGGAATTAAAGCACCTGGTCACAACAGGAAAGCTGGAGGGAAAGAGACACCAGGTAGACCCAGGAAGAAAATATTGTACGGACTTGCAGGGTGGCTAAGGACAGAGAGGGTGGAAGATGTGCTTGTGGCAACAAGGGATAGATGCATATGGAGGGACATGATCGCCCACGCCTACAGCAGGGCACATGATGAATGATGATGAGATGATGTGATGATGATGTACTGCTGATGCAAGTTCAAGTTCATATAGCTTATAGCCCAGCCGACTACTACAGCCATATCAGGGCTAACTTCACGTCAAAAACAAAAATCAGATGAAAAGATAAAAGACAAACAGTTAAAAACTATGCTCACCGTTAACCTTGCAAGTCTAATATGACTGGTGCAAGTACTAGCTGCAAAACGTCTGCTGGTTTCAGGTTTATCACGAGATGCTGGGTGCATCATCATCATCATCAGGTGCCTTGCCACAAGGCGTTGGCAATCATGGTCCTCCATATGATTCTATCCCTTCTTGCCGCAAGTACGTCTTCCACCTCTCTGTCTTCAGCCACTCTGCAAGTCCTCCAATATTTTTTCCCTGGGTCTACCTGGGTGTATAGAGACTCAAAACAAATTGTTAAGAACACCCAGCGCTACAACAAGGAAGAGAAAAAATACCAATTCTTAGACCAAACATTATGCCTACTGTACCGTTGCCATCAAGAATAATGACTCATCTCTACATTCCGTGCAAGATACTAAAGTTGCCCCTCTTACAATACTTCATGGGATGAAATGTAATTTTCATTATTCCTTTGACTCCCTCACCCTGTCTACCAGCGCCCGGCGTTGTCAGCCATGCCAGCAAAGCAAAAACTTAACTCTATCACTCCCTCACCCTGTCCACCAGCTTATGTTGCTGGAAGCTGGTGATAAGTTTTTGCATCTGGCAGACAGGGTGCGGGTGTAAAAGAGTTATTAGCTTTATCGTTGAATCGCAGGTTATACTGTGGTCATTGATCACTTAGACTGATACATACAAATTCTACATCATCTGCTAAGGAATCGATTTCAAATGGACATCTGTGAAAATTAACAGAAAACAAAAGGCAACGATAATAATAATGACCAAGTGCTGATTTAAAGGATTAAGATTTGAAAGATAATGACAATGACAACAATAAAATAAACTCATAACACATATGATGATAAAGACGATGACGATGATGATTACCATGACGATGATGACTACTACGACCTCGACGACGACACGACGATGACGAGGAGGAGGAGATCATGATTTTTTATGATGATGATGATGACACGACGACGACGACGACGACGACGATGATGATGATCATGAAAACGACGGATATATACCGATCCTGTTAGCAAGACGATGACTGGACAAACCGCAGTGCTGAAGAGAGCAATTTGCATGTTTTCTGTTGGTTTATCCATATACATGTGTAGACTGCATGTTCAGGGTTCTGTCTTGTCTTTGTAATTGTATTCTGTACTCCCAGAAGTTACAAAAATGGATATTCATAACAAGTCCTTTATGTTGTCTTCCGGTGATTTCAGCCATTTTATAGGCAGACTGTTAGCAAAACTGGCTCAAAAGCTCTGGCATAAAAACAAGCCATGAAAGTCATACATAGAAGTCTGCTAGGGCAACCATCACACTGCATTCAACAGTAATTCCAGCTCTATTTCTCACGTGCATTACAAGGAATCTCAGGTCTGGTTCATACATCCATCCAAAAAAGGAGTCATCAAAAAACAAAAGTTTTATGCGTGGTATCACACACACACACACACACACACACACACACACACACACACACACACACACACACACACACACACACACACACGCACGTACGCACGCACGCATACACACACACAGACTCTCTCTCTCTCTCTCTCTCTCTCTCTCTCTCTCTCTCATGCCACAACAATTTCTCTGCTGTTTATGAACGCATTTTTACCAAATTAATATGAACTCCTTTACCAAGTCACACATCATTTTCGTATATGACATTATCGTTTCGTCATAACACGATTGTTTTTGTGTAAAGCATGGTCAACTTGTCCCAAAGCGTGTATGTCGCCAAGTGCGACACTGGCTTTGTTCGTTTTTTCTGGGGTTTTTTATGTTTGTTTTTTTGTTTTCTTTTGTTTTACTTTGTTTGGGATTTGTTGTTGTTATTGTTTGCGCGTGCTTTTTGGTTGTTGTTATTGTTGTTTTTCTTTTTGGGGGTGATGGTGATGGTTTCATGTATGTCAGGTTTGTTTTGTTTGTTTTTTTGGGGGGGGGGGGGGTTTCCCCCTCGTTATTAATGTCGAGTTTGCTGTAACTTTTGTCAATGGCATACTTTTTTTATTTCGTTTATTTTTTTGCTGCTCATTGGAGCTCAGTTTAGCATGGCATCTCCAAGACTAGTACGCAGACCATCACTGGTCTTGTGCAAGGTAAATGTTTCGGGTAGAACAGTCCCTATCCTAACCTGCGTCCTCTCACTTCTCCTGCTCGTGGTCTGAATACTATGCTCTAAAGATTCTTTTCTAAAGACTATGCTCTAAAAATTATTATCTGATCAATACGCTCTGAACACTATATTCGAAACACTATGCGCTAAAAACTATGCTCTAGACACTGTACTCTAAGCATTATGCTCTGAACACCATGCTCTGAACACTAAGCTCTGAACATCATGCTCTGAACACTACGCTCAAAACACCATGCTCTGAACACTAAGCTCTGAACATTATGCTCTGAACACTACGCTCAAAACACCATGCTCTGAACACTTTGCTCTGAACCACAATGCTCTTAAGACTATACTATGAACAGTGTGCTCTGAACAGTATGCTCTGAACATTATGCTCTAAACACTATGCTCTGAGCACTGCACTCTGAACACTATGCTCTAAACACTAGGCTCTAAACACTATGCTCTGAGCACTGCACTCTAAACACTATGCTCTAAACACTACGCTCTAAACACTATGCTCTAAACACTACGCTCTAAACACTACGCTCTGAGCACTGCACTCTGAACACTATGCTCTAAACATACGCTCTAATCACTATGCTCTGAGCACTGCACTCTGAACACTATGCTCTAAAACACTACGCTCTAAACACTATGCTCTGAGCACTGCACTCTGAACACTAATGCTCTAAACACTACGCTCTAAACACTTACGCTCTAAAACACTATGCTCTAAACACTATGCTCTAAAACACTATGGTCTGAACACTATGCCTAAACACTACGCTCTGAGCACTGCACTCTGAACACTATGCTCTAAACACTACGCTTTAAACACTATGCTCTAAACACTACGCTCAAAACACTATGGTCTGAACACTATGCTCTAAACACTATGCTCTGAGCACTGCACTCTGAAACACTATGCTCTAATCACTATGCTCTAAACACTATGCTCTAAACACTATGCTCTAAACACTATGCTCTAAACACTATGCTCTAAACACTACGCTCTAAACACTATGCTCTAAACACTATGCTCTAAACACTACGCTCTAAACACTATGCTCTAAACACTACGCTCTAAACACTATGGTCTGAACACTATGCTCTAAACACTATGCTCTGAGCACTGCACTCTGAACACTATGCTCTAAACACTACGCTCTAAACACTATGCCTAAACACTATGCTCTAAACACTACGCTCTAAACACTATGCTCTAAACACTATGCTCTAAACACTACGCTCTAAACACTATGGTCTGAACACTACGCTCTAAACACTATGCTCTAAACACTATGCTCTAAACACTACGCTCTAAACACTATGCTCTAAACACTATGCTCTAAACACTACGCTCTAAACACTATGCTCTAAACACTACGCTCTAAACACTACGCTCTAAACACTATGCTCTAAACACTACGCTCAAACACTACGCTCTGAACAATCTGCCGCCATTCCATATGTCATGAAGGCAAAAGTTTTAGGGACAGGCGAAAAATATTGATAAATTCATGTTGCAGTCATTCTCTTCATGTTACACTGTTACAAACACTGGCAACAAAAACGTCGCTACATGTTGTACTTAAAAAGAGGTGCTCATTACTGTTCCCATTCCCTTATCGCGGTCGTTCACCACACTTTTATGCAAAGCAGTGTACTGGTGGCTGTCATTCGAAGACTCCTCTAGTCCTGTACACTGTCAGAATGACAAGAACTCTCCAGCTGTCTGACGCACGTGGAATCATTTTTGTAATCGTTCTTCTCTGTCCACTGTCTATGTCTTTCTCGTCTTCTGGAATTATTCTCTCCCTTTCTTCTACCACTTCACTCTTTTCATTTGCCTTTTGAAACTGTTGGGAAAGTTTTAGTGTTGTTCATTCCGGACCACTGTCTTGCTTCTTTAACTCTTTCTCTCTCTCCTTTCCCCGAATCTCTTTACTTCTCCTCCGCTACATGTTGTCTACTTAAGCCGCAGTTCTGACAGTTGTTCGAAGGCTTCCTCGTTATCGAAGGTCACCCACTACCAGGTCATTCACCTATTTTGCAAGGCTCATACTTTGTTTCTTAGATCTCTTTATAAACGGACGAAGAGCATTTAATCTCTAACGATTGCATAGTTATCGATCACGTCTAATGCAGATTGATTTCGTACAGATCATGGTGCTTTTCGTTGTCGATACATTTCTATTCAACCCATACATTTTATAGCTATGCTTACCACAAAAACTTGCTTGCTATACAAGAACTTCATAGTACCACTTTTCAAATAGAAAAAAACACACTCGTTCTTATCTTTAAATTATCGCCTGCGTAAAATATTCCGAAGTTTTCAAAGAAATGACGTCGCGCTAAAAATAAGGATAATTTGGTGAAGACATTTCTGGTCTGGCAAGCTGACACAAAATATTCAATCACGGCTATCCACCAAACATAATCTATTAAACACAGTCACAAAATAGCCCTTGGCTAGATTTGAGGAGGGGTCATTTCCAGACACAGACCGTATGTTGTCTACGGAAGTGAGGCGAGACAAATGTCACCCATGATCGCCACTTCAAAATGGTGCCTGTCTCAGAGAGTTTCACAACAGGAAATAACCTGTCTACTCGCGATGCATCACACGTAGATTCGCAATACAAACAAAAGCCTTGCTCAATGTCAAATTATATTGTCAAGTTTGGGAGCTATAGACGCATGTAAACTGCTACTCTATTGGCGTTGGGCTCCCAATGACGACATCAGGGGGGGGGGGGGGGGGGGGAGAGCAGGGAAGAAGGGGCGAACGGTTGTTTTTTGCTCTGTCAGGAGTCCATTAGATTGTCCACGCACTTTCCGGCGGTCTGTCTTTCTTGCCATGCTAATGAAGCTGTTCCCACCAGGCAAGACACAGAGGCCAGTTGGCAACACGTGAGGAAGTCAACGAGTTTGGGTGTGTTTGTGTTGCTGCTGTTGTTGTTGCTATTGTTGCTATCTGATTCTTCGTTTGTTCTTCATTTCTTTCTTTACTTGTTTGGTTTGGAGGAGAACAACGAAGCAAAACTTCGCAAGCATCCACTTAACGGACACAGAATTATTCCCTGTCCCATAGCATGTGGAACAAAAGGAGAGCGGGAGGGCATGGAATGGACACAATGATTTGATTTTAATCGATGTCTAAGTTTGGTTGTTGTTGTTGTTGTTGTTGTTGTTGTTGTTTGTTTGTTTGTTTGTTTGTTTGTTTTTGCTGTTTTGTTTTTAATTCGAAAAAATGAAAAGTAAGCCCTGATATTACAAGCGCACCACTCCCCACTAATGGAGTTTGATCGTTTTTTACTTTTAATATACGTGTGATATGTAGATCTGAATCAGAATGCTCCAAATCCATTAAAATACAGACAACCAACAAATTGAAACAATACCATGTCCACCACAGTGCAGTAAGTCCAAGCGTTTTGATGCTTACAAATCTTGACTTCCTGAATCCAACTTGACATCCCCCTCCTTCTCCCGTTAAGTACCACCCCCAACTTCAGCCACTCCCAGTCGATGCAAACACTTTGTGCACACAACACAGTCTGTTCTACACCCAGCTTTGATCATATATCACTTCCTCTTGTTACATAAATGTAAAGTCGTCTAACCATCAATCATCAAGACAAAAAGCATCTCCATTTCAAAGTAGTTTTCAAGACAGAGAATTTAACGGTCTTAAAGCAGCACCGCAACATAACGCAGAAAATTGCCTCGTTAAACCAATTTCACTTCAACCATGAAAATATCTCAGTTTCCTGCTATATTTTCAACATGCGAACGGGACCTAGTATTAGATAAATCTGAACATCTGAACACCCTCCCCCCCCAAAAAAAACAACAACAACCAAACAAGTTCAAGTCCATATTGCTGATAGCCCCAGCAGACTACTACAGCCATATCAGGGCTAACACCACGTCAAAAACGGCAACCCGATTAAGATAAAAGACAACAGTTAAAAACCATGCTCACCTTATGCAAGTCTGAAAATGCAACCAAAGAAAAACAGCCGTAAAACAAAGCAAACAACACAAAGGATCTGCTATTCTGATGTCTGATGACTCAACGATGGTCCAGGAAGCTTTTTGTTTTGTCTTGATGCACGCACACGTCCAATAATCAAGCGTTACGTTCGGTTCATTCCTGATTACCATGCTGAGTCCATTTTTAATCTCCCTTCTTCCAGCTCCTTTAAAAAAAAAACAGGAAGGCTGTTGCATATCGGCCGGTGACAATTCTCTGGACCTTTACAACATTTTGATCAAAGCTGTAAACTGCTGAGGAACCATGAAAGCATACATTTGGAAGGTCAACCTCACATATCTCATATGAATCATTATTTTTTGTTTAAATCCCAGCCGACTGCGTTGAGCAATATCAGGGCTACAACCATTTCAAAGCATGCACAATACTTCAAGAGGGGGGAAAAGGATAAGAAAATTACACATATCAATGCATTCGT
>CM060306.1:16435548-16475548 GCA_030674185.1 Monoplex corrugatus | reverse complement strand
TGATGGATATATTGGACAGATGATGGATATATGTGGGACAGATGATGGATATATTGGACAGATGGATATATTGGGACGATGATGGATATATTGGACAGATGATGGATATATTGGACAGATGATGGATATTTGGACAGATATGGATATATTGGACAAGATGGATATATGGACAGATGATGGATATATGGACAGAATGGATATATTGGACAGATGATGGATATATTGGACAGATGATGGATATGTTGGACAGATGATGGATATATTGGACAGATGATGATATATTGGACAGATGATGGATATTTGGACAGATGATGGATATATTGGGACGATGATGGATATATTGGACAGATGATGGATATATTGACAGTGATGGATATTGGACAGATGATGGATATATTGGACAGATGATATGTTGGACAGATGAGATATGGAAGATGATATTGGACATGATGATTGGATATGTTTGGACAGATGATGGATATATGGACAGATGATGGATAATATGGACAAGATGGATATATTGGACAGATGATGGATATATGGACAGATGATGGATATGTTGGACAGATGATGGATATAGTTGGACAGATGAAGGATATATTGGACATGATGGATATGTTGGACAGATGATGGATATATTGGACAGATGATATGTTGGACAGATGATGATATATTGGACAGATATGATTGGACATGATGGATATTGGACAGATGATGGATATATTGGACAGATGATGGATATATTGGACAGATGATGGATTATTGGACAGATATGGATATACAGATGATGTGGAAGATGAGATATATTGGACAGATATGGATATTGGACAGATGAAATTGGAGAATGATGGATATTGGACAGATGGGATATTGGACATTGGATATGACAATGATGGATATTGAGATGGATATACTGGAGAGGTATTTGGACAGAGATATTGGACAGATGATGGATAGGAAAATGATTGTTGGACAGATATGGAATATTGGACAGATGGATATATGGACCGAGAGTAATGGGAAGATTGGATATGTTGACAGAGATGATATGTTGGACAAATGGTATATGACGAATTGTTGGACAGATGATGGATAATTGGACAGATGAATTTGGACAGATGATATTTGGACAAATGATATTTGGACAGATGATGGATATATGGACAGATGATATATTGGACAGATGATGGAATATTGGACAGATGGAAGGAGAATATGAAAGATGATATTTGGAGAAGATAATTGACAGATGAGGATATTGGACAATGAATATTGGACAGATGATATGACGATAGGTATATATGGACAGAGAGGATTATTGGACAATGATGGATATTGGACAGATATGATGATACAGATGATGGATATATTTGGACAGATAATGGACAGAGTATATGGAAGATATGTAATTGGAGTGGATATTTGGACAGATAGGATATTATGACAGATGATATTTGAAATGAGATATATGGACAGATGTAATGGACAGAGATATATAGGACAGTAATGGATATAGGACAGATATGGATATTTGGACAGATGAGGATATGTTGAAGATGATGGATATAGGACAATGGATATTGGACAGATGATGGATATATGGACAGATGGATATATTGGACAGATATGGATATATTGGACAATGGATATATGGACAGATGATGGATATGTGACAGATGAATGGATATGTTGGACAGATGATGGATATATGACAGATGATAGTTGACAGATGATGGATATATGGAAATGATATATTGGACAGATGATGGATATTGGACAGATATGGATATATTGGACAATGATGAAATGGATATATGGACAGATGATGATATTGGACAATATGATATTGGGACAGATGATGGATATGTGGAGATAGGATATATGACAGGTATATGGAGATGATATTGGACAGATGATGGATATATGGACAATGATGTTGACAGATGATGGATATTGGACAGATATGATATTGGACAGATATGATATTGGACAGATGATATATACTGGACAGATTGGAAGATATTTGGACAGATGATGGAAATGGACAGATTATAGATATACTGGACAATGATGGATATATCGGGACAGATGATGGAAATGTTGGACAGATGATGGATATATTGGACAGATGATGGATATATTGGACAGATGATGGATATATGGACAGATGATGGATTATTGGACAGATGATGGATTATTGGACAGATGATGGATTATTGGACAGATGATGGATATATTGGACAGATGATGGACATATTGGGACAGATGATGGATATATTGGACAGATGATGGATTATTGGACAGATGATGGATATACTGGACAGATGATGGATAAATCGGGACAGATGGATATATTGGACAGATGGATATGTTGGACAGATGATGGATATGTTGGACAGATGATGGATATATTGGACAGATGATAGATATACTGGACAGATGGATATATCGGGACAGATGATAGATATACTGGGCAGTTAATGGATATATTGGGACAGATGACGGATATATTGGACAGGTGATGAATGATGCTAATGACCACAGTGCTGATCTGAAAAATTATCGGTTGGAGGACAATGGCGTTAATGATGACTATGATGGTGTTAGTGGTGATAGTGATGATGACAACGACGATGTTGCCGACGACAGTGATGATGACTATGCCTCGAATGGTGATTTGGATGACGATGACGATGACGATGTGAATGAGAACACACTGTTACTGTCACCTACTCGATAACCAGATAAATCACAGTGATTAAAATGCGAATTCTCTTATGGCAGCCATATGACTACTACTAGTACAAGGAATCAGCCAATTTTCTTATGACAGTCAAATCACTATTACTAGTACAAGGAATCAGCGAATTTTCTTATGACAGTCAAATCACTATTACTTGTACAAGGAAACAGCCAATTTTCTTATGACAGTCAAATCACTCCTACTTGTACAAGGAATCAGCCAATTTTCTTATGACAACCAGATCACTATTACTTGTACAAGGAATCAGCCACTTTTCTTATGACAACCAGATCACTATTACTTGTACAAGGAATAAGCCAATTTTCTTATGACAACCAGATCACTATTACTTGTACAAGGAATCAGCCACTTTTCTTATGACAACCAGATCACTATTACTTGTACAAGGAATAAGCCAATTTTCTTATGACAACCAGATCACTATTACTTGTACAAGGAATCAGCCAATTTTCTTATGACAACCAGATCACTATTACTTGTACAAGGAATCAGCCACTTTTCTTATGACAACCAGATCACTATTACTTGCACAAGGAATCAGCCAATGTTCTTATGACAACCAGATCACTATTACTTGCACAAGGAATCAGCCAATGTTCTTATGACAACCAGATCACTATTACTTGTACAAGGAATAAGCCAATGTTCTTATGACAACCCGATCACTATTACTTGTACAAGGAATAAGCCAATGTTCTTATGACAACCCGATCACTATTGTACAAGGAATAAGCCAATGTTCTTATGACAACCAGATCACTATTACTTGTACAAGGAATAAGCCAATTTTCTTATGACAACCCGATCACTATTGTACAAGGAATAAGCCACTTTTCTTATGACAACCAGATCACTATTACTTGTACAAGGAATAAGCCAATTTTCTTATGACAACCCGATCACTATTGTACAAGGAATAAGCCACTTTTCTTATGACAACCAGATCACTATTACTTGTACAAGGAATAAGCCAATGTTCTTATGACAACCAGATCACTATTACTTGTACAAGGAATCAGCCAATTTTCTTATGACAACCAGATCACTATTACTTGCACTAGGAAAAAGCCACTTTTCTTATGACAACCAGATCACTATTACTTGCACAAGGAATCAGCCAATTTTCTTATGACAACCAGATCACTATTACTTGCACAAGGAATAAGCCAATGTTCTTATGACAACCAGATCACTATTACTTGCACAAGGAATAAGCCAATTTTCTTATGACAACCCGATCACTATTACTTGTACAAGGAATCAGCCAATGTTCTTATGACAACCAGATCACTATTACTTGTACAAGGAATAAGCCAATTTTCTTATGACAACCAGATCACTATTACTTGTACAAGGAATCAGCCAATTTTCTTATGACAACCAGATCACTATTACTTGTACAAGGAATCAGCCAATTTTCTTATGACAACCAGATCACTATTACTTGTACAAGGAATCAGCCAATTTTCTTATGACAACCAGATCACTATTACTTGTACAAGGAATCAGCCAATTTTCTTATGACAACCAGATCACTATTACTTGTACAAGGAATAAGCCAATGTTCTTATGACAACCAGATCACTATTACTTGTACAAGGAATAAGCCAATGTTCTTATGACAACCAGATCACTATTACTTGTACAAGGAATAAGCCAATGTTCTTATGACAACCAGATCACTATTACTTGTACAGGGAATCAGCCAATTTTAACCAGATCACTATTACTTGCACAAGGAATCACCTGTCGGGAATGACGAAGTTACCGTGATATCTTACAAAATCCAACTCCCTTCCCACGACACCGCTCATCACAAATGTCTGCCTCTTTACATTCTCTTGTCAGTTCTTCTCTTGCCCTCTCTGATATAAATCGAATGGGTTGTGTCCCTTTTAGGTACCACTCCATTACGACTGTCAACTATGAGATCTTACATGTTCACCACAGACATGCGCGTGTCTTTTATTCTGAATGAGAAGATGCAGGGATGGAGGAATGCACTATTTTCTGTAAACCTTCCTAATATGTTATGGGGTTTATCCATGTTTTAATATCTCACTCTTCTTTGAAAACTATAGTGACAAAAAGACCTTTCAGCTGTTGTATTCAATAGACCTTTCAGTTGTATTCAATAGACCTTTCAGCTGTTGTATTCAATAGACCTTTCAGTTGTTGTATTCAATAGACCTTTCAGCTGTTGTATTCAATAGATCTTTCAGTTGTATTCAATAGACCTTTCAGCTGTTGTATTCAATAGACCTTTCAGTTGTTGTATTCAATAGACCTTTCAGTTGTTGTATTCAATAGACCTTTCAGTTGTTGTATTCAATAGACCTTTCAGCTGTTGTATTCAATAGACCTTTCAGTTGTTGTATTCAATAGACCTTTCAGCTGTTGTATTCAATAGACCTTTCAGTTGTTGTAGTCAATCGGTCCGCTTTTTATCAGTATATACGAAATACGGGCTTCAGAATGTCATGAGGTAAACAATAATAATAACTGGCTGCTGGTCAGCCTAAATGGAATGATATGTACGTTGGTTACAGAGATTACAGCAAACTCGACACTAAGAGCTGTGCCTACATCTTTGAATCTTACAACACGTAGCATCACTGATGACAGTCTTTGTTCTTTCAACAGTCAACTCGGGAAGACAGAGCAATGCTTCTTCGTCTTTACTCCCCGCTGTCTGATTCTCAAACTGACTATATATACATTTCACAATGAACAGCCATCAGTTATCATTTAAACGAATATCATCCCGTGCCGCTAACAGCAGGCTGATTACTGTTAACACACGTCACAGACAGTGTAAGCAGATTGTATAAGAGGTGCAGGAACATATGACATACCAACTTTGCACCTGTAACTTGGAGAGAATCTTTATGTTAATGCAAATGTATTCTGCCATGGTGTTTGTGATTTCCGTGACACAGCATTCATGGTATAGCACATGTGGATGGTATCAACAGCATGATCTGACAATTTCAACAGCTTGAAACTCGACATAAGGCTACGGCAGTTGCCCGTTATCACGTCCCAGTTCTTAACACAAGTGTTTCCGTAATAACCCACGATGTTAATGAAACAGTCACTATACATACAAAGATTATGATCATTTCTAAACATTGCACTTGGACTTTGAAACGGACATCTAATAACTGCTGACACGTCTCTTATCGCAGGTGTAACTAGCACAGGAAGCGACAACTGCACATTTCTGATGAGATCTTTCTGCACGTACCCGCCTACAAGCACGCTCCATGCATCCTCATTAATATTCATTGTTTGATTATGTGAAGGGATATAATTAGTCGCGTTGCTCCGTTTTCCTCCCTGAAATAAATCAAGATTCAGGGTTGACCTACACTCCATTGTCTGATTTTTACATTAACAATGAGTCACATCATTTGCTCCGTTTTACCAGCACGGTACATTGTATCTTAGTGTTTACACACATTTTGTTGTTTTGTTTTTTAAGTAAATCCTGAGTCAGATCATTCGCTCCATTTCACCCACGATTATGTATCAGTGTTTACATACACTCTGTTACTCCATTTTTAAGGAAACACTGAGTCAGATCAGTTTGTCTCATCTGTCTTTGTGCATGCATAGCCTACATGTTCTATAATAACAGGTTCCTTTTCCCAATAAAAAACTTTCCACATTCTCATCAAAATACCTATAGTTAACAAGACGAAAGTAATGACATTTGACCATAGGTATACAAACAGAGGTTGTTTTTTATTATTATTATTCTGTTTGCAAAGATTCCTGTTACTTTATTTCAGACAGCTCTTCATTGAAACGAAACTTTGGTCTCACTAACAGGAAGTTACAAAAGTCATCAATGAAAAGTATGGAAAAGTTTGGAAAAGTTTGCCTTACGTCAAAGTGCATTTAAGGATGTCTCCTGGTCCATTTCAAAACCACTCGAAAGGGCTTCTTAGATATGGGTCATACTTACAAGAAGTCATAAATATCTTGCAATGTATGGGCCAGAATGTCTTGTCTTGTCTTGTTTTTTGTCTTGTCTTGTCTCGTCTTGTCTTTGTGTCAATACTCTCCTGTTTGAGGAAGAAATCAATGACGTCTCAGCAATTCATCAACACAGCTCTACTCAAATTGGACCCCGGACCGAACATTCAGTATGTTTTGTTTGTTCGTTTTCAATACAGATTTCCAATGTCAAATTTAGGCAGTTTCTCCCCTTGAAAAGTGCGTCCCAAGAGAGCAGCGTCATTCGTTTGTTGTTGTATGATAGATATTTTGCTTTCCTATTATTAAACGTTATCTTCTCGTAGTCTTCCGCATGCTGCACTCGAGACTCCGGCTGATTGTGTGGCCCAATTTATCACCACGGGGGGGGGGGGGGGGAGAGGGGGGAGGGAGGCTGGGGTGGTTAAAAAAAAAAACTTGAATACAAACGTATAAGCCTAAGTACACTAAAACAAAAAGAATGGCATAAATTAACTCTAATTGCTTCAGGATATCACATTTCCTTAGATGTTAAAAGGTACCCAATTACCAACTAACAAAAAGTTTGGAAGGTTTTACACAACACGCACACGTAAGTGGCCCAGCAAGGCAGAAAACGACAGGAACAGATGGCAGAAAGCAAGGAGCCAGGCAGAAACAGAGTGACAAAACAGAAAAAAGTTTTGCCACAGAATTGCCGGAAGTTGGGGATACTATTTATACTTTAGGAGAATGTGCGCTTTGTTCAATTCTTGAATCAAGAGTTGGCGCCTTATAAATGTCATTTATCATCATTACTACTACTACTACTACTACTACTACTATAAATATTATTATTATCATTATTATCACTATTGTTGTTGTTAGCAGCCCAGGCAGACAAACCAGCGTCAGACTTCATCTGTGCCCTCTGCCACAGGGACTGTTATTCCCGTGTCGGACTGGCCAGCCACACCCGACGCTGTACCAAAATAAACACCTAGAGCGCAACTCCATAGTCTTCCGAGACTGAGGGATGCCTATATATATATATCTATATGTTGTTGTTATTATTATGTAATAACAATGATGAATTATTGTTATTATCATCATTATTTGTACATATTTTATTATTATTGTATTATATTATTATAATCATTATTATTATCATTATTATTACTATCATCATACAGCCCCCAGCATCTCCACGGGGTGATGACTATGACAATGTATTGATGGTGATCATAATGGTAAAAGCGCTGCCCCTGTAAATATAACGATAATGATTTGAGTAGACATTTGGACGACGATGACAACAGTGAGACTCTAGCATCAGATTTTACCGACAGTGTCATCCAGACGACAGCTGCACAAAACAGTCACTGACACAATGCTGAATGCGACAAAAACCAAGTTCTTCCAATTCGCACATCACCATTTGCACAAAGTTGCAATGACAGTCATCGGTGAGTATTGACGAATTTGATCATGAGGCTTTACAACATTTCATTCCCTTCCGATCAGACCACTGATCTCAAATGTCTACCTTTCCCTGTCTACCCTGCCTTCTGTCACACCGTCACTTTTTGCCTTGCACTTCGTGCTACAAACTAAATTGGTTTTCTGTTTTGGATACTTCGCAATTTTGACTCTGCCAATCATAAAGTCTCGTACAAAGTTTGTCAAAACTCATTTTAATTTCAGAAACTGGGGAAGGTGTCTGAAATTTTCAGTTTTTGCTTGGATACTTTCTGAACTACACAGAAGAAGAATTTACATTTTTTTAACAAATCACACGTCAAAAATCGTTATAGGCAAACGTCGTATTCAATCCATTTCCTGTTACCGACAACGTATGGAATCTCTATAAACTCTACATAATTACCAAAACCAAAACAAAACAAACATAAAAACTGTACGAGTTCAGTTCAGTTCATACTGCTTATAGTCCAGCCGACCACTACAGCCATATCAGGGCTAACACCACGTCAAAAAAAAAAGACAACCCGTTAAGAGAAAGAGAACAGTTAAAAACCATGCTCACCGTTAACCTTACAAATCTAAAAAGGAAAAACATACGTAAAATCACATCAGGTGAAATCTATTGATCGCTTGTAAAAACTGGAAAATTGCATCAGAAGTGACGTCTCGTAAGAGGTTCTTTAAGGAATCCACCGTGTAGTGCTTTTGTCTCACTTCGTACAAGTCCCATCAATCGAGGAGGTGGTGTCTGATGCTCAACGGCTCGTCACAAGGTATACACCATGGTGCTTCTTCATTTTTCAAAAGGTACCAGTGAGTGAGTTAACTCGTTTGACACATGTGGAACTCACATAGGAAAATGTCTGTATGGTCCCACAGACAGGCAGACATTGAAATGTAAACATTACAGAGACAATGTACATTAAACAATATCGCATACTTCTTTTAAATTCAATTCATTTCTTTTTTCTAAAAGATGAATACAAACGCTGCCGAAGTATCAATTAATTATTATGAAGCATATAAAAAAGGTGTGCCCCACAAATATACACATGTCGCGCGCACCACACCACCACACACACACACACACCACACCACACACCACACACCACAACAACACAAACACACAACAACAACCACACACACACAAACCATGCATCCACATATTCCACTATGCGGTAAAAACCTTAAGAACGAGCTCGCACATAGTTTTAATGTGCAAGCGTATGGCATCTGCCATGAATATGTTTTATTCTATCCATATGACATCAGAGTTTCTGGCTTGTATACTCAACTGCCAGCGTCGACGCCTTTCTGGCTACATGAAAACCTGGCAACTCTCAAGGCATGGACAACACAACAGCCCTTAACCCTTTGACTCCCTCACCCTATCTGCCAGCATCCTGCATCGTCAGCCGTGATAAAGCAAAAATTTAACCCTTGACTCCCTCACCCTATCTGCCAACATCCTGCATCGTCAGCCGTGATAAAGCAAAAATTTAACCCTTTCACTCCCTCACCCTATCTACCAGCATCCTGCATCGTCAGCCATGATAACAAAGCAAAAAGTTAACCCTTTGACTCCCTCACCCTATCTGTCAGTATCCTGCATCGTCAGCCATGACAACAAAGCAAAAATTAACCCTTTCACTCCCTCACCCTATCTGCCAGCATCCTGCATCGTCAGCCGTGATAACAAAGCAAAAATTTAACCCTTTCACTCCCTCACCCTATCTGCCAGCATCCTGCATCGTCAGCCGTGATTACAAAGAAAAATTTAACCCTTTCACTCCCTCACCCTATCTGCCAGCATCCTGCATCGTCAGCCGTGATAACAAAGCAAAAATTTAACCTTTTGACTCCCTCACCCTATCTGCCAGCATCCTGCATCGTCAGCCGTGATAAAGCAAAAATTTAACCCTTTCACTCCCTCACCCTATCTGCCAACATCCTGCATCGTCAGCCATGATAACAAAGCAAACATTTAACCCTTTGACTCCCTCACCCTATCTGCCAGCATCCTGCATCGTCAGCCGTGATAACAAAGCAAAAATTTAACCCTTTCACTCCCTCACCCATCTGCCAGCATCCTGCATCGTCAGCCGTGATAACAAAGCAAAAATTTAACCTTTTGACTCCCTCACCCTATCTGCCAGCATCCTGCATCGTCAGCCATGATAACAAAGCAAACATTTAACCCTTTAACTCCCTCACCCTATCTGCCAGCATCCTGCATCGTCAGCCATGATAACAAAGCAAAAATTTAACTCTTTCACTCCCTCACCCAATCCACCAGTTCCCTGGAGGGTCAAGATTTTGCTGCTTATCGACAGGCTGCAGAAGTGAAAGGGTTAACAAACATCTTTCTGATCATAATCACGCTCCTAACACATACACATTCACCTAGCATTGGCTGTGATATTAACATTCATAGCACCTGTACCTAATAACTGCTGACACTTCTCTTATCACAGGTGTAAATAACAATGGCAACGACAGCTTGCAAGTTTCATGCGGTATCTTTCTACACTGCCCTGCTGTTTATCGTGTTCCACGCATCCTCATTGATATTCTATCAATCACTATGGCGTTGTGGCGCAACAGACTACTGACTGGAAGGTTGTGGGTTCGAATCCCTATAATGCCTTTCAAAAATCACTGACGGATTTTTTCGGCCCAAACTGGTTCCTACCCTGAGTTAAGCGTGGTGTTGGAAAGACTGGGACCAAACAGTCGAGTTTCATTCACTTCACGGATGCGTCATTGACGGGGTTGCTCAAACCTCCTAACCAACACCGCCGGTGTCTGTCTTTCTCGGGCCTGGTTGACGCCAGGATATATCATAATAGCAAGCGTAGAGTACACCCAAGTCACGCCGTCTCCAGTCTTGATGGAACTGTACAGTGCCATGGTTATCATTCTCGTGGTCATCATCACAGCATTGTTAAAACTGTCTCAGCTTCTGTGGTCATTAAGGTGGCGCAGAAAATGGGATTAAAATGTACTCATCGGTTTTTTTCTGTGAGTAGAGATAATGTACTCTTCAATACCATGGTTTTGGTATCTTTCCAACTTCAAGCCTTGTATCAAAGCCGATGTCTATGCTGTTATATTTTTCAAGTAAATATTTCATTCATTTAAGAGCTTTTCTTTTTTCTTTTTTTTTACACTGCATGTTCAGGTTGGTCTGCCACTATGTTTGGCACTTGTCCTCCCTTATTACAGAAGTACATTCACAATATAACCTGTTTGATGAGAACAAACTGTGGCCACACTGGCATGTGAAGTGTTCAGCAATGACGTTTAACCGACTGTGCTATTTTTCTTCTCTATTTTGTGCTAATTTCCTGCTGTTTTTATGTCGTTCTTCCCCCCGCCCACCATCATCATCTTTTTGTCTTCACATCTGTTCTCAGTTCTTACTGCGGTTTTTCCCCCATGTTTCTTCTCTCATTTTTGTCTGTCTTCTTCTCCCTCTCCTTCTTTCGTAATTTTCCCTCCTTTTCTCCTTCTCTTATTCCTGAACTTTTTCCCCTCTATCTGACATTTCTCTTCTGCTCTCTTTCTGTCGTATTCTATCTCCTCTTCGTCCTCTCTCCATTTTTCTCTTCTCACAGACTACTCTTTCCCTTCTCATCTTCCTATCTCCTTTCCCCTTTCGCTTTTTTTCCTCTTCTCTGATTTCGGTGACTTTGTTCACATTTCGTTTTAGTTGTGTGTCTGCAGATTCAGTGTCTGATCTATTTTCAAAGACATGGCCTCTTTTAGCTATAGACATAAGCCATTCAATCTTTAATGACGTATTATAGCTAACGTCTCGTGCAGTTATCAGTAGCTAACGTCTAATGCAGTTATCAGTAGCTAACGTCTAATGCAGTTATCAGTAGCTAACGTCTAATGCAGTTATCAGTAGCTAACGTCTCGTGCAGTTATCAGTAGCTAACGTCTCATGCAGTTATCAGTAGCTAACGTCTATGCAGTTATCAGTAGCTAACGTCTCATGTAGTTATTAGTAGCTAACGTCTAATGCAGTTATAGTAGCTAACGTCTCGTGCAGTTATCAGTAGCTAACGTCTACGTGCAGTTATCAGTAGCTAACGTCCTCATGCAGTTATCAGTAGCTAACGTCTCATGCAGTTATCAGTAGCTAACGTCTCATGCAGTTATCAGTAGCTAACGTCTCATGCAGTTATCAGTAGCTAACGTCTCATGCAGTTATCAGTAGCTAACGTCTCATGCAGTTATCAGTAGCTAACGTCTAAAGCAGTTATTAGTAGCTAACGTCTCTGCAGTTATCAGTAGCTAACGTCTAATGCAGTTATCTGTAGCTAACGTCTCATGCAGTTATCAGTAGCTAACGTCTAATGCAGTTATTAGTAGCTAACGTCTAATGCAGTTATCCAGTAGCTAACGTCTAATGCAGTTATCAGTAGCTAACGTCTCATGCAGTTATCAGTAGCTAACGTCTCATGCAGTTATCAGTAGCTAACGTCTCATGCAGTTATCAGTAGCTAACGTCTCATGCAGTTATCAGTAGCTAACGTCTAATGCAGTTATTCGTAGCTAACGTCTCATTCAGTTATTTAGTAGCTAACGTCTCATGCAGTTATCAGTAGCTAACGTCTAATGCAGTTATCTAGTAGCTAACGTCTAATGCAGTTACCAGTAGCTAACGTCTAATGCAGTTATCAGTAGCTAACGTCTCATGCAGTTATCAGTAGCTAACGTCTAATGCAGTTATTAGTAGCTAACGTCTATGCAGTTATCAGTAGCTAACGTCTCATGCAGTTATCAGTAGCTAACGTCTCATGCAGTTATCAGTAGCTAACGTCTCATGCAGTTATCAGTAGCTAACGTCTAATGCAGTTATCAGTAGCTAACGTCTAATGCAGTTATCAGTAGCTAACGTCTAATGCAGTTACCAGTAGCTAACGTCTAATGCAGTTATCAGTAGCTAACGTCTAATGCAGTTATCAGTAGCTAACGTCTATCAGTTATCAGTAGCTAACGTCTCATGCAGTTATTAGTAGCTAACGTCTAATGCAGTTATCAGTAGCTAACGTCTCATGCAGTTATCAGTTAGCTAACGTCTCATGCAGTTATCAGTAGCAACGTCTCTGCAGTTATCAGTAGCTAACGTCTCATGCAGTTATTAGTAGCTAACGTCTCAGTTGCAGTTCAGATTATAGTAGCTAACGTCTAATGCAGTATTATCAGTAAGCTAACGTCTCATGCAGTTATCAGTAGCTAACGTCTCATAATTTAGCAATTAGCATTATCAGTAGCTAACGTCTCGTGCAGTTATCAGTAGCTAACGTCTCATGCAGTTATCAGTAGCTAACGTCTCATGCAGTTATCAGTAGCTAACGTCTCATGCAGTTATTAGTAGCTAACGTCTCATGCAGTTATCATAGCTAACGTTCATGCATTATGTAGTAGGTATGATTTCAGTAGCCAACGTCTAATGCAGTTATCAGTAGCTAACGTCTCATGCAGTTATTAGTAGCTAACATATCGTCAGATTATGTTCATAACATTCAGAATCGATGTCCGCTTCACTATCAGCACTTTTAAATCAACTTATGTTACACAGAACTCAGACCGACCACAAAGGCTTGTTTACCAAAACATGAACTTCATCATACAAGTTTTACAAAAGAAGGGGGACATTGTGTGTTTACGCGTGCAAAATACTGCTTGCGTTAAAAAGAGTTCCAATGCTTTCAAACGTATCATCTCGTGCGACATAATGGACAGTAATATATTGTTAACGATTTAGTGATGATATTTCCCAAATAGCCAGCTGATGCAAAACAGTTACATTCTACGCGATTTTTTTACACACCAAACAGTATCCATTTTCACAGTAACAATACATCCTATGGCAGATTTGACAGGGGTTCACTTTCGGATAGTCACTCGGTTCAGATGGATGTTTCCTACGGAAATGGGGCCGGACAGAAGATGGTACCAATGATCTCCTCTTCAAAATGGCACCTGTCTAGGACAGCTTCACAAGAGGAAATAACGTCTCTCTTCAGATCTATCACACGTACACTGGAGAATACCAACCAAAAAATGTGCCCCGTGTCAAGCTATTTTGTCCATTTTCGGCGCTACAGCCGTGTGTGAACCGTTAGTCTACTGATGCTGGGGCTCCAAACAAGAATATCGTTTTATCATTATTATTATTATTATTATTATTATTATTATTATTATTATTGTTGTTGTTGTTGTTATAATCATTATTATTATTATCATTATCATCATCATTATTACATACTCCTGTCAGGATTTCATTTGATTGTCCACACGCTTTTCAGTGGTGTTTTTCTTGCCATGCTAATGAAGCTGCTCCCGTCAGCAGGGCACAGACACAAGGTGGGAACACATGAGTTTTCTTGTATTTGTGTTTCTACCACAGAATTTAATTCCAGAAGGTGGGCATACTATTTATACTGAAAATGAGTCCCCGGTATTCGCGCGGGGAAGGCAACTCATGACTACAATGATGTTACGTAGCAATTTGCTGCGTCCACAACATTCTCTCAACAAGACAAGTCAATGCAGTTATCGAATCAATAACATCATTTCCCGAAACGAAATTTTTCTCCTCTCAGCAAATTCATCACTAAACGGTTTGTCCCTTGCCCTCTCTTCGTCTCATGGGGTAATCTGATGACCATACTCAATCAAACGGGAGCAAATCGTCAGCGGTTGTGCTCAGTGAAAATTCCATTAGCTCTCTCTCTCTATCTATCTCTCTCTCTCTCTCTCTCTCTCTCTCTCTCTCTCTCTCTCTCTCTCTCTCAAGTCTGTGCCGATGAGAAAATCTCTCTCTCTCTCTCTCTCTCTCTCTCTCTCTCTCTCTCTCTCTCTCTCTCTCTCTCTCTCTCTCTCTCTCTCTCGCTCTGCTCGGCTGGACCTCTGTGCGGATGAGAACTAGTAAATGCACGTCTGATAGGTAAGGCCTCAAAGCTGGATATCACAAGAGACAGAGAGACAGAGAAAAAGACAGACAGAGACAGAAGAAACCACAGTATTTCTGATATGTTCCGGCCATCCAAGTATACATATCAGTGCATTCGCGCACATAATCAATGGAGATGCCCCTGGCGCTGACCACTCCGTCCAATTTATCACACAAGGGATTTAAAAAAAACATGCCTGAATACAAATTTAAACATAACTAAGAACTTTAAAATACTCATAAAAACGGGCTTAAATTACCTAAAATTGCTTCCGCCTTTCTTGTTTCCCTAGAGCAAAAAATGCACTTAACACATGTACCCAATTATCAATTCTAAAAGAAAGTACGTAAAACTTTATCGAACACATGCAGGTGAATAGAACAGCAAGGCAGAAAATGATAGAAAGCAAAAGAACAAGGCAGAAACAAACAGAGTGACAAAAAAGGAAATCTTAGCACAGAATTTCCAGAAGATGGGGATACTATTCATACCGAAAGAGCCCCCGCCCAGCAACCCCATGGGAGGATGGAGCAATTAATCAAAGACGAATTACACACATCGACCGTGTTACTACGCAGTGTAACACACTATGCAGTTTCAACTGTTGGTTTGTGAGAAAACCATCCAGCATAAGACAGGCGCAAATTTTCGCCAACTGGCCTGCTGTCCATTATGTCGCATGATATGATACCTTATTTATCTCCTGAACAAATGAGATCAGGCCTTTTTCCACTGTTCCTGTTCCGAATGAGAACAGCAAGAAAACTTCTATCATTGATAAAACGAAAGAAGTTAAGATACGCTCGTATGTAGGCCATGCGCTACGAAACCAAGAGACTGACGAAGTTTCAGTCTTTTTTCCCCTAATATATATATTTGGTGTCTGTTTGTTTGTGATCTTACGCTTGACAAAGGCCAGTTGGCCAAAAATTGGCGCCTGTCTTGTCTAGCTGTATCAAATATGTGTTCTTAGTCTTTCTTCGTGTTTTTGTCTGGTTCCTGTTTGAACTCGGGCAGTCACACTTCTTTTGGACATCCAGCATAACATGAATGATATGGCAAATGGCATCATGGCAAAGTATTTTTCTGTCTCCTCAGCAGGCCCTTAAGTGTCTCCTGAACAAATGAGATCAGGGCTATTTCCACCGTTCATGTTCCGAATTGAAACAGCAAAAAAAAACCCTATCATTAATAAAATGAAAAAAGAATGAAGATAAGTAGGTCATACGCTACGAAAACCAAGAGACTGACCTCAAGAAGACTGTCTTTCAAGGCAACACTGATGCAAAAAGAAAAAGAGGCAGACCATCAGCTTCTCTCATTGGCAACATCACCGAATCCAGCGGCATGAGCATCCATGAAGTCAGCTGGGCCAGCGAAGACCGGAACAAATGGAGGAGGATCACCCTGTCGGTGTCACTGACACCCTGTCGGTGTCACTGACTGCAGCGGCCAACACCACATCCGGTGTGCCGACAGGTGAGACATGTTCCAATGTACATACGTGTTTTCTTTACTTCGTTTGTTTGTTCACTCGTCCATTTACAGCTGGTGCCAACATAACATCTCTCATTCCACAAATTAAAACAAACAACATAACATGTACCTGTCTGTTCGAAATGAGACAAAACCTGTGCAAAGGCGCGTCGTCCTCGTCTCGATTTCTATGCTCTGCTCTTATATCTGGATGGTGTCGTTTCAATGTGTGTGAATCACACGTGCTGCTTCTCACAGGAAACGAGATATTACCCCATTGTGAAACCTTGAAACTTTTTCGAGACAGACAAGACAGACGGAGAGAGAAAGAGAGAGAGACAAAGAGAGATAGAGAGAGAGAGAATGTGTGTGTGTGTGTGTGTGTGTGTGTGTGTGTGTCTGTGTGTGTGTCTGTGTGTGTGTGTGTCTGTGTGTGTCTGTGTGCATCTGTGTCTGTGTGTCGTTTGTGTGTTTGTCTGTGTGTGCATCTGTGTGTATTTTGTGTAATTATGTCTAAGTGTGTGTGTGTGTGTGTGTGTGTGTGTGTGTGTGTGTGTGTGTGTGTGTGTGTGTGTGTGTGTGTGTGTGTGTGTGTGTGTGTGTCCGTGTGTGAGTGTGTCTGTCTGTGTGTCTGTGTGTCTGCAATATCTTCGAAACAGGCAAACATGTATAAAACAATAATAGAAAATGACATTTCATTCTCGGTAATTCATATCGAAAGAAGCCTTGAAAACTAGAAGGTATTTTTCGAAAGAAGCATCTCTCTAACTGCGTGTGCGCGCACTCATGCACACAAACACAAACACACACACACACACACACACACACACACACACACACACACACACACACCACACACACACACACACACACACACACACACACACACACACACACACACACACACACACACACACACACACACACAAACTTTCTACCAGGCACGAGTCGCATTTGTGCATGCAACACTACATATACATAGAGGTGGGCATTGCAATGGGCTGTGCAATCTCTCCCATACTGTTCGTGTTGGCAATGGAAGTCATCTTGAAAGCTGCAATGAAGAGTTCAGGTCCAGTGAATCTGGGAGATGGATACCAGATGCCTCCTCTGAAAGCTTTCATGGATGACACAACAGTCTTGTCCACGGATGAGGAAGAGACACACCAAATCTTAAAGCAGCTGGATGAGCTGGTGGCCTCTTCAAGAATGAGGTTCAAACCTAAGAAATCCCGAAGTCTCTCACTGCGAAAAGGAAAAGTGGCAGATTCAGTCAAATTCATGGTAGCCAACCAAGCCATCCCCACTGTCACAGAAGAGCCAGTAAAAAGTCTCGGAAGATGGTATGATGACTCCCTGAAAGACACACAAAGGGGATGTGAAACCAAGCAAACAGCAGAAGAAGGCCTGAAGAAAATAGATAACTGCGGACTGCCAGGCAAATACAAAGTCTGGTGTCTACAGTTCATGCTGATACCAAAGCTGCTGTGGCCACTGCTAATCTATGACATTTGCACCAGCACAGTCGAAGCAATGGAAGCCAAAATCAACAAATACACAAGAAAATGGCTCGGTGTCCCACCTGGTCTCACTGATGTTGCATTCTACTGTCGTCAAGCAATGCTGAAGCTACCTCTCAAATCCATAGTGGAGGAATACAAAGTTGGAAAAGCAAGACTGTTGAGCATGCTGGAGGAATCGGAAGACAATATCGTGAGATCAGTTCATCCAAAGCTGAGAACTGGCAGAAAGTGGAAAGTCCAAGAGGCTGTAAACAATGCCAAGAGAAACCTCAGCATCAAAGAAATAATTGGACACACGCAAACCAACAGACAGGGACTGGGAGCAACAAAAATGCAGTGGTGGTCCAAAGCCAAAGGGAAGGAAAAAAGAGACATGATCATACAGGAGTTGAAGGAAGAAGAAGATGTCAAAAGAGTGCAGAAGGCAGTCCAGCAAGGTCAACAGGGGCAATGGACAACATGGGACAGTGCACTCCAAAGAAGTCTCAGCTGGAACGATATGTGGCACATGGCTCCTCTAAGGATAAGCTTCCTCCTCAGATCTGTATATGACCTGCTCCCCTCGAATGCAAACTTAGTGAAATGGGGGAAATCAGACGACCCAGCATGTCCGCTCTGTCAGAAGAAACAAACAGTGGAACATGTCCTAAGCTCTTGCAAAGTAGCGCTAGCCCAAGGAAGGTATACATGGAGGCACAACCAAGTTCTGAAAGTGATCACAGACGTGGTTAGCGAAAAAACCATGACCCCAAACGCACCAATTGCTATGACAACGTTCTACAAAGCAGGAGGGAAACAGGTCTGGCCCGAAAGTGCTATGACAACCAGCACATTGCCAAAGGGTCTTCTGGATGGAGCAGTCGACTGGGAGTGTACAGCAGACCTCCCAGAGTGGAGAAATTACCCAGATGTCATCAGCAAGACAGGCATGAGACCAGACATCGCTCTCCACTCTGACTCCTCGAAACAAGTGATTCTGATAGAACTCACTGTGCCATACGAAAGCAGAATGGAAGAAGCACATATCTACAAGACCGAAAAATACGCCGGTCTTGCCAGCACCCTGAAGAAAGCAGGTCTGCGGGTCAAAATCTTCGCCATAGAGGTCGGGGCAAGAGGGTTTGTGGGCACCTCCGCTTATGATCTCATGAAACAACTCGCCATTTCTGGGAAGAAGAGGACTAGAGCCCTTAAAGCGATGGCAGAGGCAGCAGAAAGGAGCTCAAGCTGGATCTGGGCAAGGAGGAACCAAAAGTGAACTTCATAAGGATTAAATTCCCTACAGATGGTAAAACCGCGTACCGCAGTTCTGAAGCGCAGAATCGCCCAGGTTCGCTCCCCGGCGTGGAAAAAAAAAAATAAATAAACAGCAGAAGGGCATCCAGGAGTCATGACCTGGATGTGGCCCGGCCCCCCGAGAGTGTAAGGAATTCAGGGCCGAAACACTTGTCTAAAGGGGGTTACTTCTCTGAAGACCTTCTGTTGTCTAGCTCTCCCTAGAGTTTCTTTCTACCTTCTACCATAAGAATCAGATTACCGGGGACAACACTATTCCCTCTAAGTGGCTACTTCTTTTGTGCATATGCAAACCGACATCATGCCTCTGACTGCCTGAGGACCTAGGACTGGAGCACCAAAACAAAAAGAGTTATAAGTAGCAGCACGCAGTTATTTAGCAACATGGAATTACTTACCACAAAAAAATGCTTTCACCCCTTCACTCCCACCCACACCTTATCCACAAATGTTTAACCCCTTGACTCCCGCACCCTAACCACCAACTGTAAAAACTTAATAAACCTTTGACTCCCTCACTGGTGGACAGGGTGGACTCCCTCACTGGTGGACAGGGTGAGGGATTTTTAAAGGGTTAAGTTTTTGCTTTGCTAGCATAGTCGATAATGAAGGACGCCGGTGGACAGGTTGAGGGAGTCAAAGGGTTAACCAAGATACGTGTGCGAGACTGACAAACTTGCACGATGTGTGCGTGATTTTTGTTGCATAGTGTGTGTGTGTGTGTGTGTGTGTGTGTGTGTGTGTGTGTGTGTGTGTGTGTGTGTGTGTGTGTGTGTGTGTGTGTGTGTGTGTGTGTGTGTGTAGCGCCGTCTATTTCTGCAAACATTACACGCAGCACTCTAAGCACTGTTTTCTCAAAGATAAAGCAGAAAGCTGCCGTGCCAAATCGTATATATGGATTTTTTTAACACTGTTGTGCTGCATGCAGTACCCGTGCATATAGATCTCCATATTGTTGTTGCTGCATGCAGTACTCGTGCATATAGATCTCCACAGTGCTGTTGCTGCATGCAGTACTCGTGCATATAGATCTCCACAGTGTTGTTGTTGTTGCTGCATGCAGTACTCGTGCATATAGATCTCCACATTGCTGTTGTTGCTGCATGCAGTACCCGTGCATATAGATCTCCACATTGCTGTTGTTGCTGCATGCAGTACTCGTGCATATAGATCTCCACAGTGTTGTTGCTGCATGAAGTACTCGTGCATATAGATCTCTACATTGTTGTTGTTGCTGCATGCGGTACCCGTGCATATAGATCTCCACATTGCTGTTGTTGCTGCATGCAGTACTCGTGCATATAGATCTCCACATTGCTGTTGTTGCTGCATGCAGTACCCGTGCATATAGATCTCCACATTGCTGTTGTTGCTGCATGCAGTACTCGTGCATATAGATCTCCACAGTGTTGTTGCTGCATGAAGTACTCGTGCATATAGATCTCTACATTGTTGTTGTTGCTGCATGCAGTACCCGTGCATATAGATCTCCACATTGCTGTTGTTGCTGCATGCAGTACTCGTGCATATAGATCTCCACATTGTTGTTGTTGCTGCATGCAGTACCCGTGCATATAGATCTCCACATTGCTGTTGTTGCTGCATGCAGTACTCGTGCATATAGATCTCCACATTGTTGTTGCTGCATGCAGTACTCGTGCATATAGATCTCCACACTGCTGTTGTTGCATGCAGTACTCGTGCATGTAGATCTCCACACTGCTGTTGTTGTTGCATGCAGTACTCGTGCATGTAGATCTCCACACTGCTGTTGTTGTTGCATGCAGTACTGCACGTTTCGTGCCGTTGCCGTTTCCTTGTTCTGCGATCATGCTTATGGATGCCCAACATTAGATAAGGGTTGTGACATGACATTAGATAAGGGTTGTGTATCGCCATCCTCTACAACGACTCACTCCATTCCCGCCTATCTTTCTCGCAGTCTCTGCCTTTCTCCCATCCTTCTTTCGAGCACGTTGAAGTATCCTTCCAATCCACCCCTCACCCCATCACCTTCTCCTGTGTCTATCGACCCCCACCTAGCTCTGCCAACAAACTCACCACATCCATGTTTCTCTCTGACTTTGACCAATTGCTTGACCACTACTGCCTCTTACCTGGAAATCTCATCATTCTAGGTGATATCAATGTCCACTATGACAACACTCACCGTTATGACACAAGACATATCATCAACTCTCTGTCCAATCATAATATGACTCAACACATTTCTGAACCAACCCATCAAAAAGGTCACATTCTTGACTGGATCATTTCTCGTGATCATCACAATTCCGCTACTGACAACTGCTTAGTTCTTTCTACCCGTCTAACTTCAGCCCTTCCATCTGACCACTCTGCAATTCTCTGTTCTCTCGACATTTCTCCTCCTTCCCGTACCATGCGCACAGTGACTCGACGCAATCTCAAATCTATCGACCTCTCCACATTTTCATCTGATGCCTCCCGTCTCCTTTCTGAAAAGTCACATAACCTTGCCGATGAATTCTATACTACTCTCCACCATCTTCTGGACACTCATGCTCCAGCCACAACCCGTCTTTTACCTGACCGCCCCCCTACCCCCTGGCTCACTCATGAGATCGCCTGTGCAAAACGTGCCCGCCGCAGAGCAGAGCGCCGCTGGCGCAAATCCAAACTCACTGTACACAGGCAACTTTTCCAAGCCTCTAAAACAAAAGTATCCACCCTCATTGCATCAGCAAAAACAAGCTATTTCCAAACCAAAATCCTGAATGCCTCTTCTTCAAAAGAACTCTTTACAACCATGAATCATCTCCTTGGCACACGAAAAGATTTACCTCTCCCAACAAAACATACAAATGAAGAACTCCCATCTGTATTCTCCAACTATTTCACCACCAAAATACAAACTCTTCGTGACAGGCTTGACAGGACACCCTGTCAACCATGCCCACCTGACCCTTCCTTCTCTGGCACACCTCTTACTACTTTTACCCCAGTCTCACAAGAAGAAATTCTCAACACAATCAGATCCATGTCGTTCAAAACCTGCGAACTGGATCCTCTTCCAGGTTCTGTCTACGCCGACTGTCTCCCTACTCTCCTCCCATTCATCACTGACATCATCAACACTTCTCTTCAAACTGGAACTGTCCCAGATTCTTTCAAGTCTGCTATTGTTCACCCTCTCCTCAAGAAACACAATTTAGATCCAAATGAACTGAAAAATTACCGGCCTATCTCTAATCTCTCTTTCTTGTCAAAACTCCTTGAAAAAGTCGTCCTCAACCAGCTGAACTCTCACCTGTCTGCCAACAATCTCCTCAATCCTTTCCAGTCAGCCTACCGCCAGTGCCATAGCACTGAAACTGCCCTACTACACATTCTCAACAATCTCCTCCTTGCAACTGATACTGGCAAAGTCTCTCTCCTCACACTCCTTGATCTGTCTGCAGCCTTTGATACCATTGATCATGGTATTCTCCTTTCTAGACTTCATCATACTTTTGGCATCTCTGACATTGCTCTGTCTTGGTTCACTTCATACCTATCAAACAGAAAACAAACCGTTCTCATCAATGGCACTTACTCTCAACCTGCATACCTGACCTGTGGTGTTCCACAAGGATCTGTCCTTGGCCCTGTTCTTTTCACTCTTTACACCTCCCCCCTGTCCACCATCACCAACTCCCATTCTATAAAACACCACTTCTATGCTGATGACACCCAACTTCAAGACAGTGACTCACCTGATAATATACAGCGCCTGTTGACTCGCACCACTGAGTGTTACTCGGACATTAAGAACTGGATGACACACAATAGACTTCAGCTTAATGACGACAAAACAGAAGCTATCCTCATTGGCACCCGTCAGAAACTTTCTCAGCTGCCTCCTCTTTCTCTCCCATTATGTAACACATCAGTCCCAATTTCTGATTCAGCTAAAAACCTTGGTGTCTGCATTGACTCTACCCTCTCCATGAACAACTTTGTTTCTCAAACTGCCAGATCCTGCTACTATCATCTCCATCGTATAAAGCTGATCAGGAAGTATCTCTCTGTCGAAACAACTGCAAAACTCGTTCTCTCCTTCATAATGTCTCGCATTGACTATTGCAATTCACTCCTGTCTGGTCTTCCTGCCTCCACCATTCACATCCTACAGCGCATTCAAAACAATGCTGCACGCCTTGTACTCAAAAAGAAAAAAGCTGACCACATATCTCCTCTCCTGGCACAACTTCACTGGCTCCCTGTATCAAAGCGCATACAGTACAAACTAGACACCATGTGCTACAAAAGCCTCAATAACGCAGCCCCCGATTACCTGTCAAGCCTACTTGAGATCTATGTTCCCTCACGTACCCTCCGCTCTGCCTCTGATCCTCTGACTCTTCGCTTTCCACGCACTAAGCTCAATACCTATGGTCCACGAGCCTTCTCTGTTTCTGGTCCACTCTCCTGGAACAAACTTCCTCTCTCAGTCCGTCAGCAACCTACTTTTGTCTCCTTCAAGTCCGCTCTCAAAACTCACCTTTTCTCTCCTGCATAAAATCCAAACCTCACTCAACCCTCCCCTCTGCAACCTGTCTCCGCTCGGAGGGAACCACATGGTTATAATATATAATTGTATGCTATGCTCTCTATAATTTTCCATTGCTTTTATTCTTGCTTTTATTGCTTTTATTCTTTCTCCCCATTTATAGCCATGCGTGTGTGTGTGTGTGTGTGTGTGTGTGTGTGTGTGTGTGTGTGTGTGTGTGTGTGTGTGTGTCTGTGTGTGTGCGTGCGTGTGTGTGCGAGCGTGCGTGCCTGCGTGTGTGTCTGCTTCAGCGCTTAGATTTGATTTTATCAAGATTTTGCGCTATATAAATATTGTAATTATTATTATTATTAACATTCTACTCCACTCCTGAGACATGAACAGTAACTATATCCTCTCTCAGAAGCACTGAAGTGCATCATCATCATCAGGTGCCTTGCCGCATGGTGTTGGCGATCATGGACTTCCATTTGTCTCTATCTCTTGTTGCCTCAAGCATCTCTTCCACCCTCCTTATCTTCAGCCACTCTGCAAGTCCGTCTAGTATCTTCTCCCTGGGTCTGCCTGATGCTCTCTTTCCCTCCAGCTTTCCCGTTGTGACCAGGTGCTCCAATTCCCCTTTCCTCATAAAATGGCCTATAAATGTTGCCTGTCTTTTCCTAATCTTCCTCATGAATGATCTACTTGTGCATCATACCTTATTTTAAAGTGCATAGGTGTGTAGGCGGGACACTGAATAAAAATCAAGCAATCTCCCTTTCTTGTCTATCGGAACATGATCTACGATAAATCCGATTGTCTCTTTTTCTTTCACTTGCTACTCAAAAAAGCGGGAATGTAGAACACACAAAATTAAAGTATAACAAGAACTCGTAATAAGTTTTATATTACACGTAGGATAAAATTGATAACACAGGTGTCAAGCAATTCATATCATCAAAAAAAAAAAAAAAAACCAATCAATTTCGCAATCTCCTATTACAACCCTGTATATACACCAAAGAAAACAAAAGATGTGGGAAAGAAAAAGAAAACCCACTTCTTCAATGTGTCATCAAACTTTACACTGAAAAGAATACCTGGAAGTTTCCACTGCAGCAGAAACAGGAGAATCAGTAAGAATAGCAGCCGGAAAAACAAGAGGGATGTAAAGCTGGTATGTCATAAAACAACAGAAACGCAACCCCTGGAGGAAAGCTACTTGGATCAAGTAATCCAATGACATAAAGACGAACACAAAATGGTAAAGCCATTCTATCAATCTGCCCTTTCTGTCACTGTCACACACTTATATATACATTACTCACATACATACGTACATACATACATACGAAGAAGCACACAGACATACCAACATACATACACACCTACAAACATACAAACAGATACACTCAGCGTAAAACAAGGGAGTGTGTTGTGAAATGGCACAACTAACACAAAAGAATGAGAAATTCGAACAAAATATTCATCCTGGAGAGAAGATAAATCTCGATTTTCACTGATAACAGACAAGCACCATATACAATATTTCTTCCACCCCCACCCCATCTAGCCCTTGCCCCGCAGGGGAGACAATATCTAATCTAAATTGCTGACATTTTGAGTTAGATTTTTGACGTATTTTTACTGACTCTATAAGATTCTATAGGTCAACTATCTTTTGTAAGAGAATTTCTTCTTCACTTTTTTGTGACAATTCTTCCTTCACATTATCGATGTTAGCGTTTTCTTGTTCCATTTCTCTGCTCATCCATATCCTTTTTCTTAAGAGAAAAAGGCCTTGCCGCTTCCTTTTACAAATTTCCTAATACTCTGTTCCCCTCTGTCCCCTCCCACCCCCACCCCCCATCCCCACTTTCATCCTCCACGCTACTTTTTCTCCGTCTACTATCACTCTCCTCCACGCTACTTTTTTCCGTCTACTATCACTCTCCTCCACGCTACTTTTTTCCGTCTAATATCACTCTCCTCCACGCTACTTTTTCTCCGTCTACTATCACTCTCCTCCACGCTACTTTTTCTCCGTCTACTATCACTCTCCTCCACGCTGCTTTTTTCCGTCTACTATCACTCTCCTCCACGCTACTTTTTCTCCGTCTACTATCACTCTCTTCCACGCTACTTTTTCTCCGTCTACTATCACTCTCCTCCACGCTACTTTTTTCCGTCTACTATCACTCTCCTCCACGCTACTTTTTTCCGTCTACTATCACTCTCTTCCACGCTACTTTTTTCCCGTCTACTATCACTCTCCTCCACGCTACTTTTTTCCGTCTACTATCACTCTCTTGCACGCTACTTTTTTCCGTCTACTATCACTCTCTTCCACGCTACTTTTTTCCGTCTAATATCTACGCTACTTTTTTCCGTCTACTATCACTCTTCCACGCTACTTTTTTCCGTCTAATATCACTCCTATCCACGCTACTTTTTTCCGTCTACTATCACTCTCTTCCACGCTACTTTTTTCCGTCTAATATCACTCCTATCTACGCTACTTTTTTCCGTCTACTATCACTCTTCCACGCTACTTTTTTCCGTCTAATATCACTCCTATCCACGCTACTTTTTTCCGTCTACTATCACTCTCTTCCACGCTACTTTTTTCCGTCTAATATCACTCCCCACCCCACTTTTTTCCGTCTAATATCACTCCCCTCCACGCTACTTTCTTCCCGTCTACTATCACTCTCCTCCACGCTACTTTTTTCCGTCTAATATCACTCTCCTTCACGCTACTTTTTTCCGTGTAATATCACTCATTGTAAAACTTATCAAGGAACGAACGAACTTCCTATCCTTATCCCACACCATCCCCTATCCCTTCATACAAACACACCCTGACACCCTGTGGCACAAACATACACGCCAACATGTTATTTTGCACTCTAAGCGCACCACAACTAAAACACATGAGAAACACAAATCCACAGCTGGCTTCGTAACCGAGATGCTTATTTACCTCTGTCCCTCTTCAGGGAACTTGTTCACCGGTTTACAGCTACGTAATTTCATTACATCATCCGTAACCGGGTAAACCCATTGCGTTGTTGATAATGATGTTTATTTACTTATACTTCAGTGGGTAAACCCTTTGTCCGCTGACCTTTAAGCGGTATTGACTCTCTGACAGGTCGAACACTCACCCAAGTGTGAAGTTTGGAAGTCAGCCAAATTGTTATTGTATTTGTAGCAAACATCTCCACCAAAAGACACAGAGACAGGGGGGAGGCTTCCCTGTTTCGTCCTTCTTTTGTTCTTCTTTGTTTATCATTTCAGTCTCCAAGCATTAACTTTTTTTTAAAGACGAAAAGATGGGGGAGAGACTGATCAACCCATGCTAATTCCGTCAATGGAGAGACTGATCAACCCATGCTAACTCCGTCAAGGGAGAGACTGATCAACCCACGCTAATTCCGTCGAGAGAGACTGATCAACCCATGCTAATTCCGTTAAGGGAAAGACTTGATCAACCCATGCTAATTCTGTCAAGGGAGAGACTTGATCAACCCATGCTAATTCCGTCAATGGAGAGACTGATCAACCCATGCTAACTCCGTCAAGGGAGACACTGATCAACCCACGCTAATTCCGTTAAGGGAAAGATTTGATCAACCCATGCTAATTCCGTCAAAGGAGAGACTGATCAACCCATGCTAATTCCGTCAAGGGAGAGACTGATCAACCCATGCTAATTCCGTCAAGGGAGAGACTGATCAACCCATGCTAATTCCGTCAAGGGAGAGACTGATCAACCCATGCTAATTCCGTCAAGGGAGAGACTGATCAACCCATGCTAATTCCGTCAATGTGCGAAGGTGTGGGTGAAGACAACATATGTTAAATATCCATGATTTGCAGTCCGTTTTGGGGGGGGGGGGGGATAAGTCATCAAATATATGACTGGTCCGGCACAACTTGGAGGTAATTATCAATAACTGAGTAACACCTAGTCACTGAAGTTTGACCAAATTAAAATGGACATTTGAGGATGTTCCCACCGTTCATGGGTAAACCGCTCTACTTAGATGTGGTGGGTCTGGAATCTTGTATAAAGGCAGTCAGACCACTCCAGATTTTCTGTTTTTCAACAAAAGCATACACACACACTGTTCCTCGCTGCTTTCAAAAAGACTCCCAACTAAGACACACACAAAAAGATCCTGACTGTGCATCCTTTAAAGAATCCCAAATAATCTAGTTTGTCTGCACATAGTTTGTTTCAATGTCAACATTATGAAGAAGGAAAAGAATAAGAAGAAAAGGTTTATGTTGTTCTGCAAGAGATTAGTTCACCTGGGGGTGACGGTGGGGAATCAAGATCAAATTGTTTTGAAAATTTCCCGTCACAAAAAAATCTCTTATGACACTCGAATTTTGTGTTATTAATGTCAACCCGTCTAAAAACAAAGCATGGTCAACTTTTGAAAAAATAATTCAAAGCAAAATTGATTAATATCACATTCCTCGCACTCCGGGGGCCGAGTCCTTTCAAAAACAAATTGCTTTACGTAACTCAAGACTATTTCCGCCACAGCTGCATGCTGCGTTTTTTTACACTGACAGACTTCCAATCCAACCATGGTGTCAGGCTTCACACAGACTGACAATTTAAACTTTACGTCCACCTTCACTTCTTCACACTATAAGCCCAACAAAATGAAAAAGTCCTCAGCCATAAATCAAGTCAGTGTAGATTAACTGAAGAAGCTTTTCAGTCAAGAGCTAGTGTTTACTTGCTCTCTTATTGACGAGCAGTGTCGCCAAAATGAAAACTCCACAGCCATACATCAAGCGCCTGTCATCAACCCTTGCTAACATTAACGATCACGGCAATTTTGTACTACTGGTGCAAGTTCGATACCAAATGGTTGATTTGCATCAAAAGTTGTTAAATGGCGTTGTTTTTGTACGATTTAATTCACAGATAGACAAAAAGTGAGTGTGACTATTACAGCATAATGACTATTACAGCATAATAAGACATTTCTATTTTGGGCTAACTAGCCAAATAATCGTCGATAATACAAATCAACTGTCCGCCTCTCCCGGCAACAAATCCGCTTCGGCGAACAGAGCGACAGCTGTCCCACAGCGTGCCCTGCTCCATGCATGGGTTTATCACTTCTGGTAAGCCTACTTGACCCTGAAGGAATTACTTATACAGCAAGTTAATTCCAGTGATAAATAACACCTTTGAATCGGTCTGTGATATTCTGAGCTGCTTCTCGGTGAAGCCGCTGGTACTCTATACTACTACACCGACGCTGAAGTGCTGTAGTCGATTCTGTCCACAAATCAAAGGATAAAGCGGACTTTCAGCCACCATCTCAAGTGGCTCAGACTAAAGACAGACGTAACATGGCACACAGAACACGAGGGAGCGAAGACAAATTCCGCGAGCTTGACAGACAGGTAAGAGGTAGTGTGGGGGATTTAGGGAGACTGGCAGGGGGCTCAGCCGTAAGTCCATAGTCTCAGTCAATGAATCTTATGCCTCTGTGGGCCTGACCGACGCCAGAATCATCAAGTGGCAGGCGTGACAATAACAACAAAGATTAGGGAAGGGGCTTAAAATAATGTTCTCATAGTCCTGGCGAACGAGCGAGCTTTACTCCCCAACATCAAACGATTTTCTGAGAGGTGATACGAGTGGTCGCTAAAACTCTTAACCCTTTGACTCCCAAACCCTGTCCACCAGCATTCTGCATTGTCAACTATGCTAGCAAAGCAAAAACTTAGCCCTTTGACTCTCACCCTTTCCACCAGCTTCTTACAGGAAGCTGGCGGATAGGGTGAGAGTAAAAGGGTTACGTGTTTGCAGTTGGTGGATAGGATGCAGGAGTCAATGGGTTAAACATCGCCCAGCTCCGTGGTGAGACAAGAGACGATCCCGCGGAAACAGAAATCATCGTGACCATGTAACGCTGACAGCAAAGATGCCTCACACGCGAGAAGTCTTACCGACTTTAAGATTAGAGTTTCTGTCACGTAGATTGGAGTTCTTATAGATCACCCGGTCTGTTCATGATTTTGAATCCTGTTTGGGAAAAAGGCAGGCCAAGTCGTCTTCATGGTTCCCGTGTATGCTGAGAATGTTTGTACAGCTCCGTGGTCGCGGTTAGGAGGATATTTTGAATATCCCCCATCCATCCCCTCACCCCCTATACACATTCTCGCACGCACGCGCCCTCTATGACGAAAATGAAATAACAAAACACTACACCAGCAACAAATAACCTGAATGGTGTCTCAGAGATGGTGTACTTTGGAGGAAAAAACGTAGATATTCCAATATTTCTAAGATGAACACTTTTTAAACAAATGAACTAGAGAGACAAATAAAATATTTCTTCTCACACAATTCGATCTCAAGATTACGCTTGTCTTTTTTCTTTTTTTTTTTTCTTTTTTCTTTTTTTTCTTTTTTAATGAACGATTATTTCAGGAAGAGCAACACAAAAACTAGTAATTAAAAGAGCTGTAAAATGTTCGTCTGGTGAGACGAAAATCCCAAAAGTCGAGGTGTACATGCTCATTTTTCAGCAAATAGGACTGTTGAGATGGAAAGTTTATAAATGCAGAATATTACAAACAAGACAATATTTTCCAAAACATTCGTAAGATTTCTTTCTAATCGTCATTTTCCGCAAAGGTTATTCGATGAATTCTGTTAAAAGTGGAATCCACATTCATGTTAAAATTTAATTACGCTTTTTTTTCTCCTTCTTCTGTCTATTCCCACTTTCTCCCTTCGTGATCTCCCTTATCAATCTATCACGTCATTCTGTTATCTTAGTCCTCTCTCTCTCTCTCTCTCTCTCTCTCTCTCTCTCTCTCTCTCTCTCACTCCAGATCTCTACTCTCATGCTCCGCGCATGTTTGGTGTCGCGTCTGGATGGACTGGGATCAAACACACACATTAAGGAAAAAAATCTACTAATTTCTGTTATATGTGATGCATAATTTTTTATTCCATCGTACCAGTATTTCATGTACTACGGGTGATTTGGGATGATTTCGCATTTGTTTATCAGTGCACAACATGACTGATTTGGAAAAAAAGAGCACTCTTTGCAGGTTCAGGTTGATATTGCTTATAGTCCAGCCAACTACTAGAGCCGTATCAAGGCTAACACCACTTTCAAACAACAACATCCAATTTTATGTAAAAAAGACAAAACAGATAAAAACCAAGCCATCGTCATCTTTTCAAGTCTAAAATGCATGTGAGTTTTTTTCCCATCCAGAAAATCATATCAAACCATACACAAAATTATTTCAAACGAAATCTATTGATCTCTTGTAAAAACTTGAAAACTGTATCCGGAGGAACATCTCTCAAGATGTTCTTTAAGAGCACCCCGCCATATAGTGCTTATGTCTCAGTCATTCAAGTTCAAGCATTCAATAAGGTGCCTGACGTTCAGCGGCTCGTCACATGGTATACACCACGTTGCTTCTTCATTTCTTGAAATATAGGAATGAGCGTAGGATGTGTGACCCATGTTTAACCTACGTCATGTTGTTCCTTCAGTTTCCAGGCGCAGATGGGAGAATCTAAGGTTGGGGCGGATTGGGAAAAGTTTGTTGTCTGTCTGCTTGTTCCAATCCTCCTGCCAGAGATTTCTCACATAATTGTGTACATGTACTTTGGCTTTCACATCTATGTCAGGAATGAAGGATTCAGACATGTTTTCCCCTGGCTGTGGCGTTCATTGGCCACCCAGTCAGCCTTTTCGTTGCTTCCAGAACCAACATGCCAGAAATCCACGCAAAAACAACGTGGTAATCTTCACTTGGAAGAGAAAAAGAGTTCAAAGAATTTCAGAAGCTCTGGGTGACATGTTTCGGCCAGGAATTGCCTGCAAAGCGGAAAGGGAGTTGAAAAAATGAGAGTTCAGTTCAGTTCATATTGCTTGTTGCCCAGCCGACTACTAGAGCCATATCAGGGCTAAGACCACGTCAAAACCGACAACAGGGTTAAGATAAAAGACAACAGTTATAAACCCATGCTCAACGGTGACCTTGCAATTAAAGAAAATAATCTTGAATGTAAAATCCTATCAGGTGAAATCTATTGATCTCTTGTAAAAACTGGAAAACTGCATTAGGAGGGACGTCTCGGAAGAGGTTCTTTAAGGAGTCCGTCGTGTGGTGCTTTTGTCTCACATCGTACAAGTCCCAGCAATCAAAGAGGAGGTGTCCGAGCCCATGAGAAAATCTTTATACTTGGATTGGGACATCATTTTGATACCAAAACCAGAGCAATCACAGTTCAGCAGTATACATGTAAATGGAACTGTCAAAAAGGAAAATGAACGATTAGGAATAGCGGAACAGACGGCTGCTGCAGCAACATCTTCATTAGACTTTGATCCATCAGTGAATATTCTGCGGGATGCTGGAAATCTCTGATAGAGTTCTGCATATAACAACTTGTACGCAAATGAACTGGTACAGTCTTTACGGAAGGAAGCAAGATCATAACAGACCTTCGGTGTTTTCAATGTCCGTGGTGAACTGTCTGAAAATTTGGAGAAGTCTGATACAACTGCCAAATCTGTATCTGCCATTTGTACTGCGAGGACGGATACGGATCCCCAGAGGATGAATGACTTCCGGATTTCTTTTCAAATTCGGCTTGAAATTGTGATTGAAGAAGTAACCGTCAGCTGGGTTTTCCGGTTCAGAGAACATTTCAAACAGATTTAAGTTAGTTTCAGTCTGGGTTGGACATGGAGGGTTCCCATGTCTCTGCGTATAAACTGTACACAGTGTTGTTCTGAAAGCACCAAGACAGAAGCGCAGCTTGATGTGAATGGGATCAAGCAGTTTTGGATAGGAAAGTCTTGCAAGTCATATACTTGCGCAGCCATAATCCAATTTTTAGAGTGAATAAACCTGCTGAGTGAAGTGTGTTTTCTTGTCGGCACCCCAGTCTGTGTGAGCTACGACCCAAAGAATTCAAAGCTTTCTGTCATGAGGTTTTTAAATGTTGATATGACTAAGGACATTTTCAGATTTTGATCAAAAATGACCCCCAGAACTTTAGCTTCTTTTACAGCTGGAATGATGGACTTCCCAGACGGATTTTTGGGTTAGCAAAGAATTGTCGGAAGTTATGAAAGAGGAACACTGTTTTGGGTGCGGAGAAAGTTCAGCTGTTTATCTCTGCCCACTGTTCCATCCTATCTACACAGCGTTGCAGCCGCCGAACATTCTTTGTAATGGGGGAAAAGTGAAGAGAAACAAACTAAAAGGATATCCCTAAATTCTGCACAGATCCATTCTTTCTGACAATATCGCCTATGAATGAATGAACACTTTCATGTTCGTGTGGAAATTCTTGGTCATTTCCATTAGTTACAGTATTCCACGTCAGTTGATTGTTATCGTGATAGTTATTGTTGTTATTAATGTCATTGTTACTGTTAAGCCCAGCTGACGGCTCAGAACCATAGCATGACTATAACCATCTCAAAACGTACACAATACTTCACTGAAAGAAAGAAAACCACCACGAGGAAAAGAAAATTTTAAGTACACCTATCTATACACTCGCGCACATAATCTAGGAATGAGCAAGATTGAGGCAGCCGAGATGAGGTTTCTCAGAAGAATGTTGAGAGTTCCATGGACAGCAAAGAAAACACACGAGACAGTCTTGATGGAGGCAGACACAAGTAGATCACTGATAAGGAAGATTAGGAAAAGACAAGCAACATTTATGGCCATTTTATGAGGAAGGGGGATTTGGAGCACTCAGGTCACACAGGAAAGCTAAAGGGAAAGAGAGCACCAGGTAGACCCAGGGAGAGAATGCTGGACGGACTTGCAGAGTGGCTGGGGATGAGGAGGGTGGGGGAGATGCTAAGGGCAACGAGAGATAGAGATGGTTGGAAGTCCGTGGTCGCCAACGCCATGCGGCAGGGCACCTGATGATGATGATGATGATGAATTAGGAATGTGCGCTGGCGTTCACCGTTCCGTCCAATTTACCACCAGCGCGATTAAAGAACAAACCTCAATGCAAACATTCAAACATAACTAAGGACACTAAAACATGTGGAAAAATACGGCCTAAGTTACCTAAAACTGCGGCTGCACATCACATTTCCTTAGAGCCAAAAATGCACTTAATACATGTACCCACTTACACTAAGAAAAATTATCAAGGATTTTTACAACACATTCAGGTGAAAGGACCAGCAAGGCAGAAAAGGATAAGGCATAAATAAACAGTTTATCATTTCATGTTCACTGTTGTGGCAGTCTATCACTGTTCCCGCTTCACATCAAGTTGTATTTTATCTTATACTAAGAAAGGCAGGGTCATAGTGACCTTGACAAGTTCAAAATCTGAGTTTCTAACCAAAACAATGTACGAAACGTGAGATTGTTTAGATGGCTTAATTAACGTCTTGGGTGTGTAAGGTTGTTCTTATCATTTCGTCGTTGTTCGTTCGTTCGTTCGTTCGTTCGTTCGTTCGTTCGTTCTGCCATACAGACTTCAGTTGCATGCGGGGAAAGGACAGAGCTTGAGAGCGAGAAGAGATTCAGAAAGATCAGGAAATATTTTCGTTTGGATTGATTTGTATCCTTTTTTCCCCTGAGCCAGAGCAAGAGCTATAAATTCAACTGTATGGACAGACCCGTCATGTTCTGTTTTAAGGTCGATCTGAAGGAAGAAAAGGTTAAAGACGGGAGCAGCAACGCCCGCATTCGATTCATGTTGTTTAATAGCCCAGCCAAGCGCTCAGGCCATGTCAGCACTTCAACTTCGTTTGATTTTGATCGAACCCCTTAGTGCTCCATAGAAGCTCTGCCCCTTCCTCTTTCAGGACCTTGCCAGCACATCGGGTTTTGTGCAGGCTTTGAGGAGTCTGCCAGAGAGTGGCGTGCATACAGAATTGAAAGAGCTCTTGAACAATCTCTCTGCCAGAAGTGGTCGTGATACAGAATTGATCAAGACTCTTGAACAATCTCTTGCAGAGACTGGCGTGCATACAGAATTGACAGAGCTCTTGAACATTTCTAGCCAGAGATTGGTGCATACTAATTTTCAAGAGTCTTAACAAACTGCCACTCAAACTTATCCTTTAAGTATTCTTTTGTGTAGTTATTTTTCGAGTCAATACTTTTGTGTGTTATTTTTTCTGTCAATATTTCTGTGCAGTTATTTTTCTGAGTCAATACTTTTGTGTAGTTATTTTTCTGGGTCAATATTTTGTGTAGTTCATTTCCGGTCAATATTTTGTGTAGTTATTTTTCTGAGTCAATATTTTTGTGTAGTATTTTCGGAGTCATTTGATATTGTTAACAAAGACAAGTTTCACTGTGAAATGACAGCCTTTGGTCACACCAAAGACACATTCTCATAAACCCTACTACGCCAGATTTTGCACAGGTGCGCGAGGCTGATACCTGACACAATTAAAAGCTTCATGCCTCTGCCGTCCGCAGTGTACATGGTCAGGTAACATCTGGTGAGGAATGTCATCGTTTTCTCCAGTTCCTGCTGGCTATCATGGAGCTTGGTGGTCAGAGGGGCTGTCGTCGCCTTTGTCTCCTGCGATACGCTGCAGTACGTGTTCAGCTGTCTGGCCCTCTTGATCGCAGCAGCAGATTGGAGAAGACATCAGTATCTTATAGTTTGTGTAGGCGTTTGTGTGTCCAGTGCAGTAGTAGCAATAGCAGCAGCAGTAGTAGCAGTAGCAGCAGCAGTAGTAGTAGTAGTAGCAGAGTAGCAGCAGCAGTAGTATTAGCTAGTAGTAGTAGCAGCAGTAGTAATAGCAGATAGTGGTGGTGGTGGTGGTGGTGGTGGTGTGGTGGTGAGGGTGATGGTGATGGTGATGGTGACGGTGACGACGATGACGATGATGATGATGATGATATATTTCTATAACGCAACATCGTAAGAAGTAAGCTCCTAAGCGCTTCGCACTTTATGAAAATAAATGTTCTACGCAAAAGTATGTCAACAATAAATGAATTATGTAAGCATAATATGAAACAGAACAAGAAAAAAACAACAAAAATACAATATCGTATGAATAAGATACAAGAACGTTCTTCCATATGAACACACACACACATCACACACACACCACCACGCGCCCACACACACACACACACGCACGCACACACACACACACAACGTATTATGCACGCACGTACATAGACAAGCACAAACATAGGGACTCATGCTGGCAAACGCACAGAACAATGACAAAGGATTGTACACAAATCGATGAAAACATACACAAACAGCATTATCTCCTACAACCCATCATACGAGTACAATACGGGCAATAGGGCGGAAAAGTGAAAGCATCTGGTTGATTCACGATGTGTGACGATGTCCCGGGGTTTTTCATCACCCCACATTGCCGTTCGGTTTGTAAACAAAGTATCTGACGACTGGGTCCGAATGGGTCATGCAGCGCATGGACAGCCGCCTTTGGTCGACGAAATGGCTATCGAGTGGCATCGGGAAGCCTGGGAGGTGATTGTCCGGAGAGTGGCGAGGCATTGGTGCTCTGGGCCCCATCCGCACCTTCGTGGTGTTTCTTGTTAACTTGTTAACTAGTCGTGGTACTCTTTGAAGTATTTTTACAGCTCCCTTAAAAGAGGACTAAGATGGCAAATGACAAATATCAGAGAGAAGCGAGGTCTACTATCGTGGTGCAGACAAAGAGAATGAATGGACTCTGGCCGAAAATCTTAGTCTTCATATGACGAACGCAGAGAATACTTTTATCTGATGATGACCACTGTTGCCTAGGAGGACCGTAAGCGGCGAGGATATCAGAAATATGGTAGAATTGATTTTAGAATAGGAAGGTACAACACAGCATTGTGATCTGGAGGTCTACCCAGGATCGGACGGGGAGCCCATGGAGTTTGTAAAGAAGGGGCCGAACATAATCTTATGTACGAGCCTTCAAAATCAGTCTTGCTGCAGAGTTATCAATCTTTTAAAGTTTGCCGTGAACGTACTGTGGGCAGCAAGAAAGAAGAGAATAGCAGCAGTCTAAGTTGGAGAAGACACGCAAAGTCAGAACAAGATTGAGGCAGCTGAAATTTGGTTTTTAAGAAGAATGTTATGAGTTCTATGGATAGCAAAGAAAACAAATTAGACAAGTCTTGAAAGCGGAAAACACAAAAAGAACATTATGATGAAGATTAGGAAAAGTTTAAAAGACAAGCAACATTTATAGGATATTCTATGAGGCAACAGAAATTTGAGCATCTAGTCGCAACAGGAAAGCTGGAAGAGAAAAGAGCACCGGGTAGACCCAAGGATAAAATATTGGAAGGATCTGCGGAGTAGATGAAGACAGAGATGGTGAGAGATGTGTTTGCAGCGATAAAACATACGAATCGTAAGGAGGGCCATAATCGCCAACGCCATGCGGCAGGGCACATGATGATGATGATGATAAATTTGGATAGGACAAAGGCACAGACCAGGTTTCTGCCGAGTTAGTGGTCAGGTTTTGCGCAGAAGAATTTTTAGACAGGCTGAGGACAAATGTTGGAGACATGAGAATCGAGTGACATTACATCATCATCATCATCATCATCATCATCATCATCAAGTGCCACTGCTACATGGCGTTGGCGATCATGCCCTCCATATGCATCTATCCCTTGTTGCCGCAAGAACATCCTGTTCCGCAAGAACACTTCCCCTCTCTGTCCTCAGCCACTCTACAAGCCGTCCGATATTTTCTCCTGGATCTACCTGTGGTCTCATTATCATCACAGACCGTAAGCCTCGTCCTCAAGCTGAATACGTGCAATGCTGGCATTGCCAACACGCGCCCAAGTTGTCTGTGCAAATACAGATGTTGACCAGACCACTCGCTGCTCTCTGACAAGAACTGGTAGTCATCCCTGTGTGTCCGTGGAGTGAGGAATTCTCTGAGGAAGCTCCTCTTCTTTTTGTGACTAACGGGCTGTCTGATTGGTTGAATTATTTTCATAATCAAGCCACTTACACGTTTTCAAGAATGAAATCTGCGGAGTTGGAACGGATGGATTCAATACGTCCGTTTTACGTCCAGATAGAAGAATTAAATGGCTTGTGCAAATCGTTTTATGTTTACACACACACACACACACACACGCGCGCGCGCGCGCGCGCGCACTCACGCACGCACGCACACACACACACAGCACACACACACACACACACACACACACACACACACACACACACACACACACACACACACACACACACACACACACAGACCAGCGAAACACTACAAAATGGAGGTGAGCAGGAAGGGGGAAAAGATGCTCTATCGATTGCCAGCAATCGAGGTTTTCATGAAAAGGAGAAAGAAAAAAGGAAAAGGCTGTCATTCAATTTCCAACACACGATGTCTCGCTATTTATACTATCACTACACTAACAGCATCTCCATCTACAGACGCTGCCAGTGCTCGTTAAGATCGTCCTGATACAAGTGGCAATACTCAGCTCCTTGAAACTGCAGGAACTTCTAGACAGGTGCACGTGAGCACTGTCAGAACCGAAAGTTCAGCCCTCGAAAAGCTCTGAAACAAGATTTGTACACTTGAAGAAATATTGCAACCAAAAGCAAAGTTCTTTTGAAACACTGCTAAAAACAAAAGAGTATTTACTTTTTTGTATGAGCAATAAGTATACAAAATACTATCAAATGCTGAAACCTGCATTTTATATTCTTAACAGATCCTGAATGGAATGCCATCCACTGTTCAAATCAGTATAAAGCAGAAGATTTTAACAACTTTTCATATTTACACATTTCATACAAGGTCTGAAAATCAGTTTGGAGACTAACAATCAACCTTGTTAGAAGAAGGCTAAAGAAACCGTATGGGATACTGTTTAGGAATAAGACGTGCTTCGTCCATCTCTCCTCTTGCCTTTCCCTCTGTCTATTTGGTAGAGTTTTCCCCCCTACTTAAACCTGAGCCACTGGTGCTTGTAGAACGTAAGACAATCGCATGAAAAGGTTTTTTAAAACCTGTAAATCACATTCCAATCACTTTTATTTGTTGACAAAAAAAAAAAAGTAGAAAAATTCTTCGAATTATCCTTAGACGATTTGGCACAATACCCGCCTCTCTCCAAAACGTGTAAAGACAAGGAAAACAGTTTCTCACCACTGCCTCCAAGAACTTTTGCGTGTTTTCAAAAACGTGTTTTGAACTCAACCAAACGATCACACACACACACACAAAAAATCCCTCACTGAAACGCGTTTGCAAAACTACCGTAGCTGTCATGCGGTACAGCCACATGGCTCTGGCATCAAAGACTAGAAACACAACCGTTCTGTATCGTCTGTGAAAAGAGAACAGACCAGAGACTGGAACTGAAAGATGCACACAAGTGTGCATTGTCATCGTCCCAACCACATATAGCCGCCATACAAACAAGCACGCATTCATCAGGAACATGTTGCGCTCTTCACACCGCCAAACACATTTTTCAAGCATGGAAGAGGAATCCAATTAAAATGCCAAGTTTAAAGTTGACATATTGCAACTAGAAGGATGTTTTTCTAACGTTCGCATGTTTACACAATAAATATTGAATCAGCAGGAGAAGAGAGAGTTCTTTCAATCGTCGCATCCGACTCACTCTCTCACTCTCTCTCCCACTCTCTCTCTCTCTCTCTCTCTCTCTCTCTCTCTCTCTCTCTCTCTCTCTCTCTCTCTCTCTCTCTCTCTCTCTCTCGTTTGCACGATAACTGCGCGTGTGTGTATTATGCATGCATTATAGTCGTACGCGCGCGAGCATCTGTGAAGGACTGACTGACTGATGCTGCTTTTGAAGCATCAAAATATCCACATGATATGCGTCCAGTGGACAATCTAAAAAAAACAGACATTCAAGTTCCAAGTTCACAATATCTCTCATCATCATCAGGTGCCCTGCCGCATGGCGTTGGCGACCATGGACTTCCAACCATCTCTATCTCTCATTGCTCCTA
>CM060306.1:16408048-16430548 GCA_030674185.1 Monoplex corrugatus | reverse complement strand
TGAAAAAGACCAATACCCAAATGTTCAGGGACCAAACCACAGATACACTTGGAACACAGAAATAGACGTTTATACTTGAACCAAAAAAAAACACGAAAGAAGAGTACTAACGCGTATTTAATACCAACAAGACAAGACGGCGCAAATTTTCGGCCAACTGGCCTTTGTCAAGCGTAAGATTATAAACAAACAAACAAACACAGATACAAATTTTTTTTAAGAAAAAGACTGAAACTTCCCTGCTGCTGTGTCCAATGTGAGAAAAGGACCCCAAAAATTTTTGTATCTGGTGTGTGTTTGTTACGCTTGACAAAGGCCAGTTGGCTGAAAATTTGCGCCTGTCTTGTCTTGTTGCATTAAGTGCGCATTCGAATTCTTCTTTCGTGTTTTTTCTGGTTCCTGTTTGCTTGAACGCGGGCAGTCACACTTGTTTTGTATTTCGTTTATACTTGGTTCACTGGCACAGAGAAGCCAGCGCAGAGAAGTTATATAATGAAGTGACAGAAATGTCAACCCAACATTTCTAGTACAGAACCGCAATAATCACATCTACTTAAGATAATGGATAAGACCAATACGGAGCAGTATGTTCAGTGTAGTAGTTGTGGGCAAGCTTTGTTTATTGCTTTGTATTCTCTGTGCCTCGGCAGATGCCAAAAATCGCACTGCTAATACAATAATATTATTCAAGCTGCTGGAACAACAGAGAATGTAACAGCTGATGAAGGTAAAGTGTGTCCTGAAGAGTTATGCACGCCATAACAGTAGACGCAAGAGTAGAATATAAACTAGCTACTCTGGTTTATCGGCGTTTTGGTGGCACCTTGCCTATCTACCTCTCTTCTGTGCTTTAAACATACAGGCCTGAATGCAGTCTCAGGTCAAGCAGCCAGAACCTTCTGGCAAAATCAAAATCAAAATACAAAACCAAAGGACACCGAGCCTTCCGTTGCCAGGCCCCACTTGTCTGGAACGATCTGCCTTTTTCTCTCCGCTGTTCATCATTTCTCTCTTCTTTCAAGGCAGGCCTCAAACCTCATCTTTTTGATAAATACTACCAATAATGAAACATGATTCTTTATCTTTCTGATTGAGTAATGTTTATATTAGTGCTTGCTTGCAACAGATGTACTAGTGTGTGCGTTGGCAGAGGGGGGGGGAAGGGTCTAGGAGTGGGAGTTAGTATAACTGAACACTTGGCATAGGGCTGATTGGGAAAAATGAACTAATTAATGTAAAGCGCAGTGAGTCTTTACCTACATGTAGGAGAATAGCGCTATATAAAAGTCATGTATTAGTATTATTAACAGTGAGAAGATCAGTGCGCCGACTCTTTCATTTCATATGGCGTATAGCGCAGCCGTCTACTAAAGTCGTACCAGGGCTAACAACACGTTAAAATCATCAAGTACGATCAAAAAGACATCAGTTAAAAACCAAGCACACGGTTATCCTTCGAGTCTATAAAGCTTTAAATGTTTTTCCCCCCATACGTGTTATCATATATGATGAATCTGTTGATCTCCTGTAAAAACCTGAAATTCCATCAAGGGGCGTAGGAACGTCTCTGGAGCAATTCTTTCAGGAGTCTGTGTATGGTGCTGTTGTATGCAATCGCGGTCTAAGCATTCAGTAAGAAATACAGGGTGGGGGTGCAAAAGTAGGTATACAGTTATGAAAAAAGAAAACACGTACAATACTCATTGCACTTATTATACAAACAAATGAATATTGCATATACATGTAATAACAAGCACAGCTTTAATCCCACAGATACTCAAACTGCTTGCCGTCGGTATTCACACACTCCTCTAATCGACAGCGGACACTCATGCACACTCTAGCACAAAGATCTTTATCAGCATCAATTTCTTGACAAGCCTGCAAGATGAACTGAATCATGTCATTAACAATGCGCGGCTTGCGTGCAAAAACCCTTTCCTTTACATATCCCCCCAAAAAGAAGTCCATCTGTCTTCCAGTATTGTTTTAAAATCCATTTGCGCTCCTTGTCTGTCAAATTACCAGCATGGTTAAATTAAATTGCCGCTTAGATCTAGATTAAATTGCCGCTTTACCTGCAAAAAATTTTAAAAATAAAAGTTAGGATAAAAATACATGCATATTAATAGTTACGATAAAATATAATTAATGACACTGAAAACATCAAAAATAAGGCCAACTAACTTAATGTGCTAATAATTTTAATGAATTAAGCATTATAATAATGATGTGATACTTACTGTATACCTACTTTTGCACCCCACCCCACCCCATGTATTATATTAAATGCTGATTGGTTTGTCACACGGTACGCATCACGGTTCTTTTTTGTAAAAGATATGAGTTAGTGTAGACTGTGAGACCTGTGTGAAACTTGCATAACACTGTTCCTTTCCTAACCTTTACTTCACAGTACTGCACGACTTTATATCAAGTTGAAAATACTCTGAAGATGGTAACTATACTCGACTTTGATGCTGTTTCTCATCATCATCATCAGGTACCCTGCCGCATGGCGTTGGCGACCATGGACTTCCAACCATCTCTATCTCTCGTTGCCCCCAGCATCTCCCCCACCCTCTTCATCCCCAGCCACTCTGCAAGTCCGTCCACCATTTTCTCCCTGGGTCTACCTGGTGCTCTCTTTCCCTCCAGCTTTCCCGTTGTGACCAGGTGCTCCAAATCCCCCTTCCTCATAAAATGGCCTATAAATGTTACTTGTCTTTTCCTAATCTTCCTTATGAGTGATCTACTTGTGTCTGCCTCAAACAAGACTGTCTCGTTTGTTTTCTTTGCTGTCCATGGAACTCTCAACATTCTGTTTCTATTAACAATAAATTTAACCTTCAGTTCTTTATATCATCGTGGTCCTCTGGTACGGACACGAGCTGTACGAAGAGTTATTCCTGAATAATTTAAAAATCGCTTTTAATGGCAAAATTTCGTTAGAAAAAAACAGGTTCGTCAATAGCTTGTCACGAATGAAATTACCTCATTATTTCTCGTATTATATCATGTACTGGGTAGGTAAAAAGGCTGGCAAATCTATTTTAAGAAGGAGAAAACTCTTTCGCTGCATGTAGTAGTAGCAGCAATACTTTTTTCAATCATATTAATAATAACAAATGAGAACAATATCTCTCTCTCTCTCTCTCTCGCTCTCTCCCTCTCTCTCTCTCTCTCTCTCACACACACACACACACACACACACACACACACACACACACACACACACACACACACACACACACACACACACACACAGACTGGATATCTACATACATACTGTATTATATAAATTACTAACAGAGATGAAGGGGAAAGTAAAGGAAGCCATAAAGAACAAACATGAAAGGGATCTGACATGTCAATTCGAACGCTCAGATAAAAGGAGGTGAACCATTACATATACAATATCAAAGAAATCACAAATGGACAAACACTGTCAAATCAAATCGACAGGAGGTGGGGGTGAGGAGAAGAGCGAAATACCGCGTGTAGAACTGATGCCGACTGAAGATAACAAGATTTTATTTCAGCCCAGTGCATAGACACAAGGAAAATATTTTGGCTATACATACAATCACACTCACGCCTCACAACAATTACAATATTCAACATCATAAAAGACAAATACGTGGGTCATCCACGGAATCGAAGAAACACACGCACACAACACACACACACTCTCACGCCAAGGCGCCCATATCCACTAATCGTTGGTTCTGCCCTGCCAGCTAATTAACAGCGCGCATCTGTCCTTCTCCTTCCACTCTCCACGCCACCCTCGCCCATCCTGTGGAGTATAGGCCTACAGATTGACGTAGATTCGATAGGCCTACTCTGTGCCAGTATCAGTCACTTCCTACACTCAGACCCTCCCGAAAGATCGCAGCAGTTACAAAGCACTGCTGTAGAGTGAAGAACTCTGGTCAAACCTGCCTGGCTAAAAATAGTACTCGCAGGCGATGCCGGCTGGCAGAAAGGTAGTAACTGGAGGCTGTCAGAATGGCTGGGAAAATGCAGCCGTACACCCACACACACACACATACGCCCTCCCCCCCCCCCCACACACACACGCACTCATGCACACACACATATACAGCCCCCCCCCCCCCCACACACACACACACGCACACACGCACACGGGACTTAAACAACGTAAGGTAAAAATTATTCTCTTACATTCACTCCCCCTCCTCACATGCGCAAGACTAAAAAACCAAAGACAGGCGAAGAAGCTCTGATACATAACAAAATATTTAGTAAGAGTACATTCTGACGCAAGTTAAAAAAAAACAAAAAAAACGGTATAATCCAAGCCTGGGGAGTTAAAACAGTTTATCAATTAACAGTGATCACGAACAGATAAAAGACATATAAAAATCCTTCTAGAAACTAATGATCACGAACAGATAAAAGACATAAAAATCCTTCTAGAAACTAATGATCACGAACAGATAAAAGACATATAAAAATCCTTCTAGAAACTAATGATCATGAACAGATAAAAGACATGTAAAAACCTTCTAGAAACTAATGATCACGAACAGATAAAAGACATATAAAAATCCTTCTAGAAACTATCACCGAATTTCCATAAGCCCTCCTTCGAGTACGCAGACTGAGGATTAGAGTACAAAAGTAAAATAAATAGCTCTAATAAAAATTGGTTCAGAATAGGATCATCACAGAATAAGAGAAAAAAAAATTGTGACTACCGATAAGACACGAATGTATGATTCAAATCATTAACACATCAGGAAAAAAAAAGTGTAATGATGTAAGGATGTAAGTCTAGCAGATACACACAGCAAAAAGTGTAATGATGTAAGGATGTAAGTCTAGCAGATACACACAGCAAAAAGTGTAATGATGTAAGGATGTAAGTCTAGCAGATACACACAGCAAAAAGTGTAATGATGTACGGCTGTAAGTCTAGCAGATACACACAGCAAAAAGTGTAATGATGTACGGCTGTAAGTCTAGCAGATACACACAGCAAAAAGTGTAATGATGTACGGCTGTAAGTCTAGCAGATACACACAGCAAAAAGTGTAATGATGTACGGCTGTAAGTCTAGCAGATACACACAGCAAAAAGTGTAATGATGTACGGCTGTAAATCTAGCTAGCAGATACACACAGCAAAAAGGTCTACAGGGAAACAGGGTGACGGGCAGCCCTTACATAAAAACTGTCTTTAAAGCGAGACGTTCTGGCTTTGATGGAACGAAAGCGTGTTTTCCTGACGGAATTGGAGTGAACAGACTGTTCGCTGGGTGATCTTCGTCAGCTATGATAGATTTAATCTTCTTCTCAGTTCTTTTTTCGTAGATGGATTCGATGGAAGGAAGAGTAATGCCGATGATCTTGGAGGCAGTGCTTACAATTCTGTTTAAGCCATCTTTCTCAGTTGTTGTACAGGTACCATACCAGACTGTGATAGAGAAAGTTAAAACACTTTCTATCACTGCTCGGTAAAACTGAATCAAGACAGACTGGCTAACCCCAAACTTTTTAAGCTGACGAAGGAAATAGAGACGCTGCTGCGATTTTTTAATGATTAGTTTTGTGTTTTCCTCCCACTTTAACGAATTTGAAATTGTTTTTCCCAAAAGTTTAAACGTGTCTACTACTTCTACCGAGTCTCCCTTGATCACTAGGGGAGATAGTGGTGTCTTTTTTCTTCTATTGTCTATAATCATTTCCTTTGTTTTCAGAACGTTTAACTCTAAGTTGTTGTTGTCGCACCAGCGAACTAATTTGTCTATCTCACTTAAATAGTGAGACTCATCGCTGTTTTTGATGAGCCCTTCAACTGTTGTGTCATCAGAGAACTTAAAAAACATCACAGAGTCATGAGTAGAGACACAATCATTTGTAAACAAAGTGAATAAGAGCGGTGACAGGACACAACCTTGAGGCGCGCCTGTGTTCAACGTCAGGGGACTAGAGCTCAGACCACCGAGTTTGACAACTTTTTTTCTATTTAGGAGGAAATCTAAAACCCATTTACACATTTGATGACTAATTTTGAGCTCTAGAAGTTTGCTATAGAGTTTTGCTGGGACAATTGTGTTAAAGGCAGAGCTAAAATCTACAAAAAGAATGCGTGCGTATGTTTTGGGGATTCCAAATGCTGCAAGATGTTGTGCACTAATAGGGAGACAGCATCATCCACTGATCTGTTTGCGCGATACGCAAACTGCAAAGGGTCGAGTAGATGGTCAGTGACGGATTTCAGGTATCGTAGAACAATTCTTTCAAACACCTTCATGGCCACAGAGGTGAGGGCAACAGGTCTGAAATCATTAAGGGAGGAGACTTTAGTCTTTTTGGGTACAGGAACAATATAGGCAGACTTGAAGCAGGATGGAACTTTACAGAGTTCTAGAGATTTATTAAAAATATCAGAGAAGACAGGGGCCAGTTGGTCAGCACAGGACTTAAGTGCGGCTGTGGACACGTTGTCCGGCCCAGCAGTTTTCCTAGCGTTTTGCTTTTTGAACAGGGATCTAACTTCTTGTTCAGTTACAATAAAGGGAGGAGGGGTGGGGGTACCAAAATAAGAAAGCAGAGTTTGGGGAGGTGGTCATTATTTTGCCTGTCAAAGCGGGCGTAAAAATGGTTCAGCTGATCGGGAAGCGAGGGGTCAGAGTTACAGACAGTTGACTTCTGCTTAATCTGGGTAATGGCTTGCAGACTTTGCCACACTGCACGAGTGTCATTTGACACAAACTGCTGCTCTAGTTTTTGGCAGTACTTTCTCTTAGCTTGCTTGATTGCTTTCTGTGCTTCTCGCTTTGCTTTGTTGTATTCTAATTTATTCCCCCGCCCATGTAATGAATCTTTTACCTGCAATTTTTGGCTAATATCCTTGGAGAACCAGGGCTTTGCGTTTCCATAAATGGTTACAGTTTTTGTGGGAATACAAAGGTCTTCACAAAAGCTTATGTAAGAGGTAATTGTGTCAGTGTATTCATCAAAATTATCACATGCATCATAGAACACAGACCAGTCAGTACAATCAAAACAACCCTTGATAGTGTCAATAGCTGCTGCAGACCATTTTTTCACGGGTTTCCTAACTGGTTTCACGGCCTTGAGTTTTTGCTGGTAAGTGGGCAGAAGAAGGACAGTGGCGTGGTCCGATGCGCCGAGCGGTGAACGTGCCACGGAGCGATAGGCGCCAGGTATTGTGCAATAGCAATGGTCCAAGATCTTGTCCTCACGAGTTGCGCACGTAACCTGCTGTTTGTATTTCGGCAGAAAAGAGTTCATCTTGGTGTGATTAAAATCACCAAGTACCAGCACCAGAGAGTCAGGGTTGGAATTCTCAACTGCTGTTACTTTGTCAGCAAGTTGACTGATGGCTGACTTGGCATTGGCCTGTGGTGGAACGTAGACAGCAGCGAGCACAACACTAGCAAATTCACGAGGAGAATAAAAAGGACGGCATCTAATGAACAGAGTTTCAAGGTCAGGCGAGCAGGATTTGGAAAGAATTTCCACGTCAGTACACCATCTAGTATTTATCATAAAACATACACCTCCCCCTGTTGATTTTCCACATAAATCACGAATCCGATCTGCTCTAAAAAGGCTAAAACCATGGACTTTGATTAAATTATCAGGGATGTTGTCGTGGAGCCATGTCTCCGTAAAACAAAACACCGAGCAGTCTCTGTAGTCCCTTCTGTCGTGAATTAGTGCTGAAAGTTCGTCAATTTTATTCTGTAAACTGCGTACATTAGAAAGCAGCACCGCTGGAACAGGGGGACGTGAAACATGACGACGGCGATAACGTACTAATGCACCACCGCGTCTTCCCCTCTTTCGTGCTGGCTGAGGAGTCGTGTCTTGGTGTGAGTGAAATGGCGGGTTTGTAGCGAGCGAACTGTCCAAAATAAAATCAGACGAACAATACATAAAAACAGGCTTGTGCTCACGATTAAAAGAGTTGCGAAGCAGAAGAAGTTCCTCACGGGAGTATTTGTGCACACTTTCACATCTTTCCACTGTCAGACACGCTAAAAACAAACACACTACAGCACAGTGAATAGCCCTGTCGCCATAAGCCGGCGCCATCTTGAGGAAGACACAATGTGATTTCATTACCATTCTTTGTGTAAACTCAAAAAAAAGAGGGGGTGAGGTTCAATTAGAACTATGATTTTAAGACATGGAGTATCCAAAATTAATAATAATAATGATAATAATAAAAATTAAAAAAATTAAAACATTTTAAACCATAGCAAAGAAGCGTATACCAAAGAGTATAGTACCTACGGATGACAGGATGGAGCAGCAGGGAAGTTTCGGTCTTTTTTCGTAATTTTTGTATCTGGTATTTGTTTGTTTGTGATCTTACGCTTCTACTATACTCTTTGGCATATACACAACAGTGTGTTTGTGTGAGCGTGAGAGAAAGAGACAGGCAGGCAGGCAGGCAGACAGACAGACAGACAGAGAAAGACAGACAGACACAGAGAAAGAGAAAGAGAGACAGAGAGAGAAGAGAGAGAGACGGAGAGACAGAGGGGAGAGAGAGTTTTTTTTTTTTAATCAGTTGTGCGTTAGGGGGTCGCATAGTAGGCCGTCGCGCAGTTGAGATTTCACGCAGCAGGGACGCAACCCATGAAACACCGACACCACCAGTATAATTGGAAGCACTAAGACGAGGCAATGAACACGCCAACTTTTTATGTTACGGGGTGGGACTGAACTCGGACATGCGCTCTTGAATCCACCACCCCACCAACAACGAACTGAGTAAAACGTCCGACATTCACTAGAAATAAAACCAGAAAAAAAAACTAAGGCTACTACTACTATCGTTTCAAGGACAGAAGATGTCTTCAATTTCAAGCACCTAACGCCTTGCTGAGAATTTGCAAAACGACACCGGTCTATAAAATGGAAAACCATGGATATGGCAGGGCATTCTGTTTCTCAAAACCACGTTTTATGGAGGAGAGAAACATTTTTAATACAACAGAATCCTTGAACTAGAAAACCGTCATATCCACCTAACATTAGCGTAATGATCAATGTTTTCTAGTAATATAATCTTCATATAATTATAAAACCACAGCCAATACATGGCCATAAGAATTTACCACCATCCACGTATAATTAAAAATGAAAGTGGAGAGAACAGGCCAGATGAGAGAGGAAAGAAGATGGCAGAAAATAATGGCAAAGAAGTAGTACACGAAGACAGGAAGGGGAACCCAAGTAAACACCCACGAAGCTGCCTTCAGACAGGAAATAAGGATCAAAACACGTCCATGGCTCCCAGACGAGGACAGTGTAAGACAGGAACTAAAGCACAGAAAACAGAGATGACTAAATGGATTAAAAGGAATCACCAGCAAGCAAGCACACGTGAAAGGCATGGCAAATGACTATCCCTTGACAAACCTTTCACTCCCTTATACACTATCCGCCACACTGGATAGAATGAAAGTCGGACGGTTAAGGGGAGTGGGGGGAGGGGACATCAGAACCCACCCACCCACGCCTCTTCACTTCGGGTAGACAGGTCAAATAAGGGAAGAGATGAAATCAGATTACAACCACGTTTGTCGTGGTTTTCAAGAGAGCTAATTCCTATATATACCAAGGGAGATAAGCCGACAGTATTGTGTAGGAAAAAGAGGTCTTCGTGCTGTAGATTCTCAGTGAATGACCTTATTATCCTGCTGGGGATGCCGAACAGTACAACCTTTTATTTGTACTGTCACTGGTCATTGGGTAATCCATTGTATTCAAGATGTCCAATGGCTCAAACACTGCGTTGCAGATGATATTCATTAGCTTAATCACTGCATTACAGATACTCATGACTCAATGATTAAACAGCAGATACTCAAATCATTCTATTGCAGATGCATAGTAGTTCAACTTTTGTACTACAATGCACATATCTCAAACCTGTACTATTATTATTGTTGTTGTTATTATAGTTATTGTTATTTTTGTTCAAAGCCCAGCTGACTGCGTAGAGCCATATCGAGGCTATAACCGCTTCAAAACATACAAAACTTCAACAGGAAAAAAAGAAAAGAAAATTAAGTACACATATCAATGCATTCGCGCATATAATCTAAGGCCATGCCCCTGGCGTTGACCATTCCGGCCAATTCATCGCACAGGGGATTTAAAAAAGCAAACCTAAGGACACCAAAACATTAAAAAAAAAGCATAAATCACCCAAAATTGCTTCTGCATATCTCACCTCCCTAGAGCCAGAAATGCTTTTAATACATTACCCAATTATCAATCCTAAGAAAAAGTATGTAAGACTTTATCGAACATATACATGTGAATGGACCATTAAGGCAGAAAATGACAAGAAGAAATGACAGAAAGCAAAGGAACAAGGCAGAAACAAAAAGAGTGACAGAAAAGAGGAAATTTCTAGCACAGAATTTCCAGAAAATGGGAATACTATTTATACTGAAAGAATTCCCGGCATCAACGATTATGCAGCAGGGAATCTCAAACCTGTATTATTGTTATTGTTATTTTTTATTAAAGCCTAGGCGACTGCGTACAGTCATATCAGGGCCATAACCCTTTCAAAACATGCGCTATACTTCAACAGTACAGAAAAAAGGAAAAGAAAATTAAGTACACATATTAATACATTCACACACATAATCTAAGAAGATGCCCAATTTATCGCACAGGGGATTTAAAAACATACCTCAGTACAAACTGAAACATACCTAAGAGCACCAAAACATATATAAACACGGGCCTAAATTACCTAAAACTGTTTCCACGTAGCTCGTTTCCCTAGAGCCAAAAATGCACTGAATACGTATACTCAATTATCAATCCTTAGACAAAGTACGTAAGACTTTATCGAACACATACAGGTGAATGGCCCTAGCAAGGCAGAAAAATGATAGGAAAAAAATAACAGAAAGCAAAGGAACAAGTCAGAAAGAAAGAGAATGACAGAAAAGAGGAAATTTCTAGCACAGAATTTCCAGAAAGTGGAGATACTATTTATACTGAAAAAGCCCCCCTCATCCCCCCCCCTCACCCCCCGGGGGACCTAACGATCACTGGATAATCATTGGACTGTAGATATCCAGTCACTCAAACACTGCGTTGCAGATGATGTTCATTGGCTTAATGAGTGCATTACAAATGCTCAATGGCTCAACCGTTGTATATCAGATACTCAACCATTCTATTGCAGATGCACAACAGTTCAAAGTTTTGTATGCAAATGCCCATGCCTGAAATCTGCACTTTAGATGCTCAATAGTTCAACTTTTACCCTGTTAATATCTAATCATCGGACACTTTCACTTTCATGAACTGAAAAAAATATTTACAGTCTGGACCAGACTTAAGAGATGGAAAATGGTCTAGAAATCTTCACACACACACACACACACACACACACACACACACACACACACACACACACACACACACAACACACACACACACACACACCACACACACACACACACACACACACACACACACACACACACACACACACACACACACACCACCACAGCACGCACCACGCACGCACCACGCACGCATCTCTACTATAAACATCTCTACCCTTCTCAAAATATATCTCCATCCCCGTATCTGCACAATTAATACACACACAGAGTGTTAGCTATCCCTAGAAAAGACTGGGAGAAAAACAGAGAGAACAGGCGAACAGACAGACAAGATGAGGAGGCAAATGAGAAAAAAGGAAAGACAGAAGAAGAAAAAAGAGTGGGCGGGGACGGGTAGAAGAGGTTGATCAAAAGATCTCATTACCAGTAAAAAGCGGAGATCTTTGCCAGTGTCTTTCCTTGCTTCCTCACAGTTTTGTTTATTCAGCTCAAAAGCAAACAGACGTGTACCCACTCATCTCCTATGCAGATCAGATGCTTTTAATCTATTACACACATACTGTACATGCTCGCAGGCACGTGCTCACATTAATACACAGAGACTGGAGGGGAGGGGGGGGCTGGAACAGATAAGACACCGACATCGCATGCATACACCCTTCCATTGTTTTTGTTATTTTTGTTAAAAGCCCAGCTGACTGCATAGAGCCATATCAGGGCTATATCCCTTTTCAAAACAGACACAATACTTCGACGGGGAAAAAGGGAACAGAAAATTAAGCACACATATCAATGCATTTGCGCACATAATCTAAGGGCATACCTGCGTTGACCACACCGTCCAATTTATCGTACAGGATCTAAACATACCTGAACCACAATTTCAACATCACTAGGACATTAAAAACACATATAAAAACGGGCCTAAATCTCCTAACATTACTTTTGTATATCTCACTTCCCTAGAGCCAAAAATGAACTTAATAAACGTATCCAAATATCATTCCTAAGACAACGTACGTAAGACCTTTATCGAACACATACAGGTGAACAGACCAGCAAGGCCAAAAATGATAGGAAGAAATGACAGAAAGCAAAGAAACAAGGCAGAAACAAAGAGACTGACAGAAAAGAGGAAATTTCTGACACCAAATTTCCAAATGAAAGAGTCCCCGGCATCTCCATTGTTATTTTTTCCCCATTGTTCAGTCTCCTAAAACATTTGTTGGCAACACGCAAACACTTCCATATTTGTTCTCACCTTAGTATTGTCTACAACACCAACTAAACAAGCCCGAGCGTTGCACGCACTTTTTTCTTTTATTATTGTTTAAAGCCCAGCCGACTGCGCAGAGCCATATCAGGGCTATAATCGCTTCAAAACACACAAAACTCCAACAGGAAAAAAAAATTAAGTACACATACCAATGCATTCGCGTACATAATCTAAGGACATGCCCCCGGCGTAGGACCATTCCGTCCGATTTATCGCACGGGGGAGATTTAAAAACCACACCTGAATACAAATATAAGCATACTAAGGACACCAAAACATATATAAAAACAGGCATAAATTACCTAAAACTGCTTCCGCATACCTCACCTCCTTAGAGCCAAATATGCACTTAATACATGTACCCAATTATCAATCCAAAGAAAAAGCACGTAAGTCTTTATCGAAAAAATACAGGTGAATGGACCATTAAGGCAGAAAATAAGTAGAAATGACAGAAAGCAAGGCAACAAGGCAGAAACAAAGAGAGTGACAGAAAAGAGGAAATTTCTAGCACATAATTTGGGGTACTATTTACACTGAAAGAGCCCCCGCAACCCAACGGGGGGTTGCACGCACTTAGCGCATGTAAAAGAACCGAAGACAACAAAGGACTTGGCACCAGCACAGTGCCGAAGTGGAAAAATCTACAGGTTTACAACAGAGCACAGAAATCAAAAACGTGGCTCTATACCCTGGCGACACGCTGTCTCTGAGGAGTGAAGTCCAGTATCACACGGTCTGTCCGCTATGACACTTCATTATTGCTTATAGCCCAGCCGACTACTAGAGCCTTATCAGGGCTGACATCACGTCCAAAATCAACAACCAGGTTAAGATAAAAGACAACAGTTAAAACCCACGCTCACCGTTAACCTAATCCGTTATGACAAGACGTTAGAATGGATAGAGAAATCAACCAGCCATCTTGTTTATAGCCCAGCCAACCTCTCAGGCAATGTGGAGGCCAAAATGTCTTTTCTTCCAGTCACCGACAGTCTACTAGTCACAAAAATACCAGCCTTGAGTTCCATGCAAGGAGTAGTCACGTACAGTCAACAGAACACTAGTACAGAGAGCATCGATCTCGCAAAAGACCTGAGGCTTTTTCATCACCATTCTCCACGTTTCCCGTTCAACTTTTACTTAACCCTTCGACTCCCGCACCCCTGTCTACCAGCATCCTCTACTATCAACCATACTAGCAAAGCAAAAACTTAACCCTATGACTTCCTTCACCCTATCCAACAGCTTCCTGCAGAAAGCTGGTGGATAGGGCGCGGGATTCAAAGGGTTAAATTTTTGCAGTTGATGGATAGGGTGCGGGAGTCAAAAGTTAAAGAATCAACTAACAGTCTAACATTCAGAAATCTTTTATCAGAACTTTACCGACGGTTCTTTGCAAAGTTAAACCGTGTTTATCGAATGTGCCCTTGGATCACCAAAAATTGTCAACCCCCCCCCCCCCCCCCCCCCCCCCCCAATCTTTCCTCATTTTCTCGTAATTTTTTTTCGACTTTTCTACTTTTAAAAAGAAACATGGATGAACTCAAGACGAGACCCATTTATATTTCCAATTGACTGGACCCTAAGGGTTCAATTCTTTCCACAATTTTTCGGCACGGTTATGGTAACCAAAATAGAATATACGCTCGCAGGCGCTCGCTCGCGCGCGCGTGCCACACACACACACACACACACACACACACACACACACACACACACACACACACACACACACACACACACACACACACACACACACAACACACACACACATTCATTACCACTGCCAGTCCAGTCACAGATGCCAGCGGAATGCCTGATAATAGTGGTAGAGATGCAAGGTGACAAATAACCGTTTGGCAATTACAGTCACTGGCTTCACAAGTTCACTCCACAACCAAGTAAGGCCAGCATCTAGTTCTGCCCAAGGTCTGCTACAGCGAAGAAAATATACTGCTGGTGATAATATCAAAAATTAACAAGAACGGGTGGATGGGTGGGTGTACGAAACCTGAATGTGTAAGCAGATTGATCAACCAGTCCCAAAGTATATCAGCGAGTGACGAGCGAGAGAGATAAACAAGTTGATACTTCACGCCATGCAGACTACAAAGGTCACCATCTCATGGCCCAGTTGCAGTTCAAACAGTATTAAACATGACAAAAACATATGGATCATTAGAGCACACGCCTGTGATAGAGAAATCATGCAACAACAGTACAGAACGCCACACTATGTATCCATGTCAACAACATCCCAATGGATTTGATGTTGGGGATCAGACTAATCCGTTCATCAGTCAAACCTACAGTTCTTTTAAACAATGAAAACTGATATTTTAAAGGATCCTTGCGGTCAATCATTCACTATTGTTCATAGCTCAGTCAAAAAAAGAAAAAAGAATAGCTGTGAAATACAGGACTAATTCGGGTTCATACTGCTTATAGCCCAGCCGACTGTAGAGCCATATCAGGGCTAACATCACGCTAAAACAACTCCCAAGTAAACACAGGATTAATTTTCTGACATGAAAGAGAAATGGACACAAGGAACTATTCTACACTTGGTAAAGCTTTTTGCACTGCACCCTTCCGTTTGCCGTATAGGAAATAAAGTTATCATTAACATACATTTATGAAACAACTAAACATTTAACGTGCATTATACAAACGTCTTTATTGCTCATGCATACAACAAACACAGAAATCAACGTATGTGACATGAAATGCATAATCCAAGCAAATAAATCAACATACGTGATGTGAACTCTCTCTCTCTCTCTCTCTCTCTCTCTCTCACACACACACACACACACACACACACACACACACACACACACACACACACACACACACACAACACAATACACACACACACACACACACACACACGCAGCAAGCTAAAAACAAGAGTGAAGAAAATAATTACTATGCGAAGAAACGACTGTGGTTTCAAGTGCAGAAGTCGTCTTCAATTTTAAGCCCAGCACCAGGAAAAGAAAACCAACCTCGCCCTCGTAAAACAAAATATGCTGTAAACGCCAAAGTATTAAATAGTCGAAACAGTAATTAGTGGGGGGGGGGGGGTTTAAACAGCGGACAACCATGTTGTTCAAATCATACATAAACTACCACCTTTACTTCACCCTAGCCTTATGGTTTGAGTCTACAATAGCACCAGCAGTTTCCGTTCATCTTAACTATACATGTATAATAAGTACATAAACAATGCTTATGAAAAACCTAAAGAATGTAATGGCAATGAGTCACTCAAACAGAAAACAAGTTTAAGGAAATACAGAAAATAAGGAAATACAAAAATAAGTTTAAGGAAACAATGAGTCACTCAAACAGAAAATAAGTTTAAGGAAATACAGAAAATAGTTTAGGAACACAGCAAACTAAAGAGGAAAAGAAACGACAGAAAAAAAAAACATGATTAGGAAAAAGTACAAAAAGTTGAAGAGGAAACAAAAAACAAGAAGACATCCCAGAAACTTCAAAAAAAAAACTTGGACACACGTCAGAACACATCCCATGGCTTCCAGACTAGGGAAGTATGATGTCTGGACCTAAAAATGCAGAAAACAGAAATGACGAAAAGGATCAGAAAGAATTACCGGTGAGTAGACGTGAAAGGAAACCAGATGATATCCGCTTTCCAAACACTCAGACTCCCTCACTCTATCCACTCACTTCAAGAAGCTAACGGAAGCTGGCGGATGGTGCGAGAGAGACACGGAGTTAAAAAGAGTCAAACAGAACAAGAGCCTAGCCCCCTCCCCACCCCACACCCACATGTCTATCCTTCGTATTGAAAGATTAAACGATGCATAGCCTGGGAGGGGGGGGGGGAGGGCAGGAAATCAGATTATTACCTGAAGCACTTTCGTCACGATTGTCAGAAAAGCTTGCTTCCACTGTGTGTCAAGGACGGTGAAGGGGAAAGGGGTGTTGTATGTTGAAGGTATTCAGTGACTGACCCCAATTATTTTGATAAGGACGCTGAATAGCCCCAACCTTAGTCTTACTGCCTATGGGTTTCTCTGTTGATTTAGCTCAAATTTTCGGGGTGGAGGGCGGCCGATAAAATGGTTTTATTATCTGTGGAAAGTGGAGTTTTTTGTCAATTTTCCTCAACCAGATTTTCTCCAGTGTTTTTTTTTTCCCCAGCTCAAAATTGTCGTTGTTCATTGGTTTAACCACCGTACCGTAAATGTGACCATTGTAACGTCGATGCTCAATAAACAGAAAACCATATTACACATAATACAACTACCTTTATACGCACATACACATACCACGCACACGCACATATAGACAGACAGACAGATAGATAGATAGATAGATAGATAGATAGATAGATAGATAGATAGATAGATAGATAGACAGATAGACATAGACAGATAGATAGATAGACAGATAGATAGACAGATAGACAGATAGATAGACAGATAGACAGATAGACAGATAGACAGATAGATAGATAGATAGATAGACAGATAGACAGATAGATAGATAGATAGATAGACAGATAGATAGATAGATAGAAGATAGACAGAAGAAGATAGATAGATAGATAGATAAAATAGATAGATAGATAGATAGATAGAGATAGATAGATAGATAGATAGATAGATAGATAGAAAGATAGAAGATAGATAGACAGATAGATAGACAGAAGACAGATAGATAGACAGATAGATAGATAGATAGATAGATAGACAGATAGATAGATAGATAGATAGATAGATAGATAGATAGATAGATAGATAGATAGATAGATAGACAGATAGACAGATAGATAGATAGATAGACAGATAGACAGATAGAGATAGATAGATACACAGATAGATAGATAGATAGATAGATAGATAGAAGATAGACAGATAGACAGATAGATAGATAGATAGACAGATAGACAGATAGATAGATAGATAGATAGATAGATAGAAACAGATAGATAGATAGATAGATAGATAGACAGATAGAAGAAGATAGATAGATAGAAGACAAGACGAGAAGAGAGATAGAAGACAGAAATAGATAGATAGATAGATAGATAGATAGAATAGACAGATAGATAGATAGATAGATAGATAGACAGATAGATAAGATAGATAATAGACAGACAATAGACGATAGACAGATAGACAGTAATAGTAATAGATAAATAGATAGATAGATGATAGATAGATAATATAGACAGTAAGACAAACAGACAGGCAGGTAGTTATGTCAACACAGATATGTAAACAATAAAATATGCTTTTTAACACTCAGCGCTCACCATAAGAGGGTCTATATGACATGAAATATACATCAGTAACATCAATATGTTACCAAAATATTACGATGTTAGTAACAATAAATTTCAAAGATATAGATAAGTTGTTACAAGTACCACAGCTTAACCACAATTTAATGTCAGTGATTGATTCGATTCTTTGACAGTCGAAAAGTAATGAATTCGTGAGATGTGCAAAGTACCTCCTCTTTCATATTGTCCAAATGAGAAGCTCTAGCAGGTTTCTGGGCAGCATGACCCAGAAGGTAACTCCTCAGAAAGACAGACAGGCAGACTTAAATGGCGGAGATGGGTAAAAAGGAATGAACGGGGAGAGAAAAAGAGGTTGATCAAAGACCTCACTACCTGTGAAAAGTACAGATCTTTGCCTATTTCCCCAGGCCGGGATTTTCGCACTTGGCTTACTCAATCAAAAGCAAACAAACATTCTCCAGCACTCCTCGTGCGATCAGATGAATTAAGTCTTATATCACATATACTGGCGCATTGCACGCTCACATTAATACCATGGGCAGAAGGATATAGAGGCAGGGAAATCACGTGCACGCACGCACACAACCACACACACGCTTGCGTGATGACACATACGTGTATGTGCATCCTTCAAATGAAAACTGAAGGAAATGAGGAGTTTGTGATTTGTTTTAGAGGAATTCATCACATTTGGACAGTGCATATGTGCTCCACTAAATCCGCCAGCTATGGTCCTCAAGCATGCGCAAAACCACATGTGCTGAAATGTGAGGTGAGGGAACACGATCCAGTTAAGTTAATACTGCTAATAGCCCAGCTGACTACTACGTCCATATCAGGGCTAACACCACGTCTAAAAACGACAGTTAGTTCAGTTCATATTGCTTATAGCCCAGCCGACTACTAGAGCATATCAGGGTTAACACCACGTCAAAAAACGACAACCCGGTTAAGATAAAACAACAGTTAAAAAACATGTTCACCCTCAACCTTGCAAGTCTAAAATGCTATTAAAAGTAAAACAGCCGTAAAATCATATCAGGTGAAATCTATTGAGCTCTTGTAAAAACCAGAAAAATCGCATCCGGAGGGACGTCTCGGAAGAGGTTCTTTAAGGAGTCCGCCGTGTAGTGCTTTTGGATGGAACAGGATCTATCAGACACAAAGCTTGCACTACCAAGATTATTGCAGCACTAACACGGGTATCAAGGTGCCAGTTTTCAAGCTGCAGGCTGCGACCAAACTCAAAAATATCAAGGTTCTTAGTCCGCGTCTGTATCAACGATGCCAACCATTTTGCTTACTGGTATATAGAAACGGTGAATTGTATCAAATTAACAAAGGCGAAAGGCAGAAATCGCTAAGTATGTCCATAGATGAAAACATGATCTCCTCACTCCTGTTCGTTTTAAAACGGAGAATCCACTGAGTGCACGAGTGTGTTGATAGTCACTGACATCAAAGATCCAAAGAGTGCACGAGTGTTGATAGTAAAAAATGTCAAGGATTCACTGATGAGTGTCGCTGGAATGAGACGTCGAGGATCTACTGAGTGAATGAGTGGGGAGTGAGTGAGTGAGTGAGTGAGTGGGTGGTGGTGAGGTGGAGCGAGCAGCGGTGAGCTGGGGCGTGCGTGCGTGCGTGCGTGTGTATGTGTTGATAGCAACAAATGCAGGATCCACGAGTGTATGAATGTGTTTGTTGACAGTCACAGATGTCAATGATCCATAGAGAGCATATCAGTGAATTGACAGTCACAAACGTCACGAACCCATGAGTGCACGAGTCAGTCTGTGTGTGTTAATAGTCACAGACGTCAGCATATGTCCTTTCTAATGGAAAGAGGGTATGGGGAAAAGGATGGTGGTGGTCGGCTTTTTTTTTTTCAAATAAATTATCGTCAGATTTAAGCCACAGAGCACAGAACACACAACAATATTCCAAGAGATGGAATGTTCGTGTGTTTCATGACTCACAGTATATGAGAGAAACAAGAAAGAAGTGCATAACAAAAGTGTGCAGCAATTGCTACCGACTCTCTCACTGATCCTGACGACACGGAAGTGGCCCATAGAAAAAAAAAAAAAACGCAGCAGTATAGCATTAAAACTAAACCCATAAGCGAATTATCTTTAATGCGCCGTTATTTCTCATGTTCAATGTTGTGGTTAACTAATTTTACTGTGTTCAATCGTTAATTATGATAATGTCATTTATTTCTTCTCGTCTTCGGCACAGGTTTTTTTTTGTTTTGTTTTTTTTGTTTTTTTGTGTTCATTTCTTCTTCCAGAAGATTAACCATTTCCAAGTTTCCTCTTTTCTCCTTTTTTTTTTTTTTTTTTTTTTTTGTCTAAAATCACTTTAGTGAATAGACATTAAATCAAAGACCACCACTAAACCCATACCGCAGCGCTTCATTAACTGATGAAAACAACCCCACCAGACTTGAATCCCCCAAACTGAAAGAAACACGAATCCTGAGTGTGAAAACTGATATCTCAATAGACGTGGCCCAACGTTTATAATCACCACGAACAGCAAAAGACAACAAACAATACATTAGCATTTCTTCTGGCGAATGTCCGTAAGTTACACTCATGTCACTCACTTCAAGTGATGTTCGCTATCATCATAGTCTAGTCCTCTATGTAAAGACTGACCAATAAATTTCATCTGACACGAGTCTACGTATGGGGAAGATTTTTAAAATCATTTTAGACTTGAAAGAATAATAGTGGACTTGGTTTTGAACTAATAATAGTGGACTTGGTTTTGAACTAATGATAGTGGCTTGGTTTTGAACTAATAATAGTGGACTTGGTCTTGAACTAATAATAGTGGACTTGGTTTTGAACTAACAATAGTGGACTTGGTTTTGAACTAACAATAGTGGACTTGGTTTTGAACTAATAATAGTGGACTTGGTTTTGAACTAAAATAGTGGACTTGGTTTTGAACTAACAATAGTGGACTTGGTTTTGAACTAATAATAGTGGACTTGGTTTGAACTAAAATATGGACTTGGTCTTTGAACTAACTAATAGTGGACTTGGTTTTGAACTAACAATATGGACTTGGTTTTGAACTAATAAAGTGGACTTGGTTTCGAACTAACAATAGTGGACTTGGTTTTGAACTAACAATAGTGGACTTGGTTTTGAACTAAAATAGTGGACTTGGTTTCGAACTAACAATAGTGGGCTTGGTTTTGAACTAACAATAGTGGACTTGGGTTTTGAACTAATAATAGTGGACTTGGTTTTGAACTAACAATAGTGGACTTGGTTTTGAACCTTGTACTTTATATAGATGTGACGTGGTTTGTTGAAGTAACAAAATGTGGGCTATGTGTGCAACTAATAATAGGTCGGCTTGGGTTTTTGAATGACAAAGTGTCCGCATTATTTAGATTTAACAATGTAAAGGTATGAACATAACTAAGTACTCGTTACTAATAATAGTGGACTTGGTTTTGAACTAATAAAGTGGACTTGGTTTTGAACTAATAATAATAGTGGGCTTGGTTTTGAAGTAACAATAGTGGACTTGGTTTTGAACTAATAATAGTGGACTTGGTTTTGAACTAACAATAGTGGACTTGGTTTTGAACTAACAATAGTGGACTTGGTCTTGAACTAACAATAGTGGACTTGGTTTTGAACTAATAATAATAGTGGGCTTGGTTTTGAACTAACAATAGTGGACTTGGTTTTGAACTAACAATAGTGGACTTGGTTTTGAACTAATAATAGTGGACTTGGTTTTGAACTAATAATAGTGGACTTGGTTTTGAACTAACAATAGTGGACTTGGTTTCGAACTAACAATTGTGGACTTGGTTTTGAACTAATAATAGTGGACTTGGTTTTGAACCTTTGTCTTTTTATTTAGTTAGATGTTTTTGACGTGGTGTTAGTCCTGATGTAGTTTATACATCTAGAAATTGGGTGGGCTATAAGCAATGTGCACCTCAACCTGAATGGTCCCCTCCCCTCTCCCCCCCCCCGCCCCCCCCCCGCCCCCCTCCAAGACGTTTTCGTGAATGGACAAACGTTTCCGCATTATTTACCGATTCTTAACATCGTCTAAAGTAGCAACGATAACTTAAGTCTCATCTATCACTGTCAGATCTCTTGCAAATCTGTCATATGTTGAATGTGATTTCCAAGCTTATATGGACAGGCTATAGATGACCTCAGTCCATCCATCATGGCGTTTGTACATCAGGCCAACCTCGAAGGCAATTTCAGGGCTGAAGTCACATTTCTATTTCCCCTTATTCATCCGGCGAGGCTCAGTCCACTGTTCATCACACGACCAGCTTAGAGACCGTTCATTCTGGCCATCACGATTGGCATACACGACACTGGCAGAGAACATCATTCTCCTTGAAGACTTGTGGGTTCTCGTTAAAACAGTTCCATTCAAGGAGACAATGGCCCCAAAGCAAACACCTACTTTTTTCTTCAGACATTATCAAACATTTACCGGTCGATCTGTTCCAAGGTTCAATAAGGATGGTCTAGACACAACACTTAAACCAACCAGATATCA
>CM060306.1:16388048-16405548 GCA_030674185.1 Monoplex corrugatus | reverse complement strand
TCTCTCTCTCTCTCTCTCTCTCTCTCTCTCAAAGCAAAGACTGAAAATACTGTGACTTCGATTTCCTTATACAGTAGGGTTTCTTTTTCGATATATTCAGTTCTTGGCTCTGTTGTAATAGTAGCAACGCAAGTTTGAAAAACGGCATTTAGCTAACGACTTCTACCGTTGGAAAATAAGGTATCATTGTACTCTCTCTCTCTCTCTCTCCTCCTCTCTCTCCTCTCCCTCTCTCTCTCTCCTCCTCTCTCTCCCTTCTTCTCTACTATTACTCTACTGGTATCGAAGTTGGCATAGACAGACTAGCACATTATGACAGTGATCGTCAAACCCGCGGGTATCTCAGATAACAATGAACCTCGGTCCAAATTTCGCCGAGTAGTTTACGCCATGATTAGAGACAGAGATCCTTACTCTCAACAGGCCCGTTGTGTGGAACAGCCCAGACGAGACAACTCATGTAGCTCACAGTCCCGGCAGACTGTTGCAGGCTATAACATCAGGATTGTAAGCACGAAATAGTGCCAAAGCTGAACAAAACAGAACGTACACCTCCAAGATATATATAGACACAAACACTTCTTTCTAACTGAAAAGGACCTCCACAACGATTTGCCGTCTCTGGACCGTCAGCCTGGAATACACTTCCGCTCTGCCTTCGTCTAACACCTACCTTTCTTGATTTTAAATCCACTTAAAAACCCACCTCTTTTCCCAATAATGAATTCTACAAATACTTTTTTCCTCAGTTTGTATACCTTTTCATTTTTTAGATATTAAATATTTGTAAGTTAGTTTTTGTTGATTGTATGCCAATGCCTATGCGTTAGCGCGCTTTTATTTGAATTGTCAAGACTTTGCGCCGTATAAATAATGTATTGATGGTGGTGGTGGGGGTCATCATCATGATTCATCATGATCATCATTTAAGGGATTTAAACGAAGCAAAAATACATAAAGACATTGTTCAAGAAGGATGCGTCGCGTTCAGACAATTCCATACGCGCATTACCCAAATCTACTAGTGATGATCTGGCAAACTCCCGTTCATATTGCTTATAGCCCAGCCGACTACTAGAGCCATATCAGGCCCTGACCTGCGCAAAATGCTGTGCCTGGTTGGTAAGGTCTTGAAATGGGGAAGGTGGGGGTGGAGAGATTATGATCCACTAAGCCATTAAGACGAGAATGTTTGGAGCATTAAGCTGGACAGCGAACATGCCAACTGTCTTTTTTTTTTCTTAAGCTGGAAGCGCAATCTCCAGACAAACAACAATGTAAATAGGTATCTGAGTGCAAAAGAACTGACGCCAATTTTGGGCAGACCACACTACAGATGTACACCTAAAGTAACACAGACACACTGCCAAAGCCCGCTGCTATGTTATCCCAATGATACCTAACTATAATGGACATGCAGACTATCCAGTTCCCACCCAAACAACACAACAAATATCCACCAATGTATAACAGACGGGTAAATCTGGGCAGAGATTACCTGGTCTCATGGAATTCAACATCACGTCAATGCGGTGGCTATTTCATGGGGATACTCGCTTTCACACAAAAGCCCATGACAAATACCAACAATACTGAATGGCATTGTCACCCTCTGCTATGCACGTTTCAAAATGCTATACACACGCGCAAACAGACTCGTGCGCGCATGAACATGCCAACTGTCCACCCTCCCTCTTTAAGTATGAACACACATACGTAAGGAGCGCGTGCGCACATACTTTTTTTTCAACAAACTATGAATACATTTTCAAACTGAAGCTACGACATCAAATACCATCAAACTGAATTGCACTGCCACCCATTGTTATCTACTGCTTACCTCCCAAATCTTACACACACACACACACACACACACACACACACACACACACACACAACACACACACACACACCATACCAGCCGCGCGCTGCACCCACTACACTACCCATACATTTCCATATAATAAGACAAAGATGATCATCGTGTGCGTGGTGTCTGTCTCCGTCTGGTTTTCAAAAAACTAACAGCAGAAAAATAAGTTCAAGATCACATTGCTTACAACCCAGCCGATCAATACAGCCTTATGTAACGGAAGACGTGTAAATGGGAAAAGTACAAAACTTCAAATTATCAGTTTGAGACATTCAAAGACTGCTAGTAGATAGATCCCGTTTGCGTAGTTCATCGTCATCTGCTTTCACCCACATGTGGTTGGTGACAAGTGGCCACGCCTTACCTTACAGGCGTGGCCACTTCATCATCATAATCATCAGGTGCCCTGCCGCATGGCGTTGGCGACCATGGACTTCCAACCATCTCTATCTCTCGTTGCCCCTAGCATCTACCCCACCCTCCTCATCCCCACCCACTCTGCAAGTCCGTCCAGCATTCTCTCCATGGGTCTACCTGGTGCTCTCTTTCCCTCCAGCTTCCCCGTTGTGACCAGGTGCTCCAAATCCCCCTTCCTCATAACATGGCCTATAAATGTTGCTTGTCTTTTCCTAATCTTCCTTATGAGTGATCTATTTGTGTCTGCCTCCATCAAGACTGTCTCGTTTTGTTTTTTTTGCTGTCCGTGGAACTCTCAACATTTTCTAGAAACCACATCTCGGCTGCCTCGATCCTGCTCTGGCTTTGTTTGCTGACTGTCCACGCTCGCATCCGTACAACAGTATTGGTTCTATATAACATTCAAGGACTCTCTTTTGATGTTAAATGATAGGCATTTGTTGGTAAGAATGCTTGTCATCTTCTTGAATGCTGTTTTGGCTTGGCCGATTCTGCCAGCTATTTCCGATGTGCATCTGCCGTCTGATGAAATGACCGTTCCCAGGTATTTGAACTTATTAACCTGTGTCAAGATTGTGCCATTTGCTGTTATTTTGCATGAAGGGATTTCATGTTTTTTACTGATCACCATGACTTCAGTCTTCCTGCTTTTAGTCCCAACCCCTTACCTTTGCTTTCTATTTCTAGTATACTCACAAGGTTTTGTAGGTCCCTTTCATTTTCTGCAATTAGCCACTTATTTAAATCAATTGGTCTGCCAGCATTCTTAAACAAACTCAAAATTTTTAAGTTGACAATGGGGAGGTTCCACAAGGCACAGAACCTCTTCTAACAGGAGCGGACAACCAGACCTTTTTCGTTAGATGATGGCACGGTGACCAAAAGGTCTCATGATCAACTGATGGACTACTCGGTGACTTTAGGCAAAGACAGTTTTGAGAAACGTCAACTTAAAACTTAAATCTGAACTCTGATTAACAACAGACATCAAACAGTGAGCCCAGATCTAAGCAGGAAGAAACATGATATCAACAGCACTCCTAAAGCACCAAGGCAAAACTAAAGACTGGCAAGTTCCAAGTTCATATTGTTATAGCCCAGCCGACTACTACAGCCATATCAGGGCTAACACCACGTCAAAAACGACAACCCGTTAAGATAAAAGACAACAGTCAAAAAACATGCTTACCGCTCATCTTGCAAATCTAAAATCCAATTAAAGAAAAACAGCCGTAAAATCATATCAGGTGAAATCCATTGATCTCTTGTAAAAACTGGCAAACTGCATATGAGGGACGTCTCGGAAGAGGTTCTTCAAGGAGTCCGCCGTGTAGTATTTTTGTCTCACATCGTACAAGTCCCAGCAATCAATGAGGAGGTGTCTTATGCTCAACGGCTCGTCACACAGTGTACACCATGATGCTTCTTCAATATTTAAAAGGTACGAATGTGTTGGATGTGTGACACGTGTGTAACCTACATAACACTGTCTCTTTCTTCGGTTTTCTGCGGCAGATGGGAGTATTTCCTTCAGACTTCCTAAAGCACATGGGCAGAACTACGGACTGGAAAGAATGCAGCTTAAAATGAGACTCCAAAGCCAGGGCCGTTTCACAACGAACCTGGTGTTCGCAGCTGAGGAAAAAAAAACTCGAGATAAATGCTACGAAACATACAGGGACAGAACAGTACAGAATGCTTCAAATGTGGACAAAAGTTCAGACCTGGCTTGGGTGGGGTGTACGTGTGGGGAAATAGAGCCACAAAAATAGAAAACCCAACTAAGTTCCTGACATTCAAAGCCAGAAGAGAGACCAGTTTGAGCGCTATATCTATATCTGGTTCCTCACAGGTGGTATGTGATAAAAGAGCCCACAATCAGACACACATAGATCTTGTTTTAAACTACTCGATGCCAGAAATGGATGTCCAATATGCATGCCACGTGCGAGGTTTAGATAACAAATGAATAGACAAAAGTAGCCATGGCTTTATGTCTGAATCAAATCCGGGCGCTGTCTTTAGTCCTAGAATCAACAGGCGCTGTCTTTAAGTTCCTGAATCAACAGTGCGCTGTTTATTTCCTGAATCAAACAGGCGCTGTCTTATTTCCTGAATCAAACATGGTCTGTCTTTTTTTGGACCAATCAACAGGCGCTGTCTTTAGTCCTAATCAAACAGGGCGTGTTTTATGTCCTGAATCTACAGGCGCTGTCTTTAATGTCAGAATCTAACAGGCTGTCTTAGTTCCTGAATCTAAAGGCTGTCTTAGTTCCGATCAAAGAGGGCTGCTTTATGTTCCGAATCAAACAGGCGCGTCTTATTTCCTGATCAACAGGCGCTGTCTTATGTCCTGAATCAACAGAATAGTATCTGAACTTGATGACGTCTGTATTGCTGAAATGATCATTCACGTGAGGAACAGCTACAACCGGAAGTTGTTTCATGCCATGCTGACTACAAACATCTCTCATGCCTATCACTACTTGTCCGATCTCATGCGTGAATCTAGTCAGCTAGAAGACCAAGAGATGACGTCCACAGTGACAGCAACACATGGTTTCTGACAATCACCTACAACATGAAGTCAGTGGATCCTGAGATCTCAGCCAAAAGCAATTAAATGTTAAGAAGCGCGCGACATGCGCACACACACACCACACACACACACACACACACACACACACACACACACACACACACACACACACACACACACACACACACCACACACACACGATAAGAATGCAACGTTCTCCATCACATGGCATGCGATATCCTGAACAAACACCCATCATCCTCCGAAAATTTAAGAAATCTCCGTCTCTACGAGAAAGCTGCCGAAGTGGAAAGATAGTTAACCCGTGAACTCGCTCATCCTATCTATACAACCAGATACCTGCAGAAAGTTGTGGAAGATGGAGGACGAGCTAGAGGGTCGAAAGATTAAAAACCAATCCTCCATTCAGGAGGGGATAACTAATATTTGCACAAATACTGACGGAGAAAGGGAGGTGAGCAGCTGTGGACCACTGGTTAGCAACTTGCAGCGGGAACAGCGATATCTAAGTGGGATTTTACTGTGAGCTGAATCTACACTATTCGTTCATATTGCGCATATAGCGTGCCGACTACTAGAGCCATATCAGGGCTAACACCAAGTCAAAAACGACAACCCGGTTGAATCTACATTAAACTGAGCCACTGCAGAGTATCCATAAATGGTTCTCCTTACAGGATGACATAAGAACTGACTATACCACTGATAATCACTTTATGGCCTGTACGTTAGTAAGAAGCTCAAAATTCCGCCAGCGTAAAGAACACACCTGCAAGTTAAGATCATCTGACACACCTGTCTAGAACATAACATTCCCATCATGTGCCATTCGTGGCACAGCCCGTACTGTATCATACGCTCGTGCCACTCTGAAACTACAACAAGCAGTCAAAATATTACTTCTACTGGCGACTTAAACGTTTATTTTAGAAAGGCTTCTTTTCTTCGGCTAAAATCCAAAATAGCGGAAGAGGAAACTGAGATCATCACGTGACAACTCTTGAGTTTCAGACAAGGGCAGAAATGAAGGACGACATCACCTGGCTTCCCTTCACTAGTTCCAAGTTCATTCTGCTTATAGCCCATCCGACTACTAGAGCCATATCAGGGCTAAAACTATGTTAAAACGGCAACCGGGTTAAGATAAAAGACAAAACATGCTCATCGTTATCCTTGCAACTCTAAAATGCAATTAAAGAAAAACAGCCGTAAAATCATATCAGCTGAAATCTATTGATCTCATAAAATCTGTAAAAGTGTTTCAGGAAGGACGTCTCGAAAGAGGTTCTTTAAGGAGCCCGTCATGTAAGTGCTTTTGTCTCATATCGTACAAGTCCCAGCAATCAAGGTGTCGTCTGATGCTCTACGGCTCGTCACATGGTATGCACCACGGTGCTTCTTCATTTTTAAAAAGGTACGAACGAGTGTTGGGTGTGTGACCCGTGTGTAACCTACATAACACTGTTGTGGTGACCCGTGTGTAACATACATAACACTGTTGTGTGACCCGTGTGTAACCTACATAACACTGTTGTGTGACCCGTGTGTAACCTACGTAACAGTGTTGTGTGACCCGTGTGTAACATACATAACACTGTTGTGTGACCCGCGTGTAACATACATAACACTGTCGTGTGACCAGTATGTAACATACATAACACTGTTGTGTGACCCGCGTGTAACATACATAACACTGTTGTGTGACCCGCGTGTAACCTACATAACACTGTTGTGTGACCCGTGTGTAACATACATAACACTGTTGTGTGACCCGTGTGTAACCTACGTAACACTGTTGTGTGACCCGTGTGTAACATACATAACACTGTTGTGTGACCCGTGTGTAACCTACATAACACTGTTGTGTGACCCGTGTGTAACCTACGTAACACTGTTGTGTGACCCGTGTGTAACATACATAACACTGTTGTGTGACCCGCGTGTAACCTACATAACACTGTTGTGTGACCCGTGTGTAACATACATAACACTGTTGTGTGACCCGTGTGTAACCTACATAACACTGTTGTGTGACCCGTGTGTAACATACATAACACTGTTGTGTGACCCGTGTGTAACATACATAAAACTGTTGTGTGACCCGTGTGGGAACCTACTAACACTGTTGTGTGACACGTGTGTAACATACATAACACTGTTGTGTGACCCGTTTTGTAACCTACATAACACTTGTGTGACCCGTGTGTAACCTACATAACACTGTTGTGTGACCGTGTGTAACATACATAACACTGTTGTGTGACCCGTGTGTAACCTACATAACACTGTTGTGTGACCCGTGTGTAACCTACGTAACACTGTTGTGTGACCCGTGTGTAACCTACATAACACTGTTGTGTGACCCAGCGTGTAACATACATAACTGTCGTGTGACCCTGTGTGTAACATACATAACACTGTTGTGTGACCCGGTGTAACATACATAACACTGTTGTGTGACCTGCGTGTAACCTACATAACACTGTTGTGTGACCCGTGTGTAACCTACATAACACTGTTGTGTGACCCGTGTGTAACCTACATAACACTGTTGTGTGACCCTGTGTAACATACATAACACTGTTGTGTGACCCGTTTGTAACCTACATAACACTGTTGTGTGACCCGTGTGTAACCTACGTAACACTGTTGTGTGACCCGTGTGTAACCTACATAACACTGTTGTGTGACCCGTGTGTAACCTACATAACACTGTTGTGTGACCCGTGTGTAACCTACGTAACACTGTTGTGTGACCCGTGTGTAACATACATAACACTGTTGTGTGACCCGCGTGTAACATACATAACACTGTAGTGTGACCCGTGTGTAACATACATAACACTGTTGTGTGACCCGCATGTAACATACATAACACTGTTGTGTGACCTGCGTGTAACCTACATAACACTGTTGTGTGACCCGTGTGTAACATACATAACACTGTTGTGTGACTCGTGTGTAACATACATAACACTGTTGTGTGACCCGTGTGTAACATACATAACACGTTGTGTGACCCGTGTGTAACATACATAACACTGTTGTGTGACCCGTGTGTAACATACATAACACTGTTTGTGACCCCTGTAACCTACATAACACTGTTTGTGACCCGTGTGTAACCTACATAACACTGTTGTGTGACCCGTGTGTAACCTACATAACACTGTGTGTGACCCGTGTGTAACCTACATAACACTTTGTGTGACCCGTGTGTAACTCACATAACACTATTGTGTGACCCGTGTGTAACATACATAACACTGTTGTGTGACCCGTGGTAACATACATAACACCGTCTCTTTCTTACGTTCCTTCACTACCAACCCAAACTTACCGCCAGAGGTCGGTGAAAACTAAGCTCCAGTCAGCCTGCATTCTTCCACTTAAGGGTTATCCACGTCAGACCTTACTTTTACCTGTAGGTTCCTTCCACGTCAGCCTTACTTTTACCTGAAGCGTTTCCTTCCAGTCACACCTTTACTTTATCCTGTAAGGTTCTTCCACGTCAGACCTTACTTTTACCTGTAGGTTCTTCCACGTCAGACCTTACTTTTACCTGTAGCGTCCTTCCACGTCAGACCTTACTTTACCTGAGCTTCCTTCCACGTCAGACCTTACTTTATCCTGCAGCGTTCCTTCCACGTCAGACCTTACTTTACCTGCAGCGTCCTTCCACGTCAGACCTTACTTTTACCTGTAGCGTCTTCCACGTCAGACCTTACTTTTACCTGTAGCGTCCTTCCACGTCAGACCTTACTTTTACCTGTAGCGTCCTTCACGTCAGACCTTACTTTTATCGCAGCGTTTGACCTTCTTGCATGCGTTTAGCACGTTGTTTTGCCAACTGTGCAGGCGATGTTGCTGCACAGTGTGCATGTTTCGTCTTTGGTGGGCATGCATGTCGAGTGTTTTCTTGTTTCCACAAGCTATCGGACACTGACACGATTGACACAATCTTTTCACGTACGTATATGACGTTCTGGTGTGAGTGTGTAATTTGTTATTGTTCTTTTTTTTAAGCCCAGACCTAGAGCTAGCCGTAAAACCATTTATCCAGAGAATCATAACCGTTTTACGCAAACATACACGCAATACTTACTACTACACAAAAGGAAAGACAGGAAAAGAAAATTACACATCAATGTAATCACGCACATAACCTTGAGAGAATGAAGGCGGTTTAGGCACTAGCAGCTCTGCACATGTTGACCTGGGAGATTGAGAAAATCTTCCTTTTATTAACAGATCGGAAAATTCATCATCCTTCAACCACCGGCGAGAGTTGCCCAGCCAAGATCAATACTGGATCTTCCAACTCGAGCTCAAGTTCCAAGTTCATACTGCTCATAGCCAGCCGACTACTAGAGCCATATCAGGGCTAACATCACGTCAAAAACGACAACCCGTTATCTTAAAAAGACAACAGTTAAAACCATGCTCACCGTTAACCTTGCGATCTAAAATGCAATTAAATAAAAACAGACGCAAAATCGTGTGTGAAATCTGTTGATTTCTTGTAAAAACTGGAAAATTGCGTCAGGAGGGACGTCTCAGCCAGGATCAATAACCGGACTTTATAATTGGAAGTCCAACGTTTACACAATTGACAACTACCTCTGTGCATGTCAGACCCGATTGGAGAGATTTGATAAAGACAGTTTAGGATTGTCAAGTGTACCGCACGTCTTGTTCGTCACACTAGGGAGTTACTGTCCGAATTACTGAACTGCTTTAGGTTATCACACAGACGGACACGCCAACACTGTCACTGTTGCTTTATTTTTGTTGAAACCCAGCCAAACGCGCGTAGACCTATGTCAGGGTTATAACCGTTTCAAAAAGACATCACTTTAACAGGAAAGGAAAAGGAAAAGAAAATCAAGTAGGGCCCTAAATTTTTATTGGTATTTTTTGTTTAAAGCCTAGCCAACTGCATACAGTCATATCAGGGCTATAAATGTTTCAAAACATGCACAATACTCAACAGGAAAAAAAACAGGAAAACAAAAATTCAGTACATACAAATCAATCCATTCCGAACATAATCCAAGGAGATGCCCCTGGCATTGACCACTCTGTCAAATCTATCTCATAGGGGATTTAAAAAAAACATACCTGAATTCAAATTTAAACATAACTAAGGACACTAAACATATGAAAATACGCATAAATTACCTCAAAACATTTTCGCATACCTCATTTCCCTAGAGCCAAAAATGCACTTCATACGTGTCCCACTGATTAATCCCAAGAGAAAATATGCAAAGCTTTATCGAACTGTACATACAGGTGAATGGACCAGCAAGGCAAGAAAATGACAGGAAGAAATGACTGAAAGCAAACGAGGAACAAAGAAACAAAAAGGGTGGCAGAAAAGAGCACATTTCTAGCACAAAGTTCAAGTTCGTATTGCTCATAGCAGCCGAATATTCAGCCATATCAGGGCTAATACCACGTCAAAAACGACAACCCGGTTAAGATAAAAGACAACAGTTTCTTGACACAGAATCTCCAGAAGGTGGGATAGTATTTATACTGAAAGAGCATCCGGCATCCACACGGGGGATGTTGAAGACAGGTTAGGTTTCATCATTTTCTCGCCATCAGGGAGTTACCGCAAGCGCCGTTTGGTCTCTCTCTCTCTCTCTCTCTCTCTCTCTCTCTCTCTCTCTCTCTCTCTCTCTCTCTCCACACACACACACACACACACACACACACACACACACACACACACACACACACACACACACACACACACACACCGCAGCACACACACACACACACACACACGCGCACCACACACACCACGAACGAACGAGCGCGACACGCACAACACACACAGCACCCACCACTCACGACGACACACGCACACACCCTCACTACCCACACACCACTCACACCACACACATACACACACACACACCCTCACCACACACCACTCACTCCACACACACCACACACACACCACACACACACCACACACACACACACACTACACACACACACACACACACACACACCACTCACTCAATCACACACCACACACACACACACACACAACACACACACACTCACCACACAAACAACACACACACACACACACACACACACACACACACACACCACACACACACACACACACACACACACACATCCCAGGAGAGACTTGATGAACAGAGGTTCAGTCTTTCGTTTGTACAGCACGTCTTGCTCATCGTCAAGCGATTACTGTCTCATTGCTTGGCGTTTTGCATCAGCCATAGTGTCCATCTCCTTACTGAGGCACGTTTTGCTCTCTCTCCTCTCTCTCTCCTCCCTCATCCTCACCCACACTCTCCTCCCCTCATCTCTCTCTCTCTTCTCTCTCACACTCTTCGTCATCTCAACCGCACGTACACGCTCAAGCTGACTGGCACGCTCGCTTCGCTCTCTTCTCCTCTTTCCCTCCTCCCTCCTCTCTCCTTCTCCCCCTTCACACACACACACACACAACCACCACTTACACACACACACACACTCACACCACACACTTACACACACACACACACACACACACACACACACACACACACTACACTACACACACACACACACACCACCTCAACCACATTTCACACACACACAACCTCCTCCCACCTCCACACATCACACACACACACACACACACACACACACACCACCCCACCTCACTTTTTTTTTACACACACACACATATACATACACACACACACACACACACAACACACACGGACGCACGCACGCACGTTGCACTGGCACGCTCGCTCGCTCTGTCTCTCTCTCTTTCCCTCCCCCTCCCTCTCTCTCCCCTTCACACACACACACACACACTCACACCACACCACACACACACACACACACACACACACACACAGAGAGACACGCACGCACGCACGCACACACAACACACACACACACACCACGCACGCACGCACGCACGCACGTTGCACTGGCACGCTCGCTCGCTCTCTCTGTCTCTCTCTCTTTCCCTCCCCCTCCCTCCCTCTCCCCTTCACACACACACACACACAACCACACTCACATACAGAGAGAGAAGAGAGAGAGACACACACACACACGATACACACACACACACACGCACACACACACACACGACACACATGACACACACGACACACACACACACACACACACACACACACACACACACACACACACACACACACACAACACACACACACACACACACACACACACACACACACACAACACCACATTGTGACACAATTGAGTCAACAGACATACCCAGAGGCCCACAAGTAACCACAGACATCTCTAGGAACCAGTGTGGTAATGCCTTTGAATGCATCGTTCAACGTGAGACACAGACAGACGATTAATGAAGTAACCGGAAGTGCGAAATTGTAGCTCGCGGCCATTGGTCGTATTTTCTCGTCGTTTTGATTCAGTATTCTCTCGTCGCTAGAAATTGGTACTTTCTCGTCGCTCTGAACTTAGTATTTTGCCAGTCGCTCTGAACTTAGTATTTTCCAGTCGCTCTGAACTTAGTATTTTCCCGTCGCTCTGAATTAGTAATTTTCTCACTCCCTCACTCTGAATTCAGAATTTTCCTCATCAGCTTCTCGTCGTTCTGAATTCAGTAACTTCTTGTCGCTCTTAATTAAATGTTTTCTAGTCGCTATCAATGCAGTATTTTCTCGTCGCTCTAAATTCAGTAACTTCTTGTCGCTCTTAATTCAATGTTTCTTCCTCGTCGCTCTTAATTCAGGATTTTCTCGTAGTTCTGAATTCAACAGTGCAAGAGGATTTTCCTGAGTGAGCAGAACTTTTTTCCGACTTATAATTCTTTTTCTTTAAATCGGTCGCGGATTAAATCGATTCACCATACTATAAATAAACCTAGACCCAACAGTTTCAGTTTTCGTTTAAGCCAATGCATGTTAAACAACAACCTAATGAAGGCCGCAGAAAATACGTGTTTTTTTCAACAAAAACAAAAACAAAACAAAAAACTCGGAAAGAAAAGCTAAGGGTGATGAATGGATTCCATGGAACCAAGGCTGATGACTGCCTCTCGTTAATCAAGTCGACCACTCAAGATGTGATATATTCTTTGACATCCTGTGGTCATACTCTCTCACATACTGAAAAAAACTCCCAGTCCCCACCCAACCCACCCAAAAAGTAAATCATTAAATGATAGAAAGGCTACTGACGTTTGCTATATAGTCTGCATGTAATTAAGGTCAATAAATGCTTCTAATTCGACCACTCAGATCGTCTCGTGATAATTTTCTTTGACACCTCTTGGTTTATTCTCTTGTCTTCTCATCATCCACCAAATAACAAAGAAAAACAAGGACATAAATGCTAAGCGTGCTCAATGGTTTCAATGCAATTCAGAAAGATTCCACTATCTTTCCACTATGGTTTTACCCGAGTTGTAAGCAAACCATGTAGTACTCTAAGCTGTTTTCTTTTCTTTTCCTGGATTGGGAATGGGGGGGGGGGGGTAGCTTATAGTTCAGCAACTCGACCTTTCAGGTCATTCTGTGGTTATATTCTTTTATATCTTGTGGCCATATTCTCAAGATATTAAAAAAAAAAGTCCCCATTCCCCACCCAAAAACAAAAAAGAAAAAATCTACTATGAGGGTTAAATGGTTTGCATGCAACTCAGGTTAGTAACTTATTTTGACAATCTTGACCACCCGGTCATCTCGTAGTTACATTCTTTGATATCTCGTGGTTATATTCTCTCACACCTTGAATTCCCCCCCTTCCCATTCCAAATCCAGGAATAGAAAAGTTAACAACTTAGAGTACTACATGGTTTGCTTACAACATAGGTATAACCATAGTGGAAAGATAGTGGATGATGAACTTTTTACAATTCGAACATTTACAGAGACAGAGACAGAGACAGAGACAGAGAAGAAGAGAGAAAAGACAGGAAAAAAAGAAAAAAAGAAAAAAGAAAATTAAAATCAAATGCAGACACAACGATTTCTAAAACAATGAGGAGCTATTGTTATTGTTATTGCTGTTTAAAGCCCAGCCGACTGCGTAGAGCCATATCAGGGCTATAATCGTTTCAAATCGTACAAATCTTCAACAGGAAAAATGAAAGAAAAGAAAATTCAGTACAGATATCAATGCATTAGCGCACATAATCTAAAGACACGCCCCTGGCGTTGACCAGCCAGTGGACCACAGGACCCACTTTAGAGCTTAAAGCAGCTTCCACCTCCCCCCTAAAACAAAATGCAATCAAGTTTCAAGGCTGAATACGGTAAAACTGAAAATTGAATAATTAGAATTATCAGGGCTTAAAACAGGAGGAGGAAAAAAAACATTGAAACTAGGGGAGTCCGAGCAAATCAGGGGCCATAACTTGCGCGCCGTTGCTATGAACGCTTGCAAGCCGATCACTGATGCCTTGCTCCTTTCATTTTTTTTTTTTTTTTTCAAACCGCGGAATTCTGCCCAGACGGGAACGTTTTTAGCCCTGATGACATAACCTGGGGTTTGATAACCCATTAATCATCATTCAAACCCATTCGGCCATGAAAGCATCAGGCTGATTGGTCTAACCCATCTTTGTCAGTGGGAGAAACCCATTCAACTTTTGGTCTATACTTAAAATCTCTACAAAATCATTTCAGCAAACAATCCGGTGCATGTTGAGTTATATTTAACCTACAGACTGCTAGAGAATCAGTATTGTTGTTTCATAAAACAATCACCATTCTAAACTGTGCTATATGGTCTTAGTGAAATAGTCTTTTTATAAAGTCTCAACCTTCGTATAACAAATAAATATCATATTTTTAATACAATGCACAAACAATACGACTCTGGTGGTTATTGTTGTGTTCTGTGTAAATGGTTATTGTTAGTTTTGTTTAAAGCCCTACAGACTGCCTAGAGCCCTATCATGGTTATAACCGTTGCAAAACAGACAACTTTCAACAGGAAAAAACGAAAAAGAAAAGTAAGTACACATATCAACGCATTCACGTAATACTATAAAAAGATGCCCCTGGCGACTGACCACTCCGTCCAATTTATCACACAGAGGATTTAAAAAAATACCTCAATACAAATTTAAACATAACTAGGACACTAAAACGTATATAAAAACGGGCATAAATTACCTAAAAGTGCTTCCGCATATCTCATTTCCCTACAGCCAAGAATGCACTTAATACATGTGATCCCATTGATCAATACTAAGAGAAAGTACCTAAGACTTTATCGAACACATACAGGTGAATGGACCAGCAATGCAGAAAATGTTATGGAAAGAAATGACAAGCAAAGCAAAGAAAAACTAAGACAGTGACAGAAAAGAAGAAATTTCTAGCACAGAATTTCCAGAAGGTGGGATACTGATTTATACTGAAATAGCCCCTGGCATCCCCATGGGGGTGTCTCAAATGAAAAGGAAAAAAAAACAGACTTTCAGTCACAAGTGCTGTAAAAGATCTTTCTATTATATCAAACAGGTCCCTGCAGTAAACGAGAATACGTCTGCAAATCACCTGTCATCGTATGCAACACACCAGACAGTCTGCTCCTTGCTCGTCTTTGTTAAGAAAACAACGAGAAAAGATAAAAAGCCAAGTAACTAGAACACTCAAAGCGGGGTTCCAACTCTTCTGTTTTCAGAGACATCTGGTAGCGTGTCCTTGAGGTTCTGACACATCTGAAAACATTTGTTGTCTGTCTGGCTATCGCGCAGCTGTTTTCGACAGGACCACAAGTGAAAGGGCAGCCAAGGAAAACACAGATAATACAGAGCCAAGCTGGGCACAAGAGCAATACAGCAGACACGAAGGGAAAGGAGAAGAGCAAAAGTATCCTGGTGTTACAGACTAGAGGTGAAACACAGAAATCAAAACACACTGCCCGGCCTCCCCATGAGAGCGACTAAACCATCACCAATGGTCGGTATAACAACATCAGGCTGGCTGCTGAGGTATCGGATGAAATAAGACTTGGCATGAAGCGAGCCCAATGGTAAAACTGTTACAATGGTGAAAACAGATTTTGAATATTGTCAGTTCCTCAGAAAATAGCACTGAAAAAAGCTGGTTAGCTTACCACTTTAACGAATCCTGGGTTGTTGTGTTGTTGTTGTTGTTGCTGCTGTTGTTGTTGCTGTTGTTGTTGCTGTTGTTGTTGTTGCTGCTGCTGCTGCTTGACTGCTGCTGTTTTGTTTTCTGAAGCTCCAGCAGGAAGAGCCAGCTTGATTCGGACTCTTTCATTGCTAGCGCCTACAGAAAAGGTTTTCTCATGATCAGCAAAGGATCAGCTGATCAACAAACAGTTGTCTAATTTCTACGTTTAGGTCTGATGAAGACTTCACGTTAGCAGTTTGTATGGCATGTCTACTGTTTATCGTCAGGTGAATTACTGTTCCTTCATTGCTACAGTTTGGAGAAGCCAGTAGTATTCAACTCCTCCCTATAATTCTAGTGAGAGTGCGTGCGTGCGTGCCTACACGTATGTGCATACGTAGGTATGTACGTACGCAGGTACATACATACGTACATACATACATACATACATACATACATAATACATACATATATACATATACATACATACATACATATATACGCATGCATGCACGTATGCCCGCGCGCACACACACACAAACACACGCGCGCCGCCACACACACACACACACAACACACACACACACACATGCACGCACAGCAAAGAGCAGAATAAAAACTATACTAAAACACGGCTGTTTCGAATAAATCACACCAACCGTTTGCCCAAGGCGTCTTTGATGATACAGTTATAAATTGTTTTTACGGTGTTTGAAGGGTGACAAAGCACGTAACCACTTCAAAAGCAAAACTGTTTAAATAATAACCAAAAAAAAATTGGGAGGAGACGAGTTCTGAAATGCAAACCAAAACATCACCTCATAAAGAGGTCATTAAACTGGCCCCTTCCCCGTAACCGTCTTTTAAAAAGCACATAAACCTGAAAGTGCCAGAGTAAAATATTTTAATATGTGGCTGTCATTTGGCAAATGCAGTCCAAGAAAAACAAAAAATCACCGCCAAAAACTGATCTTTAATAGAATTTACAGTGTTTTTACCTTTTTACAAACAACACTAAAGTTAGAGAATAAAATATCAAATTGAATCAACAAATCATCATTATAACCATCATAACAAACCATGACAATCAATATCACTCCCGTACGATAACACTGCTATTTTACCATCTAGTCAGTTTCTGGAAGTTTCATGTCCCACGTTTATTATTGTTATGTTGTTGTTTAAAGCCCAGCCGACAGCGCAAAGCCATATCAGGGCTATCATCATCAGGTGCCCTTGCCGCATGGCGTTGGCGACCATGGACTTCCATCCATCTCTATCTCTCGTTGCCCCTAGCATCTCCCCCACCCCCCTCATCCCAGCCACTCTGCAAGTCCGTCCAGCATTCTCTCCCTGGTCTACCTGGTGCTCTCTTTCCCTCAGCTTTCCCGCCGACCAGGGTTTCACCAGCGCTATATTATACAATCGCTTATAAAAAATAAGTACATCACAACTCACTGAGGAAAAAAGACTCCTGGAAACGAACATTCAGTACAAGTATCAATGCATTCGCGTAGATCA
>CM060306.1:16370548-16383048 GCA_030674185.1 Monoplex corrugatus | reverse complement strand
GTTTGTTTTGTTTTGTTTTTTGCTTTGTTTTTGTTTTTGGTCAATAAACGACAATTAAGACGTTATTTCTCAATGAACGACCAGTAAAACATGTTATTTCTCAAAGAAAGACCAGTAAGATGTGTTATTTCTCAATAAATGACCAGTATTACATCTATTCCTCAATAAACGACCAATAAAACATGTCATTTCTCAATAAACGACCAGTAAAACATGTTATTTCTCAAAAAACGACAGGCAAAACGTGTTATTTCTCAATGAACGGCCAGTAAAACGTTATTTCTCAATGAACTACCACTAAAATGTGTTACTGCTCAATACGCTACCAGTAAAACGTGTTATTTGTCAATAAACGACCTGTAAAACATAAACTTCCTCAATGAACGACCTGTAAGACATGTTATTTCGCAATAAACGACCAGTCAAATATGTTATTTTTCAATGAACGACCAGTAAAACGTGTTATTTCTCAATGAACGACCAGTAAAACGTATAATTTCTCAATGAAAGACCTGCAAAAGGTGTACTGCTCAATAAACGACAGGTCAAACGTGCTACTTCTAAAAAATAGAAACAAAACAAAAAACGACCTGCAAAACATGCTACCTCTCCACAAATGACCAGTAATACATCTCTTCTTCAATCAACGACCAGTAAAACATGTACTTTCTCAACGAAAGACCAGTAAAACGTGTTATTTCTAATTAAAAGGACCAGTAATATATGTATTCCTCAATACACGACCTGTAAAACACAATATTTCTCAATAAACGACATCACGTAAAACGTGTTATTTCTCAATAAACGACATCATGTAAAACATTTCTCAATGAACGACCTATAAACGGACTTATTTCTCAATAAACAACCAGTAAAACATGTTATTTCTCAATAAATGACAGGCAAAACGTGTTACTTCGCAATGACCGACCAGTAAAACGTTATTTCTGAATGAAAGACCAGTAAAATGTGTTATTTCTCAATTAACGACCAGTAAACTGTGTTATTTCTCACTAAATTATCAGTAATATATGTATTCCGAAACCAACAACCAGTAATACATGTATTCCTCAATAAACGACCAGTGATACACGTATTCCTCAATGAACGATCAGTAAAACATGTACCTTCTCAATGAACGAAGTTAAAACATGTTACTTCTCAATGAACGACCAGTAAAACATGTTATTCCAAATGAAAGACCAGTAAAATGTGTTATTTCTCAGAAATTACCAGTAATACATGTATTCCTCGATACACGACAAACAATACATGTATTCCTCAATAAACGACCAGCAAAACATGTTATTTCTCAATAAACGACCAGTAAAACATGTAATTTTTCAATAAATGACTGGTAAAACGTGTTCCTTCTCAATGAACGACCGGTAAAACATGTTATTCCTCAATGAAAGACCAGTAAAATGTGTTATTTCTAAATAAATTACCAGTAATACATGTATTCCTCAATAAACAACAAGCAAAACATGTACTCCTAAATAAAACGACCACCAAATCATGTTATTTCTCAATAAATGACCAGTAAACATGTCATTTTTCAGGAAACGACAGGTAAAAAGTGTTAATTCCTCAAAGAACACACTGTAAAAAACGTTAGCCCTTAATACATGTTCAGTAAAACGAGTTATTTCTCAATAAACGACCAGTAACATTATTTTTCAATGAACGACAGGCAAAAAGTGTTACATCTCAATGAACGACTAGTAAAACATGTTATTCCTCAATAAATGACCAGTAAACGTGTTATTTCTCAGTGAACAAAAGGTACAAAGTCTTATTTCTCAAAGACCGACCTATCAAACATGTTATTTCTCAATGAACGACCAGTAAAAAATGTTAGTTCTCAATAAACAACAGTAAAACATCTTATTTCTCAATAAACGACAGGTAAAACGTGTTACTTCGTAAAGAACCACCAGTAAAACATGTTATTTCTTAATGAAAGACCAGTCAAATGTGTTATTTCTCAATAACGACCTGTAAAACGTGTAATTTCTCAATGAACGACCAGTGATACACGTACTCCTCAATAAACTATCAGTAAAACATGTTATTTCTCGATCAACGACCTGTAAAACGTGTTATTTCTCAATGAAAGAAGGTTAAAACGCGTTATTTCTCGATGAACGACCAGTAAAACATGTTCTTCCAAATGAAAGACCAGTAAAATGTATTATTTCTCAACAAATTACCAGTAATACATGTATTCCTCAATAAACGACAAGCAGTACATGTATTCCTCAATACCTGACCAGTAAAACATGTTATTTTTCAATGAACGACAGGTAAAACGTGTTACTTCGCAATGAACGATCAATAAAATATGTTATTCCACAACAATTGACCAGTAAAAACGTGTTATTTCTCAGTGAACGACAGGTAAAAAGTGTTATTTCTCAATGAACGACCAATAAAACATGTTATTTCTCAAAGAAGGACCAGTAAAATGTATCATTTCTAAATAAATTACCAGTAATACATGTATTCCTCAATAAACAAGCAATACATGTATTCCTCAATAAACGACCAGCAAATCATGTTATTTTTCAATAAATGACCAGTAAAACATGTTATTTCTCAGTGAACGATAGGTAAAAAATGCGATTTCTCAAGAACGATTTGTCAAACATATTATTTCTCAATGAAAGACCACTAAAATGTGTTATTTCTAAATAAATTACCAGTAATACATGTATTCCTCAACAAAAGACAAGCAATCCATGTATTCCTCAATAAACGACCAGTAAATCATGTTATATCTCAAATGACCAGCAAAACGTGTTACTTCTCAGTGAACGACAGGTAAAAAGTGTTATTTCTCAATGAAAGACCACTAAAACGTTATTTCTAAATAAATTACCAGTAATACATGTATTCCTCAATGAACAAGCAATACGTGCATTTCTCAATAAACAACCAGCAAAACATGTCATTTCTCAATAAATGACCAGTAAAACTTGTTATTTCTCAGTGAATGACAGGTAAAATGTGTTATTTCTCAAAGAACGAATTGTCCAACATGTTAGTTCTCAATGAAAGACCAGTAAAATGTGTTATTTCTAAATAAATTACCAGTAATACATGTATTCAATAAAACACAAGCAATACATGTATTCCTCAATAAACGACCAGCAAAACATATTTTTCAGTAAATGACCAATAAAACGTGTTATTTCTCAGTGAAAGACAGGTAAAAAATGTTAGTTCTCAATAAGCGACCTGTCAAACATGTTATTTCTCAATGAACGACCTGTAAAAAATGTTTTTTCAACGAAAGACAGGTAAAACATGTTACTTAGCAATGAACAACCAGTAAGACATGTTATTTCTCAATGAAAGACCAGTAAAAGGTGTTATTTCTCAGCGAACGACCTGTAACCTGTGTTATTTCTCAATAAATTACCATTAATACATGTATGTATTCAAAAATAAACGAGCAGTAATACATATATTTCTCAATAAATGACCAGTAAAACGGGTTATTTCACAATGAACGACAGGTTAAAAGTGTTCTTTCTCAATCAATGACCCGCAAAACATGTTATTTCACAATAAACGACCAGTTAACCATATTTCTCAATGAACGATAGGTAATACGTGTTACTCCTCAATGAACGACCAGTAACACATGTTATTTCACAATGAAAGACAAGGAAAATGTGTTATTTCTCAATGCATTACCAGTACTACATGTATTCATCAATAAACGACAAGCAATACATGTATTCCTCAATAAACGACCAGCAGAACATGCTATTTTTCAATAAATGACCAGTAAAACCTGTTATTAACCAGTGAATGATAGGTAAAAGGTGTTATTTCGAAAAGAGCGAATTGTCAAACATGTTATTTCTCAATGAAAGACCAGTAAAATGTGTTATTTCTAAATATATTACCAGTAATACATCTATTCCTCAATAAAAGACAAGCAATACATGTATTCCTCAATAAACGACCAGCAAAACGTGTTATTACTCAATGAAAGACCAGTAAAATGTGTTATTTCTGAATAAACAACCAGTAAAACAGGTCATTTCATTAAATGACCAGAAAAACATTACTTTTTCAATCAACAACACAGGTAAACCGTGTTACTTCCAATGAACGACCAGCAAAACATGTTATTTCACAATAAAAGACCAGAACAATGTGATATTTCTTAATAAATTACCAGCAATACATGTATTCCTCAATGAAACAAAAGCAATACATGTATTCCTCAATAAACAACCTGCAAACCATGCTACTTTTCAATAAATGACCAGTAAAGCGTGTTAATTCTCAGCGAACGACAGGTAAAAAGTGTTATTTCTCAAAGAACGAACTGTCAACCATATTATTTCTCAATGAAAGACCAGTAAAATATGTTATTTCTAAGTTAATTATTAGCAACACGTGTATTCAATCAACACAAAACAAGCAATACATGTATTCCTCAATAAACGACCAGCAAAACATGTTATTTCTCAATAAATGACCAGTAAAACGTGTTATTTCTCTGTGAACGACAGGTAAAAAGTGTTATTTCTCAATGAACGGCCAATACAACATTTTATTTCTCAATGAACGACCAGTAAAATGAGTTGTTTCTAAATAAATTACCAGTAATACATGTATTCCTCAATAAACAAGCAATACATGTATTCCTCAATAAACGACCAGCAAATCATGTTATTTCTCAATAAATGACCAGTAAAACCTGTTATTTCTCAATGAAAATTGTCAAACGTGTTCGTTCTCAATGAAAGACCAGTAAAATGTGTTATTTCAAAATAAATTACCAGTAATACATGTATTCCTCAATAAAACACAAAAAATACATGTCTTCCTCAATAAACGACCCGTAAAACATGTTAATTTTCAATAAATGACCTGTAAAACGTGTTATTTCTCAGTGAAAGACAGGTAAAAGTATTAGTTCTCAATAAACGACCTGTCAAACATGTTATCTCTCAATGAACGACCTGTAAAAAATGTTACTTTTCAACGAACGACAGGTAAAACGTGTTTCTTCGCAATGAACAACCAGTAAAACATGTTATTTCTCAATGAAAGACCAGTAAAAGCTGTTATTTCTCAACGAACGACCTGTAAACTGTTATTTCTCAATAAATTACCATTAATACATGCATGTATTCAAAAACAAAAGTACCAGTAATACATGTATCCCTCAATAAACGATCAGTAAAACATGTTATTTCTCAATGAACGACAGGTAAAACGTGTTACTCCTCAATGAACGACCAGTAAAACATGTTATTTCACAATGAAAGACCACAAAATATGTGTTATTTCTCAATACATTACCGGTACAGGTATTCCTGAATAAACGACAAGCAAAAAGTGTATTTCTCAATAAACGACCAGCAAAGCATGTTATTTCTCAACAACTGACCAGAAAAACGTTATTTCTCAGTGAACGACAAGTAAAGAGTGTCATTTTTCAAAAGACCAACCTGTCAAACATGTTATTTCTCAATGAACAACCATTAAAAAAAAATATTAGTCCTCAATAAACGATCAATAAAACATGTTATTTCTCAATAAAAGACCAGTAAAACATGTTATTTCTCAATGAACGACCAGTAAAACATGTTATTTCTCAATGAACGACAGTTAAAAAGTGTTACTGCACAATGAACGACCAGTAAAACATGTTATTTCTCAATAAATGACCAGTAAAACCTGTTATTTCTCAGTGAACGACAAGTAAAAATTGTTATTTCTCAAAGAACGAATTTTCAATCATATTTCTCAATGAAAGACCTGTAAAATGTGTTGTTTCTAAATAAATTACCGGTAATACATGTATTCCTCAATAAACGACCAGCAAAACCTGTTATTTCTCAATAAATGACCGGTAAAACCTGTTATTTCTCAAAGAACTACAGGTAAAAAAAAGTATTAGTTCTCAATAAACGACATGTAAAACATGTTATTTTTCAACGAACGACAGGTAAAACATGTTACGTTGCAATGAATAACCAGTACAACGTTATTTCTCAACGAACGACCAGTAAACTGTTATTTCTCGATAAATTACCAGTAATACATGTATTCCTCAATAAACGACCAGTAAAACATGTTATTTCTCAATAAACGACTAGTGATACATGCATTTCTCAATAAACGAGCAGTAAAACATATTATTTCTCAATAAATGACCAGTAAAACGTGTTATTTCTCAATGAACGACAGGTAAAAAGTGTTCTTTCTCAATCAATGACCCGTAAAACATGTTATTTCTCAATAAACGACCGGTTAACCTTATTTCTCAATGAATGACAGTTAAAATGTGTTACTGCGCAATGAAAGACCAGTAAAAAGTATTATTTCTCAACGAACGACCAGTAAACTGTGTTATTTATTATTGAATTACCAGTAATACATGTATTCCAAAAAAAACAACGACCTGTAACACATGTATTCCTCAATAAATGACCAGTAAAACATGTTATTTCACAATAACTGACAAGTAAATCGTGTTATTTCTCAATCAACGACCTGTAAAAAATGTTAGTTCTCAATAAACGACCAGTAAAACATTATTTTTCAATGAACGACAGGCAAAACGTGTTACTTCTCAATGAACGACCAGTAAAACATTATTTTTCAATGAACGACAGGCAAAACGTGTTACTTCTCAATGAACGACCAGTAAAACATGTTATTCCTCAATGAAAGACAAGTGAGATGTGTTATTTCCCAATGAATTACCAGTAATACATGTATTCCTCAATAAACAAGCAATACATGTATTCCTCTATAAACGACCAGCAAAACAGCAAAACATGTTATTTCTCAATAAATGACCAGTAAAACGTGTTATTTCTCAGTGAACGACAGGTAAAAAGTGTTATTTCTCAAAGACCGTCTTGTCAAACATGTTATTTCAAAATGAACAACCTGTAAAAATGTTAGTTCTCAATAGACCACGAGTAAAACATGTTATTTCTCAATGAACGACAGGTAAAGCGTGTTACTTCCCTATGAACCACCAGTTAAACATATTATTTCTCAATGAAAGACCAGTAAAATGTGTTATTTCTCAATAAATTACGAGGAATAGGCCTACATCTATTCCGAAAAAAAAACAACAGTAATACATGTATTCCTAAATAAACGACCAGTAAAACATTTCTCATTAAACGACCAGTAATATACAGTGAGACGTTATTTCTCAAAAAAATGACCAGTAAAACGTGTTATTTCTCATTGAACGACATGTAAAATGTGTTCTTTCTCAATCAACGAATTGTAAAACATCTTATTTCTCAATAAACGACCGGTTAAACTTATTTCTCTAAGAACGACCTGTAAAAAATGTTAGTTCTCAATAAACGACCAATGAAAATGTAAAAGGTAAAACGTGTTACTTCGCAATGAACGACCAATAAAACATATCATTTCTCAATGAACAACCTATTAAACGTGTAGTCCTAAATGAACGACCAGTCATTAAACGTGTTATTCCTCAATGAACGCAGTGTAAAATGAGTATTCCTCAATGAACGAAGTTTAAAGCATGTACATCTTAATGAATGACCTGTAAAATATGCATTCTACATACACGCAACGACCTGTAAAGCATGCATTCGTAAATGAACGAAGTGTAAAATGAGTATTCCTCAAAGAAGGACCTGTAAAATATGCATTCCACAACGAACGACCACAAAAACATGTATTCCTAAATGAACAAAGCGTAAAATGAGTATTCCTCAAAGAAGGACCTGTAAAATATGCATTCCACAATGAACGACCACAAAAACATGTATTCCTAAATAAACCAAGTGTAAAAAATGAGTATTCCTCAATGAACGACACGCAAAACATGCATTCCACAATGAACGACCTCTGAAACAAATGTGCCACATGTGATGATACCCCAGCACTAGTTTATTACTGAGTGGCTCTTCACAGAACATGCGCCATGGAACTTCTTCGCCTTTCAGACCGAAGTAAGGAATATGAAACCAAGAGGACAGAAAACAGGCCTACGCAGAAAGTGCAAGAAAGCAGACAAGAAACAAAGGACAAACTAACGCCAGCCCAGAGACTTCAGACAAGACCCAGTTTCAGCTCATCTAAGCTCCTGGAGAGACTGTCGATCGGGGTGAATTTTTTGGTCACACAATTTGTGCAGTGCATTCTGTACTGTAGATCTAGAAAACATGGGGTTTTCGTTTCCAAAACGTACTTCTTAATAATAGTTTAAAGTTCATCATGAAGAAGTGACTGAAGTCCTGTACGTATTAGTTCACAGGACACAATAATTCAGCTCCAACTAAATTTGCAATAGCGAACGGGTCACTTCATTTTGCACTTTAATCCTAGTTTACGTTACTCTCTCTCTCTCTCTCTCTCTCTCTCTCTCTCTCTCTCTCTCTCTTTTTTTTTTCTCTCTCTCTCTCTCTCTCTCTCTCTCTCTCTCTCTCTCCACTAGTACCTCAGACACATTCTCTCATTCACTCATGTGCACATATGAACAGACAGACGGATGCACACATACGCATGCAAACACACACACACTCTCTCTCTCTCTCTCTCTCTGTACCTTATACCACTCTCTACACTCATGCGCACCATGAACAGACGGAACCAGCACGCTCGTACACACCGTACACACACGTATGTACACACGTACGTACTTACACACACACACACTCTACCCTCTCTCACTCTCACACTCACTCTCTCTCTTTTTCTTTCTTTCTTCTCTCCTCCTCTCTCTCTCTCTCTCTCTCTCTCTCTCTCTCTCTCTCTCTCTCAACAAAACAAAAAAGGAGTCGACATGGAAACACAACAAACCAAACAAACAGAACTCTATTATCAGCTGTCTCACATCAAAGAACAAGTACAGAAAGACGCCCCGTGTCTTTGTGGCGTAGTCATCAAATGTTTTATGAGGTGTAAAAAGAGGACAGTATGCATTCACACGCCCACTGACCTGATGGCTGGGGCAAAGTCCAAGATCACAGGCTTTATGAGAAAGACATAGCACGATTACAGCAACAAAATTGATGACCCTCATCCACAGTAGTCCTATTTTCATTACCAGTATTATCGTTTAGAGCCCAACCGACTGCGCAGACCCATATCAGGGCTATAACAATTGCAAAATGTACACAGCACCTCGATGACTTTTGGGAAAGGAAAACAAAAATGAAAAAGAAAAGAAAAGTGTATCTAATAATCCATTCGTGTACAAAATTCTAAGGATATGCCCCAGGAGTTGACCATTCCGTCCAATTTATTACCAGGAGAGTTATTGTTGCTGTTATTTTTGTCTAAAGCCCTGCCAAATGCGTAGAGCGATATCAGGGCTATAACCATTTCAAAACATACACAATACTTTAACAGGGGAAAAAAGGACAAGAAAATTAAAGTACACATATCAATGCACTCACACACAATCAAAGTAGATGAGATGACCCTGGCAGTTGACAACTCCGCCCAATTTTTTTCACAATAGGATTAAAAAAACATACCTGAATACGAATTTTAACATAACTATGGACACTATTGCATACATAAAAACAGGTCTAAATTACCTAAAATTGCTTCCGCGTATCTCATTTTCCTGCAGCCAAAAATACACGTAATACATGCACCCACATATACTACTTGAAAGTAAGTAAATAAGACTTTACTTACTCTCAAGTATTATTCATCACCCACTTATAATACTTGAGAGTAAGTAAATATAAGACTTTACTTACTCTCAAGTATTATTTATCGAAACACATACAGGTGAATGGACCAGCAAGGCAGAAAATCGTTGGACGAAATAACGGCAAAAAAAAACCGTTCAGGCAGAAACAAAGTGAGTGACGGAAAAGAGGACATTCCTAGCACAGAATTCCAGCAGCTAAGGATACCATTTATATTGAAAGAGCCCCCGACATCTCAATGGAGAAATAGAGAAAGAAGACCAGAAAACAAAAGAAGCTGGAGAGGTGAACATGACCTGGTTTATTTAACACACAGACACACAGACCGACAAGCACACTGACTGGCTGTCACGGACAGAGTTGGAGAGAAGCCCATATTCAAACAAACCGAGATTTGAAAAAGACGACATGGCGAGAAAAGGCCAACAAAACTGATGACCCCTTAACCGTGCCCTCTTTTAAGAGGGCCATAAAACTCAAAGCTGGCGAGATTAACCCTTTGACTCCTGCACCCTGTCCACCAGCATCCTGCATTGTCAACCATGCTAACAAAACAAAAACAGTCATTTGACTCCTTCACCCTATCCACCAGCTTTCTGAAGGGTGAGGGAGTAGGGTGAAGGAATCAAAGGGTTAAGTTTGCAGGAGCTGGTGGATAGGGTGGAGTCAAAGGGTTAAGTTTTTGCAGTTGGTGGATAGGGTGCAGGAGTCAAAGGGTTAATAATATCCTTTGGGTTACCGACATCAAAACAAAACAAAACTCCATATGACTTCATGAAGGCGGACGAAGGGGGGGGGGAGGGATGGAGGGGGGCCGCTACATCTGAACATACATACGCACATATATATTCATAGTTGCTACAGGCATACAATGAAAGGCTAATGAATGTAAATACCGATTCAAGGGTTATAAAACAAAGGATTTGAAATACAATCCTGCTTAAATGTCCGTACAGATTAATATGAAATTGATGCCAAGTTAATACATATTTTTAATGTCGTTTTGTTTTCGATTTTTGTTTTGTTTTTCGCGCCATTTTGAGGACAAGAAGAGAAAGAAGCAGAGAACAGAAAGAAAAGGAAGAGAGAAACAAGATAGGTACCTGTACAGTACGTATACCCCTTCACGAACTACGTACATACAATCACACAAAATACTTTAGTTTAGTTTAGTTTAAGTTTAAGTTTTAGTTTTAGTTTTAGTTTTAGTTTTAGTTTAAGTTTAAGTTTAAGTTTAAGTTTAAGTTTAAGTTTAAGTTTAAGTTTTAGTTTTAGTTTTAGTTTAGTTTAGTTTAGTTTAGTTTAGTTTAGCAATAGGGACATAATACATTAGCCGTTTGGCTATTTCAAGTCCCATCATTCTTATTTTTATTTTCTAACACAAGTTTAGTTTAGTTTAGTTTAGTTTAGTTTAGTTTAGTTTAGTTTAGTTTAGTTTAGTTTAGTTTAGTTTAGTTTAGTTTAGTTTAGTTCAGTTTAGTTTAGCAATAGGGACATAATACATTAGCCGTTTGGCTATTTCAAGTCCCATCATTCTTATTTTTATTTTCTAACACAAGTTTAGTTTAGTTTAGTTTAGTTTAGTTTAGTTTAGTTTAGTTTAGTTTAGTTTAGTTTAGTTTAGTTTAGTTTAGTTTAGCAATAGGTACATAACACATTAGCCGTTTGGCTATTTCAAGTCCCATCATTCTTATTTTTATTTTCTAACACAAGTTTAGTTTAGTTTAGTTTAGTTTAGTTTAGTTTAGTTTAGTTTAGTTTAGTTTAGTCTAGTTTAGTCTAGTTTAGCAATAGGGACATAACACATTAGCCGTTTGGCTATTTCAAGTCCCATCATTCTTATTTTTATTTTCTAACACAAGTTTAGTTTAGTTTAGTTTAGTTTAGTTTAGTTTAGTTTAGTTTAGTTTAGTTTAGTTTAGTTTAGTTTAGTTTAGTTTAGTTTAGTTTAGTTTAGTTTAGTTTAGCAATAGGGACATAATACATTAGCCGTTTGGCTATTTCAAGTCCCATCATTCTTATTTTTATTTTCTAACACAAGTTTAGTTTAGTTTAGTTTAGTTTAGTTTAGTTTAGTTTAGTTTAGTTTAGTTTAGTTTAGTTTAGTTTAGCAATAGGGACATAACACATTAGCCGTTTGGCTATTTCAAGTCCCATCATTCTTATTTTTATTTTCAAACACAAGTTTAGTTTAGTTTAGTTTAGTTTAGTTTAGTTTAGTTTAGTTTAGTCTAGTTTAGTCTAGTTTAGCAATAGGGACATAACACATTAGCCGTTTGGCTATTTCAAGTCCCATCATTTTTATTTTTATTTTCTAACACACGTAGAAGGTTTGTCGTACGCCCAGTTTTTTTGTTTTTTTTTTGTTTTTTTTTGATGATTCATTCATCATATTCGTATTTAAGTTCAATGTAATGTTGCCAATGGTCAAGCTGGTTTTTAAACGAGTTTGTGTTTTGTGTTCTTTTAATTTCGTTTGGTAATTTATTCCAGACATGTGCAATTCTATTTGTAAAATAAAACTTTCTAATGTTCGTCTTGCAATATTCTATGAATATTTTATCAGTATTATTTCTTGTTTTGTCATAATTTGTCAGTTTAAAAAAATTGTGTTCAATCTACGTCATCTATATTGTTAAAAATCTTGAAACTTTGGATCAGATCTCCCCTCATACTTCTTGCTTTTAAACTGGGTAAATTGAGTAATTCTAATCTTTCTCTATATGCTTGTACGTTACTTGTACGATATCTCAGAAAAAATCGCTTTCCCATTAACCATATATCACCGTCTTCAGTGTGTGTGTGTGT
>CM060306.1:16360548-16363048 GCA_030674185.1 Monoplex corrugatus | reverse complement strand
GGTAGACCCTTGGAGCAAATATTGAACAGACTTGCAAAGTGGCCGAGGACAGAGAGAGTGGGAGATGTACCTGCAGCGACAAGGCACAGATTTGTATGGGGGGCCATGACCGCCAACGCCATGCGGCAGGGCATAATGATGATGATGATGATGATGATGTGATGATGATGATGATGATGATGATGATGATGATGATGATACAAAACAAATACACAATAACAACACTCTCATGTCAATATATCTTGCATTGTGTTCATATACATAATATGCCAAGCGGCAGGAAAGAACCGATAATACTGGAAAGACCAACGGCAAAAAAAAACAAAGCAAGAAACTACACAATCACAAGAATACTTCATACGATAATGTGTTTCTATCAACGACAAATCGGGCATGACTGGTTCATCGAGTCTACCTGAATACCCATTGGGATTTTCTTTTCTTCCTGTCTTTCTTTTTCTCTTCTGCTTTTGTCTAAACCAGTCACTGGTGCATTCATTATACGCCATATGCTTTGTTTTCAAAGAATCAGCCATCACAACTATTGCTTCACGGGGCAATGACAAACTCTGAAAGCCCCATGACAGTGCTATGAGGAGGGAGGAAACGTCTCTATTGATTTAACACAATGGAACTGACAGTTGGGATGTCAAGTTATTGGCGTTTTACATTAATATTGAAAGCGTTCTGAGAGAGAATGAAGCGCAGTGTAAACTTTAAATATCGCTGAGGTCAATCACTAAATCTGCCTCCGCGACTGAGTTATTTTTCTTATCAGATGGACTTTGGAATTTAGGTGCGGTTTTGTTGTTGTTGTTTTTTTCAGAGGGATTCATCACACTCGGATAACCCCATATATGCGCTCCACCCAAATCTATCAGCAACTACCTGGCAGACTGTACAAAGCCCTATGCTCCGGTAAGGTTTTGAAACGGGGAGGAGGGAGGAGGGTCTATGAAACACTTGGCTGACACCACCGGAATAAGTGAAACATTCAGGGTGCGTTCATAGCAAGCCTGGACGTAACCGGCCAGTCATTCACCCATTCGATTGCCATCCAGGGTGGATCAGAGAACCGGAAAAAGCATCGGTTTCTCGCAATGCTCAAAAAAAATTTAAGGCTTCTTCAAATAATTTTTTCGCTAGTCCTCATATACTCAGAGTGGTAGGACTTTAAAGCTTACTAAACTAACAACCAACCGGCCAGCCACGGACGTTCCTGTCAAAAGGATAGTGTACAGCAAACCCCTGTTGTTCTAACTGGCGACGGAAAGAGTGTTTATAATAAGCCAAGTTGGGCCCGCCCGTACACGGACGGAAATTCTCCGGTCGTGCTTGCAGGGTTTTTCCCACCCGTCCGTCCGGGTTAAGGGACTGAACTCCTCTCTTGCTTTCACACCGAATTATCTTTCTTGTGAGAAAACTGTCACGAGAAGCTTATTGCTGCAGTGAGCTCAACGCCTTGCATTTAGAGAAAGTTGATGAAAACCACTACAGAGACATACTTGCAGCTGCATGGGAAAACATCGCAGCAGAGCTTGAGACAGATTGGATGTACAGAAAACGACGGCTTGGATGTACAATGTTTCTTTTCTTCTTCCATCACCACCACCACCACCACCACACAAAATCAACTTCTCTCGCTTCGTGCACACCATTTTATAATTATATTTGGTGGGCTCGTCTCGAAGGGGGAAAAAAACGTGACCGTCCGGCTCCATCGTCCTTGCAGTATGAACGTTTTCACGGCCACAGCCGGCCAGTTGGCCGTCCGTCCGGGTTTACTATGAACGTTCACTAAGATGGACTGCGAATAGGCCTGTTTTTAATGATGCCGGCTGGCACTGAATCCCAACATATCAGATCTCGAGTCCACGGCTCTATCAAAGAACCAACCAGCCCGTATAAACACCGTTACTCACCCGAGGCTTGAACCCAGAACTCTGAAATAAAAACGTGGCCCGCCCGAGAGTTATTCTTATTTTTGTTTAAAGCCCAACCGACTGTGTAGACCCATATCAGGGCTATCATCACTTCAAAACATACACAATAATTCTACAGGAACAAGAAAAGAAAATTAAGTACACATATCAATGCAATCGCGCACATAATCTACGGAGATGCTCCTGGCGATGACCACTCCTTCCATTTTATCACACAGTGGATTTAAAAACATACCTTCATTCAAATTCAAATATAACTAAGAATACTTAAACATACATAAAACGGGCCTAAATTACCTAAAATTGCTTCCGTGTACCACGTTTCCACAGAGCCAACAACGAACTTAATACATGTACCCAAATATCGATCTAAGAAAAACTACGTAAGACTTTATCGAACGCATACAGGTGAATGGACCAGCAAGGCAGATAATGATAGGAAGAAATGACAGAAAGCAAAGGAACAAGGCAGAAAACAAAGAGAATGACAGAAAAAGAGGGCATTTCTAGCACAGAATTTCCAGAAGGTGGGGATACTATTTATACTGAAAAAGCCC
>CM060306.1:16333048-16350548 GCA_030674185.1 Monoplex corrugatus | reverse complement strand
CAAGAGAAAAAAAAAATGTAGATAAAAGCGCGAAATGGTAAAGTGAGGGGTGGGATAGAGAAAAGACAGAGCAAGAAAAAAAGTAACTGAAAGTAAAGAGTTTGGCGGATAGGTAGTGGTGGAAATGGAGGTGGGGACCTGAAGAGGGCTGGAAAAGACAGAGTAGAAAGAAAATAGATGACACAGAATGAAGGGGAAAAACAAGCAAGAATGATGGATGGACAATGCAGAAAGCAAGAGTGTGGTCAGAACGACAAACAGCAGTTCTTGTGGTGTGCTTTCCATGGTCAACAAAAGAACCGCTACACTATAATAGCTGATCCAAGTCCAATATGACATAAATAGAAATGTATTAAACCAAACCAGAACAAAAATATTCAAACGCTTTCATGTAGATATCAAGGTTATACCACTGACAGGTACTACACTATTTTCACTCTCAATACTCCTGGGGTAAATTCACTTTTTGTTGCTACAGTCCAGTAGGTTGGTAGCCCACCTGAGGGATGAAAGCATAGAAAAGTTCAGCAACCACAGGTTCAACCAACAAATATCAGAATTAAATCCGATACTCAAACAACGGAGCTACCGAGAAACCCGAAACACATGAAAATAGGATGAGGAAGTGTATGAAATTAACATGATAAAAAATATACATATATAAAAAAAAATATAAAAAACATAAAAAATTAACAAAATCAAGACAGACGCAAATACTGTTGGCAAACTGGTTTTTGTCACACGTACACAAAAGACAAAGAAACAAATTCACAAAACTCAGCTCAAAGATAACTATAGAACACCTAATTTCTCTATTTTCGTTAAGCTATAGAAAGGGCCTCTGAGCTACAGAGGGGAGAGACAGACAGACGAACAAACAGACAAACGGAGACGGGAGGGGGGAGGGGGAGGGAAAAAGAGAGAAGAGAGAAGAGAGAGAGAGGAGAGAGAGACTCAGAAGAGAGACAGAAGAAACAGGCAGAAGAGATAGAGAGACAAGAGAGACAGAGAGAGAGAAAAGAGACAAAAGACAGACAGACTGAAAGAGACACAGAGACAGACAACAGACAGACAGAGACACAGAGGAGACAGAGACAGAGAGAAACAGGCAGAAAGAGACAGGGGACAGACAAACAGACAGACAGAGACAGAGAGAGATAGAGAGAGAAGAGACAAAGACAGACACAAACTGAAAGAGAGCAACAGAGACAGACAGACAGACAGAGACACAGAGACAGACAGACAGACAGAGACAGAGACAGACAAGAGACACAGAGAGAGGAGGATACAAGTCCAGCGAACCATCTCTAACAACGTGTTTACAAATCCAACTACACCGCCTCTGCACAATGCCCTGTCTACATCACATCGCTTTTTCCGGAAATGGGGTGTTCTTTCCTCCCAAGTCGGAAAAAAAAGAGATGGTCTGGTCGCTATCAGACATGTATTGTGCAGAAGGGGGAAGGGGGAAGGAGGAAGGGGGAAGGGGGGAAACGACTTAGCCTTTTGTTCTGCTGTTCTTTGAGCCGTGTTGCTAAAAACAGGTCTGGGATCACTGATGTCTGTAAACACAGCTTACTGCTGCTTGAATTCCCAGTTTTAAATGGAAAAAAACAAACCAAAGTGAATTGAAACCAGAAAAACACGAAAATAGAATCAGAGCACGTATTTAATAAAGCAAGACAAGACAGGCGCAAATTTTCGGCCAACAGACCTTTGTCAAGCGTAAATGTCATATCACAAACACCAAATACAAAATTAGAAGAAAAAGACAAACTTCCCTGCTGCTTCGTCCAGTGGGAGAAGAGGACTAAACCAAATCGCAATGTGTTTGTGAGTAATTACCCACAAACACATTGCGATTTTGTATCTGGTGTGTGTTTGTGATCTTACATTCACGTTTGAAAAGGCAGTTGGCCCGAAAATTGCGCTTTTTTCGTTGTATCAAACACGCGTTCTGATTCTATTTCCGTGTTTTTCTGGTTCTTGTTTGCTTGAACGCGGGCAGTCACACTTGTTTTGGATTAAAGTTAATTCAAAAAAGAAAAACAATAATAAAGGGTAGAAGCGAAGGGCTAAGGTAAAACAATGGAGTGGGATAGAGGACAGCCGCCATGTGGGAGAAGGGTAACTGAAAGGGAAGAAGCGAAAAGGGCAAATATAGATGGGTGAGATGGGGGAGAGGGTTGGAGAGACGTGAGATGATAGATAGAGCATGAAAAGAAAACGTAAACAAGGGCGGAAAGGAAGCACAGCCGGTTTCTAAGCTCCCGGATCAAAAGGACTATCAATGCCCAATAAATATACAAGTCACCTTTCACTGTGGTTTAAAAACAAAAGCATAGTTGTTTAAGCAACAACAACAAAATACTTACAGGCACTCATGTAAACCCGCTCATTTAGATGAATTATGTTGTTGTTGTGTTGTTGTGTTGTGTTGTTGTTCTGTTGTTGAGGTTGTTGTTGCTGCTGTTGTTGTTACTGTTGTTGAGGTTGTTGTTGTTGAGGTGGTTGTTGTTGTTGTTGTTGTTTAAAGCCCAGCTGACTGCGTTGAGCCATATCAGGGCTATAACCATTTCAAAGCATACACCTTACTTCAACAAGAAAAAAAAGGAAAAGAATTAAGTACACATATCAATGCATTTTGCGTATATAATCTAAGGAGATACCCCCAGCCTTGACCACTCCAACCTTTTTTTTTTTAATAAAGGAGATTTTAAAAAAATAAATACAAATTTAAACATTACTAAAGACACTAAAACATACATAAAACGGCCTAAATTAACTAAAATTGCTTCCGCATATCTCATTTTCCTAAAGCCAAAAATTCACTTAACACATAAACCCAATTATCACTCATAAGAGAAAGTACGAAAGACTTTATCAAACATACACAGGTGAATGGACCAGCACGGCTGAAAATATAGGAAGAACTGACGAAAAGCAAAAGAACAAGGCAGAAACAAAGAGTGACAGAAAAGAGGAAATTTCTAGCACAAAATTTCCAGAAGATGGGGATGATATTTATGCTTTAAGAACCCCCAGCATCCCCACGGGGGGGTGTAGAGGGGGACATTTAGACGCAGAGTCAAGATTCAAGACATTGTATTGTAAAGCTCACTCCTCTGGGCTCATGTTTTAAACAGTATAATTATAATCAGGAGAACTCAAGCGGAAAAGAACACGTACACTCGCTAAACAAATTACATTAACAGATGGCTCACCAGCAATCCATGGGAATCTATAACTACCCACTCTTACCCAGTTTTCCTACCGCTGAGACTGTCCTGGCGCACGACGTGTTAATGATATTACACCTTCCTTACAGCAGGTGGAGAAGATTCTCAACAAAGGAATCAGGCGAGTTAACTGTTATGCCGTAATTCGTCCTAAGTCTGGTAAATTCTCTCTCTCTCTCTCTCTCTCTCTCTCTCTCTCTCTCTCTCTCTCTCTCTCTCCTCTCTCTCTCTCTCTCTCTCTCCTGCGCGTGTGCGTGAGAATGTGTGCGTGTATGTATGTGTGCGTGTGTGTGTGTGTGTGTGTGTGTGTGTGTGTGTGTGTGTGTGTGTGTGTGTGTGTGTGTGTGTGTGTGTGTGTGTGTGTGTGTGTGTGTGTGTGTCTTCTGGGTTTTTCTTTCCCTGAGGATAAGCGATCGGTAAGAACCGGTTGGCCACACTTTTGCGAGTGTCTTGTTTCGTCAATTAATTACATTCTGAATCTAGTATGGTTCTGGTTTCTAATCGAGTCGAGCTAAGTTTTGAAGAAGAAAAAAACTATACACAGTTCGCCATTACATCCGTGTGCCAAGGTCAGAAGGGTGGTGGTGGTGGTGGTGGTAGTTAGTTTGTTTGTTTGTTTGTTTGTTTGTTTGTTTGTTTGTTTGTTTGTTTGTTTGTTTAGCACAAATTACAGAATATGCATCAACAACTCCACAGTGAGATTCAACGCCTTCCATGCTGTCTTTGTTTTTGGTCTGTAAATAAAGCCTGTTTCAAAATTGAAAACTCGGCGTACAAAATTGCGCGCATAGGGGGAAGTTTCATGATGTGGCTAGTTCTCTACCAAAAGGAGCAATCTAAAGAAAAACGAAATTCTAAAACGGACCGTGATTCTTCAGTTCCTTGACACCCACCCACGTATCAGTTTCTCTGAAACAAAACGCATCAATGAGTCTGGAAGAAGGAGAGAGGGCAGTGCAGGCAAAAAAGAACTCCCACAAACAAAGTGAAAAGAACGTTGCCTGTAGCACCACAGAACACGTCCACAAATTCAGGATAGCGACAAGGCCACTGATGCAGGAGACTGCACACGTCAGTTTGAGTACAGAATCCACTCACTCAGGGTAGCCTACACACACACACACACACACACACACACACACACACACACACACACACACACACACACACACACACACACACACACACACACACACACACACACACACAAAACCAGAAAGTGTAATGTAACAACCAACTGAAGCGCACATGCGCACGCACACACACACACACACACACACACACACACACACACACACACACACACACACACACACACACACACACACATGCACACACACACACACACTAAAACCAGAAAATAACCACACAGTCATTTGTCACGTATGTCTAACGCCAGTGCCAGAGATGAAGGAAGTTTCTCAACACAGCTCCAGGATAGCCGAACTGGCTAGTAGCATTGTATTGGTTTCATGTGAGGTGAACTCTCTCTCTCTCTCTCTCTCTCTCTCTCTCTCTCTCTCTCTCTCTCTCTCTCTCTCTCTCTCTTCTGTCTGTCTCTGTCTCCTCTCCTCTCTCTCTCCCTCTCTCCTCCCTCCCTCTCTACTCCCTCTCTCTCTCTCTCTCTCTCTCTCTCTCTCTCTCTCTCTCTCTCTCTCTCTCTCTCTCTCTCTCTCTCTCTCTTCTCTGACAGCGTATCACCTCGGTGATAAAAGTAAGAAAGGAGGTGCTTGTTCTGTGCCTCTTGATCTGTTCAAGACGACAGCGGTAAAGGAGAGATTAACTTTTATTTGGTTGTTTTGGTATATAGCCAACGAATTGTAATTACTAGTCTACCGACTCTTCGTTTTTTTCTTCATTTTTTTGTTTTTTTTTTTCTCCTTCTCTTCTTCTTCCTCCTCATCCTCTTTTCGTCCTCTCATCCTCTTTTTCTTCCTTCTCCTCCTTTTATCCTTCCTCCTGCTCCTTTTTCCCTACTCCTCCATTCTATTTTTTATGCTGAAGATTATGTGTGTACTTAACCGCGTATTGATGCTGTAGAATATCTCGTAGTTCAACGTACCCGCAATGGGATACTGCGGGTGCAGAAATTAAGGTCCCTCTTGCTTTGGAACTACACGAGCTATCAAGTTGGCTATTAGGTATGCAGGATTCCCGTTTTCTGTCAATCTCTTTTTTCCTCACACGACTCTTTGTTTCTACCTTCCTGATCATTCACCGAGTTACTTCCAATTCTCTCCATATATATATATATATATTTAACGCTCAGCAATTAGAGCGAACCAATCAACTGTGAAAATTGGATGCTGTTCATGTTCATGACAATTGCTGGGAAACGTCGAGGAGGTCTCCATATATAATTATTATATGCATATATCATCTAAGCGCTCAGACGCAGAGAGCTAAACGCACGCAACACAATCAACGGTTGAAATTGGATAGCTGGTTCATGTTCATGACAATTGTCCCCGAGTGGAAACTGCTGCAAATTGAGGAGGTCAAGATCATGCGTAACATCAGCCTTCAGAGTCAGGGTTCTGCCTTGTCCACGTCGAAGGTTGACACGGTCGCTGAGGTTGGCAGACAATATGTCACCCAGGGGAGTGGCACACTTTGTCTGCATTCGAAGGATGTGCCCGATCAGTCTCAGTCGGCGTCTTCGAAGCGTCTTGCTCAAGGGTGAGAGCTTAGTCCGAGAGTAGAGCGCCTTGGTGGAGATTTTCTCTGGCCAGTAGATGCCGAGTGCCGAGCGGATCATCGCCGATGAGAAGAGTCGATCAACTTCGAGAGAGTTTCGGTCAGAGGTATGGACTCGAGACCGTAGCATACGATGCTCTCTACTGCTGCCTTGAAAAGTCTGATCTTGATTTGGTCATCGGCCTTCGAGCTGAAAATCGGCTTCAATTTGTTCATCGCTGCCCATGCTTTGGCGAATCGTTCGTCTACCACTGAAGTTGGAGACGAGGTGTCAATTCCGAGGTAACTGATCTGCTCGCATGTCTGAACCACTTCGCCGGACTGGAAATTCTCTCCATAGCTCCCCAAAGTCGGAGTATGGTTGCCTTTAAGGCAATGATAACGGTCATACAGGCATAAATCAGCTATCCCTGCTTGATAAGTAGGTTTGTATGAAGGGGGCTCTCGCAGAAGCTCTAGTCTGCGTTAGAAGAATTAAAATAGTTGAATGTCAGGGGCAGACTGGATTTTGATGAAGGACGAGCTGGCCTGGGGTGGGTTTTTTTTGTTTGTTTGTTTGTTTTTTTGCTTCCTGAAGGTGGACTGGGCTATAATTAATTGAAAATGTAGAATATGAATGTGAAACTATTCCGACTGGCTCTCTCTGTCTCTCTCTCTCTCTCTCTTCTCTCTCTCTCTCTCTGTCTCTCTCTCTCTCTCATGTGTGTGTGTGTGTGTGTGTGTGTGTGTGTGTGTGTGTGTGTGTGTGTTGTGTGTGTGTGTGTGTGTGTGTGTGTGTGTGTGTGTGTCCGATTCTCTCTCTCTCTCTCCGCCCCTCCATATCCCCCCCCCCCCAGCCCTGAATGTAATAAATCACAAGTGTGCTCATGCCACTACCCTCGAAAATGCATGTGTTCTTGTTTTCTTTCTTCATCTGCCCCCACCCCCCCATCTCCAACACATTTTTATCTCTTGAGAAAGCCAGGAATACATTTTTCTTTCAAACTGTCGCATAATTATTAACGCCATTCTAATTTCTTTTTAACTATTGATACATAAAAATGAAGTGATCTGTGGAAAATGAACCTGTCTTCTATTCACTAATAAATCAGACCTGGATGGCGAAGAGAGGGGACAGTTCTCGAATTTTGTCTCGTATATTTGCATGTCCTCTCTCTCTCTCTCTCTCTCTCTCTCTCTCTCTCTCTCTCTCTCTCTCTCTCTCTCTCTCTCTCTCTCTCTCTCTCTCTCTCTCCCCCACATTAAAAATCTTATATCAGAAAAGAAGACCGATTCATGACTACCACCATTATCTCTGTTAAGATGTCCGTGCAGAGTTTTGTCTATGGAGACATAAATGGCGTTGTCATCACAGGTGTCTCGTCAGATCATAAGGAACAAATCTGTTTGTTCGAAAATGCAAGACGTGTTCCACCTTGCATAAAAACAGAACACAGTATCCCTTTACGTTTGAAACTGCACACAATCTTAAATAAACACGCATGACCACACATGAACTGTCATTTCGATACCATCACCATCATGTGCCCTGCTGCATGGCGTTGGTGATCATGGCCCTCCACACAAACCTATCCCACGTCGCTGCAAGTACATCTCTCACCCTCTATTCTCAGCCACCCTGCAAATCAGCCCAATATTTTCCCCCAGGGTCTACCTGGTGTTCTCTTTCCCTCCAGCTTTCCCGTTGTGACCAGGTGTTCTAATTCCCCTTTCGTCATAATGGGTCCTATAATTGTTGCTTTTTCTTTCCCAATCTTGTTCATTAATGATCTTCCTCGATACCAAACATATGATTTTCAACTCCGGAAGGATGATGCCTGAAGGCATATACTTGCTGCAGATGGCTGATCTATCATAATACTCGTAAACCGAGCAAATCTGACGAGTATATCTTCCTTTTCCCCTTAAAATGTATACAAGTCATCGACAGCCAGTCTTTGTTTTCCCAAGTAGAAACTGATGCTCCGGAAACACCGCCTATATCGTAACACGTTCCTTCATCGTTATCTTATTGCTATTGTTATTTTTGTTTAAAGCCCAGCCGACAGTGTACAGCCATATCAGGCCTATAACCGTTTCAAAGCATGCACAATACTTCGACAGGACAAAGAAAGCAAAAGAAAATTAATTACATACATCAATGCATTCGCGAATATAATCTAAGGAGACGCCCCTGGCGTTTGCCACTCCGTGCATTTTATCTCACAGGGGAATTAAACAAAACGTACCTGAATGCAAATGTAAACATAACTGAGGAGACTAAAACGTATACAAAACGGGTCTAAATTACCTGACACTGCCCAGAGTCAAAAATGCTCTTAATACATGTACCCAATCATCAATTCTAAGAAAAAGTACGTAAGACTTTATCGAACACGTACAAGTGAATGGACGAGCAAAGCAGGAAATGAAAATGACAGGAAGAAAAGACAGAAAGCAGTGGAACAAGGCAGAAACAAAGAAAAATGACAGAAAAGAGAAAATTTCTAGCACAGAATTTCCAGAAAGTGGGGATACTACTAAATACTGAAAGAGCCCCCGGCATCCCCACGGAAGACTTCATCGTGACCTCCCTTCGCCACTGACCACGATGTGTGAAGAGAAACCTCCTAATTAAGCCTTTATATAAAAACTTTTGTCATTATAGCTGTTCGGCACTGGCACACAAATCGTGAGGAATCATTTTACTGTTTCTTCCTCCTGAAGACGCAAAGGTTTCTTTAGCCTATTATTTGATAAGAATACCTTAATACTAAAACAAAAACCCTTTTCTTTTGTTTTATAAGCCTCAGTGCTGTGACTCCTTTCTTCATTACATCAGAAATTCGTATATACCATTTTTTTTTTCTGAAAACCAATACCCATCAGTACTTTTTCCCAATAGGATATTGTAAGGCTTTGAAAAACTGACGTCCGTTATTATCATTATTATCATCATCATCATCAGTAGTAGTAGTAGTAGTAGTAGTAGTAGTAGTAGTAGTAGTAGTAGTAGCAGTATCATCATCATCAGCTATCATCTAAAGCCCAGCCAACTGCGCAGAGCTATATCAGGGCTGTAACCATCTCAAAACATACACACCTCGATGGCTCTTAAAAAAAAACACTTGGAAAAGAAAATTGTCTACATATACAGGGGTGGTGCAAAAATAGGTATACAGTAAGTATCACATCATTATTATAATGCTTAATTCCGATCTCGATTAGAGGAGTGTGTGAATACCGACGGCAAGCAGTTTGAGTATCTGAGCTTGTTATTACATGCATATGCAATATTCATTTGTTTGTATAATAAATGCAATGAGTATTGTACGTGTTTTCTTTTTTCATAACTGTATACCTACTTTTGCACCCCCCTGTATTAATACACTCGTACGCGTAATACACGGATATGCCCCTGGCATTGATCATTCCGCCCAATTCATCACCAGGGATGTTAAAAAACAAACTTGAATACAAATGTATAAGCGTAACTCGGTACATTAAAACATATGTGATCTCCCACCACGAAATCAGCCTTAACTCGCAGTCAGTCGAACAGCACTAGGAGCTGAAAAGGTGACTGAGGGTCTATCTGGGGTGTTTTGACTTTTTCTCAAAATTGATTTCTGTAGACTATAACCTATCCCCCACAGACATTTTTTTCTTGAAAAATTATTATTAATCAATTTAAATCGGTATTTTAATGCACTGATCGCAGCAGAAAGAACACAATTTCCTACCAAAAGTACCTAGTTTTGTCTTTTATTATGAAACTTAACATGTACAGTACCCACACATGTAATGTACTGACAAAAAGCTCTTTGATCACCTTTCAGATAATGACAGCGAAAATTACAAACAAACTGGGTCAAAGCCACCAAATAAAGAAATTTAAGGAAAATGTGTAGGAGAGCACACAAAAACTTTAGAGGCCGTTTTCTCAAAATGGCCGTCATACAACTTAATGACTTTAAACATACATAACTTCTATATTTTTTTTTTTTTTTGAGTATAAGCTTTATTCAAGTACCAAAATAATCAGCAGAATGCACACTTTCCAGTGATATGTATATCTCAAAATTCCCAAAATGCGAGTTAAGACTGATTTCATGCTGGCAGGTCACATATATAAAACTGGCCTCAATTACCTAAAAGCGCCTTTGCACCTTAGAGCCAAAAATGCAATTAACGCAGGTGTTACCAATTATCAATCCTAATAGAAAGTATATAAGGCGTTATGGCAAACACAGTTAAATGGACCAGCAAGGCAGAAAATGATACAGAGAGATGACGGAATGCAAAGGAGTGAGGCAGAAACAAAGACACTGACAGAAAGGAGGAAATCTCTGGCACAGGTTCCCTTTTTATCCACCGGACGAGGCGGCAGGGAAATTTTTAGTCCTCTTTTTATTATCCGTTGTTTGATATTGTTTGTGACCGTGCATTCGCGCTTGACAAAGGCCGGTTGGCCGAAAATTTGCGCTTGTCTTGTCTTGTTGTGTTGAATACGCGCTTGCTTTGGTTTGCTTGTTCTTCTGGTTCCTGTTTGCTTGGGCGCGGGCAGTCGCACTTGTTTTGGATCTGGCACAGAATTTCCCGGCAGAAGAAGAGGATACTATTTAGTGACGATACTATTTAATACTAAAAGAGCCCCGGCATCCCCACTCCGGTCGTTCATGCGAGTTTTAGCATGGCATGACTGAGAATAAATGTTTTTAAAAGTCGACAAGTAAAGGATGAATCTTAACCTCGCTTGGCCGTGTGTGTTTGTGCTTTCCCCCCATCACGTAAAGCCAATGCACTTTTTACTTTCGCCAAGATAGATAAGTATTCAGCAATCCTCTATTTTTGTGTATTTTTAGCGTTACTGTCTTGTTCTCTTTACTTGTTTAACACCATTTCTTTCAGGGCTTAAAACAGGAGGAAAACCCCCACTGAAAGTAGGGGGGTCCAGGCATGCTCCCCCGGGAAAATTTTTTAAAAACCAAGTGTAAATCTATGCCATTTCGCGCTTTCTGGACATAATTTCAAGATATACTTAGTGCATAAAAATTGCTGTAAACACATAATTATTACAAGAAGATATATTTGGGAAAAGGGGAGAAGGGGTTAAAAACATAATAATAAAATGAACACTCCGACCGGAAACTTTTTCCAAGAAAAATCAGGGACCATAACTTGAGCGCCGTTGCTATGAACGCTTGCAAGCCGATCACGGATGCCTTGCTCCTTTCATTTTTTTTTTTTTTTTTTTTTTTTTTCCTTTTTTTTTAACAAACCGAAATCGCGGAATTCCGCCCAGACGCGGAACGTTTTAAGCCCTGTTCTTTTAATTAATCTGCTCTTAAGAAACCGACTGGCTGAATTTGACACTCCCAGCATATCAGTGGGTACAAATAGGTTCTCCGCGTGGCGGCTTAGGTTTGTTTGCGTCAGAAAATTTCTCGCCTGTTTTTCAGTATTGCATTGCAATTCTGAACACGTAGGAACATCATGATCATGGTTATGTGAATATTTCAATCCCCGACACACCAATCACGGTCGACCAATGGACAAGCTCATATGATGAATATTCTTCTCTAAGTACAGATTTTCCAATGCGCTCTTCCACCCTCCAACGTTCTGAAAACAAAAAAACAAAAACAAAAACAAAAAAGCAGTAATAGCAGTCAAGCTACATGCCAGCTCTCTCTCTCTCTCTCTCTCTCTCTCTCTCTCTCTCTCTCTCTCTCTCTCTCTCTCTCTCTCTCTCTCTCAAATAATATCAAAGTAAAGGTCAAACTTTAAACCAAGGGAAGTAACGCGCTAAATGTGTCGCAAAAAAATTACTTCAACTGCCACCATTATCTGTCACCTTAAACAGTGGCATGCATGGTTTCTTTATGTAGCGGTCTGAACGCCTTCCAGCTGAAAATAAAACATGAATTTGAAGAAACCTGCAAGAAGCGCGGCAGGGGCAGGGCAGCCCAAAAGATATCCAAAATGTAAAGATATTCAATCTAATAGTTTGAGCTATTTGCGATTGAAAATCTAGGCCATGCCCAAAGATAGTCATCAGTGAATCTGACTGGCCATGTTATCCAGATCACACGACGTAAAGCATGACTGACCTCTCTCTCTCTCTTCTCTCTCTCTCTCTCTCTCTCTCTCTCTCTTCTCTCTCTCTTCTTTCTCTCTCTTCTCTCTCTTCTTCTCTCTCTCTTTCTCTCTTTCTCCTCTCTCTCTCTTTCTCTCTTTCTGTCTCTCTCTCTCTTTCTCTCCTGTCTCTCTTCTTCTCTTTCTGTCTCTCTTTCTCTCTCTCTCTCTCTCTCTCTTCTCTGTCTCTCTCTTCTCTCTCTCCTCTCTGTCTTTCTCTCTTTTCTGTCCCTCTTCTTCTCTCTCTCCCTCTTTTCTCTCTCTCTTCTCTCTTTCTCTTTCTTCTCTCTCTCTCTTCTTTGTCTCTTTCTCTCTCCTCTCTCTCTTTCCTCTTTCTGTCCCTCTCTCTCTCTTTCACACACACGCGCGCGCACACACACACACACACACACACACACACACACACACACACACACTGCTACGGACCGATACAAATCCATCTCCCCTGAGGGCGATACGTGGTGGGGGGGGGGGAGGCCTAAGGCATACAGGCAGCGATTGAAAAGGAGAAAAATGTTTTACTGGCGCCCCTTAAAAATTCTTAATGTCTTGAAAATCGAAACTAATTCACTTCACCCCATTACCCTATTTCCCAAATCTGGAAAAAAAAAACCTGCAGTGTTTGAGGTGGAGAGGAGAAGTGGGGGGGGGGGGGGGGAAGGTTTCATCAACGGTATAAACTGTAAAGAGACAAGCAACGTAACGATTTCACTTTTAATCACAGTCTTTCACTTGATCAATCCCAACTGTCGGTCTGTTGATACTCAGTTCAGTGTTAGAGCTACAAAAATCTGTGGTTTTAGCAGTATCAAACCCTCTCCTGTACTGTGTGTGTGTGGTTGGCTCAGGACCTGCGCGCCGCCTCTGCGAAACCCAACAGACAATGTGTCTTAATTAATGCCTTATCGGGATACTTAGACGTATCCGTATATTTCCCTGGAAACAGCATACACAACAATATCTATAAAATCTAAAGATTAATGTTTCAACATACTGCTTCAGAAGATGATTAATGTTTACGTAATGAGAAAGGCCACGGTTAAGTTATTAATGCATTTTTTGAAAATCTCTTGGCATTGTCTGGTCTCTATATCTCTATCTACCACTGGTTTCGTCTCCTTTTACATTGGATGGCGATACATTTTTCTCTGCATCCCCTACAAATTGTTTGCAGCCATTTCATCATTTCGGTTGACAGTTCTATTTCAGTCTTATGTGCACCGAAGAAAATAACTTTTTAATTCAATCTATATGAACAAGTTTTGTAATGTTTCTACATCGAAGGAATGTCCATGGAATATCAAGTGGAATGTATTAATTTTTGCGTGGCTATGCGTGCTGACTGACCACCGGCGCCAGTGATGATATATATGGACATGAAACAGATCCGTCTTGCGCTCTTCTTCATTAGCGCTCCGTGTCAAGAATTCACACACGTGACTCCAGGAATGCGCTAGGCCAACGCTAAGTGCTCCTGGGCAGGAGTTGTTAATGGTAATGTGCGGGCTGGAAGCTGCTTCCGTACCGATACGGCCATGTACGGTATACCGATAAGGCGTCAACAAACGTGCCACGAATGAGACGACTTCTAATCCGTAGTAGTCTACTTGGTGCCACCGAGAGAGCAAACTGACTCGGTTGCACCAAGTCTCTCTCTCTCTCTCTCTCTCTCTCTCTCTCTCTCTCTCTCTCTCTCTCTCTCTCTCTCTCTCTGGTTTCACTACCCATCACTTGTGCCATCCATTACAAAGTCTAAGCCTCCAGGTTAAGACACAAAGCACGTACGAAACTGCATTCAAATTATCATCTTGTCATATTCTGACATGCACATACTCTGATTACAAATGTAATGATCACTAAGAATTACAAAGAATAATCCAGGAGACAGGACAATGCTGCAAGTTCGCAAGAAAATCTAAGTTCTTCAAAAGTGATACGGTCAATGCTTGATTTTCGAACGAAAGTAAAAACTAAACCGGAAGAGCCCAACGAATACCATGTGAAGTGTAAAATAAAATACGTGTATCACCGCAGAAATCAGCTGGGCAAGTGAATAGTTTTGGGATCAAATCCTTTGTCGTTTTACTTTTCTTCATATCTTCCGGCAATTACTTCCTATTCGTTCCCTCATTTCATTAGTTTTTCATTCCATCAGTTCATTAATTTTTTTCTCCATTTTGTTAATTCACTTAAACTATTCTCCATTCAATCAATTCATTTATTTTAAACCTTCATTCCATTTGATTAACCTAGTTACTTTTCGTGAATTGACTTACTTTTTAATCCGTCGATGTACTCTATTTCATTCCGAAAATTTACTCACTCTTCACTCCATTTCGTCAGTCAATTACTCTTCATTCCACTCGTCAATTTACTTATCTTCATTTCATCAAATTACTTACTTTCTAGTTTATTTCGTTCGTCTACTCTTGGTTTCGTTAATTCACTTAGTACAATCTTATTTTGTATGTTTACTTACCCTACAATTAAGTTCATAATATGATTACACCTCTCTCTCTCTCTCTCTCTCTCTCTCTCTCTCTCTCTCTCCTCTCTCTCCTCTCCTCCCTCTCCCTCTCCCTCTCTCTCTCTCTCCTCTCCCTCTCTCTCTCTCTCCCTCTCTCTTTTTTTTCTAAAAATTCTACGTCCTCATTCTACTTACACATCATTTTATTTCATCAACTTACTCTCTCTGTATTCCACGTAATCATTTTATTCTTTTCATTTTTGGCATTTAACTTGTTCTTTCTTCCTTCCATTTCGTTCACAATTTCCTGTATCAATTTTACCTGTTGTTCCTTCCATTAGATCAATTCATTTGCTCTTAAATCAATCCCCACCTGCATCACAAAGGAGCGTAGCACGTATTTTAATGGCATCAGCGTAAAGCCTCACAGAAATGCAGGCACGCGCTTGCGTGTCAGAGACATGGGGCCATCCCACCAGACGCACACACTGACGTAAGAAAAACCACGTAGCGCCCCCTAGCACACGTCACTCGACTTCCTTCATGCGGGGGCGTTTCGGTTTGAAATATGGCGACACCAACGAGCCAAGACAATAGCGCTTCTGGACGAAATAAGCAAGACCGAATCGCGAAATAAACAAAAAATGAGACAAGACGGTGTAAACAAAAACTATTGAATCCTGCAGTGAATTTAAAATTGAAAAGATGGTCAAGTCATGCTGGTTATCTCTTCTACCCGCTTCTAACTACCGATCATACGGCTTTGTGTAATCATTCATGTATATATATAATTAACAATCATACATATATTAATATAATATATATATATATATATACGTATACACACACACACACACACATATATATACATACACACACACATCCACGCACGAACGAAAGACACATGACACACACACACAACACCAACACAAACACAACAACACAACACACACACACACACACACACACACACACACACACACACACACCACACACACACACACACACACACACACACACACACACACACACACACACACACACACACACACACACACAGAGCGAGCGAGACAGAGAGAGAGAGAGAGAAATGCAAACACAAACCCCATCACACACACACACAAACACAGAGAGAGACAGAGAGAGACAGAGAGACAGAGAAAGGCAAACAACACACACACACACACACACACACACACACACACACACACACACACACACACACACACACACAAACGCAAACACAATCCCAACACACACACACACACACACACACACACACACACACACACACACACACACACACACACACACACAAACCTTCGTCCAAAACAGATAGGACATAACCTCTCTTTCAACAAAAATGACAGGAGCGAAAAAGTGGGACCAACACACTGTAGCTTCTCAGATCGACACGAAACAAACAAAAAATCCCCTTAAAAGACAAGGAGGACAGAAAAGACAAAACAGGTGGAGATATGGACAGAGATTGAAAACAATTCGGATTTTGTTAATTCGCTAAGACTGCACGTGTGTGCGTGTGGATGAATAAACGTGTGATGTGTGTGCTTGCGTGAGAGCCAGCGATAAAGTTGAGCGAAATGGGGAAATAATATCCCTGTCAGATTTCATTGGCAATATTTCCACAGTGCATCAGCTGACACGTTCATTTACTGAACACACTGCACACAATATCAAAGTCAACCCCATATCCAAAACAAACAAAAAGTGGACAGAAACATTTTTAACGATCCTGGTTATGGAGAGGAAAGCTGTTTAAATTGCCTCGATAAAAGCCTGTGTGGCATATGTCAAACACTAAACAGTGGGGGTGGGGGGGGGGGGTGATTGGTGGAGGGGTGATTGGTGGAGGGGTGATTGGTGGAGGGGTGATTGGTGGAGGGGGTGTTTTGTTTTGGTTGTATGTTTGTTCGTTTGTTTAGAAACGTCTTGACCGACACTGTATTCGTTGACAACATTCATCCAGAACGTTGTTTCGGAAAACAGTTCCGTGTTGTCATTTTTTGAGCGTGGTCTAGATTCTCAAAACTGCTTTCAACTGAGCACACAGTATTTTTTTTATAATTCACAGTGACGAAGAGGAGGAGGATGACGGTGACGATGATGACGATGGTGATGATGACGACGACGACGACCATGACGACATGATGCAAGTGCTATTGTTATTGTTACTGTTTAAAGCCCAGCCGACTGCGCAGAGCCATATCAGGGCTATAATCACTTCAAAACACACAAAACTTCAACAGGAAAAAAGAAAAAATTAAGGGTACACATATCAATGCATTCGCGCGCATAATCTAAGGACATGCCCCTGGCGTTGACCACTCCGTCCAATTTATCGCACAGAGGATTCAAAAAACACCTGAATACAAATATAAGAATACCTAAGGACATTAAAACATATAAAAACAGGCATAAATTACCTAAAACTGCTTCCGCATATCTCGCCTCCCTAGACCCAAAAATGTACTTATTACATGTACCAAATTATCAATCCTAAGAAAAAGTACGTAAGACTTTATCGAACACATACAGATGAATGGATCAGCAAGGTAGAAAATGACAGGAAGAAAGAACAGAAAGCAAAGGAACAAAGCAGAAACAAAGAGAGTGACAGAAAAGACGACATTTCTAGCACAGAATTTCCAGAAGGTGGAGATACTATTTGTACTGAAAGAGCCCCCGGCATCCCCACGGGGAGGGGGGGGGGGGGACGACAAGATAATGATGAGAGTAATAGAAATAGAAACAGTAGTAGTAGTAGTAGTAAAAGTAGTAGAGTAGTACATGAAAAACAACAACAAAACGCACACTCCAAAAAGCTGTGAAAATACGTACGCATTCCATACGGATGGATGTGTTGTCACCATAGCGCTGTGCGTTTTTACGTGTGACTTCACTATTATGGAAGAAAAGCAGCCATTTTTTTGTTTTTTTTTGTTTAATCCATGCACTAAAG
>CM060306.1:16280548-16328048 GCA_030674185.1 Monoplex corrugatus | reverse complement strand
AATAGATTTCAGCTTGAACAATAAACGTTTATGCCAAACTTGATCATAAGCTTTTTTCACATCAAAAAATGTTGCTAAAAGACTTTTTCTACGGGCAAATTGTTGTTTTATCTGAGTTGTAAGTTTAACCAGGTGCTCAACTGTGGATCTCCTTTTTCTGAAACCTGCCTGGTTTACCGGAATAACGTTATTTCTATCACAGTAATGTATAAGTCTGTTTAGGATCAATCTTTCCATTAGTTTGCTCGTATGGGACGTCAAAGCAATAGGTCTGTAACTGTTTTATTGTTTTTAGGCTTTCCTGCTTTTAATATGGGTATAACAACAGACTTTTGCCATACCTGTGGTACAGTTCCACTCACCCAGCACTTCTGAAAAATTTTATGTAAGAAAATAATATAATTTTCTGGAAGATGCTTAATCATTTCATTTGAAACTGCATCGACACCTACCGAACTCCTTTTGTTGTGTAGAGACAAGATAGTGTTTTTTAGCTCTTCTAAGGTGATCGGAGAATTAAACCAGCGATCATTCTGAGGTAATGGATCTATGAAGATAGGGTTGTTAGCTGCCGTTTCTCTGTAGTGTTTGCTGTTAGGAGACAACCCGTCTACTTTACTATTTTCAGCAAAGAGTTCTACAAAAGTTTCAGCTTTGTCCATGTCAGAAGGAAATTTGTTACACGTATCAATCATTATTGGACACATGGGTAAATTGGCCCCGTTTTTCATTTGATTCATTTTTGTCCAGACTTTATGGAAATCCTTAAAATCAGAAATTTCTTTGGTGCAGTATGATGCCCAATAATCTTTCTTTGCTTCAGCAATGATTTTATTACACTGGATGTTAGCTTTTTTCATTTCCATGTGATCGTCGGGTTTTCTGCTTTTGATGTAGATTTTGAATTTATCTTTTTTATACTGAACTGCTTTCTCACATTCCTCTGTCCACCAAACATTACCCAAACGATTATTGGACTTATAAGTTTTGAGTTTCGGGATGGAGAGGTCCGCAGCAGCTAGAACTGACTCCTGGAACTTAGAAAACATAACGTCTACATTTTCACTTTCATAATGCTTATATTCTTGATTAGCAAGAGCAGTCCGAAACAAGGACCACTCAGCGCGCACGTAATTATATTTTGGTATGATGTCAGGAGTGCTGTCTTTCATCCTGATGTTGTCATAAGTTATTGTTATAATGATAGGTAAGTGATCACTTCCCAAAGTATCTTTGTGAGTGTCCCAGGTACAGCATGGTACTAATTCTGGTGATATTAGTGACAGATCGATGGCTGTTGCCCGGTGTTTGGAAACATCAGGAATTCTAGTGACACTCCCATCATTCAAAAGGTAAAGCGCACTGTCAACTATATTTTCTACTAAACGATTGCTTGTAACAGTACAACAATCTTTTTCCCAAAACGGGGAGTGGGAATTAAAGTCTCCATCTATTAGCCATCTACCGTGCTGCAGATCCGGAATCGTATGCAGCCATTCTGTGTTGTGGTCATTTGGACCTGCTGGCAGGTAAACTGACAAAACGTTCAGGATGAAAGAATTACTGAATTGTACTGTGGCCGCACAAGCGTGTAAGTCTTCAGTTGATGTAAAAACTGGGGAATTAAATATGTGATACTGCAACTCTTTAAGTATATAGTGGCTACCTTCTTCCCAGGATTTCCCAAGTCATATATCGGAGGATAATAATAATTTTGGAAATTGGGAAGTTTGGTTGGGATAACATTAAGCGACTGCAAAATTAAAACTTCACACTGATTTGATGAGAGAAAATGTTCCAGGTATGCGGAATTGGTAGAAATAGATCTACAATTCCACTGCAAAAATTTGATTTGTGATTGTTGGCGCAATTTCATTGTTGGCTAGTCTCTTATGTTAAATTATTGGTTATCTGTTTGATAATCACGAAGGCTTTGGTTTTTCTATGTACGATAAAAATGGCCAGAAAGAAACCATTAATTACTTAGGCTACTATTGAAAGGTTGAACAAAAATGTAAGTAAAACTATGGGGAAAAGTCCTTCTAATAGAGATAAGAGGTGATTAAGAACAGAAACAAATTACAAACAAATGAAACAATGTACGGAGATTATAGTCTGACTGAGTCCTTATAGTCTGACGAATTGTCAGAGATGATGTGGAAAAAGTCCTGTGACAGGAATCGTTGATAACTGTAGATCTACTAAAACATATCATATGTCAGCCACCACGGTTCGCAGTTAGCAAAATGGTGGAACCGTCCTAGGGGGAATCTGGAGGAGTGTAGCCGTGAAGAACGTGATCGTGTTGTTCTCTTAGGGGTCTCCCAAAACAAATCTCGAACGTGTCGTCCAAGGATCCCCGCTATCACGCTGCTTCCTCTGGCAGTGGGGTGTATATTGTCGTATAGAAAGTGCTGGTTATTACGGAGGTTTTCATGTGAAACAAAAGAAATGTTTTTTATGTCAACAAGCTCAGCGGACAAGAAAGCGTTGAACAAATTCCGCTGAACCTCCGTATGTGCATGTCGGACTGGGGCGATCTTGCTGATAACTATCTTTGATGTTGGGTATGTTTGTGCTGCATGTTTTATGCAAGAAGCGAGATGTTGAGTAGTTGCTGCGATGTCTTTGTTATTTAGTTCGTGGACACCACAATGAAAAACGATACAGTCAGCAGGATTGTCAAATTTAGATAGTGCCTTGTCTAAAGAGCCTTTTATGTCAGGAATGTTATTCACAGCACACGAGTCTCCTTCAAAACCGTAAGATCGTCCCAGTCGTCTTGAATTGACACCTGTCAGCACCGAATCGTGGATAGTCAAAACGTAGGGAAGGTCGTGATTCTTCTTACATTGTTCTGGTATCTTCTTAGTATGTGACGTTGAATGTTTCGGCTGTGAAGTGACGTCTTTAGCTTTTTTGATGTCATGTTGTTCTTTCCCGCCTTTGGCTTTCTTCTCGGTCGTCGCTCGCTTTGATTTAGGCCTATTGCTGCTACTTGTTGTTTTGTCTGATTTTGGGGGCTGGTGGTCGTCCTGCCTGCGTGTTGGTTTCTGTTTGAGAACGTCTGCGTACGTGGGATTTGTTTCATGGAGATCTGTCTGTGTCTGACTGTTACTGGTGATCTTGGTGGTGATGGTTGCTGTCGACCGGTCCGAGATCTGCGCAAGCAGTCTTTTCTAGAGAATTTACTTGCTTGCGCAGATCCAGTACGATATTTTTGAGTTCGACAATCGTACTCACCAGTTCCGCAGAGCTGAGTACAGGCGTGGTGTGTGTTGTCCCACTCTGCGTACCAGTGAGAACCGCGGTCGAAGCGTCATTTCTACGGACAGTCTCAGCCTTTTCGGTCTCATCTCCCTCGTCGCTAGTCGTTTGGATCTCCTAATCGGCCATTCTCACTGTCGTATCTTCTTGCTTCTGCTGAGCAAGGCGGCTTCTTCTTGTCCTGGTCATTTTGGACTGATCCACGATGTCTCTGACTGCCGGAATTTTATCAGTTAGCAATCTCCGACATCTTGAATGTGTGTGTGTGTGTGTGTGTGTGTGTGTGTGAGTGTGTGTGTGTGAGAGAGAGAGACAGACAGACAGACAGACAGAGAAAGAGAAAGAGAGAGAGCAAATTGTATTTACGAGAGAGGACCGCCGTGAGAGATCATCCCAGAACACCAAACCACCAACAAGCTCGTAGTATACCAGTGCCCGGTCGATGACTTTTTGTCCACAAGAAACCGACTTCCGAAGTGAGAAAAGATCTGTTCTTACGGAAAGATGGGCAGGAAAGGAAAACGATAGTCACGTAGTTTGTACCCCCAGCCAACATCAGCTTCTTATTGTTATTGTTGTTTAAAGCCCAGCCGACTGCGCAGAGCCATATCAGGGTTATAACCGCTTCAAAACAGACAAAACTTCAACAGGAAAAAAAGTTATTTTTAAAAATTAAGTACACATATCAAAGCATTCGCGCACATAATCTAAGGTCATGCCCCTGGCGCTGACCACTCCGTCCAATTTATCGCACAGGGGAGATTTGAAAATCACACCTGAATACAAATATAAGCATACATAAGGACACCAAAACATAAACAGGCATAAATTACCTTAACTTGCTTCCGCATACCTCACATCCCTAGAGCCAAAAATGCACTTAATAGATGTATCCAATCATCAATCCTAAGAAAAAGTACATAAGACTTTATCAAACACATACAGGTGAATGTACCACTAAGGCAGAAAATGATAGAAATGACAGAGAGCAAAGCATCAAGGCAGAAACAAAGAGAGTGACAGAAAAGAAGAAATTTCTAGCACAGAATTTCCAGAAGGTGGGGATACTATTTATACTGAAAGAGCGCCCCGGCATCCCGACAGGGGAGAGCCAACTTCAGCTGGAATAAGGGTAACAATAATAAATATGTACACAAGCGCTGTAACACGCACTGGGCAGGAATTAATACCAGAGTGCATGAAATGAGATTGGAAAAATAACAACCTGGTTCACAAAATAGCATCTGTCACAATTCAGATCGATGTATGCAAGCAGGCGGTCTGTTCGTTCGTAGGTCCGTTTCTATGTGCGCACGTCTATGTAGAGAAGGGTTTTGTCAGCGAAGGATCGTCGTTATATACGGAGACCGACCTTTGCTGAGCCTAGAATACAAGACCAGAATTCACACTAGCTAAAATGTCAAGCACCGTTCTTTCTCTTGTCTGAAATCACGTGTCGGTGTGTGTAGAAATACGTGTGAATTTTTGAGAGAGAGATCCAAACAGCAGCATACACAGTTTTAACTTACAGGCTATGACGTTTGAAGACTTGATATAAAAAGAAAACCAGCGATTAATGCCCGTTACCTGAACACAATATACAAAGCTCTGCGCATTCCCCCCGCCCCCAAAAAATATATCAGGTCAACAAGTGGTCCCCATTTTCGGGGGCAAAAACTGATGCTGACGGAATTTAGCTTGCAGTGGAAATTGGTTCCTAGGTGTAGTCTTTCTTAGCATCAGAATGCCCTCGTTTTTGTCAGCTCAAAACCAAAAAAATTCAACGAAATATTAAATGCTGAAAAAATGTTTTTAAAACAGGGTCAATGCAATTGAAAACATAAAAAGTTGCATCAAGCAGAAAGGACGAACATCAATCAGATTGAGCCTTTTGGTTTTCCAATGTGTTAGCCACTGAACTGTTTTCGTAACGACAAATTATTTTTGCAGTCTTATCTTCGTGCACATATATTATTCTCTCTCTCTCTCTCTCTCTCTCTCTCTCTCTCTCTCTCTCTCTCTCTCTCTCTCTCTCTCTCTCTCTCTCTTTCTCTCGCGTCTGTCCGTCCATCGTCCTGAATGACTGCCTGTCTGTCTGTCTGTCTGTCTGTGCAGCTATTTCTATCTCATGTTTCTTAACTCTATGTTATTCCGACCAACTGTGTCTGGAAACAGGAACAAGAACAATTTTTGGAAAATGCAATTCAGCAACAAAGACAGGATGTATTTTTTATGAGAAAAAAAATGTATTTGCACTTGTACTGTTTTCTTTCTTGTCACAAGGGATTTACTATATAAAATTCCGTAGAGCACATAGCCACACTGAAGCGCCACACATATTTATGCATGCATCCATTTTCAGATACTTCATAACGAACTAGTATCTCAAAATATATCGGTCCCGATTCGTAATGCTTTCTTCCAGAATTAGAATGATAGTTGGAACCTGTTTGTGCTAACAGCAACTCCGATTTTAAAAAAAGGACTGTCTTGGGAGATTTTTCTAAAACGTTATTATTAATCCGCTTATGGACAAAAGTCTTTTTTTTTTTTTTTATCATTGTCGACATCATTATTGTTCAAGGCCCCATCGACAACGCAGAGCCATATCAAGGCAACAGCTATCTCAACGTATCTTGGAACCTAAAATGAAAATTTATCATACACATCAATACATCCGCGCAAGGATATGCTCCTAACGTTGACCAACCACCCAACTTATCACCAATGGATTAAAAAAAAAAGACAATCTGAATACAATTGTATACACATAACCAAGTATACCATACATCATATTTCTTTACAGCCAAAAATGCAGTTAATTCATATACTCAATTATCAATCCCAATACGAAGTATGTACGGCTTTATATACAAGACGTAGAAGTAAACGGACTAGCAAGGCAGAAACGATAGGAAGAAATGACTGAAAGCAAAGGAGCAAAGCACGAAGTGAGTGACAGAAAAGAGGAAATTCCTAACGCAAGAGTTTCCAGATGGTGGGGATAACAGCCCCCGACATCCCAACGGGGGTGGTGAACCTGGCCGTGTTTACAGTAACTCTGATTGAAAAACACTCCCTTGGGAGATTTTTCCTGACTGTATATTTAACCTGCCTATCAATACACAAGTCTTAATCAGCTTTAAAGACAATTTAATCAATATATTGTGTGTGTTATCTATGGGTGCTTGTGTTTTGTGTTAACTATCGGTGCTTGTGTCTGTCATCATTGCTGTTATCATTATCATGATAATTTATTATTATCATCAACATCAGTAAGATTTTCTGCATCATTATCGTTATCATTATAATTATCATCATATTCTTATTTGCTATTATAATCATGGTTAATAGTGATGCTTCATTTCATTATGAATTTACGTTATGCGTACTTTTGTAGAATAAGGTCTTCAAAACAATGGCTGTCCGAACTTTCACGTTCACTAATATGTCGTGTTGTGTAACTTGTAATATGTTGTATACTTCTTTTTCAACTCTGTGTGTGTGTGTGTGTGTGTGTGTGGTGTGTGTGTGTGTGTGTGTGTGTGTGTGTGTGTGTGTGTGTGTGTGTGTGTGTGTGTGCGCGCGCGCGCGAAGTGTGTGTGTGTATGTGTTGCGTGTGTGCGACGCGCGCGCAAGCGTTTAACCTGATTTTCATTGTCTTAGGACAGAAGTCGTTCTTTTTATGGCTTAGGTTTATGTTTTTCGTGGTGTGTTAGTGGTCTTGCTGATTTCCGGCGACATTATTATCATAAACGATTTATAGTCAAACTGTGCACCCATACAACGATTGTCATGAAAATAAACGAACATGAAACTGTCCGGGCCTTGAACCCCACAATACAACAATCCGTGATGACTCATACCAAACTTCCTCAATGCCGAATTCCTCAAGTTTCCACTCTCTTCCTCTGGACAGCTTTCAAAATGATAACAGAACAATCGAGCTATACTGACAACATAATTATTTCCCCAATAAACCGAAAACTTATTTTTTACTGCTATTGTTGTTTAAAGCCCAGCCCACTGCGTATCAGGGCTATAACTATTTCAAACATACACAACACTTCAATAGGAAAAAAAGGAAAAGAAAATTAAGCACACATATCAATGCATTCGCACACATAATCTAAGGACATGCCCCTGGCGTTGAACATTCCGTTCGATTTATCACACAGGGGATTTAAAAAACATACATGCATACAGATTTAAACATAACTATAAGGACACTAAAACATATAAAAACGGGCATACATTACCTAAAGTTGCTTCCGCGTATCTCAGATCCCACGAACCAAAAATGCACTTAACACATGTACCCAATTATCAATCCTAAGAGAAAAAACGTAAGACTATCAAACACATACAAGTGAATCGGCCAGCAAGGCAGAAAATGATAGGAAGAAGTGACAGAAGCAAAGGAGGAAGAAAGAAACTGACAGAAAAGAGGACATTTCTAGCACAGAATTTCCAGAAGGTGGGGATACTATGTATACTGAAAGAGTCCCGGCATCCCCACGGGGGAAAACCGAAAACTAAAGCCATACTTCACACAAAGAAAAGTCACGATACTACACTGAATTTGGCGCAGTAAAACGACTTCCCTGCCATTGAATTACCTTTATGTATCATTTATGACAATGTAATCTAACAATCACCAACTGTATTGCGATTGTAGAATGTTTATGTTATATAAATTGACGTTTAATGTATGACGCGCGCGCGCGCCGCACGCACACACACACACAACACACACACACACACACACACACACACACACACACACACACACACACACACACACACACACACACACACACAACCACGAACCTGATATGAATCAAACGTACTTCAAGGCAATATAGGAGGGGGGAAATATAGCCACAGGCACAAGGGAAGGGATAGAGAATGAGAAATGTCGCTGAGCTGGCACCCGAACAAGCTCTTGTCTTGAAAATCGAAACATATTTCCCTTCACTCCTTTCTTCTGTTTCTCTTTTTCCTATCTCCCAAATCTGCACAATCTGCAGTGCTTTCTACGTTTCACCCGAGACACAGATAAGAGAGATCGGCAGCATGAACTGCCTGACTGGCGTAAATCTCCACACTTTCCTTCCTGTCAATCTACACGAATTAAACCGTGACTCAGGAAAAACTTTATGCGAGAGTTCTTGAACGTTATACAGAACCCACACTGTTGTACGGTTGTGAGTCGTGGACAGTCAACACGCAAAGTCCGAACAAATTTGAGGCAACTGAAATGTGGTTTCTAAGAATAATATTGAGAGTTCCATGGACAGCACAAAATAAACGAGACAGTCTTGAAGGAAACAGACACAAGAAGGTCATTAATAAAGAAGATTAGGAAAAGACAACATTTATAGGACATTTTATGAGGAAAGGGGAATTCGAATACCTGGTCAAAACAGGAAATCTGGAGGGAAAGATACCACCAGGTAGACCCAGGGAGAAAATATTGGACAGATTTGCAGGGTGGCTGAGGACAGAGACGATGGAAGATGTACTTGCAGCGACAGGGGATAGATTGGTGTGGAGGGCCATGATCGCCAACGCCATGCGGCAAGGGCACATGATGATAAAGAGTGGTGACCACCTGTCTGTCCAGCTGTGAATGGGTACCTGTCCCCCTGTTCAGAGTTAAGGAAGGTAATGCTGCATGGGAAACCAGATGGGATCCTGACCCTGGAGAAGCTTCGTGTGCACAGTGGCCCCCCAATCTATCCAGCTGTAAATGAGTTCCTGACCCTGTCCACAGTTAAAGAAGGTAACACTGCTTGAGATAGGAGATGATTACCATCATCATAATGCTGGCTTCAGAAAACTTGAAATCTATATCACCACCTCACTCTCCTATGAACTTGAGGATTCAGGATGTTCTTCTTATCGTTATTATTGTAAATAAAGCCTGGCCGATTGCGTAGACGTATTATGACTATAACCGTCTCAATATGTACACAACTCCTCGCTGGTCCTGAAAAAAAAAACACGGAAAAGAAAATGAAGTACAAATACCAATTCATCCGTGCACATAATATAATGATATGCCCCTGGCGTCGACCACTTCGCCTAATTTATCACCAGGAAGTTTAAAGTAACAAATTGAATACAAATTAATGTAAACTTAACTAAGGGCACTAAAACATTAAAAAAAAAAAACAAGCCTAAATTAACTAAACATTGCTTCGGCACATCACATTTCCTCGGGCCAAAACTGAAGTTAGTACACGTACCCAGTTATCAATCCTAAAAAAAAGTAGGTAAGGCTTTATAGAACACATACAGGTGACTGGACCAGCAAAGCAGAAAATGAAGACGACAGAAAGCCAAGAGAAAGGGGAGGCAGAAACAAAGACAGTGACATAAAAGAAGAAAATCGTAGCACAAAATTCCCAGAATGTGTGGACACTACTTATAATAATACAGCCTCCAGCATTATTCGCACTGGGGGAGGTCATAACCTCTTTTAAGACAAATGAGTTTCTGGCGATCTCTGTCTCGCTTGATAAACGAACCGTCAGTCTGCGTGTGAGATGTGCAGTAAGTGTCAGAGCGACAAAATAAGGCTTTTGCTGCTTCAGGTCCTCTGCAGAACTCTGATCCTTGGGCTGCCAATCCCCGTAGCAACACCGATAGACAATGTGCCACCACAGATCTCTTATAAAAAGAAGGAATGAATGTGACACACAGCCAGTTATCTCTCCTTTTCACTCGCATGTCATCAACTGCCACAATTTTATTTTTTTCATTTCTGTACAAAGTGCTTGGATTTAAAGGAACATGAATTTCTTTAGTCTCTTTTAGGACTGATTTGATCGTTAGGTGCTAGTGCTTCTGTGCATATCATTTCTGCTGTTTTCTTCGTGCAATTTTGTTATGGTTTTCTTTACGGAAAAGTGATTCGCGTTGTGTTTTTGGGCCCCTTTCGTGACAGTCCCCAACGCCTGATATGAATAGATTGTCCATATTCGTGTTTTCTTTTGTCCTCTCTCTCTCTCTCTCTCTCTCTCTCTCTCTCTCTCTCTCTCTCTCTCTCTCTCTCTCCCCCTCTCAATATCTTATGTACTTTGTACAAAGAGTCTGAAAATCGAGCCTTATACGATTGGAAGATTTTGTTGTAACGTGCATTCCCATTCCGAGAAGTTGTGGACTTTATACGAATAAACCGTCTAAATCATCTTAACTCTCTCTCTCTCTCTCTCTCTCTCTCTCTCTTCTCTCTCTCCTCTCTCTCTCTCTCTCTCTCCCCTCGCTCTCTCTCTCTCTCTCTCTCCTCTCTCTCTCCCTCTCTCTCTCCCTCTCTCTCTCTCCCTTCCCTTACTTATATGACTAGTTATGTCGGGTGGTCAACTGTTTCTTCAACTTTTTGTTCTACTTTAAATTAATGTAAGTTTATCTCCAGTGAAGATATCACTTTATACTGTTCTTATGTTTATTTGCCGGATTTGGGTCTTCCTCTTACTTATATGACTAATTACGTCGGGTGGTCAACTGTTTCTTCAACATTTTGTTCAACTTTTTGTTCAACTTTTTTCCTTCAATTTTTTCTTCATCATTAGGAATCAGCCATGACTATATTTATAAATCTTTATTTCGCGAAAACGTCACCGCAAAATTTAATGACTTTGTTTTGTGCTCCTTGCCACAAGGACAAAAATGTCAATGGCAATAAACCATTTTCAGTTTCAGTTTCCCCTCTCCCTCTCCTCTCCCTATCTATCTATCTGCCCTTTTAGTCCATGGTTAACCACCCACCACTAGTGCCATCCATTACCAGGTCTGGGCATCTGTCAACCTACATTTTCATTAAACGGCCCAAAGTAATGTTAAGGCACAAAGCGCTTACGAGACTGCATTCTGATCATTGTGTGTCATAGTTCTACAGCACAGATTCTGACTATATACGTCCATTCAATGCAAGTTGCCAGTTCATCTGAGAATGAGAAATCCTTTATGACAGAATGTGAAGAACCCAAGGTTTATAGTGTGACAAAAGGAGATTTCTGTATCAGTGCCAAATCAGATGGGCAAGAGAAAAAGTCTATGTTCGTATCCTTCGTCAATCTACTTCTTTCCATCATATCTGTCAATCTATTTCTTTCCATCATATCCGTCAATCTATTTCTTTCCATCATATCTGTCAATCTATTTCTTTCCATCATATCTGTCAATCTATTTCTTTCCATCATATCCGTCAATCTATTTCTTTCCATCATATCTGTCAATCTATTTCTTTCCATCATATCCGTCAATCTATTTCTTTCCATCATATCCGTCAATCTATTTCTTTCCATCATATCCGTCAATCTATTTCTTTCCATCATATCTGTCAATCTATTTCTTTCCATCATATCCGTCAATCTATTTCTTTCCATCATATCCGTCAATCTATTTCTTTCCATCATATCCGTCAATCTACTTTTTGCCATCATATCCGTCAATCTACTTCTTTCCATCATATCCGTCAATCTACTTCTTTCCATCATATCCGTCAATCTATTTCTTTCCATCATATCTGTCAATCTACTTCTTTCCATCATATCTGTCAATCTACTTCTTTCCATCATATCTGTCAACCTACTTCTTTCCATCATATCCGTCAATTTACTTCTTTCCATCATATCTGTCAACCTACTTCTTTCCATCATATCCGTCAATCTACTTCTTTCCATCATATCCGTCAATCTACTTCTTTCCATCATATCCGTCAATCTACTTCTTTCCATCATATCTGTCAATCTACTTCTTTCCATCATATCCGTCAATCTATTTCTTTCCATCATATCCGTCAATCTATTTCTTTCCATCATATCTGTCAATCTATTTCTTTCCATCATATCCGTCAATCTACTTCTTTCCATCATATCCGTCAATCTACTTTCAATCATATCCGTCAATTTACTTCTCTCCATTCCGTCAATCTATTTCTTTCCATCATATCTGTCAATCTACTTCTTTCCATCATATCCGTCAATCTACTTCTTTCCATCATATCCGTCAATCTACTTCTTTCCATCATATCCGTCAATCTACTTCTCTCCATTCCGTCAATCTATTTCTTTCCATCATATCCGTCAATCTACTTCTCTCCATTCCGTCAATCTATTTCTTTCCATCATATCCGTCAATCTACTTCTTTCCATCATATCTGTCAATCTACTTCTTTCTATCATATCCGTCAATCTACTTCTTTCTATCATATCCGTCAATCTACTTCTTTCTATCATATCCGTCAATTTACTTCTTTCTATCATATCCGTCAATCTATTTCTTTCCATCATATCTGTCAATCTACTTCTTTCTATCATATCCGTCAATCTACTTCTTTCCATCATATCTGTCAATCTACTTCTTTCTATCATATCCGTCAATCTACTTCTTTCTATCATATCCGTCAATCTACTTCTTTCCATCATATCCGTCAATTTACTTCTTTCCATCATATCCGTCAATCTACTTCTCTCCATTCCGTCAATCTACTTCTTTCTATCATATCCGTCAAGAAGTACCGTCAATCTACTTCTTTCAATCATATCCGTCAATCTACTTCTCTCCATTCCGTCAATCTACTTCTTTCCATCATATCCGTCAATCTACTTCTTTCCATCATATCCGTCAATCTATTTCTTTCCATCATATCCGTCAATCTACTTCTTTCCATCATATCCGTCAATCTACTTCTTTCCATCATATCCGTCAATCTACTTCTTTCCATCATATCCGTCAATCTACTTCTTTCCATCATATCCGTCAATCTACTTCTTTCCATCATATCCGTCAATCTATTTCTTTCCATCATATCCGTCAATCTACTTCTTTCCATCATATCCGTCAATCTACTTCTTTCCATCATATCCGTCAATCTATTTCTTTCCATCATATCCGTCAATCTATTTCTTTCCATCATATCCGTCAATCTACTTCTCTCTATTCCGTCAATCTACTTCTTTCAATCCTATCAATCTACTTCTTTCAAGTCCATCGGTCTACTTCTTTCCAGTTCCGCCAATCTACTTCTTTCCAACCCGTCGGTCTACTCCTTTTCATTCCGTCAATCTACTTTCCATTCCGTCATTCTACTTCTTCCCATTCCCTCCATTAACTCTTTCCATTCCGTCAATCTGTTCCTTTTCATTTTGTTTCGTCATTTACAAGACCAAGTTTCAAGGTCATTCATTTTTGTCAAATTGCTTGCTATTTTTTCCATTACTCTCAATTTGCTCTTTATTCCATTTATCAATTTACTTGCTGTTCATTTCGAAATTTATTTCCACTTCATCTAATTTCTCTTTTTTCCAACTGATTCCCCTTTCTTACTATTAGCTTAGATCGCCCTTCGCTCCATTTTCTCAATTTACTGGAGTTTCATACCATTTCATTTTTCGTTCCATTTCGTCAGTTTCCTTCTCAACTCTTGTTCATCAATTTATTCCCTCCTTTTGTGTGTGTGTGTGTGTGTGGTTTTTTTATGTTGTTTTGTTTTGTTTTTTTTTGTTTTGGGGGGTTCGTTTTTTTGTTTGTTTTGTTTTGTTGTTTGCTTTTTTTGTTTTGTTTTGTTGATTTTTGTTTTATTTTCATTTGGTCAACCTATTTGGTCTTTGTTTATCAAAAGTGAGCTTAGCGATCAGAGCACTAGCTATTAAAAGGTGATATCAAGAACAGTCGAGCTATGTCACCAAAGGAGTAGGTGGCCAGGCTCCTGCCGTGATTTGTACACACTGTTGCAGTCCACCCAGCTGTAAATGTGTACCTGTCCCTTTTTACAGTATGAGAAACATAAACAAGCGGGGAGGTAGGCAGTGTAAAGGGGGTTGCAATCTCCACATTTCGCTCCCCAACAAACCCTCAGGTTATGTGGGGGAAGTAAAAAAAAAATTACAGTTCCATTTCGTCCATTTACTTGCTTTTACATTTATCTCTGCCTGCATCAGAATAACGCCGCGTGTGTTTTATTGGTGTCAGCGAGAGCCTTCCAGAAAATGAAGCACGCACTTGGGTGTCAGAGTGAAGGCGCTATCTCACGAGATGCATAATGTCACGTGCTGGCAAATAACTCTCCCCCTCCCAACAACATCTATGCACCCTCTGTGACACTGATCGCACACCGCTCTTTCCGGCTCTTCAACACACCACCAACCTCAAATGACATTTATGTAAGTCCCAGTGCCTGGGAGCCCACTGAAGCCAAAGATATGGAGCCGCCACTCGGCTACCCATCGAAGGAGATCCTGCACTGCTGCTGGATCATTTCGGTGGAGTCCAACAGTGCCTGTTCTGATCCAATTAATCACTCATGATACTGCCTACAAAGTTAACCCCTTCCTCTCCTTTAGTAAACACAGTTACCGGTCAATCAGGGAATCAGCCCGAATTGGTTATAGCGACTATCGGTGTCACATTTGTGCACATAACTACCATTTAATTACTTGGTGTTATTTGTGTGCACATAACTACCATTTAACTACTTGGTGTTACATTGTGCACATTACCATTTAACTACTTGGTGTTATGTGTGTGCACATAACTACCATTTAACTACTTGGTGTTACATTTGTGCACATAACTACCATTTAACTACTTGGTGTTATTTGTGTGCACATAACTACCATTTAACTACTTGGTGTTACATTTGTGCACATAACTACCATTTAACGACTTGGTGTTACATTTGTGCACATAACTACCATTTAACTACTTGGTGTTATTTGTGTGCACATAACTACCATTTAACGACTTCGTGTTACATGTGTGCACATAACTAACTACCATTTTACTACTTAGTGTTACATGTGTGCACATAACTACCATTTAACTACTCGTGTCACATGTGTGCATATAACTACCATTTAACTACTCGGTGTCACATGTGTGCACATAACTACCATTTAAGTACCTGGTGTCACATGTGTGCACATAACTACCATTTAACTACTCGGTGTCAAATGTGTGCACATAACTACCATTTAACTACTTAGTGTTACATGTGTGCACATAACTACCATTTAACTACTCGGTGTCACATGTGTGCACATAACTACCATTTAACTACTCGGTGTCACATGTGCGCACATAACTACCATTTAACTACTCGGTGTCACATGTGTGCACATAACTACCATTTAACTACTCGGTGTCACATGTGTGCATATAACTACCATTTAACTACTCAGTGTCACATGTGTGCACATAACTACCATTTAACTACTCGGTGTCACATGTGTGCACATAACTACCGTTTCTTCTGGGAGCGTTTTGCTTTGAAACACTGCAACAAAACAAGCCAAGACAACGCAGGCGGTGCAGGTCAAACGAACAAACCGAAAACAAAATTTTAAAAATAATAAAAATGTAACAAAGAAGAGTGAGAACTGCAAACAAGTTAGAATAGGAGGATCAGGTCTCACTAATGTTTTTGTTTGTTTTCGTTGTTTATTTTGTTTTGTTTGTTTTGTTCGGTTTTGGTTTGTTTGTTTTTTCTTGGGGGGGAGTAGGGGGGGGGGGGGAACGATTAGCACGTAATTCTGCGGCATTTGGTTAGTAAAGGGTAACATCTTTACCGAGAGACGGAGGAGCAGTCAGTAACATCAAATACAAGTCAGAAACGCCTTCGTAATGCTGAACAATGTGTGAAAGCGTCCTACCCCATCTCCCCCACCAAGTACATCATCAACATTATGGTGAAGACTGTATCAAAGCTATGTCCTTTCTACCCTACATCACGGTTCACAATGCCGGAGAATGACAGAAAGCGACCATACAAGCTACAGAAAGCGACCATACCAAGCTACAGAAAGCGACCATACCAAGCTATAGAAAGCGACCATACCAAGCTATAGAAAGCGACCATACAAGCTATCAACCTTCCGCCGTACCCTATCTTCTGGTCCAACACCTTCCTCAACCAACACCTATTTGCCCAATGCAACCAAGAGCGTATGGGCACTATCATCCTGGGAAGGCAAAGGAGATCGATTGGGCAGATTATCCGAAAAGTAAACGATAACATCACCAGAACTGCCCTTCATTAAACACGAGAGGAAAGACATAAGAAAGGAAGACCTAAGAACACCTGGCGATGAACGAAGGAAGTTGACACCAGGCCCTGAATCACACCGGGGTTAATATTATACAGGGGGGTGCAAAAGTAGGTATACAGTAAATATCACATCATTATTATAATGCTTAATTCCGCTCTCGATTAGAGGAGTGTGTGAGTACCGACGGCAGGCAGTCTGAGTATCTGAGGGATTAAGGCTGTGCTTGTAATTACATGTATATGCAATATTCATTTGTTTGTATAATAAATGCAATGAATATTGTACGTGTTTTTTTTCATAACTGTATACCTACTTTTGCACACCCCTGTACAGTGGCTGGCACAGAACAGACAGGAATGGAGAATTTTCGTTGCTGCCCAACATGCCAGCGGCTTTATACACAGTAAGGAAGTACCTTTACGTTTGTAAACAAGTCAACAAGAAACACTATGAGGGTGCGGATGACACCCAGAGCACCAATGCCTCGCCTCTAGCTCTGCCCGACAATCACCTCCCAAGCTCCCACATCACTGGACAGTCATTTCAAGGAGGGGGACCGGCGGGGCTGTCCATACGTTGCATAATTCATTCCAACCCAGTCATGAGTCACTTTGTTCAGTCAAATAAAGTCGATTCGACTGATTACTCTGATTATTCGTCTATCGATCTACTTTTTTATGTTCTGAAAAACTTGCACACCCCAACGCAAAAGGAATAATAAATACGAAGACAGCCAGTCCATCATGGTCATACTCTTAACAGAGCCTACATGGTCATACCTTAATAGGCCTACGTGGTCATACTCATTTAGAGCCTACATGGCATACTCTTACAGAGCCTACATGGTCATACTCTTACAGAGCCTACATGGACATACTCTTACAGAGCCTTACATGGACATACTCCTAACAAAGCCTACATGGTCATACTCTTTACAGAGCCTACATGGTCATACTCTTACAGAGCCTACATGGACTTAACAGCTACATGACATACTCTAACAGAGCCTGCATGGTCCATACTCTTAACAGAGCCTACATGGCATACTCTTAACAGAGCCTATATGTCGTACTCTTAACAGAGCCTACCATGGAACTCTTAACAGAGCCTACATGGACATACTCTTAACATAGTCTACATGGTCATATTCTTAACGAGCCTACCGGGACATACTCTTAACAGAGCCTACATGTCTACTCTTAACAGAGCCTACACGGTCATACTCTTAACACAGCCTATACGGTCATACTCTTAACAGAGCTACATGTACATACTCTTAACAGAGCCTACATGGACATACTCTTAACAAGCCTACATGGATCATACTCTTAACAGAGCCACAAATCGCTGTCTGTTTCTTAACACGAGCCTACATAGACATACTCTTAACAGAGCCTACATGGACATACTCTTAACAGAGCCTACATGGACATACTCTTAACAGAGCCAACAAAATCGCTTAATGTACATGAAACTTTCACTTTTAACTGTTTACAATATGTTAAAGCAGTGATCGAAATTTGATACAAATTGGTTGTTAATAAAAATTTCATGTTCAGATATTTCGGGTCACAATAGCAGTTAAAGCAGTGATCGAAATTTGATACAAATTGGTTGTTAATATAAACAAATTTCATGTTCAGACATTTCGGGTCACAATAGCAGTTTATTATGTAATAATAATTCCAATAACAAGAGGTTATATGTATTTATTTTTACAGAATCATTATTTCACGTTGAGCCAGCACTTCGGACCCAAATGTTTTGTGATTTTTAAGCCTGTCAACGGCGAACAAATACGTATAACACATTCCTTTCACCTGTACATAGACACCTACTGACAGAGGGCACAGAGGGATGAAAAATACAACAACAAAAAGAGACAGAACACAGACAGACAGGCAAAGTTCAGAGTTCAGATGATTTATTCATTTAGGCCACTGCCCCTTCCATAGGGGCGTGTAACACAAACAATTTTAAACCATATCTTCGGTGAAATCTCATAGTATTCCTCACTTCGTCTACACAGATAACATTCCATACACATGAACGACAAAACAAAAATTTCAAAGATGTTGTGTGTGTGTGTGTGTTGTTGTGTGTGTGTGTGTGTGTGTGTGTGTGTGTGTGTGTGTGTGTGTGTGTGTGTGCTTTGTTTGTGTGTGTGTGTGTGTATAAGAGAGACAGACAGACAGACAGAAAACAACAAAGAATTACAAATGAACGACAAGCAATCTTTCAGATTGTGTGCGTGTGTGTGTGTGTGTGTGTGTGTGTGTGTGTGTGTGTGTGTGTGTGTGTGTGTGTGTGTGTGTGTGTGTGTGTGCGTGCGCCGAGCGTTTGTTTGTGTGTGTGTGTGGGTATGAGAGAGAAGACAGACAGACAGACAAACAGACAAAGAATTACAAATGAACGACAAAGCAAATCTTTCACAGATGTGTGTGTGCTGTGCGTGCGTGCGTGCGTGTGGTGTGTGTTGTGTGTGTGTGTGTGTGTGTGTGTGTGTGTGTGATGTGCGTGTATGAGAGAGAGACAGACAGACAGAACAAACAGACAAAGAATTGCAAATGAACGACAAAGCAAAACTTTCACAGATGTGTGTGTGTGTGTGTGTGGCGCGCGCGTGTGTGTGTGGTGTGTGTATGAGAGAGACAGAGACAGACAGACAAACAAAGAATTACAATGAAAGACAAAGCAAAACTTTCACAGATTGGTGTGTGTGTGTGTGTGTTGTGTGTGTGTGTGTGTGTGGTGTGTGTTGTGTAGTGTGAAGGGAGAGAGAGAGTAGAGAGAGAGAGAGGAGAAGAACCAACAATGCTTAAAAAAAGACACGAAACAGACAGACAAGGCAGGCAGCAAATAAGTCTCCACATCTCGATTAACAGGAAGTGAAAGATTGAAAAAGAAGACTGAATCTATAACGCTCCGTCCGATTGAAGATGATGTGAACGCTCACGTGTCTATCAGCTGCAAGCCGGTGAAGAACTTCGCGCCAAATGAAGCCCCCCAATACATCCCTTTACATGACTCTCAGCGGGACTTTCAACTTGCATCCGTTGACACAACCATTTAACCGGACAGCTGACACAACCATTCACTTGGCAGTTCACACAATCATTCACTGGACAGTTGACATTAACTAGACAGTTGACACAATCAACTGGTCAGCTGACACAGTAACTGGACAGTTGACGCTGTAACTGGACAACTGACACAATCATTAACTGGAGACACTGCACCAAAGAGATCTTAAGGTTAAGTCGCTACACGAAGCTAAAGTGTGGAGAAACATTCTTAACTCTCTTAGGACGGAGGGAACGCTATTTGGTGTCTTGATGAATGCCGTGTCACACATAATATTTGTGTAAAACACCCAGACAACAGTGTATTTGTTGAGTTCATTTTTCCGCAATGTCGTATCAGTCTGAAAAAAGTTTCGTACGTCCATTGCCTATTTTCAAAGCATGCTTAATTTCCCTTAACATGTTTCATCTAAAATAAAATGAAACACACACACACACACACACACACACACACACACACACACACGTCCGTACGCTCTCTATCTCTCTATCTTATACCACCCCCCCCCCCCCCTTACAAGCCAAGAAGAGTAAAAAAAAAAAAGCAGGTTCTGGGCTGTTAAAATGCATGTCTCTTTTATAAACATCAATGAGTTTGTTTTGCAGCTTTCTGTTTCGCGTGCGACTTGAACATTATGCAAGGGAAACAATGACATCTGTCTGGTACTGCTGGTAAGAAAGCAGTTTGATCTTTCTTGACGAAATCGCTTGAAAAGAAACGCTGACGAGAAAAGAAAACAAAAAGGAAAAAAAGATGTACAAAGGAAATGATCACTACTTCCATCTCGATAAGAATAAAGAGAAAGATCACAATGCAATCCAAACACGCTCAAAAGATTTTTAAGATGTTCCACAGGAACTAGATCGAGTGGCGGCTGTTTTGTTCTAAGATGTGCACGTCACGCTCATTGATTCTGGCTCTTCGTTGGTCAACTCTTACACGAAACCTTACACAAAAAGAAAACAAAACAACAGAAATGGTTTACAACCTCTCCAGAACCGATCGTCACATCAAACTGAGATTTTTATGGGAGGGGAAGAAGAAACAAACAGAAACAAACGAACAAAGAAACATGACAAACAAACGAAGAAACAAAACAAGGCAAATAGACAAGAATGTAGACACAAACGAAGAAACGGGAAAAACAAACGAAAAAACAAACAAACAGGCCAATAGACGAGAATATAGACACACCGACTTGAGGGAAAAGTGAAACACTAAACAAGAAAGGGTATTAGTCCAGAGAACCTCCTCTTCCTTCACACACTCCACCTCACCACCAGCTGAAACAGAACAGAGAGAAAATCAGCTTTCAATCTTTATCTACTATATGTGATTTCTGTTGTCATTTTACGCTGCGGAAGACCAGGGGACAAAGTATAGGAAAGAAACATTCAGTGGTCTAGTTGAGCCTCTTTTTTTGTATGTATGTGTGTGTGTATGTATGTATGTATGTATGTATGTATGTATGTATGTATGTATGTATGTATGTATGTATGTATGTATGTATGTATGTATGTATGTATGTACGTATGTACGTACGTATGTATATGTATTCATGTATGTATATGTATTCACGCATGTATGTATTCATGTATGTAAAGAAACAGCAGTTGATTACAAGCATAATATATTATAGTTGTGTCGAGTGAGCGCACCACACACACACACACACACACACACACACACACACACACACACACACACGCACGCACGCACGCACGCACGCACGCACGCACGCGCACACGCATACATACTGACTGCTCAATGAACATAAAACATAGTCTTCTCACACATAATTAAGCAATCGTTTACGGGTAAATAAAAATAATCAGGCAGCTGATGCACTGAAATGTGTGTTGCAAAAGGTGATAGTATCAAATGACACAAGCAAAATGCCACTCGCACACTTTCAATACTCCTACACATTTTGATACATCGCTGTCTTATAAATATATAATTATAATTGCATACACATTCCAAGTTCACCCCCCCCCCCTCCCTTGCCTTTCTAAGACCGACGCACACCTTCTACGGACACACAGCTCTTCATATAGGTATCGCATGCACACACACACACACACACACACACACACACACACACACACACACACACACACACACACATGTGTGTGTGTGTGTGTGTGTGTGTGTGTGTGTGTGTGTGTGTGTGTGTGTGTGTGTGTGTGTGTGTGTGTGTGTGTGTGTGTGTGTGTGTACATATATATGTACATATATATGTACATATATAAACATATATATTATATACATGTATATATATGATGTATATATGATATATATATGTGTGTGTGTGTGTGTGTGTGTGTGTGTGTGTGTGTGTGTGTTACATAAACTTATTTTAAAATTACCTGAAAGTAAACATTCGAAACAACACTATAATGTACCACAAACTATGAAACAATTTACGTTCCACATGTATACGCACCATGCGCGTGCACGAATGTACAAAACGAAACCAACCAGCAACAGAGATGTATGTCCGCATACACGCATGTCACATTCACGCACAGTTAAAACAAACACCTCGTAAAGATGCCACCCATAACCAAAGTATTAAGCACGAAAGAGCATACATAATACTTCTAATACTTCACTTCTTTCTGCACATAGTTTTGCGCAGGCTCTGACAGTGTGCCAGATAATTGCTGACAAATTTGGATGGAGCGCACATGGAAGTGTCCAAGTACAACAATTTCCTCATCAACAAAGTCAGATCCAAACTCAAAGGGTTTTAGCATGGGTACACAAAAGATCATAACAGACAGAATTCTGCAGTGTTATGTCTATAGACCTAAATGAATATGAATATGTATGAATATACGATGCTGGTGTGAGCCAACGATGATTCTTCGAATTATCACTGCAGTGTGTAATTTTCGCCAATAAACAGCATAATCAGGATCATATCAATATTCTGAAAATAGAAACAAAACACCTTTTGTTAAGGAAACAGTAAACATGAAATGGGGACAAGCATAAGCGGTCAAGGAAAAACCAGACTACAACTTAATGGTTGGTTCCTTACGCCTATACTCATCCTTTACATTTATCTCCGGGTCGATATCTCTGATCCACAGAGCCTCCAGAGTCATGCGATAATCCTTGCCCCTTGTAGTTGAAGCCAAAATCTCAACATCTTCTGACCCCACTGTAACCTTACATTGTGCGAGATGCTTTTTTACAGGGTTGTTGATGTGTTCACGGAAACGGGTTTGTAAATGTCGGACAGTCTGTCCAACATAGCACGCCTTACATTGTGGATATGTCAGTTTGTAAACCACCCCACTCCGGATCAACTTTGGCACTTGTGCTTTCAAGGACGGCAAAACGGTCCTTAGTTTTCGCAAGGTCATAACTATTGTACAGGGGACATTACATTTATGTAGAGCACGGGCATATTCATCAGAATATATATATATATATATATATATTATATATATATATACATATATGTATGTATACATATATATATACACATATACATATGTATGTAAGTATATAATAATAATAATGTTTATTTGTATAGCGCATATTCCATATAAAAACATGCTCACCAGCGCTTTACATTTCGCAAGAAAGGCAAAAGATGATAAAAAATGTTCACAATTACATACACAATAAGATAACAAACATTAAAGCTATACAAGTAAGAAGACACATAAGAAACCACAGAATATTAAAATTTAAACACTGACTTATGTAATATATATATATGTGTGTGTGTATGTATGAATATATGAATATTTACATGTATGTATGATTATTCATATGTATGTATAATACATGGATAGTCAACAAGCAAAGCCAGAACCTCAGCAGAGATGTGGTTTCTAAGAAGAATGCTGAGAGTTCCATGGACAGCAAAGAAAACAAACGAGACAATCTTGATGGAGGCAGACACAAGAAGATCTTTCATAAGGAAGATTAGGAAAAGACAGGCAACACTAATAGGCCATTTTATGAGGAAAGGGGAATTGAAGCACCTGGTCACAACAGGAAAGCTGGAAGGAAAGACAGCACCAGGTAGACCCAGGGAAAAATATTGGACGGACCTGCACAGTGGCTTAAGACAGAGAGGGTGGAAGATGTGTTTGCGGCAACAAGGAACAGATGCATATGGAGGGCCATGATCTCCAACGCCATGTGGCGAGGCACGTGATGAAAGAATGAATAATGCATCATGTAATAGTACATGTATTCAAGTTGCCACCTTGGTCTGTTACTACGCGTAAATACAATGGTCTGCTACCCTGTCTGTTCTCTCAATGGTCAAAAGCCAGCGGCTCAAGATAGCGGAAATAATGATCACCCAGTTACCTAACCCCCACCTGAACAGCCGGTGTTGGGTGATGTTGTTCAGCCCTCCTGAGGACCCAGTTTAACCCTTTGACTCCCGCACCCTATCCAACAACTTTCAAAAAATTAACCCTTTGACTCCCTCGTCCTCGTCAACTTCCTGCAGGAAGCTGGTGGATAGGGTGAGGGAGTCAAAGGGTTATGTTTTTGTTTTGCTACCATGGTTGACAATGCAGGATGCTGGTGGATAGGGTGCGGGAGTCAAAGGGTTAAAGTATTCTATGCTGTTGGGAAAAAAAGAGAAGACCTAAAAATATAAACTTACAAACACTTTATGCCTCAAGGACAACATCAAGTCAGACCCTTTTTCCTGACAAGTTTTGTTTGTATGTCTGCTTGTTTGTCTGTCTGTCTGTTTGTCTGTCTGTTTGCTTTTCGCTTTTTGTTGTTGTTGTTGTTGTTGTTGTTGTTTTTTTGTTTTGTAATCGCTGATACATATGGGTGGCATGCATATGGAATTTTCTGAATGCAACGAATTTCCCCTGAATGAACTCGAAATTTCCACTCGGTCTGTCTTACATATAATAGCTGCTATTCTAAGCAACCAACTTAATTTTTTTTTTTAAAAGAAAGAAAGAAACAAACAAACAATCAACGGGAAAATGGCAACCAGTGCTTGTATAAATCCTTCATACTGAAAAACTGAAGAAAAAAAAAGACATTCATGATGGTGAAAGCAGGTTAACAATCGTCATTTTTATGGCACAAAACAAGCGGCTCAGAGCTGGCATAACAGACAATATTCCACGTTTATTGTAAATTTTCTAGATAAATAATACAAGCAAAAAATAAAAAGAGCCACAAAAAAGAAAAGAGGTACATAATGATATCATGTCAGTTTCTTTCTCTTTAGTACAGTGTGTTTGCTCATCTCTGAACCCTGTAGAAACATCCAACACGGTCGTAATTTCGATCGCTGATAAAATAATTATTGTTACTGTTGCTTAAAACCCAGCCGACAGCTATAACCATTTTTAAAAAAGTACACCATATCTAACTGGGAAAAAAAAGAACTGGAAAAGAAAAGTAAGTACACATATCAATGCATTCGCGCACATAATCTAAGGTGATGCTCCTGGCGTTGACCACTCCGTCCAATTTACCACCAGGGGGTTTCAAAAAAAAAAACCATACCTGAACACAAACGTAACTAGGGACATGGTACATATAAAAACGGGCCTAAATTAACTAAGTAACATAACTCTTGAGAGTCACGGAGTTATCTCCCATGTAGAATTTCTCAAACCCAACACAGTTTGCGCTACCCCATTCAGCTAGTTATGTTACTTAGTTGATATTTACAATTCTCCCTGCTTCCCTCTTATTTCCTTGGGCCTAAATTACCTAAATCTACTTTTGCGCATAACATTTCCTTAGAGCCAAAACGCACTTAAATACACGTACCTAATTGTCAATCCAAAATATGTGAAGCTTTATCGAACACATATAGGTGAATGGACTAGCAAAGCAGAAAATAAGAATAAATGGCAGAAAGCAAAGGAGCAACGAGAAACAGTGACAGAGCGCTTAGCACACCAGAACGTTAGCACACCCAGAACGTTTAGCACACCCAGAACGCTTAGCACACCCAGACGCTACACGCCTTTCACACGCGACACCCAGAACGCTTAGCACGTTCTTCTGTTTACAAACCCAGAACGCTGAGCACACCAGAACGCTTAGCACGTTTCTTCTGTTTACAAACCCAGAACGACCGAGCACACTCAGAACGCTTAGCAACGTTCTTCTGTTTACAAACCCAGAACACTGAGCAAGCTCAAGGACACTAAGCACGAGTAAAACATCTCTACCATTTTGCTGTCGATATAACACATGCCACGTTTATCACGTTTTAAATCACAGCTCAGAACAAAACCAATGCCACAACATTCACGTTCAGTACGTTTGCTTCGTGCGACACGCGCTCTTTTCATCTGCCGTTGTTACCCGACAGTTTCGTCACGACCCCAATAATATAGTGGTGAAGTTTTCCCCAATGATGTGACAGGTCCCCTATTCCCCATTACCGAAACAGAAAGTTTCTTGGATGAGCGCCTTGCATCACAAGAGTTTAAAAAAGCTTTAAACAGGTTTGACAGTCCGGTTTGTTCGCAATGGTTCAGACGTTCACCTGCCAATATATAAACTCGAGGTTCCAGGGTTCGCTCCCCCTACAGGCTTCGACATTTCTCCTCAATTTGACCGGAAAATCGAACTCAACGTCTTGTCCTCCCAAAAGGGACGAAAAACGAGTCGGACCCATGTGCCTTCTGGCTGCGCACGCAAAATATCCCATGGCAGTTGAAAATCGTGAAGAGCAGGGCATTGTCCGACCATCTTGGTATAAAACATTGGAGAGATAGATTGATTTCCCAGGTCCCACCCCTTGAAGACCAATTAGCTATCTTGCCTTTCTGAAGTCTAGGTTGAAAAAAATAGTGAATATGAATGTGAAACAAGGGAGAGGGGATGGGCGCCGCCCTCGTGGTGCTGGATCCGGGAAAAGTTGAGGTCTCTGCCACCTCACTCCCCTACGTCCCCAGGGTTATGGAACTATCTAGATAGGACCTCAAGACCTGGCCAGCTCATGGATTTATATGCAGGCTTAAAACTTGATCATTCTGGATCTTCTCCATCACATGGCACCTGTGACGTTAGTGTATATATATATGTAATTCATTCCGAGAGGGGAGACGTGATCTTGAGAAATTGAAACTGAAACAAGTGGAAATTGAAACTGAAACTGACAGACAAGCACAGATACACGTAAAGCAAATACCTGTCTCAATCCCTACTGCTAAGATGAAAACAGGTGAGCTATGATACATACAGAACACACATGAGCTGTGATATATACAGAACACACATGAGCTGTGATACATACAATGTTAAAGAAACCATAACAAAATATAGTAAAATATACTCTTACGTCAGTCATGCAACAACGAAATAGCACTTCAATGTACAAAATCAATGAACGAGCTCTCTCTCTCTCTCTCTCTCTCTCTCTCTCCATCCTCTCTCTCTCTCTCTCTCTCTCTCTCTCATGCACACACACACACACACACACACACACACACACACACGTTTGCAAACACACCAAAAAATACTGACGAGCATAGACATAGGCTTAAACATACACACGCAAACACACACATTTAAACACACACACCTTCTCTCTCTCTCTCTCTCTCTCTCTCTCTCTCTCTCTCTCTCTCTCTCTCTCTCTCTCTCTCTCTCTCTCTCTCTCTCTGGTATGTGTGGGTGTGTGTTATACACATATAACAGTATAAAAAAACAACACTTTCACAGCAGACGTGTTACGTAAGGACTGAAGGATTTTCCTTCCAAACCAAAACCTTTCTTCCTTTCTGCCCTCACCCCTCACCACCACCACCACCACCACCACCCTCCTCTAGTCAAACTTGTAGTGGTCTCGGTATTAATGTTTCAAATGAGGATGAAGTTGGGTTTGCAGTATGCACACAGCGTATAGTATTATCTACAAGAACGTACTGCAATAACGAAGCTGCCTTTAATATACTTCTGTTTGAAATAAAATAACTTTCACTGGTAAATGAAAATATAGGCAGATCTGTCGATAAAAAAAGAGGGGGAAGGGGACAGGATTAGGGGGAGAGGGGGGGGGTTGCAGCACTGTAACGACGCGATTTCTTAGTGAGAGCAACATGAAATTGGCACGGTAAATACGGTGTGACCAAACTTTAACACACACAAAAAAATCATGCATACAAGTTCTCTTCCACTTAAACTTCTCTGCCATGCGTAACAGTCTTTTCAAAGATTCTGTATATTCCTTACTCAACTCACAGAGCGAGAGAAGGGGGGAGGGGGAGAGGCAGACAGACAGAGACAGAGAGAGCGAGAGACAGACACGGACAAACAGAAAGACAGACAGAAGCAGAAAGAGACTTGAGATGACAGACTCCAGAACACCATATTACACAAGGATAGAAGCAGTACAGAGACAGAAAGACAGAAGGACACAATGCATAAGTTAAAAAACGAACAAACAAACAAACAAAAAACAGTGTGCATAGCTTTGCCAATTCCGCAAAAACCTGCTGCCCACACACCTATTTCATTACGCTAATTTACAGGTGCTCGCACTGATTTACAGGTGTTCATGCTAATTTACAGGTGCTTTCCCTGTTCCTATGACAATTCTTTTTAGTGACATCGTTTCACATCGACTAGAGTTATGCGTTAGCCGGTTTGGCTGTGCTCTGTGTGTGTGTGTGTGTATGTATGTGTGTGTGTGTGTGTGGTGTGTGTGTGTGTGTGTGTGTGTGTGTGTGTGTGTGTGTGGGGTATGTATGTGTATGTGTGTTTGTGTGCGTGCGTGCGTGTGCGTCTGTCTGTCTGTCTGTCTGTCTGGTCCGTCTGTGTCACAAAATCTGCTAGCAAGATTTTCTCAGCCGTTTCTGAATGGATCTATGCTGAATTTGGGTCAAAGGTGCAAACCAATGATGATACGCGAATGCATAAGTTTTTAAGTCACCGTGCTAATACCTAAGGTCACTCGGATATAAACATAAATGCCTTAAATCAGCACTTCTGAGGAAGCTATGAGGGCAACACTTTCTCAGCAAATGTGTAAACATATTTTAAATCTGATTTCACAGTCTACTGATGCTCTCATTTTCATATGAATTTTTACTCCATTTGGTGCTTCTTCGTCGTGACTTAAAAGAGAAGGCCTACAAGAAGTATGGATGTTTGTTGGGTTTTTTGTTTTGTTTTTGGTTTTTTTGGGGGGTTTTGTATAATAAAGAAGATCGTGAGTACGGCTTGACCATTTTTTGTTTGTTGTTTTGTATTTTCCCCTTGCTTTTTGGTTTGTTTTGGATTGGGGGTTCTTTTAAGGGTTCTATCAGTTTTGGGGGGTGGAGGATTTTTTTTTGGGGGGGGGGTTGTTTTTGTTTTGTTTTGTTTTTTCTTTTCTTTTGTTTTAATGGAGACAGCGTGATCTTAAAACAAGGCTCTTCTTTCAGTCCTCCAAATCTTTTACCATTTCCACAACCCAAAAGAGTCCAGTCTTGTGAATCAAAAATCAGCAACGATTTTGCAACTGAGAGAAAATTCCTGACTCATTTTCTGAAAAAAAAGCACGAATAAGCATGGATGAACACACACACACACACACACACACACACACGCGCGCGCGCACGCGCGCACACACACACACACACACACACATACACGCAAATACGCGCGCGCGCGCGCGCGCTCATAAACGTTAGTTTACTTCCAGAATGGTAAAACGTTCGTGCAAGTGTAATTGTATTCAGTGAATAAACAATGACATCAGGGCAGAAACAGACGAAACAGGAACTACACGTTTCCAAGGTTTAACTGCACTCCCTTCACTGAAAAGTTCTTCTTGTCTTTTTGTGTTAATTATTAATCTGTTAATTACAAGGCTTAAATCCAGGTACCTGAGCTGACGTCTTCCAAGTTCTGTTCCTTAACAAATGAGAGAAGATGCGATGCTACTCACTGCTTTACAGTACATCGTACTGACAACTAGTGTTACCTTTCACTATAGGACTACTATGGCTTATTTCCGTTTGCCACATTTATATATATGGACTCTTCCTGGAAACGTGACAGACGGATTGAATTTGTTTTTCAATCCACCCCACTTTTTTCCTGAGAGGGGAAGGGTAAGGGTGCCAATCTTCTGCACTCTCTATCCCCGTCTGGCATCCCACTAATTCTGACCCCTAAACATACCACCAGACCCATGTTCATGCAATGGCAGCTTTTCAGCCAGGAAGATCTTCAGAAATTCTATCAATGCCATGAAGATGCCAGACTGCGTGAACTACCAGTCGGGAGGACTTTAGTACGTTCCTCCAACCACAGTCCTCGTGAACAAGGGCACAAAAGGCCTGAACATACACCACAGACATGTAATTTCAAACGACACGTAATATTCAAACAAACTTTATTCGACGTACAAATCGTCAGAACACATCCTTTAAAATACAAACGAGACAACAAAAAGACCTATAAATACAAAGTTCTGTTTTTTAATTAAGTACACACCATCATCAGCATCATGTGCCCTGCCGCATGGAGTTGGCGATCATGGCCCTCCATACGAATCTATCCTTTGTCGCTGCAAGTACGGCTCCCACCTTCTTTGTCCTCAGCCACTCTGCTTCTTCTTCTTCTTCTTCAGTGGTATTAACGTCCCAGCGTGATAACGATTAGGGACTGTCGTAAGATGAGTCGTCATAAAGTTAAAGAAGATAGGCGTTGTCTTTATAATTTCCATGTCTGGGGTGTGAAGAGCTTCAAGTCATAGAGGAGGAGGACGAGTCTGGAGGTGATGGAGAATCTGTATAAATATGGTCCAACTGCCGAAGAGTGGGAGAGAGTAGCTGCCAGGACGAGAGGAGCCCATCCGTGGATACTGTTGTGATTTGAGAGTTGAAGCAATTGAAGAGGGTTGTTTGTCCTGTAAAGATAGTCCTTAGAGGTTGAAAATGATTGCGTAAGGACACGCAATCAAAAAGACGCCACTCTGCAAGTCCGTCCAATGTTTTCTACCTGGGTCTACCACAGCGGCTGATTTTAGCATCATTATTATTGTGTCAACTATTATACTGGGTTGGTGTCTAGACACACCACCGTCTTTCAATCTGACTCTTGTTTGCACAGATAAACGCCAGAGATAAGGGTCGAGCGTACTCAGTCCAATCCACTCAGCTTGTCAGAGCATAGAGCTGTGGTCGACCATGTCTCCTGTCGCTCTATATCTGATGCAGGCGGCATTGCTGCTATGATGTGTCCAGCCATTGGGTCCCACTGACCGCAGGGGCATGTCACATGTGCGATGTAATCCAGCTTAAATATCTGGAGACAGAGGTTGGGAGGGGGAGGAAGGAGGGAGGAAGGGAGGGTGGGGGAGAGAGAGAAACAGAAGTCAGAAACTTTATTGATTAAACAGATAAGTTCATTTCAATGGGGGAGCATAATCTCTCCAGAGAGACGGAGTGTGTGTGTGTGTGTGTGTGTGTGTGTGTGTGTGTGTGTGTGTGTGTGTGTGTGTGTGTGTGTGTGTGTGTGGTGTGTGTGTGTGTATGTGTGTAAGACTGCGTCTGTGTCTCAGTGAGTGTGCGACCATGCATGCGTACGCGTGCGTGTAAGCGCTCGCACGAGAAACAGGTGAGCAGGAAGGATGTGTTTAAATGCGTCCAATTCATGTGCGGTATATATAAGTACGTGTACATGATATATGTTTCTGCGTCTATCTATATCCGTTTTCTTAGATATATGCATGCGTGTCTATGTGTACATCTGTCTGTATGTGTGTATAGTATTACACCAAGGAGAAGCCAGGTGTCTAGGTGTCAGGATCTTTTTCCGACTTGACCTTTCCCCCTCATCTCTCTCCCCGACACTATTTTTAAAACTCACTGTGATGATCGTTCTGAAGTAAGAGCACCAAAACTCTGTCCGTCAGTCAGTCATCAGTCATGTCAGTCCGTCAGCAGATAAGCTAAGACGTTTGTCAATCAGTCTGTCATCTTTAAGGTAAGTTAAACAAACAGCCGTATGCTTAATTCGCCTTTCTGCAAGAGTCACTAATGTCTGCTCGCCAGTTATTTTACATACCACTGATAATTCCATTTGTACAGCGCAAAAAGTCCATGCCAAAGAATGTTCGTTTATTGTAAACAACATAAGAAAAGAAAAATGGGAAAGTGGAGTGGAGAGATACGGGGTCATGCGTGTATGCAATATAAACATGATTCATCAAGGATAACAGATCACTATCATGAAATAGAAACACTCCTGCCTATTTTCCAGCTGCAAAAACCAAATCATTTGGCTCCCTCACCTATCCAACAGTTCTTAATTCTTGGACTCCCTGGTGAAAATAGGGTGAGAGTCAAAGTGTTAGTCTTTAAGCCAAAGGTTAAATTTTTGCTTACTATCACGGCTGATAATTTTCTCACCAAGGTCGGAAATTTGATGTACAGTTGACCAGCTTCCCCACTACCCCCACCCCAAATTATTTTTTTCTTCACACTTTTCGAAGGTAATACCACAGTGCCGCTTATTTTGGCTTCCTTATACATATTTTTTCTGTCGCAGTCTCTGGAGTTTTTTTTTTTGTTTTTTGTTGGTTGTTGTTGTTGTTTTTTTTTGTTTTTTTTGTGCTATCAGCATCGAGAGTCCACGCACCAGACACTTTGCAATGCTGCCAAATAACTTTGGTGGAGTTCACAAGTGCGTGCTCCGATCCCACATCCTTAGTTCACTATCTGCTAAACTACCTCACTAACACATTGCGAGTAATCGCCTCGTGATGGGGCCAGACTGAATGAGCATTCCCTGGAGCAGACGTGTACCATCTCTTTGTCCCACTAATGACAGTCCCTATAAACTACCAACACCAAAGACTGAAACGAACAAACACCTAGCAATGAAGTTTACTGATCTTTTATTCAATGTTAAAGATCGTCACGAAAAACAAAACCTGATAGACAGAATCCTGTATTTGTCCACAGTAGAACCTTAAAAACGTTACCGACTTTACACCGTGTTCAAAAACAAAACTGTTATATCAAATAAAGAACATTGTGAAATGAATGCCTGTACGAGTTATTTAATAAAGTGTGTAGACGTAATACTTGGTAAATGCTTTAAAGAAGTACTTATTTAGATTAATGCACTATTATCATATTAAATGTTTCCGTGTGATTCACCCAAACGAAACTAGATCGTTTTAATCCCTTTCAACTGGAGAAAATGATCGTATTTCCTGTCAAGCGTTTATGTGTTACGGAAGTATCTTATACTATGTTTACCAAACACGCATTTCGCGTACGTCTATATGCAGTAATGTACTGGTAAAGTGTGGACTTGTGTGGCTGTTATGTGTGTCTGTGCGTGTGTGCGTGTCGTTTTCTGTGAGTTGTGTCGTGTGTGACGCAGCGACGGCGTTTGTGCGTGTGTTGAGTTACGTTTCTGTGTTGTGGTGTGTGTGTGTGTGTGTGTGTGTGTGTGCTGTGTGTGTGTGTGTATGCTGCGGTATGTGTGGATCGTGTGTCGGCGTGGTGTAAGCGAGGCGCGTCGCGCGTGTATGTGAGTTGTGTGTATGTTAAAAGCAGCAGTGCAGTGCGTGCCGGCTGTGTGTGCTAATGTGTGTCTGTGACGCGTATGTGTTGGGCGTTGTGTGGGTGTGTGAGTGTGTGGGGGGGGTGTGTGTGTTGTGTGGTGTGTGTGTGTGTGTGTGTGTGTGTGTGTGTGTGTGTGTGTGTGTGTGTGTTGCGATGCGTGCGGCGCATGTTGTGCTATGTGTCTGTATGAAAGTGTTTGTGTGGTGGTGGTGCGGTGGCGTGTGCGCGTGTTGTATTATGTGTGTGTCATGTCTGTGTGTGTGAGTGTGCGTGTTTGTGTGTGTATCTTGTGAGCGGCTGGCCGTATGGTGTGTGTTTGTGTGTGTCTGTGTGTGTGGTGTGTGTGTTGTGTGTGTGTGAGTGTGTGTGTGTGTGTGGTGCGTGTGCGTGTGCGTGTGAGTGTGCGTGTGCGTGTGCGTGTGCTGTGTGTGTGTTATAAGCAAGCAAGGAAGCAAGTGCATGCCGGCACGTGTGATGTAATGTTGACAGATGTACTTTGCATATGTCCTCGGGGTTTTGTCGAATTTTTTAACCTACCTACCGTGAGGTTTCCTCGTTGGTTGTCTAAATTGCATAAATCCAGCTAGCTCTCTTCATTCCCTTTACATCAATGTTTATTTCTACAAGATCAAATGTAAAAACGTTTCCAGAAAGTGGGGTTTTTTTGTTTTGTTTTGTTTTTTTTTTTGTTTTGTTTTGTTTTTGCTTAAATACATATACACCTGTACGTATTTGCCAGTATGCACCCGTGTGTAGTAGGCGCGAGCCTGCGTGTTCATCATAAACAAGGAGAATTATAACTATCAAAACATGACAATAAGCGTTATGTTATGGTAGTAACAGCCTGTCCCTTTCATAAGGCACTGTCGCGGATCAGTAAGCTAACAACTAGTAATAATTATGTGGGGCCCCGTGCCGTTTGAGTTTCCGGCTGAGAGGCTAACGCATTCACAAGCGTGTACACAATTGTACAAACTATGTAAACTTGATAACGTGTAACCAGTTAGCTCTCTCTCTCTCTCTCTCTCTCTCTCTCTCTCTCTCTCTCTCTCCACACACACACACACACACACACACACACACACACACACACACACACATACACACACACACACACACCAAACACATACACTCTCTCTCTTTCTCTCTCTCTCTCTCTCACATACACACACACACACATATACGCATACACACATACACACACACGCACACACACAAACACATACACACACACTCTCTCTCTCTCTCTCTCTCTCTCTCTCTCTCTCTCACACACACACACACACACACACACTCACACACACACACATACATACACACATACACACATTGACTCAAATTCTCACGCAAAAACATTCGAATACGTGTCTATGTTTTTAAGTATTTATGATCAAGTGTATGTCTTTTTTTGCGGGGGTGGGTCTATTTTAATGTTTTTGTCATCCGTTTGGTGTCCCCTATTTTCTGTTGTTGTTGTTGTTGTTGTTTTTATGTAAGCAGACTAGTAACGGCATATGTATAAGCTGGCATATGTGCTAATATAATAAACCTTAAGAAAATAGATCTTTAGAAAATAAACTGTCATAGAATTTAAACATGCCCCCTTCTTTCTCTCTCTCTCTCTCTCTCTCTCTCTCTCTCTCTCTCTCTCTCCTCTCTCTCTCTCTCTCTCTCTGTCTGTCACTGAGCTACACTGACGCACACAACTTCGACAGGTGCGGTAGTCAAGTAGGTAAACGTCAAACTTCCAATCGGAAGGTCCTGGGTTTGATTCTTCCAAACACCAGTGGGTACAGGTCGGCATTTTCCCGATCTCTCAGGTCATCGATGGACAGAGCACGGCACACAACTGTCTAGTTATAACAATACAGATGATAATGTTTCAGACATAAAAGCAGAAAATGTGGAGCCCCGGCCCTTCTACACGAAGTCGAATCAGTGATACAAAAACTAAGAAACGGGCTGGATTGCATACCAGCAGCGCTGATGAAGACAAGTGGTAAAACACGGATCCAACTCATCCATGCGCTCTGCTGCAAAATATGGAGTACATGCAAATGGCCGGAAGAATGGAAACAACAGGATAGAGATGCTTCATAAAGCAAGCGACACACAAGAATGTGGAAACTACATAACGATAGCACTATTAACCCTTTGACTCCTGCACCCTGCCCACCAGCGTCCTGTATTGCCAACCATGCTAGCAAAGCAAAAACTTAATCTTTTGATTCCTTCATCCTATCCGCCAGCTTCCTGCAGGAAGCTGGTGGATGGGATGATGGATCAAAGGGTTATGGTTTTGCAGTTGATGAATAGGGTGCAGGAGTCAAAGGGTTAAGTCACATAAGTGCTGCTACACATAATTTTAGAGAGACCCAAAGCAAAGGTTGAAGATGAACTAGTGGAAGAACAGGCGGATTTCAGACCAGGAAGACGAACCAGAGACATGCCTTTGCACCCTACAGGCACTCAAGGAAAAGATCACACAGAGACACAGAAGGAGGGGCACATCATCTTCACTGACTACAGCAAGGCCTTTGATAACGTCAACCATCACAGGCTGTTTGCTACCCTTCAGACAATGGGTTTTCCAACACACCACACTGCCCTCATAAAATCTCTGTACGAAGATCAAAATGCCAAAATCAGATGGGTCGACAAACACACCGAGCCATTTAACATCAAGAAAGGTGTGCGCAAAGGGTGTATCCTGTTACCACATTTGTTCAGTATGTGTACGGAATAGGTTAGGAGGGATTCGAACATGGAAGAATATCGCATAAAAGCAGTAGGTAAAAAAACTCCCAAACCTCAGGTACGCTATGACACAGCGCTTTTAAAAAGAAACGACTTTCTTTGGACATGTGTGCAGAAAAAAAAATCACTCTCGTGAAAGATGTCATTTAGGGAAAAGTCGAGGACAAAAGAGGAAGGGGAAGACCAGGAACAAATTATCTGTAAAACATCCAGGAGTGGACAGGTCGTAACAGCCCAGAGATTTTCAATCTATTTGAAGAAAGATATGGAAGGCAGAGATCCGGAAAACAGTGCAAGCAGCCAACATTCCAAGGAGTGATGTTGTAGACTGACTGACAGATCAACATGGAAGCAGATCTTGTCAGTGCCTAGACCACCACCTTTCAGTGCATTTGCATGCAGAATATCAAATGTGCATGTTAAAGATTCTGTAAATCACGTAAATGGATGGCTTATGGAAACATGAAAACGCCTAGTGTGCACGGTGGGCAAAGATGCAGTAGCAGTTTGTTCATGAGGAATTCATCACAATCCGATAATTCCATATGTGCGCCACCCAACTCTGCCAGTAATGAGTCTGCACAAAAATCTACGCGATGGCAAGGTCTTGAAATGGACAAAGGGGAGAACAAGACACGCGATGGCAAGGTCTTGAAATGGACAAAGGGGAGAACAAGACACGCGATGGCAAGGTCTTGAAATGGACAAAGGGGAGAACAAGACACGCGATGGCAAGGTCTTGAAATGGACAAAGGGGAGAACAAGACACGCGATGGCAAGGTCTTGAAATGGACAAAGGGGAGAACAGGACACGCGATGGCAAGGTCTTGAAATGGACAAAAGGGAGAACAAGACACGCGATGGCAAGGTCTTGAAATGGACAAAGGGGAGAACAAGACACGCGATGGCAAGGTCCTGAAATGGACAAAGGGGAGAACAAGACACGCGATGGCAAGGTCTTGAAATGGACAAAGGGGAGAACAAGACACGCGATGGCAAGGTCTTGAAATGGACAAAGGGGAGAACAGGACACGCGATGGCAAGGTCTTGAAATGGACAAAGGGGAGAACAAGACACGCGATGGCAAGGTCTTGAAATGGACAAAGGGGAGAACAGGACACGCGATGGCAAGGTCTTGAAATGGACAAAGGGGAGAACAGGACCTTAGACACACCAAGCTGACACCACCACAATGACTGCACCATTACATTATGAAGAAGACCGTGTGTCAAGGGCACTCAGCATCACAACAACCTTACTGAATGCTTGCATCTGCACGATGTGACACATAAGCACTATACGGCAGACTCCTCAAGTGTCTTCAGAGATGTTCTTCCAGATGCAAACTTTCAAGGTTTCACAATAGATTCGACGATAGATTTTCATCTTGCATGATAATGCGTATGGGAAACATTTTGTAAGCATTTCAGGCTTGAAAGGATAACCGTGACTGTTTTTGTTTTTTGTTGTTTTGTTTTGTTTTGTCTTGTCTTTTTGATTAAACTGGACTTGTTTTTAATGTGGTGTTAGCCCCGATATGGGTCTAGCAGTCGGCTGGGCTGTAAGTAATATGACCTTGATCTATGCAAGACTTTCCCCGTCTAGCTGCTGACAGACAGCTTCATCGCCCCGCGTCACCTTCCGGTAGGTACAAGCGGACGGAAAAAGTACAGTATACATACATGTGCACCTTGTACTCATTCTGGTGCTTCTCAGTTCATGGGGTCGCCAACACTACCGAAATGTGTTCAAATATCCGCATTCCAAGAACCGCCAGATCAACACAAGGTCAAAACAATTGAAGTACGAGCATAGTACTGGTACGAGGTAGGAAGCTCACTGTTACACCCCCAACAGAGCGATAGGACGGATGTCTCCTTCGCAATGGTACAGACAGACACAAGAAAACCAAAACAAGAAGACGAAAAAGATCTCCTACACGATAAAAATCATACCAGTGTATTCTATCGAATATCATTCTTTTTCTTATTGTTGCTTAAAGACTGAATATCATTATCATCATCATCAGTTTCCTTACGTCTCGGCTTAACATACTTTTGAAGTGATCCCTAAATGAATTATTTTCTCATCATCATCATCATCATCACCATCATCACCATCATCATCATCATCATCATCATCATCATCATCCATCACATCATCATCACCCCATCATCACCATCACCATCATCATCATCATCATCACCACCATCATCATCATCATCACCATCATCATCATCACCACACACCATCATCATCATCACCACCACCACCATCATCATCATCATCACCACCACCACACCACCACCACCACCATCATCACCATCACCACCATCACCACCACCATCATTACACCACCACCATCATCATCATCATCATCATCATCATGTACTTTACTGCATGGCGCTGGCATACGAATCTGTCGAATAAAAGGGCTATTTTTGTCTCCAGACATTTTCCTCGACTGTATTACTGACTTATACAGAACTATTTTAAAGACCTACCCTTTATAACACATTCGGCTTAATAGGTGATTTTTTTGTTTTTTGTTTGTTTGTTTTTTTTTTGTTTGTTTTTCCATGTTTCTTTCAGCTAATTTCCCTTCCCAAAACGAATGTGAATGCCCGCGTTCAACCAAACAGGAACCAGGAAAAAAAAAACGAAAAAAGAATAAGAACGCGTATCTAATACAACCAGAGAAGACAGGCGCAAATGTTCGGCCAACTGGCCTTTGTCAAGCGTAAGATTACAAACAAGCAAACACCAGATACATAAACTCTCCTTTTCCCTGCCTCTTTTGACTAATCCCACCCCCACCCCCACCCCACCCCTCCCCTTCTCCTTTCCCTGTCCCACCTCCAACTGAAGCACTAAAGGCTCGGTGGTCGTCTGGGCGAAGTCTTTCATACGTCTCTGCGAGATTGGCGTTACATAATTTGGCGGGGACGGGGAGGGGGAGCGGTCGTTTTTCTTTTCGAGTCTAATGTTAGTTCTCTCCAGCAGGCATTGAGAACGGCAGCCCTACTGAGTTCTTTACAAAGCAAAAATTCTATCGCTGTAACGCATATCTTGGAACTACCACGTGAAGGACCTAAAGATTGATCGAGCTCTCTACAGTGGTCGTCTTTTTCTTCTCTCACCCTGCCCCCCCCCCCCCCCCCCCCCCCGCACACACACACACTATTCCACTAGCTCCTCTCTCTCTTTCTCTCTCTCTCTCTCTCTCTCTTCTGTCTGTCTGTCTGTCTGCTCTGTCTCACTCTCTAAAACGAATACCCCCATCCCACGGACTGACCTCGTCTATAGTCCTTTGACTCCCGCACCCTATCCACCAACTGCAAAAGCTTAACCCTTTGCTAGCATGGTTGACATTGCAGTGTGCTGATGGACAGGGTGAGGGGAACCAAAGGGCTAACAACAATTCGCTTTTATTTTATTTGCAGGAAGCCGGTGGACAGGGTGCGGGAGTCAAAGGGTTAAGATTCTGCTTTGGTGGCATGGTTGACAATGCAGCAGGCGGGAATCAAAGGGTTAAATCCAGCCTTATGTATTCAAGGGCTTATCCTCTTGAATATACAACGGAAAAACTTGCAAGAGCATCTCGGTTTCACAACGTTTAGGAAAGGTGTTTTTTTGTTGTGTTTTTAACACACGACAATTACCGACTCTACTGGCTGACAATCAGATTAGTCACTGACACTATCCAGCAATTAAATTGTTTAGTACAATCCAAATCTTTAATTTCTCAACTTCAAATAAATTCCCTGTACAATTCATATGAAGAGTAGATCCTTATTGTTTGTAAAATACCAACATTTTTCATGAGTGGACCCTTATTTTTTGTAAAATTTGTATGAAAAGTAAACCCTCTTTGGGCGAGGGCTAAGTGAAAAAAAAAAACCCAATTATGTACCGCTTATTACCTTCGTAAATAAAATTTGCTCTCTCTCTCTCTCTCTCTCTCTCTCTCTTCTCTTTCTCTTCTCTCTTCCTCTCCCTCTTTTCTCTCTCTCTCTGCCCCCAATATAACATGCTTTCGTAATGTACTTGATCGAGTGACATATAAATTATGGAAATCGATATTTTATTAAGATTCTTTTTTATATATTTCGGTGCCGTGGCATTTGTTATAGTTAATCCATTTTCATCATTGCAGAGTTGGCTGTCTCCCCCCCCACCCCCACCCACACACACACACACTTTTTTGGGGGGGGGGAGGGGGTTCTTAATGCTTCCTTTAGCTTCCTTATTTCACTCTGATGTCTATCATTTACTGTTTCTGTTTGTGCAAAGAATTTTTATTCCAACTACAAGCAATATTATTATATCATTATTGTTTACGTTGTAACATGTTAAGGGTCACACTGGCATGTAATAGTCAATGTTTCATCACAACTCATTTTTATATTTGTTTTTCAATTTACGTGTTAGGGTTCTTTTTTATGCTCATGCTTGATGTGTAGAGGAGAAATGACTGACTAGCTGTAAAACAGTTCAATGGGACTTAATGCCCGTAAAGTGTTCCAAAGTCTGAAGTCTTAAGAAGTTTAAACACTCTCTCTCTCTCTCTCTCTCTCTCTCTCTCTCTCTCTCTCTCTCTCTCTCTCTCTCTCTTTGATTATGCTTGTGTAGGTTTATTATTCTATTCGATTCGATTAGCCTACAGGAACCAGGAAAAAACACGAAAAAAGAAAAAGGACACGTATGTAATACAACAAGACAACGCAGGCGCAAATTTTCGGCCAACTGGCCTTTGTCAAGCGAAATTTTGCGCCAGCCTTGTCTTGTTGTATTAAATACATGTTCTTATTCTTTTTTTGTGTGTGTTTTTTTTTTCTGGTTCCCGTTTGCTTGAACGCGGGCAGTCACACTTGTTTTGGGTCTAGTCTAGTCTAGCAGTCTGGGTCTAGTCTTCTACTGATTCGACTGTGAAAATGTAGGTTTATTTCTCTAGTGTAGTGTAGTGTAGTGTAGTGTAGTGTAGTGTAGTGCAGTGAGTGCAGTGCAGTGCAGTGCAGTGCACTCGTGCAGTGATGCGTCAGTGCAGTCAGGCATGCGGAGCAGTGGCAGAGCTTAGGCAGGGGCAGTGCAGGAGTGCAGTGCAGTGATGTGGTAGGAGTGACAATGAATTATAAGTGTATTCATGTATGAGTGCAGTGCGTGTAGAGTGCAGGTATTGTGTAAGTGTAGTGTAGTGTATGAAGTGCAGATGCCGTAGCGTGCGCAGTGTAGTGAGTGATAGTAGTGTAGCGAAGCGTAGCGTAGTGCAGTGTGATTGTAAGAAAGTGTAGTGTAGCGTAACGTAGCAAAAGGGTTGCTTCAGTGTAGTGTAGTTAGTGTAGTGTTTCAAGTGTAGTGTAGTGTCAGTGTAGTGATAGTGCAGTGTAGTCTATTTAGTTGAGTTATTTCTAGTCCTCCTTTATTTGTGTCTCTGAATGCTTTGTTTCCTTTTTCAGACAAACATATCAACAATTTAAGTAACTGTTTACTTTAAATCATGTTTATTGGTCCATCTCGGAATTTCTTTTCTTTTATTATATGCCAGACAAGATTCCTTCAATGTAGGCCCACACAATTCTATCTTCTTTCTATGTTTACGGATCTAAACATAGCAATAACATTGCTTCAACATCCAGACGTTCTTTTTGCTATTCTTACAGTGTGTATTTTAGTCCCATCTGGCGAAGGCTGATGCCAAATGCACAGTGGTCTTTATCTTATACCTCGTAATAATTTCTCTTCTCTCTCTCTCCTCTCCTCTCTCCTCCCTCTCTCTCTCTCTCGCTCGCCGCTCGCTCTCTCGTGCTATCACTATACCTCAATAATTCTCTTCTCTTCTCTCTCCTCTTTCCTCTTCTCTCTCTCTCCTTCTCGCTCGCTTCTCGTGCTATCTACTTACCTCGTAAATAAACCTCTCTCTCTCTTCTCTCTCCTCTCTCTCTCTCTCTCTCTTCTCTCTCTCATCGCTCTCTCGTTCTTTTTTACTATTACTCGTAAATTACTATCTCGTATCTCTTCTCTCTCTCTCTCTCTCGCTCTCCTCTCTGTGCTTAACTATTATTACCCTCGTAAATAAACTCTTCTCTCTCTCTCTCCTCTCTCTCTCTCTCTCTCTCTCTCTCTCTCTCTCTCTCTCTGCATCTTTCTCTCGTCTCTCCTCTCTCCGGTGCTTATCTACTTTACTCCTCGTATAAATCTCTCTCTCTCTCTCTCCTCCTCTCTCTCCCCTCTCTCTCTCTCTTCGTGCTTACTACTATTACCCTCGTAAATAAACCTCTCTCTCTCTCTGTCTCTCTCTTCCTCTCTCGTGCTTACTACTATTACCCTCGTAAATAAACATCTCTCTCTCTCTCTCTCTCTCTCTCTCTCTCTCACACCCACACCACACACACACCAAACACACCACAACACACACACACAACAACACACACACACACACACACACAAACACACACACCACACACACACACACAGAGGGAAACGAGAGAATGTCAATTATATTTGTTATATTATCATATTACAGGTGATGGAGACTATCATCATTACTGTTAAAGCCCAACCCATTGTGCGGAGCCATATCAGGGCTATGCCATTTGAAAACGTACACAACACCTCGCTGACTCTGCAAAAAAAAATACTGAAAAAAAAAAATGAAGTGCTCGTATCAATGCCTTCGCACACATAATCTAAGGATGTGCCCCTGGTGCTGATCATTTCGCCCAATCTATCACCAGGAGGGGGTATAAAAAGAACAAGCCTGAATGCAACTATAAACATAACTAAGGACGCTATAATATAAACCGGCATAAAATTCCCTAAAACTGCTTCTCTACATTAAATTTCCTGAAAGCCAAAAATCCAGTCAAGACATGTACGCAAGTATCAATCCTAAGAGAAAAAATGTAAAGCTTTATAAAAAAAAAAATTTATAAATGGACTAGCGAGGCAGAAAATAATAGGAAGAGATGACAAAAAGCAAAGAAGAGAGGAAGAAACAAGAGTGGAAAAAGTGAGGAAATTTCTAGCGGGGATATTGTTTATGCTGAAAGAGTCCCGGCACTACCAACGAAGGTGATCTTGAAGAGAAATGTCCCAAGTTTCACAATATTTAAGAAGAGGTGTAATTATAGCACATCCCGCTGATCTATAGTTCTTCTACTAACAGTCAGATCAATTTTTCTCGTGATTAAACTACTTATTATAAAATCTTAAATGCATTTTTGGACTAATATTAAATAGAAGCCTGTACATTGCTGAATTCACATCCTGATAAATAAGATTTACCCTCTCTATCTCTCTCTCTCTCTCTCTCACACACACACACACACACACACACACAACACACACACACACACACACACACTAACACACACACGCACGCACGCACGCACGCACACTCTCTTTCTCTCTCTTCTCAATCTCTCTCACATACACACACACGCACGCACGCACGCAAGCACATACACACACACGCACGCACACACACACACACATGCTCTCTCTCTCTCTCTCTCTCTCTCTCTCTCTCTCTCTCTCCTCCTCCTCCTCCTCCTCCTCCTCCTCCTCCTCCTCCTCCTCCTCCTCCTTCTCTCCTCCATCCCTGGTCTTTCTCCTGTCTCAAACAGGTCTTTGACTAAGACGTGACGGATCAACAGGCTTTCTGGTATTTGTCTGGAGTTGGCATGTCTGGTTAACCTATTGTTTCTCAGTCCTTTAGTAACTGTCCTTTGTTACAATATACGACACAATGCTTTTTTCTGAAGGCGAATAATACACGACACTATGCACAATTAATAACAAAGTAATCACTTATTGCTTTAAGTCTATACAGGCTTCTCAGTAAGTAAGTTTCCCAAATGCTGCTGTGATGTTTACATTCCTTTAACCTTTAGATTCTCGCACCCTATCCACCAGCTGCAAACACTTAACCCTCTGATTCCCTCATCCTATCCACCAGCTTCCTGTAATAAGCTGGTGGATTGGGTGAGGGATTCAAAGGGTTACGTTTTTGATTTCCCTTCATGGCTGACCATGCATGGTGCTGGTGGACAGGGTGAGGGGGTCAAAGGGTTTAAACATCGACGTGTGAAATTACAAAGTGAATAAATAATAAATATTCAGTTAAGGGTTTAGTTTAGTTCTCCCTGTTCAATTTTGCACAACGTTGTCCCGTAATCCTACCTTTAGCCCTAACCTTAAATTTTGTTTTGTTGACTCCGCGCACATACATGTAGGTGTGTGTGTGCGTGTGCGGGTGTGGTGTGTGTATGTGTGCGTGTGTGTGTGTGTGTGTGTGTGTGTGTGTGTGTGTGTGTGTGTGTGTGTGTGTGTGTGTGCGTATGGGTGGGTGTGTGGGTGGGGGGGGGGTCGGCTGTTGCTTGTATATGTGTTTCTGTCGGCTGACTTAAAAAGTTTAACCTTGTCCTCCTAGTCTACATACTCATTTTATTGTATTTAACTCATTTTGATTTTAATGTGCATATCCCATTGCATCTTTAATCAAATTTTTCTATACCTACCAATGTTTTTTTTAATATTGCCCTTTTTGTCCATTGTTAAAAGTCCTAACCAAGGCACCTGACTCTTATGATGTGCTTTTTTAACCGTACATTTTTAGAATTAGTCATAATCTTTGATATTGTGTTCCACAAAGAGGGAGGGGGAGAGAGATGAGGGGAGGGAGAGGGTGAGAGAGGGGTGAAGGAGAGAGTGAGAGAAAGAGCATGTGTGTACATTTGTTTAAGCGTTCTTGTTCCTGTATGTATTTTAATGCGAATGCCAAAACAATTTCCCATTGTGATGTTCTGGGCTAAATAAAATCTCGTATCTTGTAAAAAATCTCACCCTTGGTGAATTTTCTCTGTGAACAATATTGCCAATCCTGAGGGTGATGGTTAGGGTATGGGCTTGGGTTAGGCTTAAATGGGCGTAGTGTAAGTGAAGTCGAGACGTGCACGCACGATCAAAATCTGTAGAAATGAGAAAGACCATTGACCTAAACTACACTTTTACTACACCTTGCAGTCATCGCTAAACCTACAGTGACTGTTTGTATCAACGCAATTTTGCTAAGACTATTTCGACGTTACTGCAGACCTGGCGTTTATTCAAATTTATTATAGCCTACTACATTCATTTCATGATTCAAATATCAGCGTTCCGAGTTACAAATCTGAGTCATTCCGTCACACATGATAGAATTTAATGTTGAAATCTTTGCTGTCAGTTTCCATTTTTATGCCCCATTCCGTCTGCTCCTCGGTTTAACATGATTCTCAGTACGCCTGCAGTTGACGCCTATTCGGCAACATCCGCGTTCTCAGTCACAAAATTCTCCCTGCACGATATGTTGTCAGTAACTGGCGCCCCCCACCCCCCTTCACCCCTCCCCTTCCTACATCCCCTGCCCTCCTCACCCCGAGCAGGAAACGAAACCATAATGCTCGGAACTCCCACTGGCTGAGACACTATGCTACACTCTTGACAACTGCGCGCGGGAGAGAAAAAAGTCTGAGCTCGGAGTTTTAGCAACTGACACCAGCCTCATTACACACACACAGTGACACACCAAGACCCAAACGAAATCTGAGAAGTCACTGTCATTTAAATCTCGGTATTAAATTAAGAATACGACAGAACGCCAGGCGTCTGTATCTTTGTTTAGCATTAAAAAAAATACTCCAGAAATGTTGCCCCAAACTAATAAAGGATCTCCAAGGATACCGCCGGAATTTTTCTTTTAATTTTTGGTCCGACTTTCATCAGAAATTCTGAAATAGCTAAGGGTAAGACCGCACAGTTGTCGAGTTATATTTATCATTATCAGAAATGTTCTTCAAACAAATTAATCTACAAGGGAGTATGTATCAGTTTTATATTATGGACAAAAAAAAACATGCAAATAAATGTGAACTGTCGTACTCACTCTTTGGCAAGCGTATGACAAGACCTTCACCGACAGTGACACACCGTGCTCCACGTGCGCGCAAAACAAAACTTTTCCAAACTTCCAAACACCACCACAGTGCAATAAAACTGTTTAACCACTCTCCCAATTTGAACAGGAATTCAAATAAAATCCAACACCAACCATGTGACACATGTTAAAAAAAATGAACTGCGATGAAAAACAAACTAAGTGACAAGAACTAAAAGTTCAACCAAGCAAACTCCCTCGAATCGTCTGCGCACTTTGAAGCTCGCAGTGGAAGTTGAGATGGCGCTCCGGATTGGTGAAAATAGGCGTTGCTGCGAGACTGCATCGGATATTCAGCCGACAGTGCGCGCTCCGCGTGTCTGTCACGCGCTGAAACTGACAAACCTCGACCTCGCATCGTCACAGTTCGTTTTCTTGCACCACGAAGCGTGTGTGTGTGTCCGTGCGTGTGTGTGCGTGCGTGCGGTGGTGTGTGTGTGTGTGTGTGTGTGTAAAAGGAAGTTCATGAAACGAACCATGACGAATTGACGCTCGTCAGTTCAACCCGATGTTATGGTGTTGGTGTGTGTGTTGTGGTGTGTGTGTGTGTGGTGCGTGCTGTGCGTGCGCGTGTGGTGTGTGTGTGTGTGTGTGCGTGCGCGGTGTGTGTGTGTGTGTGTGTGTGTGTGTGTGTGCGTATGTTAGGCTATGTGTGTGCCACCGTAACTAAACCTAAACATTCATTTGGCTTCACATTAACCGCGATTTCCATGAATTCCAAAACCTACACTAAAGCCTGAGTGGTATACGACTATTAGCTTACAAATTCGCAATTAACCCTAACCCTAAGTGGTTCGCCAAGAAACTGAGTATCACTTGAGTGCCATTTCAAGCCAGTATGGCGGAAGGGCTGTAGCGAAATGCACGTTTGAACTACTGATGTAATAGTGTACTGAAGGCCACACAAATACACAAAACACAAATACACAAATACAAATATAGCTGAGTGTCTAGCATGTGTGACCAATGTGCATAGACTGGTATCTCGAGATAAATTGTGAATTCTATGATATTCGTCAAACCTCTTGAGCTCAAACGTATTGTTATATATCATCATCATCATCATCATCATCATCATCATTATCATCATCATCATTATCATCAATCATGATCAACATCAACAGCAAAAACAACAACATCATCATCATCACTATATACAATTTGCTAGTTCTGTTAAAAAAAGAGACGGAATATGCAATGTTATCGAATGAAGGTGAAAATGGACTTTTATATCATAATGATAACAACCTCTCTCTCTCTCCCCTCTCTCTCTCTCTCTCTCTCTCCTCTCTCTCTCTCTCTCTCTTTCTTTCTTTCTCTCTCTCTAACTTCTCTCTTTCTCTCTCTCACTTCTCTCTCTCTCCTCTCTCTCTCTCTCTCTCTCTCTCTCTCTCTCTCTCTCTTTGTGTTGTGTGTGTGCAAGGTAGTGCTTAGTTCCAAAGGTTCCTGTTTATGTGCTTATTAGGTGTGTGTAGGGTAATACGTTTGAGTGTGTGTGTGTGTGTGTGTGTTTGTGTGTATGTGTGTGTGTGTGCGGGGGTGTGTGTGGTGTCTGTGTGTTGTGTGTATGTATGTGTGCCGGGGTGTGTGTGTGTGTGTTGTGTGTTGTGTGTGTGTGTGTGTGTGTTGGTGTGTGTGTGCATGCGTGCGATGTTGTGTGTGTGTATGCGTGTATGTGATGTGCATGCGTGCGATGTTGTGCGCATGCGTGTATCTATGTTGTACATGAATGTGCATGCTGCATTGTGCCAGGCATGCTGTTATATATGCTACTATGTGTGTGCTGTGCAGTGTCTATACATATCTCTTTGCTGCACATTCATAAC